>LR999965.1:44587136-45204600 GCA_905220375.1 Tachina fera | reverse complement strand
TTACAAATCATGTGCCTTAAATTTATTATATATTTGATTTGCCACGAATTCTGCTTTTCAGCTAATAAATTTAAATTTTTAAGCTTTCATGCAAACAAAACTTGTTGACACAAAAGGTACATAATTTATAGCATTCAATTTGGTGTGGCTTTCGTTTTGTGGCCTTTATAAATTCAAATAGCTTAAATCTTCGCAAATAAGTAAATTCATAATCAATATTTAATTTTTTTTTGCTTCTGATCATACTTACATACATATGTATAGGAACATAAGGAAAAGTGCCTACAATGCCTCATGCTAAGCCCCAAAATAAGTTATAATAAAATTTAAGAAATTTATTATTCGACATATTGTGATAATTATATTTTAATTTGAAATTTATTTGCTGGTGGTTTAGCTTGGTCTATATACGTATTTCATTGGCGCTTCAACCAAATAATCAGTAGACTTCAACCACAAATTTTTAACAGTCACAAACCTCTTACTTTATGCACAGACTTTCAAAAAGTCTTTCAAAAAGTCTGTCCATAAAGTAAGAGGTTTGTGACTGTTAAAAATTTGTGGTTGAAGTCTACTGATGAGTTGGTTCAAGCGCCAATGAAATACGTATATAGACCAAGCTAAACCACCAGCAAATAAATTTCAAATTAAAGTTATAATAAAATTATAAAAAAATGTAATATAAGCGCGAAATATATATATTATAAAAACAATAAAAAATTATTTAAAAAAATGTAAAGTAAGCATATGTGCTGATTAAAGCACAATAGAATTGAAAATTTTCGAGCTGTTCTTAAGTATACCGTGGTGGGAAGAAGTCACCTTAGAGGGAAAGTAACCTATCCTAGAACACTTCACATGACTGATTCAACAACCGGTTCGAGTTCAAAGATTTTGTATGAGAGGAACCGGTAAGTTTTACATGTTGTTGCCATTTGAATGAGTCAATATACATATGTAATTAAGCTTACGTATAAAAAATTTATTCTGCAGAAAATTATAAAAAAATTTTCAAGTAGTGTTAAAAAAATTTTCCTTAAAATCTAAGGAAACTACTCATTTAATGTAATTTGCCAGACAAGGGTAGCTTTCAGAAATTATAATTATCGTACCGAAAAATTAAATAATTATCGAAAACTAGCTGAGCCGGCAAACGTTGTCTTAACCTCAATAATTTTATTTTTTGAGCTATGTTCTTTATGGCGCGTTATAGCAGCTAGGACGTGATTTTCATAACAAAAATAATCGACACTATTACAGTTATAAAATTATTTTTTGTTTGATTTTGTTTTATTTCATTCTTTAGCAAACCACAGACCTTGCGACCGTTCATAAGCAGGTTAACTATGAGGTTGTAAAGTGTGTGGGGCTGTCATATAAAGTTGTGTCTCGGTTGTACAAAAGATTAAAACGATTTTGTTCTTATTTTCGATGAGGTCATATAAAAAACGTCAAGCAAGAATATAAACTTACGCTGAAATGGAGAATTAAAAAGAAATAAGTGATTTTTATTGAATTCTATAAAAATTTTGCGAGGAGGAATCGCTTTTGTATATGCATCGGAACTTGTGACAAAAAGTCATTAAATACTTTACCTGAAAACTGAAAGTAAAAACGCATAGCTGATTTTGTCAGAGTAACGACGATATATATTATCATTTAAGAATTTAATTTATATCATAAAGCCATCTTAAAATGTGTAAAATTTTTTACTTTTATCATAATAAATATTACGTATTTATAATAATATTTATAAATCAGTTTTTAATAAATCGAAACATTTTGAAATTTATATAATATTATTTTATTGCATTGTCATTTTACACATGAAATTGGTTTTATATATGTAGCTAAGCAGGATAGCTCTAACCGGGTGTCCTCAGACACCTCTCTTCTATTTTAAATTAAAATTACTCTACAAAGTGTTCTTTTGTTGGGCTAAAAACAAAAAAAAAAAAGATTTTTTCATGAAATTTGTTGCACAAACCTTTTTCTTTTTTCTAAAATCAGCATTTTGGGAGAGAAAAATTTGGAAATTTCTTTTTTGACAAATTGACAAATAAAAAATATAAGCAAATTACAAATTGTCTCTACTTTACTTTCAACGATACTGACTCAACTATTTTCTGATTAGCACTGACTCATTCTCGCACAGGGCACCTCTTTTTATACTACGGTCACCGGATCTAGAATGTTCTCCTGATAGATGGCGTAATAACATGCATGTACATATGTACTTAGTAAAACCAACTGGAATAAACTATTACTGCACAACGATGTGACTGCTTAGGCGCAAATGTTTATTGGCAGCCAGGTGATCAAACAGTCTTCCAACACTATCTGGAAACTTCATGTCAGTGTTTCTAGATGTTTGTGGGTAACTCGATTGGCCGTTATTTTTGAATTTCAAAGCAACGACTTTTATGTTGGCAATTTGGTGTGCTATTGTTAGTACAGGGTGGTTACTATAAGTGCACGCACTTTTATTTGTTTGTGTGTACGTCTGTAGCTATTTATACAATTATTCTTGTTGCTATAGTGCTTGCACATGAATATTTGTGTACGTTTAGTGCTTTAGTTAAATACTTTCAGATAGTTCTTTGCATTGACTCTGTAGGAATATTTTCGCGTAAAACTTACGTTAACCTTGTTAGAATATTTTTACTTAACAATATTCTATACAAATAACTTCAAGAAAAATGCAGAACATAAATAATCTATTACTTATGGCTCGACTATGGATAGCAACCGAACTGTAGTTGCGTTGCTAGTTGCCGAAATGGTATTACGGATGGCAACTGGCAACTAACAGCTGATAATTTCAGTTGCCATATTGGCAACCACAAATTTGTAGTTGCTGCATAGAAAAATGTGAAAAAATTTAAAATTAAGTGCTATATTATTTTTATTTTTGAGTTTCTTCTTAGCATATTAAAAAAAATATGATTTAAAGCTAAAAAAGAGATTGTTAAAAGCTATTTTGGGCCATCTAATAGATTAGACATTTTGCATTTCCTTCTCTTCATCAGCAATTAATTCGACTTAACTAATAATTTTTTTTAAGCACTTTACTAAATGATTTAGTTTGAAGCACTTGTATTTCTTATATTTTGCATTTTTGTTCACATTATTTTCAGTTGGAAATCTGTCATAATCGTATTTTTGATAACTTTTTGGCAACTGCAGGAAGTTGCCATACATAATACCAATTTTAGTTTCAGTTGCGTTGCTAGTTAACTCGGCAACTGAAATTCGGTTGCCATCCAGAATCGAGTTATTATTTTTTCTTTTGGTAATTATTTCGTTGGGCATTACTTCTCAAAGCCAACATTTTTAATAATTTACAAGAATTATGTTATTGCAACGGAAAGCATTCTGATCATTTCAAAATTATCGTACAAACATTTTGGCTTGGAGTGACATGACAATTCCTTATTAGGTTTACCTTCCCCCAGCATTTCTTACAACCCAGCAAAAAATTTCAAAAAAGGTAATCGAGTTTGGAATTATACATATTTAGTGGAAGATATTGGCAATATTTTCACGTTATCTTTTAAAACCCAAAGAATATGTTAATTTTCTGTTTGATTTGTAATGAGATTTGTATTTTGCGAGTACTTTTATTTGGCAATCAAAAAAGTAAGTCATTATATGGCAAGTAGTTTAGATGGTAATGTCTAATTTTTCCTGGGAGTCCCTGAGCTTCTAGTTTAAATGTTATTTGAATATATTTTGTCACACATTTGCCTTCTGACTTAATTTTAATTTTACTATAAATTTAAAACCAACGCCACTCATTATTAAAACCTTTTTATGGATATAAGTTTTTCTCATTGTTAACTTAATTTAAATACTTCCTTCAACGGCTTTAAAAAACAAATCATTATTTTATTTAGAGTTTCCTTCATTTGTAGAGGATATAAAAGATAAATGAAGATTTTTTCCTAATAAAAAACTATTTGCTTTGCTTTACTTGAACATTTTCGCACAATATTATTCGAATTGATTACATTGTCTTCTTCAAATACCATTTATTATCTCCTTAAACTGTCCACAATGTAATCAAATTAAATGCAGGCATGATAAATATCTCATTGCCAAAGGATAAATAAATATTGAATATATTTAATATGTCTACAAATGTCGAAGGCAATCCTACATGTAATTTTTATTTGAAAAAATATTCTTGTTTTTTTACTAAACGGAAAGGCCATGGGGAAAATAAATAAATGTACCACTCATTCAGTTTTTTTATTTACCAGTTCTACTTTTTATATCAACACATGCTCGGTTTTTCATTTTATTTCATGCTCTAGCGTGACACACTTGAAAATATTTCTATACCTTATTTTTTTTCTGCTTTTGCCAACCTTCTGGAGAGTCCTTATGTTGTGGTGATGATGACCTTTTTTTTACATTGTAAGTTGGCTGTTTGTATGGCTGACTGGTTTGTTTGCTAGTTGTTTGGCTGGTGTTTTATTTACTTACTTCTTATTTAACACTACAATTTTGCCTTGCAATATTTTCACATGCCAGGAAAAAAAATCAGTTTAAATTTCATGAAAAAAATATTTAAAAAGTTCAAATTTCTAACCTTACCTAGTAAAAGTTGTAGCTGTTATAAAAACCTTGCTTAATGCAAACAAGAAAATAGAATTTACACACCCAGATGCATACATAAATAAAAATGTACACATATTTGTTTATAAATACGAGGAAAGTTCAAAAAATGTATTTAAAAAAAAGATATTTTACAAATTATCTTTAGACTAGTCATGTCATTGGCATGAGTTTTCTTCTAGTTGGATGCCAATTTATTGGATTGGAAATCAGAAAGTTAGTTTACATATGATTTCTTATACCAAAATGAATTAACTAGTTTTGTTTTGAAAAGTTATAAATGTACAAGTTGAATTGTGCCTATTAGTGATATATTTTGGATGCTCAATGCTCAAAAATAGTTTTTTGATATTTTTAGAGTTCTATTGTTTGAGCGAAAAAAAATGAAAACTTACACCTATTGCCTACACCAGTTATTAAGTGATGAGTACTAGCAATAAAATTATGTCAATGGGAGCATTCATAAGACGTAGCTGTTGAGCTCAATACTTGTGAAACTGTTGGCAACTGTTTGCCCCAACAGTTACTTGTTAGAAAAAGCTTGATGGATATAATTTACTTTTATGTCTTTATTTCGTTACTTTGTCGCATTTTTAATGTAAAATTAAACAAATATTTGCTGCTGTCATCTAACAAAGCATATAAAAGGCACAACTCTATTCGATCAGCTGCTCAGGCTGAGCACAACATATTGGCTATAGGTAGCGAAAAGATTTTATGATGGATAATTACTCAACTGTTGAGTGGAGCGGAAATACTCAACTATGCGTTTCTAAGACAAACACTCAACGGTTGCGCAACAGCTACGTCTTATGAATGCACCCAATGCTAACCAACAAGCAATTTTGCTCGAAATCAAGTGCAAAACAACTGTTATTAATGCCACATATTCAATTGTCAAGGGTTGAATTATGCTTGATTTACACTTTATTTCAATAGAATTCTCCAGTGAAATGGGAACTTGAATTCAATTGCGAACATATCAATTGTATTACAGTTCAATTCAATCCTTGAATTAAACTGTAATTCAACCTTGTATTAGAATTGAATTCAAGTATTATTCAAGCTTCAAAAACAATAACTTTTAAATAGAAAGGAAAATGGAATTCATTTGTTTTTAATTAATAATTTTCTGCATATTTACCTTCACTATTCGTTTCACGATGTTGACCACCTTTTGTTGTTTATAATTCACTTTTTTATTTATCTTTGATATTTTTCACAATTTTAATTTGATTAATAAATAAATTACGTATTTGAAAAGGTTTCAACATATATGTATTTTGTTTAAGTTTTTATTTCAAAATATTTTCAAACTTGAAAATTACTTGAAAAAATGTTTAAATTCAACTTTATTTCCAACTAAATTTCAAGTGCTTGAATTTTCTTTTTTGAATGCTTGTTGGGTAGTTATTTTAACACACCTTCTGCAATAAATATCTTTTTTCTCAATTTGTTCACCAAAAAATACTGTTTATAGATTCATTCCACGTTTAATGTAGACGGAATTAAAGAACATAAAATACAAATTTGTTAATTAAACAACCAAAATAGTTTTTGTATACATACATATGTGCCCTAAATTATGAAAGTGGTCTAAGTCATGTGCATTTTTGCTTCGAAATATCAAATAAATCTTTGAAAAACTGCCATAAATATTTAAACATTATTAAATAAATTTACATAAATCGAGACTAGTACATCTCTAAATTAAAATGCTGCATAATATAAAAGCATTTTTTGATTTGTTAAAATTTAATCTACTAAATATCTCGACCAGACCAATATATGACTTAGACCACTTTCATAATTAAGGGCACATATATGTGTTTATATATATTGCAAAGTTTTTAACTTTTAAATACGTTATTTTCATAGGTTAGAATATTTGAAATTATATAACATGTCACCAATGCAAAATTATCAAAGCTCTTAAACACACAATGTTAAATTACTGCTGGAGTACCATGATGTTAACTTCGCTGTTCTTTATGCTTAGCTGATAGATCTCTCTTTAAGTATTTCAAATGGAGTCTTCAAAGCAATGTTAACAACATTCCAAATTTTACAGAAAATTTAGCGTTAGTTATTTATTCAGTAGTTCGTGGTACAATTTTTTTTGCTGGCTTGTATGAAGTCTACTGGAGAGTTCCTTAAGCACAAACAAAATGCATATAGACGATGCTTAACCAACAAAAAAACGATACTTCTTATTATTTAAATTATTAACTTTTTAATTTGTGATTTACCCAATTCACAACCTACTGTAGATTGCAGATTGTATTATATACCATATATATATAATATAACACCCTTACGGTTACAAATTTATATAATGAATATCATATTACAGTAATAGGTATTGTACCAAACACGAACTTGGTCAAAATTTTTATTTTTGACCTTTTTTTTACATATATGTTATTGTGAGGATCGGAAAACTTTTTGGAAGGTTTTCCTAATAAAACTTTTTAAACTTTAAATTTCTAGTCAGTTATAGTTCTATTCATAATGTCTGCGCCAGTTCAAAAGGGCAGAGTTACATTAATAATGGGTTATAAGGTGATATGTGCACCGTTGTGTCATAATAAGGACCAAGTAATTTGCTTAATTTTTTAAGAGTCATCTAAGTAGAAATATGTAAAATATAGTGTAAATTTTAGTGGGACTGACAGCGCCTATTTTTTTCCTTTTCTTAATTTTGGGCTTTCAGTGCGTGTCCATGCCCCCAATTGAACCTTTCAGGATTTTAAATCTTTTTTAGTAATCTCTAATTTAGATTTATTTGTGTATTGAACTTAAGCTCTCTAGTGAAAATTTTATCTTGAAATATTACGACCGTTACCCGCTCTCTCCATCACTTTTTAAACTCAAGATTTTGTTATGAGCAGCTCTCAATTAAGCCCCGTTCAGACTTTTATACAAGTATTAATACTTTTGTGGAAAATGCAGCTCTGACATGTTGAGTGGTTATTATTTTGTTTTAAATTTTTTAAACAAATATAAGCCCAGGGATGCATTTTTGTCAAAAGTATTAATAGTTGTATTCTAGTCTGAGTGGCCCTTTATCATCGTACTCTTTTTTACATGATAGTTTTTAGTTAAAGCCTCAGTTAAAATCTGCAGTACAAAATTATCGTGGCCCCTGCCACTCCTTGTTAAAATATTTGGGTTTTTAGATTTTTCTATTTGGTTGCTCATCTTGAACTACTTGCGTATCAAATTTCAGCTCTCTAGCGCAAAATTTAATTATTTAATTTTTATGGGCGTATTTCCGCCCATAAAATAATTTTTTTGCCAGTGCCAATCATACGTGTCAAGTTTCGTTGGAAACGGATATTAATATATAATAATAAATAGTATATTAAATCTGCTGATCCGAATTACATGAAATAGGAGGTTTAAATTGTATGGGCGTGTTAGCACCCACTTTTTTCAACGAAATTTTATAACTTTGCATTATTCCAACATTTGTGCCAAATTTCAATAAAATCGCTTAGGATAAACATTTAAATTTGCTCTTTTAATTGTGTGCTTTATTGGAATAGCCCCGACCCCCTGGTCAAAATCTCCAGGTTTTTAGATTATTCTAGTTAGTTTCTAATTTAGAACTACTTGTTTATCAAAATTCAGCTTACTAGCGTACATTTTATTTATTTTCTTCTTATGAGCCCACTTTTTGAATCTCAATACCTGCTGTTATAGCCATTAGTTATCTTTCCTGTTGAAAATGGATAGAAATAAATATATAAGCATGTAGTATATTCAAATGTGCTGACCTGAAGTACATGAAATAAGAGGCTTAAATTGTATGGCCGTGTTAACGCCCACTTTATCAACGAAAACTTATAGCCTTGTATCATTGCAACAAAATTTCAATAAAATCGCTTAAGGTTAACGGCTTGGATTTGTTTTTTAAATTCTGAGCCTTATGGGCGCAGCTCCGCCTTCCTAGGTAAAATTTTTTCTAGTAATTTGCTAATCTATAACTTCTCGTTTATCAAATTTCAGCTCACTAGCGCAAATTTTAATTTTTATTCTTATGGGCTTGCTCCCGCCTACTTTTTTAACCCCAAATTGTATTTAACTAGTAGTTATCTTTCCTGTTTATTTTCGTTGGAAACGGATAATAGTAAATACTATGAGGTTACATGAATTTATTCTAATTATATTTGGAATATTACGATTGCGGGGAATAAAGTTATGAGGGGGATAAAAACAGCTCAAATTGCTTCCTGTAAATATACACACTGCGTGCATCGGTCGAAACTTGGCCTGGGGCCAAGTATTTATGTATTTATTTCTACACGGAAAACTAATCGTGTAGCCTTTTTTGTAGAATTATGTTTATTATGCACACAAAAAAGTAATATGAATGATTTTGTAATATTAATTAAAATATTTGTACTATCAATTAAAAAATTAATTAAATTTTCACCTATAAACAATTTGATAATATCAATTAAGTTTTTAAAGTCAAATTAATTAATACAATTAAAAATTTAATTAATACAATTAAATTCTTAATTGAAAATATTAATTGGTGAACACTATTTTCTGTGTGTATACACACAAATTTATTTATTTTTGAATTTAAAACATACAAATTAATAACAATTTGATGAAAATTGGAAATTTTTTTTACGCTATAAATTTATTTATTGTATCTTCAAAAAATTAACTAACAATAAAAACTCAAATCTTAAGAATAAATTTAATTAATTAGGCCCAACCAGTGTCAGGCATAAACTTAGTGAGAGTAATTAATAATTCATAAATGTCATATTAAACACAAAAATATGTTCAAGAAGTTTCATCTAGAATGTTTCGTATTAGAGCCGTAGTGTCCTCCTTTTTTAAGCGGATGCGTCCAGTAAAATTCAAGATGTTACGGGCAAGGGGATTAGGGTGAGACCCTAGTTTTGTTAAGTATTACGCACAAAAGATTTCCAAACAAATTTTTGTTTGAAATAAAATTTAGTTTCAGTAAATACTTTTTATTGATTCAGTAAATTGTTGGGACAAGTACCTACCTTTACGTTTTTGTTCATTTACTTTTATTATCCATAAGTTTCACCATAGCTCAAGCTGTGTTATATGTTCCTGAAGAAAATTAGAAATGCCAAAAATCTCGTGACCAAACAATTGTGTGAATATTGATTGCATTCATAAGAAGTAACTGTTGCGCATGGCGTCTCAGCGTTAAAATATAAATACTATAGGCTTAAGTCCTTCTTTTTATTGCAGTGTTGTTCAAACACAGAATATTTATTTTACGCAGCAAATTTTATTGTAAAAATAGAAGATTCCTGGGCTGCTGACTTCATTAAATATTCTGTTTTGTACATACATTTTAGCTAAACTAATTAATTTAGCCAATCTAAATGATTTTCTTTGTTGCTCTTTCATTCGTTTTCAATTGCTTACATTCACCAGCTGTTTATTTTGCAGTACATCCATCAAGCCGTTTCCGAGAAGTAACCGTTGGTGCCAACAGTTGTCAACAGTTTCACAACAGTTGAGCTTAACAGCTACGTCTTATGAATGCGCCCATTAATTTTTGTTTCAGTTGACTGAAAAAAGTCTCCACTTCTACTTACAACTCCCTTAGATATGCAATAAATTTCAAAAATTCCGTGTATTTTTCTCCGTCCGTACTAGCAAATGGAAATTTCTCTGTGTAATTTACCAAACCTGAATTTCCGTAATTGTTTTTACATACAGTTTGTATGAGAACCTGAAATTCCGTAAAAACTCCGTACCAGGCTTAAAATAATAACTGCTTTTTACCTCGACATTGCTTCCAACTTGCATATTTGAAACAGCCTGTGGTCGTAAATTTTTCATTGTTTTTAAAAACTTTTAGGTATGCCTTTTAAGTTTTGCTTTTACTTGAAATATACATATGAATATTTATATACATATATGTATATGTACATACATATGTATGTACACGTAAAAGCACGTATGGAATGTAGATTGTATATCTACTTTAAATAAAATGAAAAATAAATAACCAAACAAAGAAACACAGGAGACGAGATGAATATAAAAGCGAAAAAAAGCCAAGTACTTGACCAAGAAATCTATGTCCCAGCTTTAAAGAAAAAAATCAAGGGGAATGATGTTGAAAAATATATATAACTACCTTCTAAATAAAATAGTAAGTTTAGTGTATTTACGAAAAAGTTTTTATCTTATAACTACTCGTATATAAAACAATAGTTATTTTTAATAAATAGTGACACATTTCTTATTTTTAAAGTTTTACACCAGCTATAACATATATGTATATACATATATAGAAATTTATTTCAGAGTTCGGCGCTTCTCTGGGCAGCCTGGATTTATTTTAATGGAAAAACCATGTAAGTGAAAAGAAGAAATAAGACGTTAATGCATAGTCAAAATAAAGCATACTTGAAGTTTTGAAACCAATTGCAAATTTTCAGGCTTTTTGAACACTGCGTTATCTTTTTAGATATGTGAAGGTTATTTAATTAAGTATTTGCGTACTTTGACAGTTGATAGCGGTTATATTGCTGAAACTACATCTGTTTATCAGCTGTCAATTATTCAGTATGTTTAAGCGAATCACCACTCAAAAACACGTGTATATAATAAACTCGTTTTATCAGAATGATTATTCTGTTTGGACAATGTTCCGCGTTTTTCACGAATATTTCAGTTGTAATAACCGTCCTACCGAGATAACTAATCGCAGTGTAGGGGATAACTTTGAGCCCATTGTCTCAGTAAACAATAAACCAAAAGCTGTGCACACAAAAAAAGTAATATGAATAATTTTGAAATACCTATTAAAAAATTTGTAATATCAATTATAAAATTAATAAAATTTTTACCTATAAACAACTTGATAATATTAATTAAGTTTTCCCACTAAAATTAGTTAATACAGTTAAAAATTTAAGTAAATCAATTAAATTCTTAATTAAAAACAATAACTGGTAAATATTTTTTCTGTGTACGTTAACGAAACGCAAGATCTGTTAAAAATATTGCCACAGTCTGTGAGAGCGAGCAGAATATTCCAAGACAGTAGACTTCTTGTCGCTCACACGAACAGTGCCTTTATTAGATTATAACTTTAGCAAATTTTGGATTCTGATTTGAGCCTACGCTACGAAATTCAACTGACCAAATATATTGATATATACGTCCAGGGACAAGGACTTGTATTCGCCGAATGGAGCAGTTGGAAACTGACTTTAATTTTTTTTTTTTAAATAATCTTCGTCAATGAAACACATTTCTGGGTATCTCCATAGATAAGATTGGGATTGTACCAATCTACGTGAAATTCAAGGGAGTCAGTCCAATGCATCCTTAAAAAGTCATCTATATGTACATATTTTTCGTATTGAATAAAATTTCGAAACGCATCGAATGGATAAATTACTGGTTTCGATAGCTCTGTTAACGAAATATTAAAAAGTGTATCAAGTTTCTTTTATTGTGGTTGTTGAATCCACTTGATAGTTTATAACAAATTAAAGAAATATTTTGATCCATACTTATAATCATAAACCAAATATACTCTAATAATTTAAGACCAGATGAGTATGCGCCTTTATATTTCTTTCAGGTAATACAGCAACCAAAGTTTTCCATGCTATATTTTCATACCATTAAATATATTTGAAAGGGTAATTTCGAAAAATAGACATGTCTAAATTTTTAAAGTTTTCAGGAAATGAAAAACACTAAGTATTTGCTAATGAAGTAATATATTTTTATATACGTATTATATTTAAGGGCCAATTAGCAATTGAAATTTAGAGAAATATTTTGATTTTAACGTTATTATATATTTTTGTTAAATTTTTTTTGCTTAATGAGATGTGCCCTTTTCGAAATTTACGGTATTAAGTATACACAATTTAAAGAAAAAAAAAACATATGATTTGCTGAAATTTTTATTTTAGGTATCAAATAATAGAATATACTACTGGTACTTGTTAATATACTTTCAGTAAAAAATCCTCTTCAGGAAGCTCCCGTCTTAAACTAAGTGCAGCCCATTTCTTGAAATCAATAATGTCCAATGTATTTACTCTAAGAACACAAATTTTTTTTTAGTATAATGTGCACACTCAGAAGGAAACTAATTGCGTAAAACGAAAGTGAAAAGAGATTCTGTGCTGCGTTTTGAAGTACTATGTGCATAAACAGTAATTGTGAAAAGGGCACATCTCTTAGAGTTGTGAGCATGTTCTTCATATGCCATGACCTCGACAGTAGAAGGAATGCCAGAAATGTTCCCTTTTGTAGCCTATCGTGTTGTACAACGACAGGCTCTTACCTATCGTTTAACAATTTGATAGGAGTAGATCTTTGCTTCCTCGATGTCGAATGCTATAATCATAAGTCATACGATATCGAACGCAATGATGATAAATTGAAAATTTTCTATACATTTTACTCGATCGGCACCAGACTTATCTTCTCTTAGATTGTCGATTCAAGTTTCAATTAATTCAGGCCAGTTGTTGAAAAATTTAAAAAAACAAAAATCTGCTTAGAAATCAAAAGTTTTCTATATTAAAAAAAAAAATCCGGTTATTGTAACTAATTAGTCATTTGCCACTAATTACTGAAATTGTATTTTAATCTAAAAGAAAAGAAAATGAAATACAATACTGATATTAATAACCGAATAAAATGTTAACCCAAACAATTTTTTTTTATAAAGAGAAGTAACACTCAGGCAATGAATGTCTACTACTACTAAAAGGTGTTACCTTCTTTAGGAAAGTAATAGTAGTAGATAAGACAGGTGCTGAGGGAAGAGATAGAGAAAAGCTTCTTTCTTTTACAACTCTACGTTTTGCACGTTATAATGCAGAGTTGCAGCGCCTCTGGTTTCAATGAAGCGCATTCAATTTCTGAAGCTGTGCTTAGTAGCAATTCCAATTCATTATTTTACTTCGCCGATGATTCTGCTACACAATAACGACGAAGGAGGGCACTCTGATATTACATTAGGATTCGTATCTGCTGAAGTCGGTATAGTTCAGTGACCAGCACTTGAACTTTCCTACAACAACTGACACAAAGAGACACTAATAAACATCAGAAAAATGCGTAGTGTTGCTATTTTAATGACTGTTGGATACAGGGATTGAACCCAGGACTTTCGGTTTTGTTGTCAACGTGCTAACTACTTCAGCCAACGCTACCCTCCATTTTTTATTCTGAATACATTTGTGGAAATTAAATATTAAATAAAAATTAAATGGCGTGTATACATATGTATGTGTTCGGCTTGAGGTCCAAGCCGAACACATACATATGTATACACGCCAGTTGTTACAATAAAGGTCTACAATATTATACACTCACATAAAAATTAAATATAAATGTCATACATATAAAAAATATCTTGTGCAGAACAATTAGACAAAACCCTGATATAACAAAAAAGGTAACGACATTGTTATATACATATGTATGTTAATCGCAAAATATTGTGTTATAAGTGGTATTATTTTGAAGTGAAATTATTTGAGCAAATAATGTGTGGTTTCTTCATAAGAAAATGTATCTGTGTAATAAAGCCGAATAAATGCAAGGGATGTTACATTGCACCACGTGGATCAAAAATCTGCACATTTCACTTCAGACTATAAGCAAAAAATTAAGAATAATTTGCGATAAATATAATAATGTACTTACCTTTTTATTCTGCACATATTGCTTTTATGTACATGTGTATGTATGTACGTATGCATGCATGTATCTATGTATGTATGTTTGTATGTATGTATGTACACGCAAAGAGAAGATATGGTTTTAGAATGGTTGAGAAAACAATATTATTTTCTCAGAAACAAATGTGTGGTCGTTGAAAAAAAGTTATTGTTATTTTAAACATTAATTTTATTACGGTAAGCAAACTAATGTTTGAATTTAATAATAACATTATTATATTCATAAAAAAGTGTGATATAGTTAGAGTTTAACAATATAGTTTTGTTAAAAATTTATGACTGCAACATAATTTTTATTATTATTTAAAAATAATATAATGTAAATAACAATATAATGTTATCCAAAACCATACTATTTTAAGTTTTTAAAAAAAGTTTTTTCAGAAACATCTTCTGTCAGTTCAGTGTTTTGTTTGTAAGCTATAGGTATTGCATGCATCGGGCTAAATAAATAGATTAAGTGCAATCAAACAAAAGGGTAGATAAATAAAAACATATACATACGTACATATGTTTATCTGTTCATACAGAAGTGTCTGTATTTCAAGTATACACACATATGTAAGTATACGTTTTTATATATACACTTATTTATTTTATTTATTTTTATTTCGAATTTAACCCACAGCTGTTTTATACAAAAGATCTACCAATAAATATATGATTGAAAAACAAAATGTTATTATTATATTAAATGTTGTCGCATTTAACAATATTATTATAATATAAGAACATGGTATGGTGAGTCTGAATTATATTTTAGTCACTATTGTTAAATAGTGTCGTCATATTTGATAATATTATTATTAACTCAGATAATAATATTATTAAAAGTTTGCTTTCCTGTTGACAATAATATGATTTAACTACAACCATATAATTCAATCATAGTATGTTGCTGTTTGATTATGGTTACCTCAACCATGTTTTTTCTTTGCGTGTATGCATGTATATGAGCCATGCTAACAATCATTACTTTAGAAATACCAATTATATTGGTTGTATCAATTAATTTTTTATTTTAAAATTTTCTGTTGCAATAACCATTTCATTCTACAAATTCACATATCGCTAATGAAAAATCAAATCGGTGATTGTAAAAGCTTTTATGCGTTCATTACAGCAAAATTGTGAGTTAGTTGTTGGAACCTACAAAATTCGATTGGCTACAAATTCGGTTATCACAACAAATCTGTTTTCTCTGTGTTTTTAATTTTGTTTTCACTACTTTAAATCATGTGAAAAGCTTGACCGATACAAGTAAGTATCGATGCTTTTTATTAGATACTGAGAATGTATCGATACTTCTGAACCAATGACGTATCAAGTAAAGGTATCGATACCATAGTGGTATCGTTTCATCCCTACATGGGGCGTAGTAAAACCATTGTTTGTTGCCTGTAATTTTATATTAAAGCTATTCATGAAAATCAGCAATAGTAATACCCCTCAGATAAAATGTGTAACTCCGCCAATGCTATAAGAATAAATTATTGCTTAATTTTCTATATTTTTATTTGCTGTTAAAATTAAATAAACATATATTTATTTAAGTGTGTACAAGCAATAAATGATTTAATATTTTTGCATAATTATTTCCTACTTGTGAATACACTATACAAAATAAAGATATATTCATATTTTATATTTTTACATACGATTGATTTGCAATTATGTGTGCTTGATAAAGTGTAAAACAATTTCCATAATATCAAATGCTACAATAATAGCTAAGATGCCAAGGGTAAAAGAATTTAAATTAAAATTGTTTGCAATACAAAAAAAACGTATGAAATGAACTAAATTGAGAGAATATTAAAATAATTATATGGAAATTTTGTGAAAATTCCTATCACATAGTGCATTCTACAAAGTTTTATGATATTATTCTGTTGTAAAATTTTAATTTATAATTGAATATATATCTCATATGAGTCCCTGAGGACAATCTCATTAGTATGTAAAACAAAGTACTCGTAACTTTAGTTGTCTAAGCAATTGACTCCATCAATAAATGTGTAATAATAGCTTACAAAGATATGTGAGAGTCAATTGTAATAAATGACTTGTTAATTGGTATACAAATATCAACAAGTTATTAATTATTTTAAAGCTGCTACTTCAGCTGTTATATTATATGGATCCAGCACAAGGCAAAAGAAATGATAAAACATTATGAAACCATTTTTTACATACCCAGCAAAAATTACTGCTTTTCAGAAGCATTTTTCCATGCAAGACAATGTTACAGAACTATTTGCTGTTGCGCATGAATAAGAATGTTTTTTTATTCGAGATTAAACATCTAGAAGCTTCCAAAAAGCCATGAGTTTTTTTTTGCCTTAATATAGTGCTTCACAGAAGTAATAATACATAATTTAAGTGAAAGCCCATCTTGCCTCAGTAATTTTTAGAAATATTTTTCAAAGCTTTTGTTATCAAGTAAGCAATACATTGCTTTCTTCATTTGTTAGTGCTTCTAAATCAGATTTCTTTTTGTTGAGAAGGCTTAAATGCCTACACCTTTATATACAAGACTCTTTATTTAATTTTTATATTTCACCTGCAGAGATAATGCATTTTTGAATTGTCTAAAATTAAATTAATTAAAATTAATTCACTCAACCTAACCTGCCGTTTAAAAATTTTGATTGCAAATCATATTAAATTTATTATAAATAATAGGTTTGTTTTAGCACTCGTGTTAAATAAATCCCCACAAAAACATAAATGTGAAAAAAGGCCTATTTCCTTTCCAAAATTTCGGCCATCAAAAGTAGTGACATAAAAATTTTGAGCAAGTTCGTGTTTGGTACAATACCTTTCACTGTAATATGGTATGCACTTTATAAATTTGGAATCGTGAGGGTGTTATATAATTGAAGATACTCTGCTTACTTGACAACAGAGTACAAATATTGCCAAGTAAGCACATTATCTAGAAATTATATAACACCCTTACGATTACAAATTTATAAAATGCATACCATATTGCAGTGAAATGTATTGTACCAAACACGAACTTGGTCAAAATTTTTATCTCACTACTATTAATGGCCGAAATTTTGGAAAGGAAATAGGCCTTTTTTCACATTTATGTTTTTGTGAGGATCTGACAACTTTTCGGAAGGTTTCTTAATAAAGCTTTTTAAACATTAAATTTCTAGTCTGTTGTAGTTCTATTCATAATGTCTGTGCCAGTTCAAAGGGCAGAGTGACATAAAATAATGGGTTATAGGGTGATATGATAAATTTTAGTGGAAATGACCCCACCTATTTTTCCAAAGTCTGCTCAGATTAAGTTCTTTTGAAAACGCAAAATTAAATGCTAGCATGATTGAAATGTGCTTGCAAGGTTTCAATACAGTAACTTGTGCTTTAAATTTATCTAGTTGGTAACTTACCTAAGCATACAAATTTTATAAACGTGGCCCTACTTCCCTAATTTAACAATCGGTACTTTTAGATTTTTTCCTTTCGTAAATTTGTAACGCTTAAAGTTAGTACCCTCGTTTTAAGCTACATGAATATTATTTTATTTCTTCTTTTTCTTGTATTATTATAATATTTTTCATATGCTTATGAATTTATCTATTCTTTATTTATAACTATTAAACTAGTCTTAAGAATAGTAATTATGAAAATAATCGTTTGTATGTAACTGCCATTAATTTTCAAACCTAACGGATGGCCGACCAATCACGACATCTAGTAGTTAGAAACCACGTATGATCAGCTGTGCATGCAAATGAAACAACCATGATATCCCTGAGTAAGCTCCTGTTTGTGTTTTGTAGCCATCCGTACAAAATTAAACACCCCCCCCCCCCCTTCATCAACCTGTAGTAACTGGGGCTTAACGCAGCCAATAATTAATATTTAATCTTCATTATATCTCATGATATATTTAATGCCCAGTGAAAAAAATGGAAGTCATTCTAGTGGAACTACATTTTCATTGCTTCCAAAAAATCCATAGTTCTAATTTGCCGAGAGTGAGCAAACAACCATGTAGAAGCTTATTTTAGAAAATACTCACCAAAATTA
Source organism: Tachina fera (assembly GCA_905220375.1). Classification (NCBI taxonomy): domain Eukaryota; kingdom Metazoa; phylum Arthropoda; class Insecta; order Diptera; family Tachinidae; genus Tachina; species Tachina fera. The sequence continues at coordinate 45,186,202 of LR999965.1, read as the reverse complement.
AAAAAAATAATTTTTTTAAAGAAATTTATGAATTAATTTTAAAATAAAATTTAAGTTATTTGCTTAAATTTACATGAAAACACTGTATCGGGCATAAATTCGTATAAAAAGAAACGAATTGTTAAAATAGACAACTATTTACCATTTTTCTTAGATAAAAAAAGGGAATTTTTCTAAATATCTTCTTGCAATGACAACCCTATGTAAAAAGCATTAGTCGGATCGAAATTTTCACTACTTCCGGATCGCAAACTCTACATTTTCATGACTTTTTTTGATTGTCTTTTTTTGCTGGGTACCTAATATTATTTATAAAATATATATATAGAAAAATCTTTGTTTTAACAAAGTTTTATAAATATTAACCCAAGTTATACTAGAGCTACTTTACTTTCTATCACACAATTTATTTTCTCTTCTATGTTGCTCTATTGGTTTCTAATAATACGTTGCATATGAAATTTTTTATAATTGAAAAAAAGTTATCAGCTAAAACCGGAATTAAATCGTAAAGCCAATTATATATGCGTGTTGATAAATGTGAGAAAGAAAATGTCGAAAAATCTGCAATATGCGTCGCAAAAATATGTAAATACAAATCATTAAAGCAACCAACTAAGCAGTCATCCAGCCATGTATTGCAGTTTTCCTTCCAAAAGCCACTTATAAGATAGTCTAAATGGAAGTAAGTACACATTCACTCAAATCAACGTGTGATGAATGCATCTACATACATAAAACGTGGTACGACCATGTGTTTTCAATTCATTCATTCCTGTTACAACAGATTCATTTGGTCTGGGTTTGTTTTATTTGCAATTGTGGAATCACAAGCAACGAAATATATAAATGTGTCTTGCGTAAAAATATTTTCATTTGTTTACTTGCCTGCATGTTTGAGAAGAGATGATTTTGTCATTTTGCAACCACTAACATTTACACTGGCATATGGTAATACAGAACATTGCAATGATGTTCGCTTTTCTGCTCTGCATAAATATACATAAGGACACATGCACGCACGCACACACACGCATAAATATGTATGTATGTATATTCGCAAATGAATATTGAGTATTCGGCAGTTTTGTAAATACCGGAAATATCTCAATTTGCTGGCATTACGTGAAGTGCTTTCAAATTTTCCTGCTTTCTGATGGCATGATTTGCAAAAGAAGAACTCACAAAAAACCAAAAATAAAATCACTTGAAAAGGCGCAAGAGATAAAATAAAACTCTGTGTGTGTATGCATGCACGTATTTATGTATTATGTATGTAAGCATGTTTGTTTGTATGTATATAAAAAAAATGCCAAGCTTTGTCGTATTTGTTTTGACAGGAAACGAGCAGAAAAAAATTTTTGGAATGGTTTGAAAATTTCCATAAATTCGCGCAGTTTTCTTTTTGGTTGTAATTTTGCCTTTTTAGTTTGCTAGTTTGAGATTCTTTTGTACCTTTATAGGATTTAAAAGTTTAAGTTCAATGACAAAAAGTCAAGCAATTGTCAATCAATGCAAATATTAGACAGCTCTAAGCCCCTTTTAGAGAGAAAATAAAAAAAAAAGTATATTTATGTGTAATTAATTATTTGAATTTGCATAGCCACCCTACGGATGGTTTTGAGTCAAAAAATGCAAGCGCGCTTGTCGTATGACTTGAGAAAATGGGAATGTTAACAAAACGTAGAGAGTAGAGTATGGTGAAGAAATCTACATCGTGTAAATGTTTATATCTGTGGAAATAAGGAAAAAGTACTGAAGTCATATATTACTGCTTTGCAGTAGAGCACTTTTAAATTTTCAAGTCGATTTTCAAAAATCTTTTTCTTTTACAGTTAAATTAAGAAATTCGGTATTCATTTAAATTCCTTTTGGAAAATTTCATTCTACATAGTATAAATATCACATTTGATTTCAAATATACCAAAGTAAAAGATGTTTTTTATAGAGTGACGCAAGTTTAAATTATAATGAAAAAAATTAAAAATTTAAAAATATATCTTCCAAGCGGCTGCACCGATTTTGTTAAAACATCTTTAAGAAAATTAAAATTAAGTCACCTTTTAAACAGAAAAAACTAAATCAACATCGGTCCAGCCGTTTGGTCTGTACGTGGACTTGCACAGATAAACAGATACACAGACACGCACTGCAAACCTAGAACACCCCTATTTTTGGTCGTAGGTTAATAAAATAAGGAAATATATTTTTAATATCAATGAAACGGACTTTATTGGAAAGAACATTTTATGAAATTAATGATTGAATATGATTTTAGTCATGCGGCCGCCACTGCTAACGTGTAGAAGTCGCAATCTGGAATACCAATTTTCAACAACTTTTTGGAGCATTTGCGGTCGTATTTCGCCTATTATTCTTCGAAAGTTGCTTTCCAGCTGTCCAATTGTTTGTGGCTTATCGGCGTAGACAAATAACTTAACATAACCCTAAAGAAAATAATCCAGTGGGGTTAAATCACGCGATCTTGGTAGCCGATTAATTGAGCCATTACGTGAAATTATGTTTTCATCAAAAGCTTCTTTGAGTAAATTAATTGTAGCGCCCGCTGTATGGCATCCTGTTGAAACCACATATAAGCAAGATTAATGCCACGTAATTGAGGTACGAAAAAATTTCGAAGCCTGTTCCGATACCGTTGACCATTGACAGTAACATTCTGACAATCATTTTTTTGTCAACAATTCTGCTTATTTACATACCCATTCAATCAGGCTTCATCGATTATGTGCGTCATAAAATGGAAGAAGTGCACGATGAGTTTGAAGAATAGAAGAATTATTTTGATTAAAAATTTCAACAATTTGCGTGCGTTGCTCTGCAGTAAGTCGATTCATAATGAATATTCAAACTTAAAAAAAAACCAGTATCAGCTGCTAAATGGGAGCTCAAATAAAGTAGTGATGCCAACTCAAAGTTGTGAGTGACACTCTAAAAACTTGCATTGTTAGTTAAATTAAGCTGATTATATATACCATGTGAGATTATAAAACGAAAAAAAGTAATCGCCAAAACCCAAAAAAAATCGCCTAAACGAAAAAAGCACTAAATTAAAAAAATTCTAGCACTAAAATAAATTGCTAAAGTGAAAAAAATCGCTAAAATGAAAAATATCTCCAAAATGAAAAAAAATCGACATAATAAAAAAACATCAAAAATTTTAATAAATCGCTAAAACCAAAGCACCAAATTAAAAAAAATCTAGCAATAAAATTTATTTCAAAATAAAAAAATCGCTAAAATAAAAAAAATCGCCAAAAAAAAATCGCCAAAATGAAAATATCACCAAAATAAAAAAAATCGGCCAAAAAACGTCAAAAACTTAAAAAATCACTAAAACGAGAAAAAAGCACCAAAACTAAAAAAACCAAATAAAATAAATGCCAAAAACCTAAAAAAATCGCTAAAACGAGAAAAAATCACCTAAACAAAAAACAACAGAAACAAATTAAAAATATTACCAAACCCGAAAAAAAAACAAAAACGAAAAAACATCAAAATGGTAAAAAAAATCGCCAATATAAAAATAAGCGCCAAGAACTTTTTTGCTAAATGTAAAAAACCACTAAAACTAAAAAAGCTTCAAAGTAAAAAATGCAAAAAACCTAAAAAACGCTAAAACTAGAAAAAAACATTTAAACTAAAAAAGCGCCAAGTTAAATAAAAAACGCAAAAAATGCCAAAACAAAAAAAAAACTTAAAAAACGCTTGAAAAAATAAAATAAACTCCAAAGCCCAAAAAAATCATCAAAGCGAAAAAAACAATAAACTAAAATAAATGTGACACTAATCAATTGCAAAAATGAAAAAAGTCGCTGAAATGAAAAATATCGCAAAAATAGAAAAAACCCAAAAAACCTAAAAAATCGCTTAAACGAAAAAAAGCACCAAAAACTAATAAAATGCCATATTAAAGAAAATGCCAAAAACCCAAAAAAACCGCTAAAACGAAAAAAGCACTAAACTAAAAAAGCAAAGAAAAACCGGAAAAAACGCAGAAAAAAACGCCGAAGCTAAAAAACCCTATTAAAAACGCTTTAAACCGAAAAACACCCAAAAATAAAAAAAATGCCACAACTATATTTTATATAGGCTAAAGTATTACATATTTAGTGTCCGTTCGGCACGCTTCGTGCGCAAGTCAATGTCGCACTTTACTGAATTAATTTTTTGTAAATGGAAATGGAAATAAAATTTATCGCTAAAGTACAGTCCTAACTATAAAATTAATTAAAGAACATGTTCCGTTTCATTTCCCGTTCCTTTATGCTGAACAAATACGAAAAAATTCTTTATATATACCTTTTTTAATGGGATGTTTAAATTGAGACACTTAAACATTTTGTAAAATAAAGGATTATTGAATAAAACAATATGGTATGGAGGAACAATACTAAAATTATATTATATTGTTACTAAAAAAAGAAGAGAGAAGTTTGAACTTCGAAGCTTTAGTGAACATTAGATTTTTAGATTTTGTTTCGAAATTTCTTCGATTTAATGGACATTAGTTTTTATCGAATTTCAGATCAAGTGAAATACTAAATATTGTTTTCATTGCATATTATTGATATAACCGCGTTATTTGTTTATATAGCTATGAATGCAACAAACGAGTAAATTATTAGTCAAATATCAATAATTAAAATTACTCTTAATGTAGCAAACTCGTAATTTAATAAATGCGTTTCACAATTAAACTAGAAAATATTAGTGTATTATTACTACTAAAATATATATATGATATCAAATCCTTAATAATTGCATATGAACTTTTATCCAAACACCGAAGTATTAAGAGATAAACCGTTTCTGTTTTTCTCTCCTGAAAACTTGTATTTTTAAGATACGAGGTTGAGAAAGTAGGGCATCGATATTCAACTTATTGCTAATATCAAAAAAAAAATATATTCAATCCAAAAATACCGAGAGGTCACTTACTAGAAATTGAACTAGAGCAAAAATTATGAATTTTTTCACAAAATAAATATGTACCTACATATCTATGTGCTTATGTCTGTATTTCTATACTACATAAATAAAGGGTAAAGGGTATATAAGATTCGGCACAGCCGAATATAGCACTCTTACTTGTTATTTTTGCTAATGGCAGTAAAATATATAAAATAGTTTTCAATTTAAGTCAACCGAGAGTTATGTATTCGCGTATGTGTATTCATTTGTGTAATAAACCGATTGATGTTCGGTATTCTGATGCTACTTTGGCCAGCAGAATTGTACATACATACGTATGTATGTTATTGTTTACTATTTGTGTACGATCGTAGGACACATTTGAATTGTCTTGCGTACTTTCGTTCTTCTCGGAGGCAATTCATTGCCTCTAACAACTTTTAAACGGCTCAGTCATTCACTTGCAATATAATTGCGCAATTTTTTGCATTGTACAATAATATTGCGAATATATGTATATGTCATATTCTAAAATGGTACAATATATTGTACAATCGATAATAATGTGTATAATGTAGTAGCAACATTGTTCAATGTTGTTTACTTCTTCACTGTCAGGAAAATTAGGCAATATTTCCTTTAAAATTATTGTGCCAGTTATTGAATAGTACAGGTCAAAATTAAAATAATATGTATAACAACATATGCAATAATATTGTATAATAGATGGGCTGCTTTAGTGCTTCTAAATGTCGAATATTTTATGCTGGGCATGTATGTCTATATAAATAGTATACAGGCGTGCCGCAGTTCGCCAGCCCAGTTCCGGCCAATGCACGCAGTGTGTAGTGTGTGTGTAGGAAGCCATTCGAGCTCTTTTTATCCCCCCCCCCCCAAAACTTTGTTCCCAGCAATCGGAAAATTATAAAATTTAAACCATAATTAGAATAAATTCATGTAACCTTACATGCGAAAGTTTTACAATGAAAGGTTCCGGAGATATGGAGGTGCAAAAAGTACATATTTTAAGTCGTACTCACTGACTCACTGACCTACTGACTCACTCATCAATATCATAAAGCACTTCCGCTATAGCTAAAGATCTGAAATTTGGTACACAAGTAGATCTAGGTGAGCGATGAACTAGAAAAGTCTGAAAACCTGAAAATTTTAACCAGGGGGGCGGGCTACGCCCATAAAAATTAAAATTTTTGCTAGTGAGCTGAAATTTGGTACACAAGTAGAACTAAGTGAGTACACACCTAAAAAATCTGAGAACACGAAAATTTTTACCAAGGGTGCGGTGCTACGCCCATAAAGCTCAGAATTAAAAAAAACATTTCTATGGCGTTTAACTCAAGCGATTTTATTGAAATTTGGCACACATGTTGCAATAATACAAGGCTCTAAATTTTTATTGAAAAAAGTGGACGTTAACACGCCCATACAATTTAAGCCTCCTGTTTCATGTGTTTCGGGTCAGCACTTTTAAATGCACTATTTATGTATTCACTATTATCCTTTTCCAACGAAACTAAACAGGAAAGATAAATACTAGCCAAAAAAAATTGGGGTTAAAAAAGTAGGCGGGAATACGCCTATAAGAATAAAAATTTAAATTTGCGCTAGTGAGCTGAAATTTGATAAACGAGTAGTTATAGATTCGCAAAATACTAGAAAAATTTTCAAACCCAAAAATTTTACCTAGGAGGGCGGGGCTGCACCCATAAGGCGTTAAACTCGAGCGATTTTTTTGAAATTTGGCATACATGATGCTATAATACAGGGCTATAAATTTTCGTTGAAAAAGTGGGCATTAACACGCCCATACAATTTAAGACTCCTATTTCATGTACTTCGGGTCAGCACATTTGAATATGCTACATATTTATATATAACAGGACAGGAATGATAACTAATGGCACCAGAAGGTATCGAGATTGAAAAAGTGGGCTCATTCATAAGAAGAAAATAAATAAAATGTACGCTAGTTAGCTGAAATTGGATAAACAAGTAGGTCTAGATTAACAACTAACTAGAAAAATATGAAAACCCGGAGATTTTTACCAGGGGGCGGTGATATTCCAATAAAGCACACAATTAAAAGAGCAAATCTAAAATCTAAATCTAAAATGTTTATCTCAAGCGATTTTATTGAAATTTGGCACAAATGTTGCAAAAAAGTTGCAATGCAAAGTTATAAAGTTTCGTTGAAAAAAGTGGGTGTTAACACACCCTTAGAATTTAAACCTCCTATTTCATGTACTTAAGGGATCAGCAGATTTAAATATAATATTTACTTAAAATTAATATCCGTTTCCAACGAAACTTAACAGGTATGATTGGCACCGGCAAGAAAAATTATTTAAAAAAGTGGGCGGGAATACGCCCATAAAAATTAAATAATTAAATTTTTGCTAGAGAGCTAAAATTTGGTATGCAAATAGTTCAAGATGAGAAACCAAATAGAAAAATCTAAAAACCCAAATATTTTAACCTGGAGTGCCAGGGGCCGCGATATTTTTGAACTGAAGCTTTATATTGAAGCTTTAACTTAAAGCTATCATCTTAAAAAGGTTAAGATAATAACTGAGCGCTGCTCATAACAAAATCTTGAGTTTAAAAAAGTGACGTAGAGTGGCGGTAACGGCCATAACATTTCAGGCTAGAATTTGCACTAGAGTGCTTAAATTCAATACACAAATAAATCAAAATTAGAGATCACCAAGAAAGATTTAAAATCCTGGAAGTTATAATTGGGTGCATGTACACGCATTTTAAGTTCAAAATTAAGAATTTAAGTTAAGGGATTTACGAACAGGAAAAATTTGAAAGCACCGATTGTTAAATTAGGGATGTAGGGCCACGTTTATAAAATTTTTATCGAAGTATTATATGGTAGAGAACTGAAATTTTGCAAAAAAAAAGGCTTAGGTAAGTTACCAACTATATAAATTTAAAACTCAAGCTACTGTAGTTAAACTTGCATGCACATTTCACTCATGCTAGCATTTAATTTTGCGTTTTCAAAAGTACTTCGTCTGAGCAGACTTTACTACACTAAAATTTACACTATATTTTACATATTTCTACTCAGATGACTCTTACAAAATTAATCAAATTACTCGGTCCTTATTATGACACAATGGTGCACATATCACCCTTCAGCCCATTATTTTATGTAACTTTGCCCGTTTGAACTGGCGCAGACATTATGAATAGAACTATAACAGACTAGAAATTTAAAGCTTAAAAAGCTTTATTAAGACACCCTTCCAAAAAGTAGTCAGATCCTCACAAAAAACATAAATGTGAAAAAATGCCAAGTTAGCACATTATCTAGAAATTATATAACAGCCTTACGATTATAAATTTATATAATGCATACTATATTGTAGTGATAGGTATTGTACCAAAAATGAACTTGGTCAACATTTTTATCTCACTACTTTTGATGACCAAAATTGTGGATATGAACTTGGCCTTTTTTCACATTTATGTTTTTGTGAGGATTAGTTTTAACACCAAGATACTTAAATCTCTAATGCTTAAGTCCGCCCCAAGGCGGGATAGCAAAAAAACGTCACAAAATTTTTATTTTTGTCAATATTTAGTTAATAAATAAATGTAAGTAAAAATTAAATTCTATTTTATCAATAACTTTTCATTCTGTGGCAACACTCCAACGCATTAATGTTTCAAAGTTTTAGATTGTCTCGAAAAAATTACTGTTACAGTTACATCATGGTGTAATTATACATTTGACTGCGTAAGGATTTATTATACAATAATACTTCAACCAAAGCTTTGTAAGGAACCGAAAAATATCAAAAGCATAAAAATAATTGTACCAAAACCAAAACCAAACGAAGTTTTTGACATTCGTTAGCTACAAAGCACATAGAGCAAAAAATTATCAGCTGAAGTGGCGCTGCCACCTAGTTATATACACCTTGAGTTACATGTTACAGGTGAAATAAATATTAGTTTTTTATTATAAAAAATACATTTGCTACTGGATGTGGATGTTTTTGCTCAGCCCGTCTACAGTCGGATTGAGGCATTAACACAAAATTTTTTATAAAGTTTATATGTTACAGCAGCAAAAAAAGCTCTTGAAAATGATGGAGTAGGAGATTTTGAAATTAAAAAAAAGCTTTCCATCAGATGACGAAGGAAGTGAAGAAGAAAATGATGGTGATTTTGACGGAGATGATATGGATTATCCAAATTTTGTTTGTCCTGCAGATGAAGAAGAAATAGACCAATTACTCAATTCATCTGAGATTTTTTCAGAAGCCATAAATACCAGCATAAACATTTCTAATGTTAGTGGGCTTGAGCAAAGTTATCAAGAAAATGTAACTGCTGAAGCTGTGCAATTATTGTCTGCAGGTAAGCACACTCATCCTAAAAAGTGCAACATTGAAGAAGAAAAGTATGGGCCAACTTGCTCATCTTCGGGTAGATTTTATGGGGTTCCAACTGAAATTTGAAATCATTCGCAAGAAATAAAATATATTTTATGGAGAAAAAAAATATCAGCTTAATTTAAATGAAATGATTTTCCGCGGCGTGAAGTCAGTAGCGGAGTATTTCAATACGTTGACAACTCCACGTGACTGTTTCCTTTTTATATTTTGACCGATGATTTTTAATGGTAATTTCCTACATGCTGACCTTATAACAGTTATTTTCGTACTTATTGGAATATTGTATTTCTTTTCGTTCAGTATTTAATGAATCAAATTAATTTGTACGCACGTCAAGAAAATATTTCCACACACTTCAAAACAGATGATGCGTAAGTTCATTGATATATTAACTTTATGTCAACTTTCATTTTCCGAATGTTCGTGCTTATTAGGGGGAGCATACATTTGAGCCCATAAGGCAAACAATGACCCGTGATATATTTGAAGAGCTTAGAAGTAAACTCCACTTTAATGACAATTCTTGCCAGATGAAGAAAGGGTCTGTAGGTTTCGACGCACTGTATAAAATAAAACCACTAAATCAATATTTCAATGAACGTCTTTGCCTTATCCTACAAAAATGCAGGGCAACCCAACGCTAGAGTATATGTCCGCAAAGCTGAATAAAAAAAATACTTAAAAATGTATTTAAAATAAAAACACATACTTATTTATGCATGGTGTAATTATACAGGCTGCAGTCAGTAAGGATTTTTTATACAACAATACGGCAACCATAGCTGTGTAAAGAACCGAAGAATGTCAAAAGCACAAACATTTTTGTACCGAAACTAAAACAAAACGAAGTTTTTGACATTCCTTAGCTACAAAGCACATAGAGCAAAAAATTATTAGCTGAAGTAGCGCTGCCACCTTATTAGATACACCTTGAATTTGGGGTTTTAAAACAAATTTTTAAGTAAAAAGCAAATACTTTTTTTATTCATACCATGCAATTAATGATAAAGTGATATAATAATTTCTAATAAAATTTTTCTTTCAAAAAATTATTTTATTGTGAGTTTTCATAATTAATATACTATAAATGCAACATTTTTTGCTAGAAAAGCTTGTATAACGACTTGATTTATTATATTTAAAATTAAACATACATGAGCTTTTAGCTGAAATATTAAAATCTTTTAAGCCACAAAATAATTCATTCGTCACAATTTTATTTAAGCATTTATATTTTAAGAATCATGTCTGCACTTAAAAATACTTTAACGTACGTACACAACAATCTTAAAATGTCAACAACACCTGCATGTCTATGTTCAATAAATATCGAAATTGATTGATTGTACGCATGTACTTGAAGTTGTATGTTAAGCAGTTTTATGTTTGAATTTTTTCTTAAAACATGATGAAACATTTCCATTGTACACTTGCTTAATACTTTCCATGGCAATCCGAATATTTTTTATATGCTGATATGCATACAAGTCACTTTTAACGAGGACAATCAATAAAAAAGAATTCCCATTTTGTTAATCAATGCAACAGATGCTTGCTTGTCTGGTTGCATGATATGGCCAAAAGATAATCTGGTACATTTACCAAGCAGATTTAATTAAATCGTTTCTTTATAAATTATTCTTGAATAACTCTGTTCATTCGTTTTTCCATGCCTTCTTAATGCAACTTGTACAATGTGTCGGATGAAATGTAAAGACAAGAATGATAACATATAACATTAGTTTATATATCATATAGTTTGAGGGAAATATATCACCTGGCCTACGAAGGTTTCTGAACTAATTTATTTGAGTTATTTTTCTTCCATAATGAACTTTTTTCAATTGTATAAGTAGGAATGCATTTAATGCCCTTTACCAAAAATTTTAATTCGTGTGTATTATGTAACTTCCACAGTATTCATATGCAAAAAAAAAAAATCATAAAGTACATATACATACATATATTCCGGATCCTTATGAACAGGGAGGTCAAATATGAGATGTCTGCCTGTTTTGCACTTCAAATCGGTATTCCGATGCCATACAAGTGGTATATAAGAAATAGTGCTAAAGAAAGTCAGCAAAATCATAGAGACAGTTCCAGGGCTAGAAGACTTAAACTTTTTTTGATATATAAAATTAATAAGCTAAAAAAAATTTTTGTTAAACAAACATATTTTACATTCAAGTAAGAAACAAATTAGTATTAAAACCAAAGAGCCAAAGAGATGATTGCAGGGCTTGGAAAATATAAACTTTTTTTGAATATGAAAGTAACTGAATATTTTTTTTTAATTTTTATTGGTTAAAATTGCTTTATATATTAGAAAAAACAATATATATTGGTATTGAACATCAAAACGATTGTTGGACAATTTTATTTGTTTAATATAGAAATAACTAACTACAGCTAATTTTTTTGCCATTATTATATGTATATTTTATATGTATATTAGAAAGTAGAATATTTAAAAGAATTGTCTTAGTTGTACTAAGAAGCGTTATTAAATATTCAAAAAGAGCATGGGGCAAATTACGCCATTCGATACCGTGCAAAATTTAAAATATTTCCGTATAAACTCTGTTGAAATGTTACCTAATTTCATTCAATAACGATTGCCGTAATTTGCCCCCAGATCTTGTACAAATGAAATTTAGGAAATTATTTAAACATTTTAAATACATTAGGAATCTATATTTATTTTTTTAAATAAGCAATGCCCATATGCATTTAGTTCCTGCAAATGTAAGGCCGGGCTTACATCTGTGTGCCATGCGAAAAAATCGTAACCACTAAATCAAACAGTTTTTCATTAGTAATAAGTAGTTACAATTTATTGGGTACATGGCATACAAGCAATGCAAGATGTAAAGTCAGCCTAACTCTCTTACACTCAAAAGTTTTTTTAAATAACCCAGCAAAATTGCTTCCCAAAAGCATTTTTGTAAGGAAGATAATGATAGAGAATCACTTTGCCATACCAAAGTACTTCATAGAAGTAAGAATATATAGCTTTTGTATACTCAGATGCAAAATTTACTGGCTTGCAATCCTTTTTTACTTACGTAGGTGCTTTTCAGAATCATATTTTGAAGGAAGTTTTTTTGTTATCAAGTAATCAATACATTGATTCTCTCAGTTTTTAGTGCTTCTAAGTTAGTTTTTTTTTGCTAAGAAGTTAAAAAATTTCATATGCTTATAGTAAGACTTTTTCTTATAGAGAAAACTAAAATTTAACGGAATTTGCTTAGATTTCCTGAAAGCGTGGCATCTGGATTAGTAGTCCAGAAAATACATTTATGTTATTGGGTCCCACTGTGCGTTGCTGTTTTTTCAATTGTCTGACTGTCATCTGCGAATTTATGGTTTTTCATAAATATGTAAACACATTTGGAAAAAAATTGCTTTGCGTATGTATGGCAGGTTGATTTAACTCAAAATTTAATGTTCTTATTATTCGAATATGTATTTCCGATTAAATGAATCTATAAACATGATTGCAACTGATTGTTTGTCTTGAGCTGGTTCAAAAGAAAAAATATAATTACTATCAACACGAAAACAATTTCACAACATCTTCATAATCATGAATAATTAAAATTATTGTTCCTTGTTCACTTCTAAGGCCATTTTTTTATTGTTTTCATATGTAAATTTTATTACAAAAATAAAAATAATTTTTACAGACGTTTCTCAGTGCTTAAAATATTTATTTGATTGAAAACAAAACAAAAAAAAAAACGGAACAAAAAAGCAAATAAAAGGATATACGCACACAAAAGTACAAAATCAATGCGCAAAACTCACGTACTGTAAACATACATACGTAAGCACTTACTGCTTACAAAAGCTGCTACTTATGTACATACACAAATATGTATAAGGACTCACACATGCAAACATATTCCTAAGTGGCCTTATGTGTGTGTTTGAATAAAAATTGCAAAAAAAAAAATCTTAAAACATCAACAACAAAAAGGAAATTTTATTTGATACCAAACTTATTACAACAATTCAACAGTTCTTTTCTTACCTTTTCATCCAAAGACGAGTCTAATCAGATAATAATTTAAAAAAGAAGGAAAAGTTTTAAAACAGAATAAAATAAAGTTAAGATATACGACTTTATATGAAATGATCGAAATAAAAAGTGAAAGAACTTGTTAACAGGTGGGGGGTAACAAAATTCACATGCATCTGGAAGCATAAAAGTTAACGAAGCACAAAATGTCAAATTCTAAAGACAAATTCACTGCAGATTGATGAATTTACGGACTATTAAAATGTATGTTACATTTGAAATATGTAAGTGCTTAAAGAAAACATTAAAAAAACAAGTAAATTATAGAAGCAAACAAAAAAAGGCAAGTAAGAGGGCAATGACGAGTCTTATATATCGTTATTTATATATACATATGTTTTTAAATGTGCATGATTTTAAAAGCTATGTATAATGAAATTGTGTTTCAAGGCTGATTTCATATAGTACGGGATGTTTTATTCTAAAATTTTAATATTACAGTAGTTTAAAATTGTAAAATTTTGAACAAAATTTAATTTTTTGATTACAGCAAAAAGTATTTTATTAAAAATTATTTTGGCTTAGCTTAGGTTTACTTTAGTTTTTATTTTTCTCTGAATAAATCATAGCATCTTAACTAAAAAATATTAACTAATAAAACATTTTTTTTATAAAATTAACAGTTTTGTTCTAAATAAGCGTGAAAATTTTTCGGTGGTTAAGAATTTTATATAAAAACCAAACACAATTTATTTAAAACAAAACCCTTAATATCTCCAAACATAAAATTTCGACTTACCCTGATTTGACGAAATGTTGCAGATATGCCACACATCATTCAATCCTCATAAAAACCATTAATTACAGGCAATTGTCAATTTTCTTTTAATGCAATAACTTTGGCACAACATACAGTTTCAAACTGTAAAATTCGAGCTTAATAAAACCCTACGATTTTCTTAAATCAATTTTACCGCAGTAAAATTGTTTAACAACTAATCTTTCCAGCGTCTTACGCTTTAAATTTTTGTGAATGCGCATATCAATTAATGTTTTTATTGCTAGAATATTATCAGTGAAGTTATTAATTATTTTGAAATTTTATTGCCAAGAAAGAAAAAGTAAAAATTTGTTTTAGAAAGTTACTTTTGTATAAGAAAAAAGTTAAAGTTTTCCAACCCTGGACAAGTCTTTTTAAGTTTTTTTTAAAATTTTTTTTTTAAATTAGAAATACCATCTTTATTTATAGTGAAGTATAAAATAAGTTTATTTAATAAAAATAAATAAAAATTAATTTATGGAACTTTATTTTATATATCAGAAAAATTTTAAGTTTTTCAACCCTGGAATCATCCTTTTTGATTTCTTGCATCAATCTCTTTCTTTTATGAATATAAGATTTGTTTAATTTATAGAAAAAAATTGTTTTAGTAAGTTACTTTTGTATGAGAAAAAAGTTAAAGTTTTCCAACCTTGGAAACGTCTGTTTTATTTGTTCAATTTTTTTTTATTGTTTTTTAAAATAAGAAATACCAATTTAATTTATACTGAAGTACAAAATAAGTTTATTTAATAAAAAAGCAATAAAAACTAGTTTTCGGTAGTTATTTTTTTATGGCAAAATAAAGTTTGAGTTTTCCAGCTCTGAAACCGTCTACTCGATTTTGCTGATTTTCAATACCAAAATTTTTTTGGACGATTTATGACACACAGTTAAAAAAAGTGGTCTCTAGCTTTTCTGGGAGCTTCGTAAAACCGATTTCATGTACTCAAAACAAGACATGTGTTATTATTAAGAAATTTTTTTCCTAAATTCAAGTAAAAAAATTTCTAAGTTTAAATGTCAGATTTTGTAAAAACTTTCGTTTCTAAACGTTTAAAATTTGTAAGAAAAATAACAAAAATTAGTTTCAAAAAATATTTTTTCCATACAAGTATCAAAACGAAAAAAACGTTTCTATTTACAAAATTTGTGTAGCAGAATTTAATTTAATGTTTGCATTACTTTGAACGTCTGCACGACAATTAAAAGATTCTAATATTTCGCTAATGTTGAAGTCGTACTAGTTAGTGACAACTATTCAAGACCAAGTACAAATGTGCATCGACGGCAAATTTAAGAAATAGTTTTTTATTGTTGGCACCTGAACAGCCACACATACCTACTGCACCAAAACACTCGCGATCGTGAGAATGAATTTGTTTTTTAAAACAAGCATCATATTACGGCCAAATTCCACACGAAAATATGTGCATTAATTTAAAGTAAATAATAGATTTAATTTCACTTTATTTTTGTGCATACATGTTCATATGTTTCAACTTAAGTATGTTAATATGTAGGGTTAAGATTTATTCTCATAAGTATAAGCTATAGTAATTTAATTTTAATTTTAATCTAGAAATTACTGCGGCCTATAACTGCAACTAATAAAAAACACCAATAAACAATTGAAGTAAATTTTTTAATGTTGATATTTGGCCTTAAGTCAATTTTAAAAAAAAAAGCTAGTAAAAATTACTAAATATGAGTAAAAAATAAAAACTTCATATCCTCAAAAATAGTTCATAAAAATACACAATAAATTTCTCAAAATTCAATAAATGTTTACTGTCTTAAAGGAAATATTTACAAAGAGTACGAAAATGGTTATAAACTGAAGGAAATTTTATATTAAGGACTAGTCAATTTATAAACTGAAGGAAATTTTATATTAAGGACTAGTCAATTTCATCTTAAATCAAAAAATAAACTTTAGGAAATGAATTACTCCAGAATTACTCCAAATATACATTTTTTCCCCTTTTTTGGAAGAGTAAAAATATTGCCAAGTTAGAACTTTATCTAGAAATTATATGACACTCTTACGATTACAAATTTATATAATGCATACCTTATTGCAGTGAAAGATACTGCACCAAACACGAACTTGGTCAAAATTTTTATCTCACTACTTTTGATAGCCGAAATTTTGGAAAGGAACTTTACCTTTTTTCCCATTTATGTATTTGTGAAGATCTGACTACTTTTTGAAAGGTTTTCTTAATAAAGCTTTTAAACTTTAAATTTTTAGTCTGTTATAGTTCTATACATAATGACTGCGTCAGTTTAAAAGGGCAGACCTACATACAATAATGGGTTAGAGTGTGATATGAACCATTGTGTCATTATAAGGACCGACTAATGTACTTAATTTTTTAGGAATCATCAGTGTAGAAATATATAAAATATAGTGTACCTTTTAGTGGAAGTAAGGTTGCCTATTTTTCTAAAGTCTGCTTAGACGAAGTACTTTTGAAAACGGAAAATTTAAGGCTAGCATAAGTGAAATGTGCATGTAAAGTTTCAATAGAGTATTCAGAACTGCAAAATATTTTGTGAAATCAATAACTTATTGTACCTAAAAAAATTTTGTTCTGGCTCTTGTTTTTTATGTAAATATGACCTCAGAACGAATCATTTAGTGAACTAAGCTAATTGCTAATTAAATTTCAAATTAATTTTCAAGCAAATAATGTTTATTCAAAAAAACTTTAAGTTTAGAGTTTGCTATATTGCATCCATAAACTTCCGTTAAATAATAATGACCTAATGCAGTGGTATTTTATCAAAAATTAAAATTCAAGTAAGCTTACGAAATTTCTTTTGTATTTTACTATATTGAAAGCTATTGAAACCTGTGTTGTTTACATTAGTTTATATTCCATTAATGACACGTACTAATGCAGAGATGCAATATAATTATCATAATTTTTTAATATTATACCAGCAGTATTAATAAATAAAACAAAAGTTTTATACAAAAACACAATTTCAAAACAAAACTTATGTTGTATCTTTAATAGTAGTAGGGCTAATCTAGAGTCATTAGCATAAAATATTTTGCGCACACCTGTCGTTTCTTCTTTTGATAAAACTGATTTTATATGCAAATAATTTAAAACCCATTTTGTAGTTGTTCAGTTTATACAAAACACAAAAATAACAACTGGAAGCAAACAAAAAGGATGGATGAAAAGGAAACAGTAACAGGAATATATAAAAATAAAATATAAAAACACTTAACACGTTCCAGCAGTGTTCTATACTCATATAACTCCTGTATGTATGTATGTATGCATGTGTTAGCAGTCATCATAAATGTCTGCAACAACAACAAAAGTGAAATCCTGCCAGCGATGATGGAGCTACAGAAGGTAGGTGATTTTTTATAACAGGAGTATGTATCTTCTGTTTATGTTGTGTGTATGTTGGTGTTAAAGCAAAATCATAAAAAAAACAATTGAAATGTAAAAATATGTTAAACAAACATAAAAAATATATACATATGTTTGTGTAGGTATATATATGTAGAAAGGAAAAAAAAATTGAAGAGCAGTCACTATATAATACAGTGTGTACCGTAACCCACATAATGTAATTTATGTCAACAATAAACCTACATACTTGCTTGTATAAATATCTATATACATCAGGCATGGGCGACATTGGTTGGGTTTAAGTGCTTAAAAAAAAATCTATATAACACTGCAAAAGATTTACACTTCATGGGAAAGGGATTTGTTGCTGCTTTTTCCGCAAGCTAACAACAATTAACAATTATTTACGGGACAAACTTACTTATTATTTTCGATGTGGGATTGTTAATTATTTTTTTTAATACGAAAAATATTGCATACTTTGAGGGATAGTTACGGAATGGATTTTTAGTTCTAATTGTCGTATTCAAAAAAGTTTAGGGCCTTGTAAAACGATAACTCCAAGTCGCTTTTCACACTATGCCTCTTTAGCCTGCCTTGTATTGACAATTTTCTTTTGAACCCCCTACGAAAAGTTACACACATTTACATTAAGCCGTTTTTATTCATACCTTGAGAGTACGAAAAATTCAAAGAGAAATGTCATAAATCCCTTCGAATTTTCATTTCGTACCTTTTATTCTACACCGCAAGCTTCTCACCCCTTCTCACTGATGAACAAAAAAAGGTTTATGCATAAGCTGTATTCTGGTGTAAACGGTAGATAATTTATTGAAAATTTCTATTGAAATATACTAGATTTTGTTCAAGTGGTCACGTCCATTTATAATTTTTTGCCTCATTTGTGTTATTTTACATTTATTTTTTATATTTTAGTACACTTAAAATAGGAGATCTATTTGCTCTGCTTCAAATAGGAAAAGTCTTGTATATGATTTAAAGTATTCATTGGCATCGTAGCAAAACTTAATAACAATTACAAAAATTTCTCCGCTTAAAAATTAACTGCAAAGATGATTTTAATACTCATTTATGAACTAGAATTTAAATAAATTTATATTGAACACAAAAAAATATTTTAATAGTCAACAACTTTATTTGCATGAAACCTAAGAATTAATAAAAATCTAGTTTTGTTCATATAACTTTTTAGTTAAATAAGTCTCTAAGCAAAAGTTTAATTGACTCAACTAAAGTTTTAGTTAAACTTTAAAAAAATTATATTTTTAAATAAAACTTTAATTCACTAAGATATATTTTGAATTGACCATTTGTATTCTTTTTCAATTAAAGGTGTTAGTTGAAATAAGAAACAGTCGAGTAGCAAAGAAGAGAATTTTATTTAAAAAAATATAAAGGGTGGTTCAATTTTAAGGGCCGATGTTTATTTTGAATAAAACACAAATTATTTAGGAAATGATTGTCATTTCTTTTCATTATGATAAAATGGAATAGTTCAATTATGGATGGAATAAAATATCAGTCAAATAGTCAACGAAACCTTGGCGGCACACCTCTATTTGATGGTCCGAATTTTCGATGACGCTGAGGCATAATTGAAGTTCTATGCCATTAATGTGCCGAATTATCTCATCTTTTAGCTTTTGAATTATTGCTGGCTTATTGACGTACACCTATTATTTCAAATAACCCTAAAGAAAGAAGTCCAACGGTGTCCAATCACATGATCTTGGCTGCCAATTGACATCGCCACAACGTGAAGCTCCAAACACTTAGACGACAGCAGACTTCACAACTTCACGACTTCAAATGAAGTTGGCTTAAATGCTGCCGTGTAGTCAGCTACATAATTATTTTGAAGGCAGCAGAAACACTATATATATATTTTACATAACATATTTTACATATATTTTACATAAATAAAATTAAAGTTACTGACTCAAAACGTACTAATATCACGTAAAAATGTAAAAACACATCAATTTATTTCATAATTTTAATTTTGTAATGTTATTTTCTTTTAAATATTACGAAAAATTTTAAGCTCTTATTTCTTCCAATTTATATTTATAGTGGCAGCACTGCATTTGCTCTTTGCTGCTTAGTCTAAGTTGGCAGCAGCAGCAAATGCTGTTGTGTAGTCGTGCTGCTGTGATGTCGTCAAAATAATTGTTTTCATTTGAACACATGTATTTTATTTTTGACACTTTGCTGTCTGCTGCCTGCTGTCGTCTAAGTGTTTAGAGCTTGAGATAACACGGCCATTGAATTTGTCGCGCGATTAGTTTCGTTAGCTGTGTGGCAAGTGGCACCGTTCTGTTGAAACCACATATTGTCCACATCTATATATTCCAATTTGCACCATAAAAAGTTCGTTATCATCTCACGATAGCGAACACCATTCAGGGTAATTGCCTGAGCGGCCTCATTTAAGAAAAAATACGGCCCGATGATGCCGCCAGCCCATAAACCGTACCAAATAGTCACTATTTGGGATTCTGCTTATTGACGTATCCACTGAGTTGGGAATGTGACTCAACACTGAAGATGATTTTCTTCGAAAATTAATCATCCACTGTTGCCATTTTTTGTCACCATTCTGACCACTGACCACTGACCACGTTTGGAATTTTCAAGAGGATTTATTTCTTAAGTAAATTGCAACTTGTAAGCGTGTAAATGCAAGTCTTTATGCATAATGTTCATCAACGACGAACGTGAGAGGTGCAATTTTTGGGCACGACGACGAGTTGAGGTGGACGGCTCTACAGCCACACTATCGCGGACGGCAGCAATATTCTCTGCAGTACGATCTGTACGAGCATGCACTTGTGTTTTCAAATCTCCTATAATCCCGGTTTGCTCAAACTTTTGCATGATTTTTCCAATTGTACGCACATTTGCTCGATTGTGCTGACCAAAAAAATCATGAAGTGCACGTCATGCATTTTAATTTGAACGCCCATTTTCATAATAAACTTGATTGTGTATCTTTCCATAGTTCAATTTAGAAATGTCAAATGAATTGTAGAAAAATATTAAACGTTTAGGTGTGGTTCACATTCAACATCGGCCCTTAAAATTTAACCGCTCTTTAAACCAAATCATCAGGTTTAAGCGCCAATGAAATACGTATATAGACCAAGCTAAACCACAAGGAAATAAATTTCAAATTAAAATATAATTATGACAATATGTCGAATAATAAACTTCTTAAATATATATATATATATATATATATATATATATATATATATATATATATATATATATATATATAAAATCCTCCTTTTTTCCTCCAGATTGTTCTTTCCTTCAAACAGAATTAAAAATTTGGTTAAGATAATTGAAACTGTGCTGTTTGGTGTCAGTTTTTCATCCGGCTTTTTAGCTCATTACTGCTCGTGGTTTTGTTTGTTTCAATTAATTCAACATCGACATCGGAAGATAGTTCACATCATGTTATAAAATTTGAGTGAAATCAGTAATTTCCTCCATTTGTTAGCATGAAGTTAATAACTTACTATACGTGTATCGGCTAGCGTTTTAGGAATTTAGAACTTATTAAAAAAATTCTGAAATCTCATTACCTCTTCAGACTAAGAGTGTCTAAGGTATTCAAAAGCCATTCATGTGTTCAACAATTTTACTTACAATTTTAAAAGCAATATTTTCTTGGAAACGAAAATTCTCTTAAATAACGATATCAGGGATTAAAATGTTCTGTACAAATATTCTATAAAAAATTTGAAACCCTTTTATATGTAAATTTTATACTATTTCCTGCTTCTGTTAAGTACTCATATGTATATAGGATGTCCTTACAATTTTTATATATAAAATATCATGAGGTACATTTTTTAGTAACATTTTATTCTTTACAATTAGATCATGAAGGACATTTTTATCCCTTAAGCGAAAATATTTTGAACTTGAAAAGTCTCAAAGACAGGCATCCTCAACATACCGCATACGAGAATTTCTTTTAATAACCGAATTAAATTTCACGTATGATTTGTACGTGAAATGGAGAACTAATGAAAGATTGTATTTTATTTTTAATCTCTAAATATACCACATATTGCTGCACTGGTCCTGCGCTTTACGATATAAAACATCTCTACTTCTTGTTGAAATTATTATTTTAAATAATTTTAAATAATTTAAGCAATTTGACTTATAGCATACTCAGCACAACGCATACGAGAATTTCTTTTAATAACTGAATTAAATTTCACGTATGATTTGTAAATGAAATGGAGAACTAATGAAAGAGTGTATTTTATTTTTAATCTCTAAATATACAACAGATTGCTGCACTGGTCCTGCAATGGACGATATAAGACATCCCTACTTTTTTTATATGATTATTTTAAATAAATTTATATTTGTCTTATAACTTTCTTTAAAAGCATTTTATTTGTAAGTGAAATAAAAGAATACATTTGATAAAAATGTCACTACAAAAAACTAACCAAGAAATAAAACTAAATTTAAAATATTTGAATTTATATACCGAATATATAACTTTTAAATAATTTAATAATATCTTTAAACCAGAACTTTTGCGGGCCCCATTTGCCCTTTCATGCTTTTTACAAATTTACCTATACAAATACATAATTTCATATAAAATCCTAAAAAATACAGCAACATTTGTTTAAGTAAGAGGAAACATTCAATTTATTTTTGGAAAAAATTGGCTAAACTAAACTTAAAGAAGAGAAATATATTTTTTTATTCAAACATTTGTGCTGATTGTGTACAAAATTATTCTTTTATATCACAAAGAAATGTTCCAAAAAAATATATATTTACCTTTGAGTAATTCGACAGATTTAAAACTAGAGTTTGCTGTCTGTAAAAAGATGGCTATAATTTGTCTTCAGAAGTTTATTATTTCCTGTTTATTATACGCAAAAATAAATATAAAAAAATTCCAGTTGCTTTAAAAGTCTTTCTAGTTTCATCATCAAATGTAGCAAGTAAACAATTGAGTTAATAAATTTTTGCTTTGTCTTTTATTAACTGATTTTTTTATTTTGCTGATAAAACTAGTTGCATTTGGTTTTAGCAAAAATTTTAAATGATAAAAAAATTTAATATAATTTAATTTAATTTTTTGATTGAAACTTCCAGATTTTTTAGTGATCTCTGATCTAAAGCAATTTGTGCAATTTGTGTGTGTGTCAAAAACATTTAAGTTCTTCTTATGTGAAGCTCTAAGAGGATATGAAAATTTTTATAACATTGAAATTGACTTAATAATTTTTCGAAATTGATTTATCCTATCATATATTTATTATGGATATGAGAATATTTTTATTCAGATCTTAATTTTCGTTCACTAACAAATTGAAAATATCTCGGAGTTCATTTTGTATTTCTTCGTAAATATATGTACGTATTGACCAAAACTATTTAAAAATTATAAATTATGATACTGTGACTGTTCAAAATTTTTGGTTGAAGTCTACTGATGATTTGGTTCAAGCGCCAATGAAATACGTATATAGACCAAGCTAAACCACCAGCAAATAAATTTAAAATTAAATTATGATACTAGTTGATTTTAAGTAAGCTCATAGGATTTTTGAAAGCAAGATACATTAATTAAATAAATTATTTATCAAGTAATTCAGAAGAAAAATTACAGCTTTATTTATAAAAATTATTAAGGCTTTATAAAGGCTTTTTAAGAAAAATTTTTGTATGAAAATTTGTTTTAAAAAGTCTTTACAAAACTTTAAAAAGTTTTATATATAAGGCTGATAATATTTATAACCAGTTTAAATGCTGGTACGGAGTTAATAAGGATTTTCAAGTTCTCATACCACTATATGTGGTTAATCTCATCGTCACGGGTGGGACATTTAGAAGTAGTTTAAGTGCTTAGCTTTTAAAAATAAGAAAATGTTTAACTATTTTTTACATGACTTTATTATAAAATAAAAGTTCAGACTTGTCTCTAAAAGATACTATACGCAAACAGAGTATTTAGATTTGATAATGAAAAATTTAATACACATTAGGCTCGTCACGGATGGGACATGAAAAAGACACGCGTTTCGAGTGCCTAGGAAACATACTCAAAACTCTGCGAATTTATAAAGTTTATCAAAATCTAGCAAATCTTTGACTGCAGCAGAGGTATCAAGTTGTCCTTCACTAAAAGTTAAGAAGAAAAACAAGTTTATATATTGCACAAAAATTTAATTTTTGTAGCGTCACGGGTGGGACATTTTTTCGTCACTTGTGGGACGCATGCAATTTCGTAATAGCAATTTGACTAGAAACGGATCTAGTAACTTCAAATATAGTTTGGAAACTTTATCTAAAAACAGGAGTAAGGTTCAAAGGTTTGCAAATTTATATATGTTTAAAAAACAAGCTTATTTACTGTTTTTTTGGAAACAAATATTTATTTTATAATTATTCGTTTTGTTTTGCTTTATTTTAGCATTAGTGTTCAAATAAGCAACAATTTATATTTTTTAAACGACAAAGACTCATTATCCGAATCACTCCAAGATGAAGATGAAGATATCATCCGTGGTAATTTTATTAATTTTAAATGTTTTTTTCTTTGAATTTTTGGTGAAACCCACAATTATATTTTCTTCGCTATATGGCTTGATAAAGTGCAGCGATTGAATATCTGGGATAGCGATAACAAGTTTCTTTTGTGTTTTTGTGTGTTGTAAATTAAAAAATAAATGAATTTATATGTATGAAAACATAATATTACACAAAATACTACACGATTATTTTCCATGTAGAAATACATAAATTTAAATTTAAAAATGTGAATTCCATAAGAACTCCATACCAGGCATTAATTAACAGTTGATGTTTTTTTCAATATTTCGTTAATGTTTTTTTTATTGAAAAGTATTGTAACTTCTTTTGTAAATTATCTGATTTAAATTTATTTTAGCCACAGCTAAATTATGTTTATTTAGTTTTTATAAGTTTTTTTTTCACATATATTGGCAATTATCTGTAGATAACCGTTTATGGTTCTGTTAACAAAATTTCCCCTTTTGAAAATGCTTCCTTAAAAACTTTGAACTGTTATCTTTATTTCCCCTTTAAATACATTTATCTATAATGTTAAATGTTATGCTGGAGTCTTGAAACATTTAATTGTCTGTTAAAAACGTAAAGTGTTTATTTGTTTTAAAATAACATTAACCTACATTATTTATTTAAGGTTTCACTGTTAACACAATATATTATAAAAAATAATTATTCATAATTATTATAACATATCAGTAACACTGGCAATATTCAATGCATGTGTTTATGAAATATAACTTAACAAGTTCTGTTGAGTTCATTAAACCAAGTACGCTTATTTTTAAGCTTTGACAATCATGTAAAAATTTTTTTAGATTTAATAAAAATTTTGAAAAGAATAGACGCATTTTATTTAAAATAAATAAGAATATTATAATATAAAGTTGTTTGTCTCAACCGTTGAATACATAAAACATTTATTCCATAATTATTGTTATTTTAAATAGTGAAGTATTTAAATTAACTGCAGCAAGTTATGAGAAATAATGCTGGTATAATATGTTATTACCTTGGGTGATTAATTTAGTGAAAACAGTAGTCTAATTGTGATTCAGCGACTGTTACATGTAAACAAATTTTGACTTATTAGAGACATTCAGCACTTAAATGATGTGCCAAGCATGCTTCTTATTTCAAAATATTTTAAAAATTATAATTGGCCGGCGAAATACTGATAAAAAGAAAACTGGAGTGCCTGAGATCATTAAAATAGTAAAAAAAGCGTCGAACGATTAAATAAGTCTATTTGTGACGACCCTTGTTTGAATTTAGCACAACATTCAGTTATTGCGGGAACTTAAACCTCATATTTTCTGTTGGCGTACTTTAAAATTAATAAAAACTACCTACAATTTAATTGATCGTCATTAAATAGCTCTTGAAAATTATACAAAGCACAAATTTTTATAAAAAAATTTTATGTAAATTTATTTTTAGCCATTTATTTAAATTTCGTTTAGAATTTATGCATTTATTTAATAATTTTTTTTTTGGTAAAAAAATTCATATTCGTATTCGCCTGAATTTGGCGAATACGAATGCGAATACGAATGTCTAAAAATGGTCGAATATTTGACCATTCGAATACGAATATTCGTGCATCATTAAAGCGGACCACCCACTTGCAATATAATTGTGCAATTTTCCATATTATACAATAATATCCCTTATGTGTATCTCAATATAGTGGCAAATATCAAAAGACTTTTGATTTTTATTATACAATCCAGATAATTGTGAAATTTTATGGCAACATTGTCCAATGTTGTTTACTATTTCACTGTAAGGAAACTTGGGCAATATTTTCTTTGGAAATAGTGTACAATTTAATGCATAGTATAGGTCCAAACGCTTAACGAGTACATGCAAGCATTTTCTCCTCTTAAAGTTCATGTAGGTATGCAATAGTTTTTGTAGTATATTTATTATTGATGTAACGAATGTCAATTTTTGATATTCGCGAATACGAATACGAATACTTCAAACGATATTCGCGAATGCGAATACGAATACGAATATTTGAAACGATATTCGCGAACACGAATACCAATATTTTATGCAATATGATATATTGAAAAATTCTTATGAAAAAGGACTTCACACTCTTGTTGGCGTACTTTGAAGTTAATAAAACTTACCCAAAATTTTAATGACCGTCATTGAATAATATTTGAAAATGATACAAAGCACAAATTTCTATAAAAAAAAATTAATGTACTTGTACAAACTAAAATTTTTAGTCATTTATTTAAATTTGATTTAGGATTTATGCATTTATTTATTTAATTTCTTTGGAAAAATAATTGTATTCGTATACGACTGAATTTGGCGAATACCAACACATTCGTATTCGAATCCTTCAGAATTTGACGATAACGAAGACATTCGTATTCGCCTGAATACGAATACGAACATTCGTGCATCACTATTGCGTATGAATTTTATACATATAAAACCGAATATTAATCATACGCCACCTCCTCAAAAGTAGCTTGATATAATCTGTTGTGAACAAAAAAAGTATGCAACAGTTTTTACACCGTCTGTATAAGATGTTTACAACTTGTTTTCCGAAAATGAATAAGTGGATACGTTCTTAAAAATAAGGAACAAAACTATGTTTACGTTTTTAAAACATTTATAAATAATAAATAAATTTTTTTATGTAAAATTAATTTAAATTCAGTCTACATATTTTTCATATGACTTTTACGATAATTCTATTTAATTTTTAATGTTGAAATGTTAACTGACGTAAAAATCTAAGAAAAAATTTTATTTCTTTTACTTTCCACTTTAACTTACAAAAATAAATAAATAAACGAGAAAATGTTAAAGACTTTCTCCGCTATGCAAAAAAAAAAAATAACGTGTGCTTGAAGTGTACGGTAAATCAAAATTACCATACAAAAACCGGTTTTAACGTACACTTGAAGCATACGCTAGTTTTTTGCACATGGGGTTTTTCTTTAATTGGATTAACTTAACTTTCACAAGATCGAATCCCGACTTCCATACAGAGAAAATAATTTCTCTTGTTTCTGTAATATTTCTGTTACCGAATTCAGTATAACAAAACAATATTTGCATTATTTTTCATAATTTAACTGTCAAATCACAACGTTTTTTAGCATTAAGTCAAAATAAAGTAACTCAAAAATAATAATTCTAATAACAATGGGAAATACGAAATACAATGAAAATCTATACTAAGCTGTGTATTATTTTCCAAATGAATGCATGTATCAATTAAAAATCAAATTGCTTACCAACTTGTTCTTTAAATTTAAAACGAATTTGAAATGAATTTTATTTAAAATTGTTCATTGAAATTTTTTTAAATAAAATTTACTTTTTTTATTCCGACACTGCTATAATTTTGTGAGTGTGATTTTTTGGTTTTACCTAAAAAGCTCTTTTTATGACAAAACGAAAGCTTTTGAAAATATTTTACAAAAAGCAAATTTCATACGTTATTGTCTTTAAACGAAACATAAAAACGAAAGGGCTTATGTTTTCTTAAAAAACAAGCTGTTACTGCCTGCCAGCAATCGTTCGATCAAACCGCGTTGCCGTTTGTGTATTTTTTCCCTTTTTGTTACTTTTTTTCAACACAAAAATTTCCTTTTTTGTATAGTATTTTATATATGCATATTACTAACTATGGTTGTATGAGTTTGCTTCGCAAAAACAAAAATTTTCTATTCCTATTGCTAATTTTATTATTACTTGAAGTATTCTTTTATACAAATTGAGTTTATTGACTTTTGCATATATAATTCTAATTCTGAATTGCACATTCATATATAATGGTTCATTTACAGCCTGTTTTTACAAAACATAAGCCCTTTCGTTTTTAATTTGCTTTTTATAAAACATTTTCAAAAGCTTTCAATTTGTCATAAAAATAGGCTTTTTAGGTATAACCAAAAAATTACACTCACAGAATTATGGCAGTGACGGAATAAAAAAAGCAAAATCTTTTAAAAAAATTTTCAATGAAAAATTTTAAATAATATTTATTTCAAATTCATTTTAAATTTTATGAACAAGTACGTATGCATTTTTATTTTTAAATGATTCAAACATTCATTTAGAAAATTATACATAGATTTATATAGATTTTCATTGTATTTCGTATTTTCCGTTGTTATTAGAACTATGTTAATTTTTAGCTATAACTTATACTTTATGTTAACTCAATGCTGAAAATTCTTGTGATTTGTTTAACAGTTAAATTATTAAATATAATGCAAATATTATTTTGTTATACTGAATTTGGTCAGAAAAATTACTGAAAGTTAATTTAATCCGATTATAGAGAAACCCCCATGTGGCAAAAAATAACTTACGTGTGCTTCAAGTGTACGTTAAAACTGGTTTTTGTATGGAAATTTTGATTTAACGTACGTACACTTCAGGCACACATTTCACATTTTCTCGCTTATTAAATTATTTTAGTTATTTAAAGCAAAAAATAAGAGAAAAAAATTTTTCGTAGAGTTTTAAGTCAGTTAACATTTCAACATTAAAAATTAAATAGGATTTTCGTTAAAGTCAAATGAAAAAAATATGTAGACCGAATTTTAATTAATTTTACATAAAAAATTTCATTAGTGTAGAAAACTGAAAGCTCTTTTGTAGTCACTCACATGAAAATAAATAAATGTTTTAAAAACGTAAACATAGTTTTGTTCGTTATTTTAAAGAACGTATACACTTATTCATTTTCGAAAAACAGGCTGTTAGTCCCAGTTTACACTTAGTCAAGTTTTATTGCTAAGCTTATCAGTTTTCCTTCTTTGAACTTTCATCTGAGTTCACACAACGCCAGTCTTGTTTTTCAGCTCATATTTTTTTATGCGTAGTTTTGTGTATGCATGTGTGATATTTTTTAACATCATTGACATTTAACAGTATTGACAATACATGAAGCTAAGTACTCGATTCTTTTCCTCTCGCTTTTCTCTCCATAAACTAATCAGCTGAACAATGAAACTTGCATAATATACACTACGACTTACATATAGTTTTTGATTTTATAATAATACACTATTTTAAGCACATAAAAACTCCAGAGCCATTTTGCTTATTTTGCTCATATTATAATTTTGAAATAACTTGGAACATCCTAATAATAGCATGAATTTGAGAATTTATTTGTTTTTGAGTTTGGACGTTTAGACGTTTCACTTAAGTGCAAAAGCGGCTATGTTCAGTTAGGTATTTGAATAAAATTATATTAAAATCAAAGTCCCGTCAAAAAAATAAGAAACAAAAATTAGTGCAAATTTTAATCAAAAAAATTATATTAGTCGGAAAGCAAATGACAATATATTTAAAATACATGGAGCAGAAAGAAAACATAATTAACATTTAAATGGATAAGGGAATAAAACCTTTCTTCTGTTTTTGAAAGGTTGTTAACTTTTCAGTTTGATTTTTTTTAATTTTAAAAGCTCTTGTTTGTACTGTACTTACCTGAAGAAGCTACGCTAAATAAAAGAAGATTTCAAATTATGTATTTGAAGCATCTTATATTTGAAAAAAAAGTAGTTTTACTGATTTAATTTTGACACTGACATGACATCTATTAGCAAAACCATGTCAGTATGAAAGCTTAATCAGTAAAATTATAGTAATTTAAATATAAGATAGTTCCAACACATGACTTTTGAAATCCCAACAGAGTCATTAAATAATTTCATATAGGATCTTTTGGTTGTTTTATAACACTCTTTCTTTTGCCAGTGTAAGTTGGGTTCCATTCGACCTCTTCTCTAGTGATGCCTTTAGTATGCTTTCGCAGTATATGCCTTAACCGACACCATTTTTTGTATTTATTTTTGGTTATGCCAACATTTGTACTTTTAGGAAGACTAATTAAATGTGGTAACTTTAAAAGAACAAATTACACCAAAGTTCATTATCAGCGTTGCTATCAGTAGATGCAAATTTCAGCTTTTTTTATATTTCTTCAATGTAAATGAAATATGTGACTTGTTTTTATTCATTGTATTACAAATTACTGAAAACTGTTTTTCAATTAAAGTTCAATTTAATAATTTTTAATTTACAACAATCTTGCCACTGTCATTTGTTCTTTACCATTATACACATGCTTGCTTATTTGCTTAATCTTTAGATATGGCAATTGGACAAAATGTTTTTAGGATTCTACAAAGACATCGGCAAATACCTGAAGTTAGTTTATGACCAATTCCATGACTGGCTTTCATATATAAGAGTTGATTCAATATATGAATTCAATATAATCAACTTTCTTTTTTTTTGAGATGTGTAGAGACTGTCATATCGCACTAAGGGCTCCAAAAGAGTATCTTCCAGATTCATTATGATTTTTATAGCATGGTTGAATCCAGTATTTGTAAACAGAATGAGACAACGTTTTCAAGGTTCTTATCACTTACGATAAATGCTCTGTTTAAGGCACTTATTGTCTTTGATTTCGTTTTTTTTTTTAAATTTGGCCCCTATTCTGATCAAACAGAATAAGTCCGCAACTTTAGGAAAAATCGCTATCAAATTTGCAAAGACCATAATAAAATCTACGGCAGTAACTTGAAATGCTGTCTAAATTTTGTTTTATTTTCTTTTGTGCTTATTTTTCTTTGTAGTTTTCAATGTGTATCTAACTAGGTGGCAGCGCTACTTTAGCTGATAATTTTTTGCTCTATGTGCTTTGTAGCTAACGAATGTCAAAAACTTCGTTTTATTTTAGTTTCGGTACAAAAATATTTGTGCTTTTGACATTCTTCGGTTCTTTACACAGCTATGGTTGCCGTATTATTGTATAACAAATGCTTACGCAGTCACCTGCATAATTACATCATGGTAGTTTTGTTCATAAAATATATGAAATTTATTGAAAGTATGGTAGCATTGTTAAGAGAATGAGGATTTATTTGTGAGTGCATCAGAAAAACCCCTGTCCAAATTAAATTAATTCTATACCTAGAGTGCTTTTTGGTGTTACTTTTTTGTGGCAATTTGAATGAAAAATGTGGTTATGCTGCAATTCTGTTTGATCATTTACAACTAAACTGATAGTTGAATTGTAGTTGTAAAATGTTTATTATGAACTGCAACTTTTTTCACCATGAGACAACTTCTTTTTATCAGTTGTATTTTATATTGAATATTGTATTTGTTTTGAGTTATTATTCCAGACGCCAAATTGGTCAACAAATATTGTTGCCATGTTCATAGAACCTAGAGTCTCAGGAAAAAATAGTAAGGCTCAAAATAAAAATATTTTAAATTTATTTGCTGGTGGTTTAGCATGCCTATATACGTATTTCACTAGCGCTTAAACCAAATCATCAGTAGACTTCAACTACAAATTTTGAACAGTCAAAAAGCTCTTACTTTATGCACAGACTTTCAAAAACTAAATGAGAATTCAAAAAAAAAATCACCACTTCTGAGAATCACAAAAGAAAAAATTAGGTAAGTAGGCTTTGAAACTGATACAAAACCCAGCAAATATTTGAAATATTTTGTGAAAGCTATTGTGGTTTCAAAAACATATCATAGATCATGATATAAATATAGGCGGTACTTTCATTCTCTCTTGATTTTGAAAAATTTGGATTTTTGATGTTTGTTTTTTTTTAAAGAAATAAAAAAAATGTAAGTCTTCTCCTACAAATTTTTTTACAAAAATGTGATGTGTGCAATTTAGAGGGCCAGAGTAGAAGAAATAAAAGAAAAATAAAATAACGGCCACCCTAATCTACATATCTGTGAAGTTTAAACAAAGAGAATGAAATAATTTTTCTCATATTTTAAAGTTTTCTGCTTAATACGAATCTTTTAACTAAATTTCCATCTAAATATTGACGTTGAGAAACCAAATTGATTGATAAGTTTATTAAGTTGACAATAAATTTTCGTAAGTTTAATAAATATTAATTGATATTGTTTTGTTTTTGTTTAATAAACTTAAATCGTTTCTTGTTGATTTGTAGCATCCTATTCTAAAAAATTGGTTTAATAACCGATCAGATCTTTTGGCAAGTCTATTTCATATATCTTATAGGCTCTTAGCCACTATTGATAAATATAGGAAATTAAGAAAATTTAAAAAATTATACACTCACATTTTTACTTAATTGGTTAATTAATTTATTCATTCTGTATTTTACAAAAATAATTTTGAAATAATTTTTGAATAAAATTTTCAAACAAACACTAAGAAAAGTGTACATATTAAATTAATACGGTAGCACAATTTTACTGGAAACTTTATAACCCTTATACTTATCAGAATCGAGATGTAAAGAAAAAAATTAGAGATTGAAAGGACCTTTTATATTTATATCATTGTATAGATAAGAACCTTTTCATTTCGAGCAATTTTTTAAAGACCACTAATTGCAGCTAATCACTCCATGCAAAAATTAATACAAGATTTCCCCGATAGATATAAATATTTATTTATTTATTTATTTACTTAATAAGTCTATGAATTTACAATTCTTACAGACTATTTATACATGTACGTATATACAATTTTGCAAAAGTTATTAGTTATTTAATGCGATTAGAATATTACTTTTGATTAAATGATCTCTCAAAGAGAAATCAACATAAAAATATAGTTTATTAAAATCTCTACAACTTCTTATAAAGGGATCAGAATTAGCATAATTGGTTCTAAACGCTTTAATAGAAAGTGGTGAGTAATGTCGTGTTGGTCGCTGCGGAACGCAAAAAGGAATGTTTTCAATTAAAAAATTGCAGCCAGTATTACCATTAATTACATTTAAAATACACATAACATTTAGCATAGTTCTTCGACTACTTAAGGATGGTAGTTTAATAAGCGCAAGCCTAGCTTGATACGAAGGAAGACGTAGGGGATTCCATTGCAATGCGCGAAGGCAAAAAATTAAAAATTGTTTTTGTACCGATTCAATTGCATTAATATATATTTTATATGTTGGGTGCCAAATTATTGAGCCATATTCCAGGACAGGACGAACAAGAGATGTAAAGAGTTGCTTAGTAATATAGGGGTCTTCAAATTCCTTAGCCCAACGTTTGATGAAGCCGAGTAGACATCTTGCTTTATTGAAAATTAAAAAATAATTAAACTCTATATTTGAAAGACTAAACTTAACTTTTTAAAAGCCTAAGATAAAAGACCCAACTTTATAACAAATACTTATCAATAAATAATTTAATCATATAAATTTTTTTTCCGGCATATTGTACAATCTCTAAAAAAATAATCTGATTTCTATACCTAATGAACCAAATGAAGTTTAATTTTGCAGTATCTTGAAGCACTTATTAGGCCTTAAGTGGATATTTTTTTCTTATGTTAGCCTTAACATAAACATATTTTATATATTAATAATTTATAAAGCTGCCACTTGATTAATATAATTTGCGAATTCATAATATATTACACCCATTTACATAAAATGAGTTAAATTATTGAATATAAAGAACTGAGATAAGAGAATTTATTTACATTTTTGTTGATGCTTGTGTTGATTCAATACACTCGTTAATCTCGTTAACCCTAACTCGAGAGCAAAACTTGAAATACAATAAAAATACTAATAAAAATAAGCGTGGTAAGGGAATCACAATTTCTCATCATATAATAAATGACCTTTGCTTAATGATCTGTAGTTTTATATTAAAACCAAAAGAAAAAAAGAAAAAAATATTCGAGAAAATACATAAAAGAAAAAAGTTAAGAAAATATTGAAAAAAATCCTCAAACATTACAGATATTACTAATTTTCCATAAAGTAATGGTGGGGAAAGCAACAAAGAAAAATATGAAAATTATGGGGAAGCAGTAAAAGACCGAAAAAAGGCAAACCTCTTCAGACTTTAATTCCTTAACATGGCGTTTATTCTTTGTTATTTCACTCCTACATTGGTTTTATAATTTTTATTAACGTTTTTTTTTTGATTTTCTTTCCTATGTTATTTTCTCATTGGTTGGGTGCTGTCATAAAACATTTATGCAAATTATTTTATGTTTCTGGCAAAAGTATGCCTTTAAGCTTAGCAGCATACCAGCAACACAGTCAACTTCATGCAAGCATATACACAGTAACTAATACCAGGGAAAAGCATGCATATTCCAAGATACTTAAGCCAGCAAGAGCTGAAACAATAACAGAACTAAACCGTTTTTGTCTTTATTAGTTATTTTTCTTTTCTTTATATATAAAAGAATATTATCAAATTTTGTTACAATGAAAAACATTAGTTCTTTTAAGAAACAGAGGTTTAAGGCGTTTTTTTTTTTTTTGAAATATTAGATTTTGAAATGCCTTTAAGGCTTAAACTAAAGCTGTCAGCGAATTTGCAGCTAATCATCTTAAAAATGTTAGAAATAAAAATATTTAAAATAATATTTATGAGATGTGAAATTGGTTGTAGAGCTGTTTGTATACATACATATGTATATAAAAGTATAGGAAAGAGAAAACTTTTTTCGTAATTGCTTTTAAAAAAATCCTTTTTTTCAAACAGAACTAATTTTTGAGAGATTAAACAAATTTAGAATTAAATCAAAGAAGTGTCTGTTATAAGAAAAACTAATTGCCTGTTCCAGGATATCACTCACTTTCGTTCGCAAGCATTTTAAACGACAAACAGCTGTTTTGCGTTCCACTAAAAGCCTTTAGCACGACAAGTCGAAAGAAAATGAATGCGAACGATAACGTAAGCATTTCAATACAAATTTGCGCCGCAATAAAATTTTTTCCAGTCATTTGTACGAACTCAAATGTCAAAACCAGGCACTTGTATTTTTATTGTCGACTGAGACAAAATGAATTAAATTATTTTTAATAAATATAATATTTAAATAAAATATTTTTCTTTGCTAATGAGCAAATATAATACCGACTTCGATGGAAATGGGTTTGTTGCGTAACCCGTCGTTGGCGGTCTCCTCACGCCTGAGTTTATAA
Organism: Tachina fera; assembly: GCA_905220375.1. Lineage (NCBI taxonomy): Eukaryota > Metazoa > Arthropoda > Insecta > Diptera > Tachinidae > Tachina > Tachina fera. Next base: position 45,151,046 of record LR999965.1, on the reverse strand, counting down.
GTAAGCGGTTTGCGTCCTTTGGCTGGTCCTTGTGATACTATTCTCTAGGTATGTATGTGTTCGACAACAGCTTCGATGAATAAAGATTTTCTGCTTAGCACCACTTTCGCTAGTTATAATGAAAGTTGGTAAGAAACTATAGTTCTTATGTATAAGAAAAAATGGTGAAGAAGTTAGCATAAATTACGCTGGGCCTTAATAGTGGGTTAAAACATTATGCGCCGATTAATATCAAATTGTATGGAGGAACTCATTAGCACCTAGGGCAATGTTTCTTACTTTGCGCCAGTTTTTTCTTATACATCAGGCCGTATTTATTCATCTAAACAGTTGTTCCACATACACAGAGGTGAAAATCCTTAAGCCATCCGGCTATGCAGAAAACTCTTCTAAATGGAGCCGGTATTCGGTGTATTATACATACATAAATGCAAAAATAATGTATGTATGTACATATGTATATGTATTTACATACATATGTCCATACCTAGAGAAGAGAGTCCTTAGGATAGGACGCCGTTGCGCATACATACATACATATAGACATATGTACATACATATGTATGTATGCACAGATGAAAATTATTGCACCTGTCCAAAGGCCGGCAAGATAGAAACATTTTTCTGGGCCTCTTGGTATTTTTAGAAGACCTAAAGATAATGACAATCACCCAAATGACAATGACCTAAATAAATGGGCTGTTGGTAATTTTTCCATTTGGGTGATTGATTCTTCACAAAATTTTACATAGCTTGTGGTTTTTCTGTCCTTATTTTGCATAAATAAAAACCCTTGAGTAATTCTGAAAACTTTTTATCATTAACAAAAATTGTTTTTTTAAGTTTATTTTAATTTATTTTTGCCACTTGTTGCAGTTTAAATTAAAACAGAGTTTTATTTTTTAAAGCTCAATTCACACATTTGAACGATTTTTTATTCCCATTTGACGATGAATGTGTAAAATTGTTGATGTGGCAATATGGATATTTGACAACGGGTATACGGCTTACGTTAGAAACGTAAAGCCAATCGAACGATAAGTCGAAAGATAGTGGAACACTTTTATAGAAGAAAATGAGTGACTTACTTTCGTTCTCTTAAGTTTTCTTTCGACATCGTGGGGCAGGCAGTAAAACTAATTAAATTATTAAGATTTTCAATTATATGTTTCATATAAACTCACATCTGTTTAATTTTCAGTTGTTGCAGAGTTTCTTTTTAAATTTAAAATAAATCATTAGTTTATTTTATGAATAAATGACTTTTGCACTAGCGTTTTTTATTTGATTAATCAAGATATTTTTCTATTAATTTATTGATTCTTATTATAAATAAAATATAAAATATAATTGAAGTATAACAATATCATACTTATGTATGTTTCTTTCAAAATAATAAGTTTATAACGACTTATTTGGACAAAGTCGAAAAATATGCATAAATGCAAACAAAAACGTTTTAAAATCTTATAACCAGGCAAAAAGTTATGTGGAAATCAGGTGGTACACGGAAACGTAGGGATAATTTCATGTCTAATCGATTAGGAGTTAGACACGACCACTCTCAAACATAAGAAATATTATTTTTGTGTGTGTTCATTATTTCTGTATTTAATAACATGTTGGCCCTTAGCTGAGAGAGGTAAATACGTTAGTCTCTTAGTGCAGAGGTTTCCGGTTTTACTCTGACCAAAAACCTTTATTGCTGATTGCAGACAAGCAAAAAATCTTGTCGAGGTTTGTGGTTGTGTATAAAAAATATTGTTTATATAACACCTAGGATGATAAAAACTTGTCCGGAAATTCAACAATTCACATTGTTAATATAACAGTAACTTTAATTAAAATAAAAAAGTTTTAAAAATAGATAGAAAAATAAATACAAAAAATAATTCATAATTTAGAAAACGATAATTTTTCGCTTAAAGCGTGTTTCTCAATATCTCCTTCCACAAATTTTGTTTAGAGACGAACGTCAAGAAACTAAATTATATTGCTAAATTTTTACCCTTTAAGAACGCTTTTTCGTGGAGTCGAAGGTTTGTAAATGAATATTGTGTCCCAGTGTAGTAATTAGGATAAAAATAGACACTATTTTTAGGTTTCCGTATACCAAAGGTGAAAAAAGTAACCCTATTATTTTCGCTACGCTGTCCGTCTGTCCATCACACGCTATTTTCGCAGAAACCGCAGGAGATACGGACCTGAAATTTGTACAGAGTATGTAGAACATTGACCGCTAATTGACAACAAATGCATGAGAATTAAAAATTAAAATGAGCAACGAAAAATTTTAAAATCCCATGTAATATACATACAATTGTATTTACATACATACATATGTATATTGACTCTTGAAATTTATAAAATTAGTATATTTTTATATAGACTACAATAATTAACATTGAAATATTAAAAAATTTAAATTAAAGGGCGGTCCATCAGTTAATGCAATTTTGACTATGTTATTTTGACAACTTGATATATCTTGGAAACCGTAAGAGGTAAACTCCTGAAATTTTCAAAAACGGTAAAACTAAAAACCCCGAAAATTATAAAATCACCAAACCCAAAAAAAATCGCCAAAATTAAAAAAAATTTCTAGCAATAAAATAAATCGCCAAATTCGAAAAAATCGCTAAAATGGCCAAAACCAAAATAATTGTTTTTATTAAAAAAAATCGCCAAAATGGCAACCACTTCTCTTAGGCTTTTCACCGTAATGTTGGCAATAAACGATTTGACGTCTAAACTCCAACTGACTCATATTATTTGCTTTCCTATGAAGTTGCCAAGCATTTCGAACGCATACATCAACCAACCATGTAAGTATACTACTCCACCATTTTTCCCCCTTATAGCCGTTATACTTGTTGTATTTAGTTACAACACAAGGGCGCTTCACATTTATTTATTTCTTTTCCTCCTTCGAATATCGTGAAGCGTTAGATAAAGGATGGACATTAAAAGCTGTGGATGCAATAGAGACAACAGAATTATTTTTCCATTTTGTCATATGAATACCAAAATCCTTAGCAGAAACCGAAGTGCAAAAACCTCGTTTTTCTTTTTTATTAATGATTTTCTTATCAGTCAAAGGGCAATTTTTGGGTATGCGATTTTCCCGTATAGTTCCAGTGGCTGTATGTGCACGAGCTTTTAAATACTGCAGGAGCGGAAAACTAGTGAATAAGTTGTCAAAATAAAATGCAAATGGTAAACTTTGTATATCTTCAAGAAAGTCATCAATCATATTTATCAAGGGACTGGCACATTTCCCAAAAAACACTGCTCATATTTGTTATTAACTTGTGCATTTTTCCCCTGATATATCTCAAAAATAATTAGATATCCACCTGCCGTACACAAGGACCAAACCTTGTATCAAAATCTTAAAAGTTTCCCTTTGATATACTGCTTGCATCCATGTTTTCCAAAGTACGAAATCATACTCTCATCATATGAAAGGTTTTGTTGCCCTGTATGGAAGTTTTTTATCATGTTGTACTTCAAATGGTTTGTTACAGGTCTGAGCTTCCACATTTTATCTCCAGTAGAGTTTTGCGCTCCAGTGTCTACAAAGTGAAGACAATTGCATATCTCAATAAAGCGGTCTCGACGCATACTGTTGAATACAATATCAACTTTCAAATCAGTATCAGCAGACCACATATCTCGATATCTTGTTGGGCCAGTATATCCAGTAGCTAGCAGGATTCCTAAGTAAACTCTTAACTCCTCTTTCGTTATCATTGGGTTTCTTTTCCCACGGAAAATTGCGTATTCGTTTGACTTGGCAGCAATATTTTGAATCAAAGCATCATTAAAAAATTTTTCAAACTGCTCATGTGGGTGAAAAGAGCTACAGTCCTTATAATTTCCTTGAGGAAATATTGCAATTAAATTTGATGAAGTGTTATTTTTCCAATTATACTGAGTATGTCTGGTAGCTTGTGGAAACGGAAAATTTTTAACTTTAGGTGCTATTTTTATTAACGACATCGAGTCAGACAAAAATTCAGATTGTGTACTGCTATTAAGCAAATCAATAGACATGTTTGTATGTGAGTTATTAAGAACGTCCGCTACCGCTTCGTCTAACTCTGATACATCATAGTTATCATAGTTATACAATATTTAACATTGACTTTGCTAAGTATCTTTAAATGTAACGTAATTTTACGTTACCATGTGGGTGCGCCCGGACAATTTGGATTAATACACTTCACTCAAGATAAAAAAATTCACAATAAAAACTTTATGGTCGACTACTAGACAAATGAAAAGAATTATGGTTGACTCATGATAGACTGACTGACTATACACTCATCTCCCAGCAGATGCATCGCCCTTTTTATACTTCGCACAAGGCTTCCAGAATGTGACAGCAACGTCTATAGAATCTCAGCCGTATTCTCAACGTTTGTTTAAAGTAGCGCAATTAGTTCATTTTTTAACTATGCACATACGTGCGTATATGCATACATCATTACAGAAGCTATTTGTGGTGTTAGCTTACTTTAATTTTGTTTTTCGTCTAAATTACCATGTACGTCTGCACATATGTGTATCTTTTTAAGAAATATAATTTGTATACACGCACGTATCTGCTACGCATGTGTGTTTAGTTTTTTTTAGCAAAACAAATTCTGAATAATTAATTTTTTCTATCAAGTTTTTTCTTTTTTAAAACATTAGCATTGACTCCGTTCGACTATTTATGCGTAACAATTGCGTAACAATTCACAAAACCTCTTGTATCTCTGTATCGATTGTATTATCATATTAAATACAAGAGTGTAATATTTGTTGTATGAAATTTTCATATAAAAATGAAATACACTATTACACTTTTATTTTATATTTTTTTAAAATGTTGTATTGAGAGAGAGGCTCTCTGAGAGAATTTGTATGTAGCTTGTTCTTCTTTTTTCAATTTCACAATTAAAAAGTGTATTTGATACACAAATACACGATAAAGATTGTTGTGAATTAAGCAATTATTTTCAAAGAGACAAAAAAAGCATGTGTTAAAAATATATCTATTTTTTACAAGAAAAAAATATATTCAGCATTAAAGTAATATTTGTTCTTTGTAATTATGTTAGTTAGTTAGGGAAATTTATTCACTTTTCTATATTCTCCAATTATGAATGTGTTTTTCCCTTTTTTTAACAAATGCGGGAATAAAAAACTCCCCGGGGAAAAAGCAGGTATTATGAACGACGTTGAACTTTCTTTTTTCACTAAAATTCTTTCCCTGCCAAAACAGAAGGGAGTTTACATAAAAATAAAGTTAATACACAATTAAAACACAATTTATATACACAAACTTGTATTTTATAGATGTGGTATGTAAAAAAACACAAAAAATGCACTAATAAATCATTTATAAACTTTTTTTTACATATTTTTCCAAGTTGTTGAATTTTAGTAATTTTGTTTACTCTCTCACTCAAATAAAAAGGGAGAAACAAGAAACAAAATGTCTACAAACAAGCAAAACAACGAGCTTCGCAACACAGTGATGCAATGTATTACTCTTTTTTGTTCCCAAGGAATTTATGCTTGGAGGAATGTTTTCTCGAGAAAATTATTTTCCGTGAGAAATAAATTCCGAAGGAATATTCATGATTTTGCTGATTATCTTTATATAATCTATTATGTGTAATTGAATTTAAAAAGAAAGTCAATTCGTGCTCAGGTTCCAGTAGATAAAAGAAGGGATATAAAGAGATTTTTTTTATTATTATCTTGGTTTTTGACGACACTTCTATTTAACTTATAAATTTTCTCGTTGCAGAAATTCTAGAATTTATGTATATCACTGTCTGATTTATTGTCTTAACTGCTTATTAATGGATTCTGTGTCAATGTGTATAGTATGCGACTATCTCATTCCTCGAGGATATTTCCCATGCAAGTATATTTAAATTATTCCAGAAGAAAAATGCCATCATAGACTAAAAGTCACAGTTTCGTTTGTCTCATTTTTCAACCTCCTGAAAGGCGTATATTTTTCTTTATTCCTTGGTAATAGTATCGAACAACAAATCATTTCTTTAAGTAACACAAATCTCCTCTGAAAATTCCAAGAAATATTCTCTCCATCTGGTCATAATTGTTGTCTCATTTCTTGAAATTTTTAAATTTAAAATTTTTCAATAAGTTTCTTCTAGAAAATATGCGAAAACTTCTCACATTCTTCTTTTTGATTGATTCACATATTTTATTGCCTTTTTCCCTAAATAATTTTCCCACCGGATTTGTTTTTAAGACCTTTGTCTTGTCAGCTTACTACTTTGTAAACCGAGGCATGTCCTGCTTGGTTTTCAAAATTGTTTATTTTAACTAGCATACATTTTATTATTTTGAACAGTCGCACAAGCGGCTTTACAAATCGATATCTGCTTCTAGAACATGTTAAGTCAAAAAAGCTTCTTTTGAGATAAACGCCTTCAAAGTTTATTGATGATATCTCGTGAGTGTTATGAGATAGAAATTTGAGATTTTTTGTAAAGAAGGTGTGCATAATCGGCTAACCAAGCACACTGCAATTTCTATTCATATATGTACATTAGTTATATTATTTTGAAGTGTTAGAAAATCCATGCCTGCTTTTGTTCTTCAAAAAAGGCGTATACTTAAATATAGTTTGGTATTTTATACTGATCGAAACTTTTCAATATTTCTGTACAAACTATACTGAATTATTTAGATATTTTGTAAGAGTGAAGTAATATGCCACGAAATTACCTTCCTTCTTTATTTTCAGTTATTGCCAGTTCATTTCCGTTCTTCTTTTTTTATTAATTCAACCACTTCAATCTCTTTTTCTGTTAAATTTTTTACGTTTAGTGTTTTCCATGCAATGGTTCTTTTTTGTGCAATCGCTGAGATTGTTTTACCAGCCTTTTTGAATAATCTGTATTTTTTTAAGTTTAAAAGACTTTTATTCAAAGACGTGAAATCTTGCTCCACAGTCTACTATCTTTTGGGCAGCCCTTCTTTAAGGTTTTATAGATAAGCTTTAAGCTTCAATTTTAAATTGTCTGTTTTATTTAAATACTTCTGCAGTTGTTCTCGACTCCTTTCTTATTTGAGATTGAAACTGACGTTTTGCTTTAAGTGAAACCTCATCAATTATTGTAGGCAACATAAACTGACCTTAAGCTTAGAAACATAGCTTAATTAATTTATTTTGAGAAAAAATTTCTTTTTAGAAGCACCTTCTTTATAAAAGCTTTATACATATTTGAAATACGCAACTCACATTTTGTCAGCTGATGTGAAAAATCACTTAATTATATTTTATTTTATTTTATTTATTAAATGTTAAATTATATCACAACTAAATTTAAACGAAAATAGTAACAAAGACTTTCACTCGTTGTGGTGAATTATACTAGAGTCTATGGTGAGAATCAGACTCACAACCTCCATACTGATAGGCTAGCACACTACTGAGGCATATTTTTTAAATTTTATAGGGAAGAGAAAAAAGTAAATAAAATTATTAAATTATTGGTGGTAACACTACGTTAGACAATAATTTATATTCTTTAAACTTCTTTTTTCTCTTGTTTAACAAATACTAACTGCTAATTTTTTACGGACTGTTTTCATTTCGCTAAACACAATTTTGCTATCTTTTGCTTTTCCCCTCTTGTCAAGATGAACACAATTTAAGGTAAAATATTAAAGTTAGTAAATAATCTTAAAGACCTTAAAGAATACTTACCAAAGAAGAAAACAAAAAAATTTTAAAGAAAAATATAAATTCGTAAGTTTCAACATTAATTCAGTGTAATTTAGTATATGTTTTGTTGTTGTTGTTGTTGTTGTTGTTGCTGTTGAAACTTTAAAAAGAAGAATATATGCACCACGCTACTTTCTTTCAAATATATTTTTGTAAGTTTATAAGCCTATTTACTTACAAGACCCACACGTTAAACTTTTCTTCTTTTCCTTTTTATTGTCTACCACCAAAACAAGAAAAGTACTTAAATATATTTTTTCTTTTCAAAACAGAGATATTGTGGTTGTTATGTTAACAATAATAGTAATAGGCTTTTGGTATATATATATATATATATATATATATATATATATATATATATATATATATATAATAGGCTTTTGGTATATATATATATATATATATATATATATATATATATATATATATATATATATATATATATATATATATATATATATTTATATATGTGAACATATGTATGTATGCAGTTATTTTTCTTAAAGTTAAATGTATAGCAGGTTTGAAATCATGGTGTCTTCAAAACACTAATGATTTTGAAATAATGTGAGTGATATTTTGGTGGTCTAAAACTCACGATATTTTATTTTTATAGTACTGGAAGAGCAATTAAATATTTATTGTTGCACTAATATTTCTCCTTTTTTTATTAAAAATATTTTAAGCAAACGAATATAATTGAAATATTTGGTATCTTATTTAATCCCGACCAAAAAAAAATAAATTCAGTGAAGTGCGACTTTGACCCGCGCACGAAGGGTTCCGTACGGGCACGAGATATGTAATTCAATACGAACAATATAAACTATAGTTTTGGGATTTTTTTCGTTTTTGGGTTTTTTCGGTTTTAAGCGTTTTTTTAGTTTCGGGGTTTTTTGAATTTAGTGACGCTTTCTGAGTTTTGGCACTTTTTTTCACGTTTTGGCGATTTTTTTTGGTTTTTGAAGTTTTTTTAATTTTGGCAATTTTTATTATTATAGCGTTTTTTTTATTTTGGCGATTTTTTTATTTTGGCGATTTTTTTTAATTTTGGCGTTTTTTTCATAACGGTGTTTTTTTTTGGTTTTGGCGATTTTTTTTCGTTTTGGTGATTTTTTTTTTAAATTTGGCGATTTTTTTTTAATTTTTGGCGATTTTTTTTTCATTTTGGCGATTTTTTTTTCACATAAACAATTATTTTGGTTTTGGCGATTTTTTCGGTTTTTTTCATATTGGCGATTTTTTTTCATTTAAGCGATTTTTTCGAATTTGGCGATTTATTTTAGTGCTAGAATTTTTTTTTTAATTTTGTCGATTTTTTTTAAATTTTTGGCGATATTTTCAGGTTTTGGCGATTTTTTCGGATTGGCGATTTTATAATTTTCGGATTTTTTAGTTTTACCGTTTTTGAAAATTTCAAGAGTTTACCTCTTACAGTTTCCAAGATATAGCAATTTGTCAAAATTACATAGTCAAAATTGCATTAACTTATGGACCACCCTTTAATTTAAATTTTTAATACTTTAATGTTTATTGTTGTAGTCTATATAAAAATACACTAATTTTACAAATTTCAAGTGTCAATATACACATGTACATTCAATTGTATGTATATTACATGAGATTTTAACATTTTTCCAATTCTCATGTAATTGTTGTTGTAGTGGCCTAGGTTCTACGTACTCTGTCCAAATTTCAGGTCCGTAGCTCTTACGGTTCCTGAGAAAATACCGTGTGACGGACAGACGGACAGCGCAGCGAAAACAATAGGGTTCCATTTTTCACCTTTGTTGAACGGAACCCTAAAAAAAGGGATGTTATGAGCTTGTAGTGTGTGTCTGTATATCTGTGTATCTGTGTGTATGTCCGTGTCCATGTACAGACCAAACGGCTGGACCGATTTAGATTTAGTTTTTTTTGTTTGAAAGGTGACTTGATCGAGAAGGTTCATTGCTAGTACAATTTTTCGGTCCATCCGTTTAGCAGATATCACATCTTCTCTAGATATATTCGGAGGCTTTTAAAATGTTTAATTTTTGTTATTAAGGAAATTCAACAGAGTTGTTTTTCCTTAATTTTCATTTTAGGTTAAAAAGTTTAGTTATATGTTACAATACTCTAGACATTTCTTGATATGGCAATCGAAGGCGTAATTTTAATAAGTCATGGCGACTTAAAAGCAAAAAAAAAAATATACCAAAATCGTAAGTAAAACTAAAAATATAAAAAACAATGCGCTTTACAAAATTTTTAAATTTCAAGATTATTATGTGTGAAATGATTAATTTGATATACAAAAAATTAAGAGCTAATCGTAATAAGTGAATGTAGTCGTTTCGTTTTAAGGCCAAAATTTCTAAAAAAAGATTTTTATATCGTCATTTGTTCTACCATCGTTTGTCTAATTGATTTCAGGAACCTGCATGTATTTATATCTTTTCAAAATAAGAAATCAATATTGGGTAAACGTGCACATATAAATATTTCATAAATAACTCGTATTTGAAGCCGTTTCCAATCTTAATAGCGCATGCAAAAATTTCTCCCTTTTACACCTTTAAGTATACAATATAAGCAATTAAAAATTCAATAGTGTTAAATAAATTTTTCATCAACTAACTTAATTCTTAAACAAAAACTTAATTGACTCAATTAAATTTTTTATTAAACTTTAATTATGAATTTAATAAATTTTTAAACAAAATTTTAATGGGCTTAACTAAAGTTTTCATAAGTTATTTGTATTTTATTTTGAATTGAAGGTATTGATAGATCATAGACGAATAGATAGACGAATCCTGAAAATTCGTTACAATATATATTTTACCGAATCAAACAAAAGTGCTTGCAGTGGCTTTACTATCTCAAAAAAAAAAGAACATTAGCTTAAAAATTTTATCATGTTTTGAATGACACATTAAACTTCGATTTAACAAAAATTTCCGTATGCGGTCATGCGACTAGGGTCGATATTAACGCCAGTAAGACCCAATGCTGTGCGATTACGCATGACCGTAAATGCTGCTGCCTCTAAAGTATAAGTATGGTATAGGTATTAATGAATCGAAAGCACTAGGTGTTCTTGGCATGAAAATTCAGTGTAATGTCCGTTGGACTGAGTACATTTTTCAGGTCTCAAAAGAAGCATTCAAATGCCTAGGTTTTTTAACACGATGCAAATAATACTTCACTTATATGCAACCGAAAATGGAATACAACTCTCATGTATGGGCCGGCGCTCCAAATTCTATTTTGGAGTTGCTCGACCATGTACAGGAGAGGGCGAAGAAGCCCATTGATGACAGTAGGGTGTCCATTTCTATTGACTTATTGGAGCATCTAAGCAATGTGGGGTGCATTTCCTTGTACTATTGTTACTACAATGGAATCTGTTCTAATGAAATTTAGGAACTTTTTCCTGAAACATGATTATTTTTACGCATAACACGAGCTTCATTCAGGGCACATCCTTTTGTGGTCGATTGGCCAATAAATTGCACTACGTATTACAGAGAGAATTCCTTTTTTAGCTGTACTATTCGCATGTGGAATAAACTACGTGCGGAAGTGTTTCCTGGCACTTTAAACGTAGGAAGGTTTAAATCGAATGTCCACAGATGCTACTACCTCTATCCACCTTCATATAACCTATTTTCCTAGTTGTAGCACAATACATTCTAGGGGTTATACCTTGAGTGCTGGTGCTACTTAAAAAAGAGAAATGTTAAACCTTCACTACAAAAATTAGCTATGCAATACATATTTTTGTATATTTTCGATGTTGTGTTTTTTCGATACCAGAAAAACAAAAGAAAACTAAAATATATTTATATGAACTTGCACGTAGAATATGAGTGGAGTACAATACATTATATTTTTCGGTTCATATATTTACAATACCGTCGGTGAAAAAAAAGTAAAAAATTAAATGGAGAGAGAGAGTAAAAAAAATACACTGTGATTAAATCAGTAGGATGTTTGTGTATTTCTCGCATCGTAAAATTTCTCACATGAAATGTGAAACACAAAATTCCATCGTTTCTCGATATGTATGAATGTATTTGAATGCGAAAATTGACAACACTGATTCTGTTTTTACTAGAATATTTTCAATAATGCAACAAAAATATTCTTTCAATAGCAAAAAAAAAAGAAATAAATTACGGGAAAAATAAAATGAATAAATGAACATGAAAATGGAAAAATATTCTAAATAAACATAATCATATCGACTTGTTAATAACAATTTTAGTACAAAAATTTTTTGCATATCTTTTTAACTAGTTTATTTTTCATACTTTCACACACAAATTTAAAAATTCATATGCTTTTGTACCAATTTGGTTGTTCTCGCACCAATTAAAAATGCGAGTTGTTTTGAAAGTTTTTGTGAGAAAATTTTCACATAATATACATAGTTACAGAAACATTTTTTTCACATCCTTCCAATAATTACTGTAGCCCGTTTCTGTATTTCTCGCATCGTAAAAGTTCTCACATGAAGTGTGAAACAAAAAATTTCATCGTTTCTCGATGTGTGAGAAAAAAGTGTTTCTGTATTTGAATGCGAGAGCAAACAACACTGATTCTATTTTTATTGGAATATTTCCAGTAATCGAGTGTCAATTGAAATCAAAATATCACAAACAATTATTTCAATAACAAAAAAATAAATAATTGACAAGAAAAGGAAAACAAAATAATGAACAAGAATTTAAAATTATTGTAAATGATTGAAAGAAGTTTTTTTATTTCTACATAAAACAAATATATAATTTTAATAATAATAATTTTAGTTCAACAATTCGTAGCATATCTTTTCGTCTAGTTTATTTTACATATTTTCACACAAAAATTAAAAAATTCATAAGTTTTAGAACAAATTTGGTTGTTCTCGCACCAATTTAAAATGCGAGTTGTTTTGACAGTTCTTGAGAGAAACTTTTCACAAAATATTGTTACAGAAACACTTTTTCTCACATGTTTCCAATAATTGCTGGAAATTTATTTAAATGAGAGACAGTTCTCGCAAAGAAAAAAATACAGAAACACTTATGTGAGAAAAGTAATTTTGTGTTTCAATTTACATTGTTTTTGTTACGATTCCTTCGTTTCATGCGGAAAATTTTACGATGCGAGAAATACAGAAACGAGCTACTGAACAAAAATCTATGAAATTTTTTACTTAAAAATACTGAGACTGAGTCAAGAGACTGATATTTTAATTTGTAACTCAACTACAAAGTGCAGTTTTTTTCCAGATACTACGAATATAAAATATATTGCTTGTTTATTTGCTCAAATATATATAAAAAAAGTAAATATACATTATTATGAAAATTTTTAGTGTCTCTATTAAGGTTTAAAGAAAGCAGAATTCAAGCCACTCACTTATTTTTTATCGTCGACTTGCGTGTATGTTGTATTTTAAAATTTTTACGCTCCCTTTTTTGTATGCATTAATTATGCCATCCTAGATTTCAGGGAAACATCTTCACCTTATATAACAATATATGTGGAGATATCAATAAAAGGAAAGAATCAAGAAGTCTAACTCTATGCAAAAGGGTCCAGATGGGGATGTAGTCCTATTGCGACACACTGGCTCTATAGGTATGATCCGAAAGACTCTAACATACGCATCGGTAGTATGGTGGAGGTCAATGGGTAGAAAAGGCAGCACTAAACTTTAAGAACAGGTTCACTTAATGTGCGGCCTAGCTATAAGCGGCAATATGAGAACTACATCTAACAGGGTATTGAAGATTATTCTTTATGTCGTAGCAGATGCGAATCAGCTGTTTCAATAAAATGTCTGAAACTGATGGAGGAATGTATCGGATAAGACAATATACCACACCGTCAGACGTCATTGAACGAAAACGACCAGAGTTTGGAAATGTACGAGTGGGTACTTGAGACTAGCGTTATAACTGAAAGCAAGACATTGATACTAGAATGACACTCCTGAGCCAATCGAAACCTAGTGCAAAGACCCATGGGAGATTGCTGAAACACGGAAGGAAAGAACGGCCATAGGTTTCTTTAAGGAAAAACTTAAATTTATTAATTAAAAAATTTTTAGCCTTTCCTTTCAGTTAAGAAATAAAAATATGTGACTTTTGCAACTTTTCTTTGACCTTTTATTTTTATGTAACAACTTTTTTATTAAGCTTGAGGTCTCTTTTATAAACAAACTAACAGTATTTATTTACATCTAGGCACACGGTAACTTAGAAGTTATGAGTTATAACTTTGTTCCCCGCAATCGTAAAATTATAAACCATAATTATAATAAATTCATGTTATCTTATGTGTGAAGTTTGAAAGTTTTACAATGAAAGGTTCCGGAGATATGGAGGTGCAGAAAGTGCATATCTTAAAACATACTCACTAACAACTGACCACTGACACACTCATCAAATTAATGAAGCACTTCCGCTATTGCTGGAGAGCTAAAATTTGGTACATGAGAAGATCTAGATGAGCAATGTACCAGAAAAATCTGAAAACCCTAAAATGTTAACCAGGTAAAATTTGTGGTATTGAGCTGAAAATCGATATAGAGCTAGGTCTGGGTAAGAAATGAAACAAAAAAAATCTGAAAACTCAGAAATTTCGGCCAGATAAGCGGGGCTACGCCCAAAAAAGTCAGAATTAAAAATTATTATTATTATTATATTATTTAAGAAGTCCATCATCCGACATATTGTCATAATTATATTTTAATTTGAAATTTATTTGCTTGTGGTTTAGCCTGGTCTATACGTGTATAGCCCAGGCTAAACCACAAGCAAATAAATTTCAAATTAAAATATAGTTATGACAATATGTCGGATGATAGACTTCTTAAATGTTAAATTTTAGATTTTATTTTTAATTTTGCCTTGTAATTACTTTTATTGTTATCCAATGGATTTCTAATTGTATGAAGGTGTAGAAAAATAAAATAGATTCATATCGAATATAAATTATTTGCTGTGTTTTGTATGAGTTACAAGGCCTACTAAGCTTATTTTTTCTTTGTGATTTTCAAAAATATTATTATTCTATGAATTCTCATATAGTTTTTGAAAGTCTGTGCATAAAATAAGAGGTTTGTGACTGTTCAAAATTTGTGGTTGAAGTCTACTGATGATTTGGTTTAAGCGCCAATGAAATACGTGTATAGACCAGGCTAAACCACAAGCAAATAAATTTCAAATTGTTATATTATTATATTATATTATTATTATTATTAAATTAATATAAGGAGCTTAATGGAAGCTATTTTATTGAAATTTGGCATATATGGCGGCTCAGTATGTTTAGATATACTTTTTATGTGGTTATTATTATCGGTTTGCAACAAAACTTGACACGAATACTAAGCACTGGCCGAACAAAATTTTATCTTTGGAAAAGTGGGCAGGCTTACGCCCATAAAAATTCAAAATTAAAAGTTGCGCTAGAAAGATGAAGTTTGATATACAAGTAGGTCTAAGTGAGAAACCAACTAGAAAAATCTGAAAACCTGGAAATTTTAGTCAGAGGGGTGGGTCTGCGCCCATAAAAATTAAAAATCAATAGTTGCGCTAATGAGCTGAAATTTTATAAACAAGTAGTAGGTCTAGGTCAGAAACCAATTAGAAAAATCTGGAAACCCAAAAAATTTTATCAGAATAGGCGAGGCCACGATAATATTATTTTGAACTAAAAACTTAATATACAGCTTTAAATTCATTCCAATTTAGTGAAATCTTACATACAAATATTGGGGGAGGTAATGCTGATAAAATTTAAATGTATAATTCACGCTGGAGAGCTCAAATTTTATACACATATACGTTTTGCTGCGTAAGCCATTGGAAAAAATTATAAACAAAAAAGTTTTACCCGATATAGGGGGCCACGACGTGAAAACTCCAATTCGCACTAGCGAGCTTTGATTTGATACACAAATAAATCCAGATCAGAGATCGCTAAGAAAAATCTGAAAAACCAGAACTTGCTATCAGGTGGTGGAAATGAGCAATTCAAATTCAAAATTAAGATGAATTTTATGAAAACTTTTCATACGCATTGCACTTATCCAAAATAAAAGTTTCTTATTTTGAAAAGTAGCAGTAACTTCACCCATAAATCGTAGTTTTTTCTTTTATGTACTTCGACTTAGCAGTTTTAAGTTTACTACTCATATATTGTTCAGTAACTTTTTAATACCAAACTTTGCATAAAACATGAGCACTAGCAAATATAAAAGTTGGTGGGGCCAGGCCCATAAATATTTTACATAATATTATACTATAGAGAGCTGACATTTTGTATACAAATAGTAACTGATGTACTCAATCGGAAAATCCAAAAATTAAAGCAACATCTACCCTATTGGAAGTTTGCATGCGCATTGGGAATATCCTTTTGATTTATGTATTTTGGCTAAGCAGACTTTAATATGTAAATATATTGAGAACATAGACAGCGCCCCCTAAAATTTACGCTGCATTTTACATGTTTCCTTCCAGATGACTCTTACCAGATTGCGTACATACTAGCGACCTGTTGATGGCTTTGGAGAAGAATAACAACTTTACCAATACAGATTTATATAATGCATACCATATTGCATTGATAGGTATTGTATCAAACACGAACTTGGTCAAAATTTTTATCTCACTACTTTTGATGGCCGAAATATTGGAAAGGAACTTGGCATTTTTTCACATTTATGTTTTTTTGAGGATTTAATATTTCAATACGCCTTTGTGTGTCTTCTTCAGGAAAAAAAATCTTGTAAAAATATTGAATATAAATAAATACTGTTAATTTGTTTATAAAAAGACCTCAAGCTTAATAAAATAGTTGTTACACAAAAAAACGTGAAGCGGATTTTCTGCACTAGTATTTTTTTCAGTGTTTGAAAACTTTAGACATGAGTACAAAAAAAGTTACACAAGCAATTTAAGCTTGTGCTTTCACCGTCTTTTAGCCCGAAAGTAACTATGTATGAAAAATCATTTTTATTCATGTTGTTTCACGTATGAATGCTGCTAAAAAAAATGCACTTATGTGGAAGCAAAAGAAAGCAGAGAATAAGAGTAAATTGAATACAAAATATGTTTAGAAATAAGAAACCTTAAGGGTTTTCATGAGACTGTTCAAAAGTCTCGCAAACTGTGCAATTGTGCATTTTTACACTCTCGTAAATAAAAAGTCAAAAATTGTATAGAAATTTATTTACCCAAACCTGTTAAGTCTGCCCTATAATTTTGACTCGTTAACTTAAGCTGTGCAATTGTGCATTTTGTTAACATCAACTTCTTGCTTTTTTGGACTTCTTTAGGCACTTTTAGACACACACACTTTTTTATTTTTATAAATATGTTTTTTAATTAAAAACTGCTTTAAATTTTATTATTTTGTTTTCATTTAATTAATTTCTTGACGTTTGTTTCAAATTCACATACGTTGTTTGCACAAAAGGTTAAAAGGGGCTTCATTAAAAAAGTCTCGCAAGTTTGCACATTGCACAAATGGCAATTTTAAGAGTTCTCATGAAAACCCCTATTATATTTTAAACCCCAAAAGTAACACAAATAAAACTTTTTTTCACCCCTCATTTCATAACAAAAAGGAAAAGCTATAATACACACCACACAACAAAATTCTCAAGCAATCACACACTTTACTACATACTTAGCATATATTATGTATGATTTAATGTGAATTGAAAAATTGAAGAGTAAATGCAATTAAATATTTAGTTATTTTAAGAATATAAAGAAGATAAATTAAGAAAAATTGTGTACTGTAACTTTTAACTTATATGGTTAAATTTTGTAGAGGATTATGTATACGTATGTATATTAGACGTTTTTATATATCAACGTTAATATGAAAATCTCCATTTCACATTTTATACGTTAAAAGAATCTTCCACAGGTTCAAATATGTATATCTAAAAATATAAAATATTAATCATAAATAATTCATAGTTAGGCTTAAGTTCAGTAATTTCAATTCTTATTGAATGAAATATTTTTATTAATTAATGTGAGTTTCTAAAGATGAGAAGAAAAATTAAACTTAGACTTTAAGCTGGGGGAAATACCGATACTTTTCTGTGCAGCCACGCACTTCATCAGCACCCTAGTCTATCTACTTGGGTAGAGATTCTTATTAACATCAGCTATTTAACTTAAATGTACAATGAACGGAATATGAGAAACGATTGTTGTGTATACAATTGATTTAGCTTTGGTAAACACATTTATAAGTATCACTATTAATTTTCTGTTATTTCCAATTTTTCATTTTTTTTTTTTTTTTTTTTCTATTTAGGTTAGCACGAAATTATTTTACTCTACCTCAGTATGTTTAACTATTCTTACTTATCTTTTTACGATCATCACATTAATTAAACAAAATAAAAAAAAACAAAAAAAAAAAAAAAAATTCTCACTTAATACATCATGGGCACGTGACAAAAATATGTTCACTTGGCAATCACTGTTCACTTGGTTATCACAGTTTCAGAACGCTGGAATAACCAAAATAAAACTGTAGAATGCAACAACAAGTAACATAGACCACTACAAAAATATTTACATGCATGTACCGATGGTACATCGAATAAGTAAAAATAATTAATGTGATGATCGTAAAAAGATAAGTAAGAATAGTTAAACATACTGAGGTAGAGTAAAATAATTTCGTGCTAACCTAAATAGAAAAAAAAAAAAAAAAAAAAATTGGAAATAACAGAAAATTAATAGTAATTAATAAAAATATTTCATTCAATAAGAATTGAAATTACTGAACTTAAGCCTAACTATGAATTATTTCTGATTAAAATTCACTACAGTTCAATTAAAATATCTAAAAAAAAAATAAAAAAAATAAAAAAATAAAAAAAATAAAATAAAAAAAAAAAAAAAATTTCTCAATACAAAATATTTTCATTATATACTTGTAAACGTGAATTTATGCTATTGAATGTTTACTTTAACATCGTCTTGTATGTTTTTGTGCTTATGTACTGTTTAATTAATAACATCCTTATCAATATTATTGATGTTTTTATAGAAAACATTATAAAAGAATTGCTTGTGCATATTTTTGTACAATATGAATATAATTATGCATCTAGAATTCATGACGCATAAGAGTGTAGCGACACAGTGGTTGAAAATCTATGGCTTAGAATATCCTAAATCAATATAGCTTTTTCATATAATAGGGAGAAAACCTTTTCCTTGAAGCCAATGAAAACAAATGGACGGACAAACTACTATTTAACAGCCAAGAACCAAATATTTATTCTTGTTGGGTTTTATTTTACGGTATTATTATACAAGCTTTGTACGAGTATTTGTTGTTCGTAAAGTAAAATAGTGTGCAAGAAAAAAATAAAAAATTTATTTGAATTTTTTTTCTTTCTTGGAATATTTTACTAAGTAAAGAAATTTAAAAGTTTGCAGAACTAAAGAATTGTTTATAATGATGAAAAGAAGAAACTTTTATTAATTTGATCCACAGTCTCAAAAAGTAAATACTATTGTATGTATATACTAAATCAAATTGTAAAACTCTTTAATTAAATAAGATAAATCAAAGAAACTTAAAGTACCGTTTGATTCAAAACTATTCACAACTATTTTTCGACTGTTGTAAGTATTTGTAAGTTTTGAGATAAACTAATTAATAATCACAATGATAAAAAATCTTTTAATTTTTTGTTTTCAAAATGATTAATGTGATGATCGCAAAATATAAACAAGAATAGTTACGTATACATATGTACATAGGTAGAGTGATATTACTTTGTGCTAACCTAAATAGAAAATGAAAAATCGAAAAAACAGAAAATGAATAGTGATACTTAAAATGTATTTACCAAATAATTGTATACACAATAAGCATTTCTCATATTCAATTTCATTAAAAACTTATGTTAATAACAATCTCTGCCCAAGTAGATAAACATGAGTGCCGATGAAGTGCGTGGCTGCACAAAAAAAATGCGATTTTCCCCCAGGTAAAAAGCCTAGTTTAAGTTTTCTTCTCTTTTGTGGAAAAGAAAAAAAATTATTTGACTCAAATTAAATAAATAATAATAGTAGAATTTATTTTAATATACATACATAAAAGCAGTTGCTACAAAAATGCTTAAAAATCGTAGTTTTTAAGAAATAACTTAGTGATGGTGATGGTACAAGTGCGCCGTTGAAAGCGGCTTGAAAAAATTTTTTCAGGTACAAACATTTTTCTTAAAAATTAGTAAAATGTAGAAGGTACTTCCATTCTCTGATATAAATGTAGAAGGTACTTCCATTCTTTCTTTGTTTTTAAAAATAAGTATTTTTGAAGTTTGTTTTTTTGGGAGAAATAAAGAAAAGTGTTCCCATATAGTAAAAAGTATAACTTTTCCCCTAGCATTTTTTTTTACAAAACTGTGTAATTCTCTTAACAAAAATGTGGAAATAATTAAAGTGATATAGATAGCCTTACATCTGTGAAGTTTAAAAAGTGGTTATGTAATAAGTTATCTCATATTTTTGTGTTTTCTGCTTGATACAAATCTTTTAACTATATTTTCATCTAAATTTGGCGTTGAGAAACGAAATTTATTGATGTTTTTGATTAGTTGACAATGCGTTTTCATTAATTTAACAAATATTGATTGATATTGCATTTTGTTTAATCTAAATAATTTGTTTCTTGTTGATTGTAAAATTTTTTCTAAAATATTGAAGAAGATCTTCCTTCAAAGTCTATTTCACAAATATTATAAGCTTTAAGCCACTTTTGACGAGCACCAGAAAATGAAGTGAATTAAAACAATGCTGCACTCATATTTTTACTTATGACCTAATTCAGTAAGAAAATTTAGAAAGTTTTTGTTTAAAAATACTTTATAGTTCTTGTTTTTGAATTCTCTAAATTATTTTCTTCAAAAATAGTTGTTGTTTTTGATAATGAAAAATAAAAATATTATTCCCATGTTTTGAAAACAAAAAAATTAAATTAAAATTTTACACAATAGTTAGTTAGTTAGAAAAACATATAAAAAATAAGCATTTGCTTTTTACTTAAAAATTTGTTTTAAAAACTAAAATATGTATGTGTTTTTTGTTTTTTTAACAAATTTTCAATTAAAAAGCAAATGCTTACTTTTTATTCACTTTACCCAATGTTTAGATGAAAATTATAAAGCAAATACACGAACCTTTCAGCATAGACAATAAATAATGTTTTAAAGAATCACAACTGCGGCTTTTTTTCGTCCACAGACAAGACGATACAATGCTCTAACAGAGGCATTAATTGTTTAATTTATACATTCTGTATTTTATAAAAACAATTTTGAAATAATTTTTGAATACAATTTTCAAACAAACAGGAAACAGGGGGGAAATATTAAATTAGTGCGGTTCACGATTTTGCATTAAACTTCAGAATACTTTTAGTTGTCAGAAGGTGAATGTCAAGAAAAAATTAAAGAATGGAATTACCTTTTATATTTTTATCAATGAAAGTTTTAAGAAAAATTAACAAAACATATTAACAAAGTTAAACAAAAATAAGTTCCTTATTCTCACTAAAATTCACCTTTTATTTAAAAATTGTGAAGGAAATTAAATTGTATAAATTGTATAAAAATGCAAAAAACTTTTAATTCTACACATTGTGTTCAAACTAAATAAATATTTATTTATTTATCCTCTTTATGCTTGCCAAAAAATACAATATGTGTATTTAAAAAAAGCAAATTTTTTCTATTCTAATTTTAAAAAATTTATTTCTTTTCAAAGGGAAGCAAATTATTTGACCTTTTTTCTAGGAAAAGAAACCTACTACTTAACAAATATTATCTTTTTTTCATATAAGAAAAGCTTTGTTTTTTATTTGGGTCAACAAAGAAGAGATTTATCGTACATAAGAACTACATTGCCCCATCAAGTGTTATGTACGCTTCATGCTTAATAAAGCCTATTGTTAAGGTGTTTTTTCTTTTTAAACTCCCCAATGTATTTAACAAAAACTTCATAGAATTTTAAAGTAGAAATATATCATAATATAAAATTAGTTTACTATGAGAGTTTATAGCCGTTTATTTACTTTTGGGACTCAGTTTTGTATTGCTATGGCGATAACTTCATAACAAGTTTTATTCCGTTTCCAACTGTCAACGTTTTCTATTTTTGAATTCATGTGTGCGCGTGTATAGAAGCGTTTGAATAATACATTTAACATTTTAATTCAATCATCGAGTGTTTTCTTTTGGACTTTCAGATTGTAATCCTTTTAATACATTATACTATTTGTCTAAATAAGCATAAGTATAAATTTTGTACGGGAGCCTTCTTGCGTTTATAAAAAATAAGCATAGATCTTACTTTTGGTCATATAAGTATTTCATATCATGATTTAAAATATAAAACCATATTATGTTTACCTTTATTGTCACATTTGGCAATATATACATATATATGTATCTATATTTTTATTTATTTTTATTATTATATTACGTGTTCGCAAAACAAATGGATGGCAGCCGAATATTAAAATAGTTTAAAAATTATATACTAACGGTCTAATTCATAAAAATTCCTTATTTCAGCTTTAATCTGTACATTACTTATGAAACAGATTTTGCTTTATTAAGCTCTAATAAAAATTTGTATTCATAACTGATTAATATCAGTGAATTAACTATTAAACGATTTTGCTTCTTTTATAATTTTATGTTGGCAATATCATGTCACTTTCGCTCTCAATTTATGTTTAGTGATGCATACAACGAAGAATCGATTATCTAGGTAGTCTGTTTTAGTCGAAAAAAAGTGAACCATTAAGTATAATGTTATTAAAAAAAACTTAAAAAGAAGGCATTTCACTTTTTATTAATAAATAAACCAAAAAAAATGTATATGTTACAAAAAATTGTATTTAAACACATTTATATTCGGCTGAGTACAGAGGTAGGCAAATACCTATTTTATAGCGGTCGATTATGCATCACTATTCTGTTTTAATTTTAAAATGTTATTGTACATACATACATACATATGTAAGCATGCAAGTACCATACAAACATACGTATGCTTGTGCTTACATATGCCCTTATGTTTATAATTCTATTTTTCTTTTTACCAATGAATGGATGGGATTTCTTTAATTTTCATTAATGTTTATATGTATGTATATATTTTTGTTTTTGTACAATTATGCATACGTACATACATGTACCAAATTACATAAATTAATACATTTGCCCAAGAACATTATTCAGGAGACATGTATAAGAATAAAAAGGAAACATAAAAGTGAGAAACCACAGAAAATCTCACATAACATTGTTTTTACTATTTATGTAAATCACTTTTTTATTTCAACCACTTTTATCAAAACTCAAAAAAAAATCCGCGCAGATTTATTAAAATATTTGTAAACAAACATTCAAGTGTCACTTTATAAAGTTGTTAAAGTAAGGTAGAGGGCACAATAAAAAAAATCAAAAAAATAAGCAACTTATAACCAGCTAATAAGCTATTATTCATTTATGAATACAATATTTTCGTATTTTGCCTGTCATCGCCTTATTACCTTGTTATAATGTATTTATGAATTAGACTGTAATTATATAAACACAAATTATATAAGCACAATAACACAAAAATTTTCTGGACTGGTACAAATAACATTTTTTTTTGCGTAATAACTGTACTAATAACTTGTAAATGGACAAATATAATATACAAAACAATTTTTTTGCATGGCTTTCCACAAGAACAATTTCAAGATTTTTTTTCATGTAGCATAAGATATAGTTATACTCGATCAAAAAAAAAATTCAAATCAAAAATTTTTTAAGGACTAAACTAAAAACACACGGTTTTAAACATCCTTGCAATAAAAGTCAGATACCCTCATATACTCATCAATGTGAATCTATTTAAATGAAAGGGATTTTTGTGTAGATTAATAGTCTAGAAAGTATTTTTAAGTTTGGAATACCATTCGTGATATATTAACGGAATAATTAAAAAAGAGGTGCAATTCATGCAAATCCTAAGTCTTCTATTGCTGATAGAGAAAATCTAATGACGCCATTATAGTCAGGAGACAAAAACAGATACGAATCGGCCATTTTTATTTAAACATCATGAAAAAACCTCTATTTTGTTGTGCAGTGTTATAGAAATTCTCCCCAATAATTAATTTTGTTTACTTCAAGTACGGATTCGGGATTAAATGAGCTTGGAAGTTCTTAAATCAAGCGCATTTTATGATTTATTGGAAAAACCAAAATTCTCTATTCTTTCTTTATAAAAAAACTAGCTTTTTTCCAGGGGCGTTAATCTGGGGGCTGGGGGCAATTTACGGCATTCGATACCATTCGAAATTTAAAAATATTTCCATGTAAACACTATTGAAATATTTCGTAATTTCGTCCGAGAACGATTCTCGTCATTTGCCCTTTGATATTTTGGAAACAATATTTGAAATATATGAATATTTTGTTACTCACTGATAATGTTAAAAAAAATAAAAACCAACAAAAAAGCGATAAAAAATTATTTAAGCAGAATAAAAGATAGAGATATGGTAAATTTCAAAATATTCAACATTCTTCTCAAAATAGGCAACACTTTTAATAAAGTAAATTTTTACACAGGTGCATATTGAGTAAAGTGAATGAGAAATAAGCATTTGCTTTTTACTTGAAAATTTGTAAAAAACAAACAAAAAACACATACATATTTTAGGTTTTAAAACAAATTTTTAAGTAAAAAGCAAATGCTTATTTTTTATTCACTTTACCCATTGCTTAGTGTTGGCGTATACTATTTGTTTCATTAGATAGCGAGAAATTCCATATTAATCATACGCTTAAGAGCGAAACGCAGGCAATGAGTATGGATAAAATTTTGCACAAAAGCGATTAACATCAATATTATTAAAATTTCATGCATTTAATTTAGAAGAAAGTTAAAGCTGTGGGAAATTTCGAAAAAATGGAAATATGTATATCTGCAGTTTCTAAACGGCTGATCCAATTCTTATAAAATTTCATATGTCATTTTATGAGCTGTTTGCAACAAAACTAAACCTATTTTGAAACACTTTGGTTACTTCAATAATCTAAATTAAAAAACTGTGATATTTCTTAAAGTTCAAATTTACCATTTAAATAGGTCTAAATATAATATATATACATTTATATTTGCAGTAGTTTAAAAACAAATTAATATTGATTTCAATCTACAAAAATAAAAATAATAATTTTGATATTTAGAATTCATCAAAAAAATAACAAGGGTATATAAAAAATTTTAAATTTATTTTTTTTGAGTCGAATATCTGTATGCGGAAATTCATGACTGTAGTAGTAAATTTTTTGTTGGTATTTGATAGAAAATATTAGCTCGGTAAAGGTTTAAGTACTTCAGTAGATCGAGGTGAACCACTTTGGGTTCTTTTGCCGATTTAAAGGCATAAAAAATTAACCTTAAAGTTAAATTAAAAAAAACCTCCTAAAAACTGTAGCAATATTCATATACCCTTCTTATGTTCTTCTAATTTTTTACATAAATTTTTTTGAATCCTTACTATGATATGTGAGTATTCTGTGAGCAGTAGCAATTTTCTTTCATATACAGATTTTAAGTGGTTTTTAATTTAACATTAATTTTAAGCTATCTAAAATTGTTCAGTATGCTAACAATATATTATCGTTGGAGCGAAAAAATTTTTAAATTATTGTAAAGAAGCACATCAATTTTGCTGTATTTTATTTTTAATAGTTGAGAACTTTAATATGATTTAACTTAACATATTATAAATCTTTGGCAAGCTTGTGTTTGAATCTTAAAAAATTTTGAAATTGACTCATCACTAAATTTATATATTTCTACTGACGGATGTAAAGTTTCTACGTTATAAAATTTAGTTGTTTAATTAGAATTATTGTTCCGCATTATTGGAGAGGAAATTAAATCTAGTGCACGGTGCTTTAGTAAGACATTTCGTTGCCAAAAGTCCATTATTTTATCAGTTGTCATGACTCAATATTCAACTACATGACTGCTGGTAAGTAAAAACTACGTTATTAATAAAAAGCGAACAATATACGCTTCCATAATGCCTGTAAATTATTAAAGCTCACTAAAAACCAAAAGCAAAAACTTCGAGGTCACATGTTCAACATTTGGTTAAGCTTTTTTGACCGTGTAGTCCCATTAATGAGGTTTTCTACATAAATTTGCAGTTTTTAATTGTTATTTCCACGATAGCCATAATTAAAGTAATGATATTGAACGCATCGAAACTTAAATGTTTAGGCATGCATTTAACAAGCAACAGATATAAAAGCGATACAAATATCAGGTAAGAATATACCCATAAAAGGGGTGTGCGCGCAGGTGCCTTTGTTATTTTAAGTATATATACTGCGTGTGCATACTACTTTTTATATGTATGAGATAAAAGTAATTAATTAAAAAAAAACATTTAATAACAGCTTCAAGGGGTCATAAAAAATATTAAATAATTTTGGACAAGTAACAAAGAAGTTATGTACAAACAATTAAAAAAAGTTATGGCCAAAAATTAAAAAAAAAAAATTGCCAAGTCAAATAACTTGGAAAATGAAAGGGATACAATGGTGCTCCAAGCATGTTGGCACCCTGTTTTACAATAGCATGCCTTTAAATAATTTTTCTCAAAAGTTAAAAACTTCTGATTTTAAAAACAGTACACTGAAAGAAAAACACTTCGTCACGGGAATGAAACCATTACGTTGAACCCCTTTCATTAATACAACGACAAATTTTATTAATAAAATGAAATATAACATTATATTGATGTAAATTGCATTCATGGAATGAAACCAATCGAGTGCTTAATATTTTACATTTTCTAGTATCATTTATGTTACGAAATAATTTTCATTCGGGTAACGAAAAACTTAAATACATGTTTTTGTGAAGAATTTATACAAAAAAATATTTTAAATTGATTAGGTTACATAAAATAATTTCAAAGTATCAAATTGTATAAAGTATGAAAAAAATATGTAATTAATCTATAGTTATGGAAATTATAGTTTTGTTGCAACTTTAATAATATATTTTCGTAACTATAATGAAGAAAACATCCTGCTGCTGGCTAGTAGGCAGTGTGCCACTCTTGTAATAAGTCAAATTTTTTTAATATATATATATATATATATATATATATATATATATATATATATTTATAAGTTATAACTTTTCAAATAAATTAAATAATGTTGAATTAATTAGATCAATTACATAACTTTGAATTAAAATTTCATTAATAATGGCATGTATGTATTTAGTGTGTATCTAAATAATATTTGAGATTGTTGTGGCTGCAGCGGTAAGCGCGCTATCTACCACGCGATGAGTTCCAAGTTCAACTCTCGGCCGGGGAAGCCAATTATCATGCAAACGTTTTTCGGATGCCTGTGCCAATATACACACGGAAGTTGAATATTTATTAAGATACAATTATAATTAAATAAATGAATCAGTCATTACAATAATGACTTATGTTGTTAACACTATGATATGATATCATCAAAAAATGATATGCTTCGTCTCAGTAATGAAATATTGTCATGATTTACATGACAAATGTTGTTTATTCATTGAAATAGTTTGCAAAAAAAACTAAAACTAATGTCACTTCATTGTATAAACTAAAAAGTTTCATCGCAATGATTACATTTTTCAATTAAAATATGAAAATTTACGTTGCTTATGAATGAAAATATTTCGTTGTATATATGACATTTTTCCAGTTAATGACACAATTTTCGTAATGCGAATGAAGTGTTGCATTGGTTGAAAAACAATGACAAAATCATAAATATAATGTGAAAAATCATTGCATTTACGAAGGTTTTTCTTTCAGTGTAGGTTTAATCGAAATTGGTGCACTAGTTCAAAAGTTGCGGACTTTTTACCACATTTTTTATTTCACGTCTTCTATGTAATGTAATGTGCTATTGCTATTTTGTGAGAAAGTTTCTTGACCTTGTAATTTATCGAATAGGCAATCACAATTGACAAAAAAAAATATTGTTTTTGGAGCTAAAAAATAAGATCTATACCAATGGCCACATTCATTCAAAGATCTCAGAAATGGAGTTCGTGAAGTTATTGCGGACATATAGCAAAATATGTGCGAAGTGTTCATTAAAAATTTCTTGAAATTATTAAAATCCTGCAAATGTACCGTAGCAGATATAAGCATCCGATGACTTCGTAAAAATGAATTCGTTTTTTTATACATCTAAATGAAAGATCTTATGTAAGGACCTTTTCATTATTTAATGAACAACTGTTAATGTTAATTGTTTGCAAAAAGTACACCACATTAATTTGTTATATTTTATCGTACCACTACTTTTTTCAACAGTGATGATTTGGTTTGATTCTCTTTAATTAGGTGTTGATTGATATTTAGAATGGCAAACACAATTTTAATCAGATCAAAAGAACTTATATTTTCCATAATCAGGTATTTTAGGTAGAAATGAGACATTATCGAATATAAATAAATTTTTTGTTATTATTCAAGACGATCTTAAAGTATACGACGATTATTTCATAAGTTTGTGAGAATTTTCAGGCATCTTTCCAATATTATTTATTTAATTAAAAAAAATATCTATCAATACCCGATCTCTCTTTGCAGTTGACAAACTTATTTATACAAATTGTGGTAACCAAAGTCTATCTAGATATCAAGTTTTTTTTATTATAGTATGCAATAGTAAAAATGCCTTATGCCTTTTGCAAGGACTGCTTTTAAAAAGTGTAAGGCTTTTAAATTTTATTGCAAATATATAAAAAAAATTTTAGCTTAAAAGCTGTAAATCATTATCAAAAATTTGGTTTCATCGATTTCTACTCAAAAATTAACGTGAACAGATATTTTATTATAAAATAGCTTTTGAAATATTTAAAGTAATAGCATCAATAAAATTTCTTGGATAAAAAAGAAACCGAATTACTCTAAAAATTCCAGTTTGCACAAAAAAAATTCTGCAAAAGCCAGCAGCAGCAATATAAATCAGTGCAAAATAAAATTTACTTTTGTAAAGCTCAATGAAATATTTTTCTTCTTTACAGGCCATCAAGCAACAAATTTTGGCATTACTGAACAAAGTAGAGCAATGAAACACATCCACAATAATATGTTATAAGTAAATGGAGAGCAAAATAAAAATAATTTTTTTTTGTGTTAAATATTTTATTCCAAACACATGCTAAAGTGTTTCATTTTATTTGTAATTTGTTGCTTAGTTATAATAATAAATACAGAAATAAACTTAATGAAAATATTCCGTAAATCTTGAGTTGATGGCATTTAATATTATGTATTTAAAACAACGAATATGTAATTTGATTGTGGCACAGCAAGCGAAAAAAAACGCCATAAAAAATAAATCCCAAAAGTATTTTTGGGAGTTTCTTTAGAATTTTTGCATACGTATTTAAGTTTGAGTGAAATGTTTTTGGATGATTGTGTTAGCCATATACGTAAACATTTTTAAAAGAATCCTTGGTTAGTCGTGGATTATTTATGCCGTTGCCGACAAATTGTACATTTTATTAATTATTTACTTTTACAGTTGTTACTTGTGCCAAAAATATTATTTTCTTTTTATATCATAAAAACACCTACAGTCATGGGTAAATATTTATTTAAAAACAGAAAATAATAAATAAGTGTGTTTTTACAATAGCCGGTAAATTTATTTCAGGATGTTCAACAAAATAATGCAATTGGTTGCTAAAAGGCACAGTGTTTTCTAACTTTATTTTTTTGTCGTTGTATTAAAGGGCTGAAAATGTCACACACAAATTTATCAATAGCATAGCAGTTACTAAAATAACCCTTAGAATCCTGAAGCATTCAATGCAAGTATTTTTCACTATCGCTAATAATAAAATACTTTTCTAAAGTGATAATGCTTTTCTAAAAGAAATTGTAATATAATTTGTTTGATATGTGCAAGAAGTGACTGATTTACCCACGTTCATCACAAATTCGTTCCGATCTTGCAAACTATTATTTAAAATATTTACTTTCACTTACTTTTTATTACAGTTTTAATTTTTAACTTTAAAAATTTTTATCTTTTTTTTCAAATTATCCCTCAACTTGCATACAAAATTCACTGTTACAACTCGTTTTAAAAATTCTCTAAATTGATAAAATGAAAATCTTATTTATTTTCTTGGCACAAAAGCAATACTTACAAATTTTTCTGAAGTATTTATCTTCTCAATACTTTTTATTTATGTTCAGTTTAAGCTTTTTTTTATTTATTTTGCTTGGGATATTTTATGGTCCTGCTGGAGGTTGCCATTTTTAGTTTCTGGCCGATACAATAAGTACACTCAAATTTCAATAATAAAGTGTTGTGATTTTTTCTCTTGCTGCGTCATACAGACACAGAGCTGTTGTGTGTTTGGCTGTAGTGTTGTTTTTTTAAAGAAAATTATACACTGCGTGTCAAAAGTATAGCAACATCAGAAATTCGATGAAAAAGTTTCTGAATTGCAGTGATGTTAGCTAAGAGCTTTTCACGCTAGATTAAGCTTAGAATATATTAAGAAAAATATTGAATTTTTATAGTACCGTACACTGAAAGTGAAAAGAAATCCTATTATGTTCGCTACGATGGTCTTCCGTCCGTCTGTCTGTATGTCTATCAGAGTCTGTTTTCTCGAGAAATGTAAGACCTATGGAGCTGAAATTTTCTTTAGCCGCTTAAATGACAAAAATATGACAGTTAAAGTTATTCTAAAGCAAGCAAGGAAATATACTGATGAAGCATTTAATTATACAAACACAGGCTGTTTCCTTGAGAATTGTACTTAGGGCCTATCCCACGATGTCGACAACGTTCGACTTGTCGCACAGTTAGATTGGAAACAATATTTTAAACAAAAACTTATTTTAGAATTTGTTTTACATAAGTAGTGTCCGTACGGAATCCTTCGTCTGCAAGTAAAAGTAGCACTTTGATGAAATGTATTTCTTTTAGCACCTTTAGGAAAAGAAAGGCCTTCTGCGTAAGTACTCCATGGTCATTTGTTTAAGTATTTTGGCGCCGTTTAATGACATGTGACTTAAATTTTCTGCTGGATTTGGCCGATTTGGTTCAATAATTTACTTAGTAAGCTTATGAATTTTGAATACTGTTATAGTTATATTTATTTGAGAGATTGCCTCACAAATTTTATTATTTATGCAACCTTCCAGCTATAAATCTCTTTAAACCAGATTTGGGAAAAGTTTGTAGAAGTTTAATGATCTTACATTAAAAATCATCTGGCCTGGTCCACAGTTTTGTTCCATTGCTATTAAACCATTTTGTGTAAATAATAATTTTGGATAAATATCAATTAATAAATGAGTTTCTAGACTGTATTAGAGAAGCCAATGAATTGGATTCTGAAGACAGTGATAAAGATGATATATTAATTGGTAAGTTAGACTTGTATTATTAGTTTTTAAATTATTAATTTCAATACTTTAGGTCTCACTGAATTATGTATGGAAGGCACATACCTTCCTACTAAAATAAACAAAAGACAGTGGGTGAAGTCTTGGAGGAATGCTAGAAAAGAACGTGGGTCATTTGCCTTTATTACAAAGGAGCTAGAGTTTTTTATTTTTACTATGTTCAAATAGCTTCACCACGAGTACATACGGAAATGAAAATAAAACAATTGTCAAAATATATCTGCAGCTAACTTCAAATTTAAAATTAAGAATTGAGGAAAAAACGGATTGCAAGAGTACAAACATTTGTGTACTATTTTTAGTTCCTCTCTTCCCCTATTAATTCTACACCTCCTATTTACCTACAAACTAAGAATTGCAGCGACAAAAATCGTACAATGTAAACTGGGACTTAGTTTATTGTGAGACATTGTTTAAATTTAAATGAAAAAGTATGAATTTTAATCAATAATAATTTCTTAATAGGGCTAAAGTTCAGCATTTTTCAATTATTTAGTTATTCTAATTGAATGATAATAATAATATAATAATAATGATAATACAACAATAATCATTTCTCATATTCCGTTTTATTAAAAATTTTCGTAAAATAGCTGATGTTGATAAAAAATCTCTACTCCACTAAAAACATGGGAGCTGAGAAAGTGCGTTGAACAAAAAAAATATTTGTATTTACTCCAGCTAATAAAGTCTAGTTTAATTTTTCTTCTTTTTGTTAAAAACTCACATTAATTAATCAAAATATTTCATTCAATAAGAACTGAAAATACTGAACTTACCTTGTACTTACACATGTAAGTAAATGCTTGCAAGTAGTGTATACCTATTATCAACGAAAATTTCGAAGAAACAACCGAAAGTCTTGCAAATTACTTGAGAGTTTACACATTCAGTTGTAAGTACAATTTAAAAAGTCTTCGAAGCGTACACGTCTTATGAAATTAAATTTGCTTTTGAATGAAAAAATATATTTATTTAAAAAAATATGAATACAGTATTGCCGTATTCCCGATATCATAAAATTACTGAAAAGAATACTTTCTTCAACAATTTCTTTTTGTCAAAATGCTTGAAATTCATATATACAAATATGTTTAAGATGCCTTGTTGCATATTTGTATTTTTTATATAATATATATTACTTTTATTATACGAAGTACTAATAAATTTATTCAAAACTCATTCTCGGTAACACTGTTTCTTCATTTGTCATCTAGGCGCACGGCAGTGCGCCATGCCAAGTTCCGGCCAATGCACGCAGTGTGTATATATTTACAAGAAGCCATTCGAGCTGTTTTTACCAACCTCATGACTTTGTTCCCCGCAATCGTAAAATTATAAAATTTAAATCATAATTAGAATAAAATCATGTAACCTTAGGTACAATATTTGAAAGTTTTACAATGAAAGGTTCCGAAGGTATGGAGGTGCACAAAGTGCATATTTAAAGACATACGCACTGACTCACTCATCAATATTATGAAGCACTTCCGCTATAGCTACAGATATCAAATTTGGTACACAAGTAGATCTAGGTGAGCCATGAACTAGAAAAATCTGAAAACCAGAAAATTTATTTTAACCAGGAGGGCGGGGATACGCCCATAAAAATTCAACTTTGTGCTAGTGAGCTGAATTTTGGTACACAAGTAGATCTAAGTGAGTTTTCACCTAGAAAAGTCTGAAAACCAAAAAATTTTTACCAAGGGTCCGGGGATACGCCCATAAACTCAGAATTAAAAACACATATCTTAAGCGTTTAACTAAAGCAATTTTATTGAAATTTGGCAAACATCTTACAATTATACAAGGATATAAATTTTTATAAAATAGTGGGCGCCCATACAATTTAAACCTCCTATTTCATGTACTTCCGGCCAGTAGATTTAAATGTACTATTTATGTAACTACTATTATCCGTTTCCAACGAAACTAAACAAGAAATATAAACACTAGCCAAAGAAAATTTTGGATTAAAAAAAGTGGGCGGAAACACGCCCATAATAAAAAAAATTAAAATTTGCGCTATTGGGCTGAAATTTGATAGATTAGAAAATTACTAGAAACATCTGAAAACTCAAACATTTTACGAAGGTGGGCGGGGCTGCATCCATAAGGCTCAGAATTTAAAATACAAATCTAAGGCCTTTAACTGAAGCGATTTTATTGAAATTTGGCATACATGTTAACACGCCCATACAATTTAAGCCCACTATTTCATATACATTTGAATATATTTCATATTTATAAATTTATTACTATCCGTTTTCAACGAAACTCGACAAGAAAGAAAACTACTGGCCAAAGAAAATCCTGATATTGAAAAACAAAATATAATCAAATCAAATCATATGATTTGTAGATAATCTGCTAACTTGGCAATATTTTTACCTTTCTAAAAAAGAAGAGAATAATGCATACTTGTTTATTTCTTTATATCGGGAAAAATAATCTTAAGTTCGCAGATTATCTACAAATCAAATGACACTCTTACAGTTACAAATTTATATAATGCATAGCATATTACAGTGAAAGGTATTATGCCAAACAAGAACTTGGTCAAAATTTTTATCTCACTACTTTTAATGGCCGAAATTTTGGAGAGGAGCTTGGCCTTTTTTCACATTTATGTTTTTGTGAGGATTTTACTTACAATGAAATTGTGTTGTAAGCTGAGCAGTAAGTACAAAAAATGTAATTGTGTTAGTAAAAAAGTGTGAGAGTATTGAGTTTTTTGAACTTGCACTTACATGTGTAAATACTAAGTTAAGCCTGATTAAGAAATTATTCCTAATTGCTTTGTTTTTTTTAGCTAAATTAGTTTTGTATAAGATATCCCGAAGTTTAGTTACTTGACTTGAAATTGTTTGCTTGTTCTTGGTTAGGGTCTATATGCATTTCGTTTTTTGCTTTTAGAATTCGTCAGTAGACTTTATTCCAAACTATTTTGAAATTCTGTTTATAGTAAGACTCTTAATAAAATAAAAATAAAATCGCCAACAAAAATCTTTACAAAACAAGTATCTTTATTCAATTTTGCAACTATTCTATTTTTTACTGACGAGTACCGTAAGCAGGAACAAAATGCATATCATCAATGCTTAAACAAAAAAGTATTAGTAGTAATTCTGAATTAGTTTTAGTTACCATTCTTAGATTAAAAATATATTTATATTTTCCAACCGTGGCACCTATTTTGATTTGGTTGGTTCTTAAATAACAATATATTTCATTCTTAAATATAAAATAGGTTTATTAATATAGAAAAAAAATAATGTCAATTTTTTAGTTTTTTTTTTGGGAGCTTTGGAAACCCGATTTAACATACAGACAGACTTAGAGACAAATATAGCTTATTCGACTTCTCTATTCATAGCGACTAAGAATATATATATATTTTATGGGGTAGCATAGGAATATTAAAGAAATTAAATACTGAATGGTGAAAGGTATCAAAATGTATATGCGCGCTCGGCATAACAATATAACGCACATTGGGATGACTTCATACATTTTTGTGCAAAACTAGGAGGAGTAGTTCTGAACTAGGGAAAGTTGAAACTGAGTGTTGTGAATATTGGACTTAATTTAGAAAAAGAATTTCATCAAATTTCAAATCGTTTTTTTTAACATTGAGAAATTGTTTATTTAAAATCTGCATTCTTATTAATATATTTTTGTAAACGTACAAAATACTCAGTGTGTAATTTATATATTTTGCCTAATAACATAATCCATTTCTTGCATGAATTTTACTTACATTTTTCAAAACTAAAATATAATTTTTGTAAAAAATAATGTATGCACATTTCAAACTTCAAATATATCGATTCATCAAATTAAGTTATAAAAAAAATTCAAACGAAAATCCTATTGTGCATTGTTATACACCTATCCCTCGATTCACATGATAGATACGTTCCTGAGAAAGTCGTGTAAATCTAAACATTAAGTTTTCGTATAAAAAATCGTGTAAATCGAAAATAAAGGCAGAATCGCATAAACAATTTATTTTATTAAGAAATTATATATGTATTTCAACATAGTTTTTAGAATATTAGAAGCCTTTACTCAAAACACATACATATAAACAAATATATTCAATAAAACACATAAATAATCGTATAAATCGAGGTATTTTACAAATCTCTCAAAATAATCATGTAAAACTGAAATCATGTAAAAAAGTGTGGTGTAAATCGAGGGATAAGTGTATACTTCTATTGCTTATTTGTCATCTTTTTCTGTAACAAATCGTTTAATCTGTTTTGAAAAAGGTTTGTGTGGCCTTTAAAGATTTTATGTTACTTTCATTTTTTACATGAAAGCCAAAATAATATAAAAAAATCAGTTTTGTCACTTTCAATTTATTTTTTGGTTGTGCTAAGCAAATAATTTTTTATATTTTGCTATGCAAATATTTTAGCATATTTGCTTACGAAGTAAAAATAAGTATATTGCTCATTTACTGAAACATAACTAAATTTTTTAGTTAATTATGCAGAATTAATCGACATATTGTTAATCAAATTATGAAAAATTTTATACAAATATAAAGTAAAGTTTTCTTTTTCTATTAAGTTGTGTGTAAATTTAAAATTTTTAACTCATTTGCTCTCAGACTGTTTTTTAAGTTATAACGTTGTTTTATGAAATAAGCGTTATTTATTTAATTTCGAAAGCATTACAATAAAAATCTTAAAAGATATTTGGTCGAAGATAATTTTCTTATTATATAACTATTTCAACTACGGATTTTTTATAAATTGTTTAAAATTAAACTTCACCGAAATTATTTAGTGTACAAAAATACAAACATATATACATATGTACGATTATATACAAGAATATATTTTTCATCATTTTATATCAAGTCATTAAGCTTCAAAAACTTTACGGAATTTTTTGTTTTCATTTTTCTCTTACTCAATTGGTTCTCAAATTTCTATAAATATAACAATCCAAAAGACATTTCAGAATCTGTACATTTTGCTCGTAAGTTTGTGTATTTTATTCTATATATAAACATTTGGGAAATGAAGCATACTATTGAGATATGAATGAATGAAATAAACGTACAAATGATCCAAACCAGTGAAGGAGTAAGCGAATGAATCAGTGAAGAATTGCTGTATACTAGTGCCGTAGGTTATAAAAGAAGAAGTAAAATTTTTTTCAATAATATTAAGTGGGTGTTATTTTTGGGATATAAGCGCTTATAAACACACAAACACACACGAACTCTTAACAGATGAATTTCCACATAAAATTCACTATGACTATTATTTAGTAACGAACAGCAAAATTTATGAAAATACTTTAACAACAATGGGGAAATATATGAAAGGAGCTAAAAAATTAATAAGAAAAAATGAAAAATAGTAAACAACGAAATATTAATGCGAAATGTGTACTAAGATTTTACCCAAAAGATGAAAAAGTTGTTAACATAATATTGCAGCAAAGCGATATTTTGTTTATTCAAGTGATTCTATGGTTTTTGTTAAAAACAAAAGATTTTCTGAATCAACGATTTGTTTAGTCGATAAAAAAGTCAATAATATAAAAATATTGTAGGAACTATATTAATTAATGTTGTATTTGATCTTAGAGATTAATAACTTTATCGCTTTGATAAAAAATACATATTAAAAGTCACTGAATCTTTAACGAGTGGGAATAGTCCTTATTTATGTAGTCAATTTTCTGTCAACGTTTAGATTAAGAGGCGTGATTACGGGCACGTGTAGTGAAATCATTGTAGAAAGGCTTAATGAATTTGATGAAAGAAAGTTCATAATAGATTAACAACTTGTTTGATTTGATAACCCGAGTTGCCAGTTAAGATATTTTTAAAGCTAAAATACGTGTGTTTTTTTTACTTTTAACCCTGAATTTCACTTTATACATCTATTTCCACGAGACGAACGGTCGACTTCAGTATAAAATTTAAATGAAGAGCACTCATGTTTTTAGTGGTTTTCATAAAAATTTTCTTGAAGAATCGGCTGCCTGGTTTGTAGAAACTGGGGCTAAGATAGATTTTCTTCTGTAGTACTGGGCCGATTGAATAGCATGGAATTTTGTTGTAGCTTATAAGCACTAGTTTCAAGTCTAACAACTTATATAAACAACCCACTGTAGGACCAGTGGTAGGATTTTGAGGCAATAAATCACAGGAAGCAGATAGATACTTCAAATTTTTAAAAACTTACTATGAGATCTATTAAACACTTCTGAAACATTGATGTCTATGATGATATTTAATATGTTTGATAACATTTTTAAGTGAATGCGCTCAATACTGCGCCCAATTTAAGCTAATTGGTGGGCAGATCATGATCAATTAGCAGCTTAGGAAATTAAAGTGAGATAGAGATAAACGTTTTTGTTTTTTTTTATTTAAACGTGCACAAAAATAAAAACTGTTAACATAAAAATATATTGTAGTGTTTATTATGGCTTTTAAAAATAATATTGGTTGAAAACAGCATCCAAATTTTATTCAACTGAAAAGACAAAACTTAATTTAATTTTATAGAAGTAGGTATTTTAAAATGAACTCTGACATCAAAATCTTTATATATT
The DNA here is from genome assembly GCA_905220375.1 of Tachina fera. Classification (NCBI taxonomy): domain Eukaryota; kingdom Metazoa; phylum Arthropoda; class Insecta; order Diptera; family Tachinidae; genus Tachina; species Tachina fera. The sequence goes on along the minus strand of LR999965.1, from coordinate 45,113,146 downwards.
TCACCAGCTTGTAATTCCAAATTAATTTTGCAAACATTCTCTTACTTTTCAAATCAGAAATATAATCATTTTCGGTGGCAGCTGACATAGATGGCAACTGATACTCAGAAATCTCTGGAACCCATAAAAGAGAAATAACATTTTTGTCTAAACTATGGTTCTTCAGATAAATGCTATGAAGAAGTAACTCCCACATATCCATAGCTCTGTTAAAAACATCGGTTGGATCTCTAGAAAAATTTCTTGAGTATTCAATTCTATACTTTTAATAAAAATAGTTTGCCATGTGATTAACCAAGTTTTTTGCAGGAATTTTGCAAATTTTATTTTTAAATCATGTATATGTATTTATTGTATCTTTAAATATGAAATAACAATAAGTATTAAAATTTTAAATCTAAAATATAATTATTAGGTCTGACCACTGTCGGAAATAAACTTGTTGATAGTTATTAATAAAACATAAGTAGTAAAAATTAAAAAGAAAGGAACAGTATTTACAAGCAATCCCATCTGGAGTGTTGAATATAAGAGCCCTTGTGTCCCTCTTTTTTAGGCGGGTGTGTCCAGTAAAGTTCAAAATATTACGAGCAAGCGGATTAGGATGTGACTCGACTTTTGTTACATATTTTACAATTTGATTTGAATTTGTGCAAATGGTTCTGTTACTGTTGATTTTTTATTTATTTATTTTTTTTTTTGCTAGGAGGCGGCATAGCACCGTTAAGAGATCCTTTCAGTTTTTTCTTGTTGTTTTGTCAAATTATCTTCTATCAAAAATAGTAATGCTTCCTCATGTGTTACGATTGATGGCTTTTTGACGTCAGAAGTAAGTTATTTTCTATTTTCTATTATAAAGTGCCTTCGATGCGGAGTAAGCTGCTTTCTTAAAAAAAAAAATTAAAATCATATTTTTGACATGAATGAGCTGCATCTGAAGCAGCACGAAGCAAAATTTTTTGTCATTTTCATGTGCTGACGAAACGACGGAAGCAATTTTTGGTTTTTGCCGCACACTTTCTTGCCTTTATTCAATATGTGCACGATCTTTTTTTTTTTGATTGCAATATCAATATTTGTTAATTTAAGCTTTCTCTTTTTTGAATTTAGTGCACCATTTTAAATTTGCAATCCACTTTAGGTTAGTACGCGCACAAATATGATTAGCTTTTTTTTTAATTGTTAGCACACAGTCTTCACTGGCAGTTTTTTAAAATTTATTACAAATTCTGTTGGCAAAAGTGTTCCCATTCCAACTCTTTTCCAACCACAATTTTGAAATATTCGTATTTTTTACTTTTATGTAATCTAAAATCGTAAATTTTGTAAAAAGGGGCTATTAGGAGTATTTAAATTCACGAACACATTAAATAACACATCACTACCATTCTTCACATATAAAAATTTTACGAATAAGCCCCGATAAACAAAGAACTACCCCAAGGAATATAAAAACGATCACTTAAACTAAACCAAAAAAAATTACACCATTTAACAAAGAAATTATTTACCATATAAACATTTGTGTTATTCTATTTTGCAAAAATCTAAATTTACATATCGTTAGCTAAAATGCAAAAAAACGTAACTCACAGTAAATTCAAAATTGATTATAAGGAATGCTAGTAAACTACATGTCTGAACAAAATTTTACACTTCTGCTATCAAAACTGATGCTTTTATTAACTTAAAACAAGGGGAGAAGTTTGTTTACTTTTTTTAGTTTTTTGCTTCTTCTTCAAAATATTTTTTTTTGGGTACGCTTTTTGCATTTTAGCTAACGATATGTACCTTTTTGATTATTTTCAATTTTACATAATCGTACTAAGCTCTATACTTCTTAGTTCTTAAAATTTTTTTTTAATCTCAAAAGTGAAATGTGTGAAAGCAAAACAAGCAAAAAAGCTTCAACTTTGACAGCTTGACGTTAAATAATGACTTGCCTCCAGATTCTAATTTTTAAAATTTTTCTATTCCAAAGTAGTAGGAACAAACTTCCATCATTACTTTTTTAAGATTAAGAGCTTCAAATTTTGACTTTTTGCCTCAAAAACCTGTCACTGAGCCTTTAGTGCAACCATTCAATTGCATTGTCATTGGAGATTTGAAGCACTATAATGGAATTTATTTTATAAAGAAGCCCAAGTTTATTTACCCACGCCTGCATTTCAGCTGCTATATATGAATGTTGAAGCATACCACTGACTTCTTTTGGAAAAACCAGCTATTATGTAAATCTTAAAACAAGCTAACGCCAGCATTTACTTTAGACTTAAGTAATTTTTGAAACTACACTAATCCTTAGTAAGAGCAAAAATTTGTTTCCAGCTAAGCTACTCCATCGCGTCAACATTCAAAGTATGTCTATTAGAGGATGTTAGACTATCAGTTTTCAAGTTTAAACATTCACACACGATGTATACTGTCGTTTCAGCATAGTCTAGGCGTAGACCATACGTACATTGTAGCATTGATGACACCAGTTTTTGAAGGTGAACTTATTTTCGAAATCTTTGGAGGTCCACAAAGAGATTGATCACCAAAATCTCCAAACTAGGTAAAGGCTCTTACTAATCTTTAGAAGTAGTGTCGAACCTATGCCTGCAAGCCGCGTGTTTTTTCAAAAGTCTTCATAGTGTAATAAAAAAATAAAGAGATTTGTTGGGTAAAAACGTTTTATTCAATAATAATTTATAATCTTCTTTCGAATATACATACATATCTGTATTATAACAAGACATTGTGAATATGTAACAAAATGTTCACCAATGTTTTAACATTTCAAAAATGTTCTTTCTGAACGCAAATTCTTATCAAATCTGTAAAAAAATCTCCTCAATTTTATAAATTAATTCTTAAATAAATTTTTTAATGTTCGGTGAAAATATTTGTCGATATTTATTTATCGACAGTAACAACGATTTTGCTCAATTATGCGAACAAACTTTTTTGGTATGACAGCATAACGAACTTCATTATTTTAATCAAGAAAATCAATATAATATGCAATAACGTAACAATTTATTATGAGATTATCTTAAAATGTTTAAATTAAAAATCCAAATAAAAATTTTTTTCTCGTCAGCAGAATTTTTTCTCCATTTTGAACAAAATTTAATAAAAAGTGTGGAAAATGTGTAACATTAAAATTTTTTGTTTATTTATAAAAAAGCACTTCAACAATTACTTAAACTTACATACACACACATACACGCTTTCATACGCTTACAGTGTTACTATAAACACGCAAGGTGGCAATTGCTGTCAATTGACATAATGTTTATCCCTTAAGTAAAATAATGCTAAAAAGTACAAAAAATGTCAAAATATTTGGTTATATTTATTGCAGATAATTTTATATCAGACTTGATGAGCAACAGCAACAGCAGCAAAAGAAGCAACAAAATATTTTACAACTTTTAGTAAACTCTAGCTTATAACGAAAAAACAAAAACAACAATATATTTAAATTTTTAGAAAAATAAAATTATCATATTCCACTAACAAATACATATGTAATCACAAACAAGCACAGTGGAGAAAATAGGCGATTTTGCAAAAACTACAAAGTATTTCACAATTTAGTTTTTTTTTCAATGTTTTTCATTGCAAAGATTGCAACAAGTTTATTATCGCTTTTAGGATTTTGATAAGGTTTAATTTTTTGGGTCTTCTTGTTAACAATAAAACAAACTGGAATATTATATACATATATTTGGAGTATTCAAATTGTACTCATAAGTTAACATGTCTTAAAGCAATAGCACGAAAAAATATGACTGCTGACTGAAAATTTCCAAAAAGTATCACAAAAAGAGTATTTAGGCCAAGTTCCTGTCCAAAATTTCGGCCAGTAAAAGTAGTGGGATATAGATTTTGTCCAAGTTTTTGTTTGCCACAATACCTAACACAGAAATATGTTATGTATTATTTAAATTTGTAATCGTAAGGGTGTCATATAAATTCTAGACAATCTGGAAAATATCATAATTTTAGGATTGCGTGGAACAAAGTTATGAGGGGGTAAAAACAGCTCGAATGGCTTCCTGTAAATATACACACTGCGTGCATTGGTCGGAACTTGGCCTGGCGCACTACCGTTCGCCTAGATTATTACACGTTTCTCACAAGTTAACGAGGGTATATTATTGTTATTAATATTTCATGTATGCTATAATGTATTTCATTCTTTATGACTTACATTTATCATAAAAAAGTCTATGAACAGAAGTTTATAATGCGCAACATTTTCAATAAAACCCACTGTGACAATATAAATACTAACCTTAACTAAAAATTAAAAAAAAACATTCTGCCAAAAACTTCTCCAATTTAAGCAAATTTTTTTATTAGCTTAAACAATTTGTGTGGAATTTCAGTAAAAGTGAAAACACACTTTTGTGCTTTTTCAGTGTAATTTTTTAATACCACTTGTGAAAATATGAGAGGTATAAAAAATTTTATGAGGGAAATGAGAAAAAAATAAAATAAACAACTAATTTCCCTAAGGGTAAGACTTATTTAAACACATTCTAATAACTATACAAACACACACACACACACTAAGCAAATATTTAAAAGACTCTATTAAATACAAAACTTACCACTAGGGGAGGTTATATGAGTACTAACCCAGAATTTTAATAGTCACATGCACATAAATATCACACTTGTGAGTGCGACTACTTATACTATACATACGCACAAGTGATGAGTTTATAAAATAAATTTTCTTGCTCAAGTGTTAAGTTTTTTTTACGAGTGGCTAGTTCTGAAAATGTAGCACAAATACGCTTAATTTACTTCTGTTGGGAGGAAGGATATTTATGTTGTGCAGATTTTTGCAACATTTTGAAACACATTTTGAGCGAAAACTTTTTGTTCAAATGCAGTCTTGTCCAAAGTAGTTTCACTCGTTTTTGTATCCATTAATTTGAGTGAGCAAATAAAGGTAAACATGATTGTAATGATGAAGGCAGAGGCCAACCGTAAAAATACTTATGCATACTTTTATTTTGGATATTTCGAGCATATTTTCGTATGCTTTATATACTTTGAGCAATATTAAATTTATTTATTTAATTTAAAGTTAAATTATGTTATGTTCAAAAAAATGCATTAATCAGAGTAGAAAAACTGCTATGATAATTAATTTAATATCAAACATTTTATGAATAATAAAAAAGTTAATAAAAACACGATTCTACCAGAATAAATTATGTAATTTTTTGTATCACATAAGTGTGTTTCTTTAAACTTGGTTGTCGTTTAAGTGTTAAATAATGAAATTTTTCCATAATATTTTTTTTTTAATTTTTTAAAGTTGCTATTAATATCGAAACAATGAATATCTGGAATTCGATTATTCTTTTTATTATTAGAACACATTAAATAATTAGAAGCATAAACATTTTCTCTCAAAATACATGTCGCTCCATTTTCCTTATCCTTATTTTTCTTACACTTCAAACAATTTTATACATCTAATTTTATGATGTTACATTAGATTTATGGAGTCTTATTTAAATAAATTCAGTGAAGTGTAACTGTGACCCGCGCACAAAGGGTTCCGTACAGACACGAGATATGTAATTCAATACGAACTTTATCCCAACTATACAAAATATAGTTTTGACATTTTTTTCGGTTTTGACGTTTTTTTTAATTTTGGCGATTTTTTAATTTGACAATTTTTTTAACTTTAGCGATTTTTTTCATAAAGGCGATTTTTTTTGGTTTTGGCGATTTTTTCGGTTTTCGGAGTTTTGTCTTTCATTTTGGCATTTTTTTAAGTTTTAATTTGAGTTTATTTATTTTTTGCGATTTTTTTCGTTTTGGCGATTTTTTTTTAATTTTTGTCGATTTTCGACTTTTGGCGATTTTTTGTGAATTTACATTTATATCTACACGGAAAAATATTCGTTTAGGTTTTTGTTGAGCATTATGTTTGCATACACATAATGCATTAAACACATTCACCACAGCAGGCTACACGAACACACGACTTCAAATGCCACTAGCAGCATTTGTCGCCTCGTAGCTAGCTACTTAATTATTTTGAAGACGGCAGCAACACCATCTGCACCTCATATTTAAGTATAAATACATAGTTCATTATTGCCTCCTTCAAATATTTCGTATTTATAAAAATTAAATTACCCTTTCAAAATGTACTTATATGTCGTAAAAGTATAAAAATGAATTAATTTATTCTTTACATCAATTTTTGGATATGATATAATTGCACGACATTGCTCATTCAACATTTGGTATTATACTGGCAACACTGCATTTGCTCATTGTAGCCAAAGAAATAGAAATTAGTTTAATTGGACTACAACGACAAAATCAGCATAGACAACAACCTGGCCCCATGTTGCCTTGCTGTCTTCAATATAATTATTCTCAAACAAACATGTGTATTCTATTTTTGACATTTCGTAGTCAATAGCTTGCTGTGGATAAAATGGATTTAGGTATCAATAATGTATATATTCCACAAAGGCAATTTGGTTTCAAAAAAGGAAATTCCACGGTTCATGCTCTTTTGAAATTTCACACTGATGTCATGCAAAATTTAAGGGAACGTCAATGCACTGTGGCGATATCCCTTGACATGGAAAAAGCTTTTGACAAGGCATTTCATGACGGCATTTTATTTAAAATTGTAAATATCGGATTTGATCCGTCTATTATAAAACTGTTTCAAAGCTTTTTTGATGGCAGGAAATTTTGTGTGCAGACTTGCAATAAGTTATCTAGTCAAGGTAGCGTTTCTTGTGGAGTACCACAAGACTCTGTGTTGGCACCCCATCTGTACAACATTTTCATACATGATTTTCCTCATGAGTACAATAATTCACATAGTATATTATATGCTGATGACTCCCTTCTATATGCACATGATGAGTCTCCTCAAAGCGCACTTCAACGTGTTTCTTCCCACCTCAGGGTAGTTTAATAATTTTATTCTTATTGGGGGATTAAAATAAACGTCACAAAAAGTTTTGCTTTTTATTTGCGGAATGCTTCCGGAACGTGTAAGTATACTGTTGTTCCGGAAAGCAAAGATCTTAACTTAGCATTAAATGGTAATGAAATACAATTTAAAGATAGTATAAAATATCTTGGAGTAAATTTTAATAAACTAATGAAATTTAATAGTCACGTTCTATACAATCTTAATAAAGCCAATCGTGTCAAAGAAGTCTTTGGAAAACTATTTAACCGTAAATTTTTACCAGTTAGGACAAAACTACTTCTGTATAAAGTTAGTATTAGACCAATTCTTCTCTATGCATTTCCAATATGGTTCAGCATATCAAAGACAATTATGAGGAAAATGGAAATTTTCGAACGGCATATTGTGCGAAAGTGCATAGAAAGGAATTACCAATACTTAAACAAAAGATTTTCAAATAAATTTATTTATGATAATGCCAAATTAACGCCATTATCTCAGTATGCTTTTGAGCTGCTGAAAGGTTTTGTTGAAAAATTGTCCTGCTTTGAAGGCAACGTTATTCAACATATTTTATTTAGTGAGCAAGATTTCAGTTGGTCAAATAATCAATATATTTCTTGCATTGGGGTTTTGCAAGAGGATTTCAATGGTTTTGTTGGTCAAAACTTTTATTTAAATAGTACTCCCGGTATTCACAGAGGGTAATTTAATTTCTTCACATTATTATTTAGTTTTTTTTTTTAATTTGTTAAGTCGTAGTCTTATTAGTCTTTAGTTTAAGATTTAGTTTTAAGTTTTTTTTTAATATTAAGTTTATTTATTGTAAACAAAGCTTTACTAGCAATGACAAGTGCCGGGAGCAAACACTGTTTTACCTATATTAATTTTATTTAAAAACTAAAAAATTTCCATTTAATTTTCATAAGCACGAAGCATATTCGAAACAAAATTATGTTATTAAAATAATACTTTATAGTTTTAAGTTTTCACAAAATGTATGTTAGAACAACTCTGTAATATGAAAAAATTAAGTCTCAATAAAACTAACTAACTAACTAACTAACTAGCTTGCTGTGGTGAATGCGTTTAATGCTTATTTTCATTTATTTTTAAACTTAAAACAAACAAAAGCACTAACTGACCCAACAATTGTATAAACATTAGGTTTTGTTTTGTTGATAGAAAAAGTCTCTTTTTATGTATATTAATAACATCCCTAAAATAGACAATAAATTTAAAAATTCCGTGTACTTTTCGCTTGAAAGTCCGTACTAGCAAATGAAAATTTCTTTATGAAATTTACCAACTTGAATTTCCGTAATTTTTTGTACATACATTTTGTATGAGAACCTGAAATTCCGAATGCACTCCTTACCAGGCTTAAATTCAAAGAATTTATATCTGCTCTAAGTATTTTTCATAAAATGATTCTAAAATAATACGCCATTTTCTTTAAGTAGATTTTATGTTGTAAGTTGAAGAGTATAAAAGATTCGTACCAGAGGTGAGCACTAAATGTTTGCTGGGTTAATCGCCATGAATGTCGATGGTGAAAATGTACTTAGTCACTTTTAACTTTGTCACCTGTACTACTCTACAATTATTCTCCATTTAATACTTTATGCTATAGACATTTAGCATGTCATTGAAAATATTGTCATTGAAAATCTACTAGTAACACTAGAACAATTGACTAGGTACTGATAACGTAGTTCTTATGGTAATATAGAGACCAACCAGACATTTACTGGTATATTTCTAAACCTTATATACATACAAATTTATTTATATTGACAAGTTGTTAAAAAATCCACCAAGAAATACACCACATCTGTTTTCATACTGACGAATAGAAGAGAAATTGTAGACAATGTAACTAGTAGTAGTATTTTAGTGTTGACATAGAGACATTTTGCCCCAATCTGACTGCAGTGAACAGCATTTGTTTATCTGTCACTCAATTGCTCTTAACTTTGTCATTTTTCGGTAGATTTTCCTCTGTTTAGTCTTGGTTCTTACAAAAAAGTATTACCTTTCTTAGAAATCTTCACACAATTAAATTTAAGTTAAACAATATATGTTTATAGTTTAATAGTTATGTTAACAAATTTAAAATTCAAATACAACTTGATGTAAATAAAACTTAATTACAAAGTTGCTAAATAATAAAGTATAATTCGAGTGTTCTCTCACACTCTTCCTCGATCGGATTCAACGCCAAATATAGATCGTAATTAAGTAAATGCAACCCTTGGCAACGGTTTGGTCATAATATCAGCTAAAATTTCATTGGATGGACAGTAGGCACATCAATATGATCTTTAATAAAATTAATTTTTGTGTCGATGTGTTTAGTTCTCGCACTTAGTTTCTGCTTTTTTTATCAAACGTGAGCAACTTTAGTTGTCCTCATATACCAAGGTAGGCTGTTGCTGAGAAAATGAATATCATTTAAAATGCGCCTTATCCAAATAGCCTCTTTTCAAGTTTCCGATAGTGAAATAAATTCAGCTTCTGTTGATGATAAGGAACAAGAGTTTTGTGTTTTACATGACCAACTTAGTGTTCCACCGTTTATCTGAAAAATATAACCAGAATTAAATTTTCGATCTGTTTTATCTTCAGGCCAATTTGCATTGGCATATCCTTTTAATATGTGAGATTTAACGTTTTTATAACTCATTCGTAAAAAATTTTTTTCAGTACCCTTTAAATATGTAAGTACTCTCTTAAGCTCCGACCAATCTCTTTGAGTAGGAAAACTTACTTTACGTGCAAGTATAGAAATGCTCGCAGCAATATCTGGTCTTGAATAAACACTTAGGTATATTAAAGATAAAGAAGAATTTTTGATATTCTTCATTGCGTAATAAGTTTACTGACTCTGTTTTACCATATCCAAAATCTAATGGGTATGGGGATATTTTTGAGCCTTCCAATCTAAATTATCTTACAAGCTTTCGTATATAAGTAGATTGACGAATACAATAATTTAGGTGATTATCTTGAAATATTTCGATTCCCAAAAAGTGTTTAGCTCGACCTAGAGAACTGATTTCCACTTTTGATGATAACAACATTTCTACAGTAGCGATGCAGGATTCATTCTGTTTATTAACCAAAATGTCATCAACGTATATTGAGATATAGAGTAGCCCTTCCTCGTTGGTGTATTTTGTTTATAAACAGGGATCAGCTTCCGATTTTTATATCCCCCTAACAACAAGTGCATAAATTTCATCGTAATATTCTCCGAATGTTTGTGCGAACCCACGTGCAACTAGACGCGCTTTGAATCTTTGTGGCTTTCCTTCTACATCACGTTTTACCTTAAAATTCCATTTACAAGTAATAATATTTGCGCCAGGTGGGGCAGTTACCAATTGCGATGTATCTAGGGATATTAAATATGTATACTCTTCCTTCATTGCAATAACCCATTCGTTTCTGTTGTCAGATTTAAGAGCTTCTTCATAATTTCTTGGTTCTATTATATCTTTACAAACAGCATTGCACTCAAAACGATCTGGAGGCTTACCTTTATTACTTCGTTATGACTTACGAATTTCTTGAGAGTTTTGTGCTAATGAATTTTTATCTACTGAGGAACTAATAGCATCCTCTTCTCTGACTTTGTCTTCTTCCAGACTCTGAAACGATACGTTCTCATCAGATAAAACTGCTTCTATGCAATAATCTTCCTGTGAATAACTTTCATTATGTTTTTTATATAAAAGATCCACAGATACTACATAATTTTCTACTGTATTATCTTCTTTAATATTAGCCAATCCATCTTGCTCTATAAATTTGACATCCTTACTTATCGTGACAATACTAGTATTGACGTCAACCACACGGTAGCCCTTTGAGTGTTTATCATAACGCATAAAAACCAATACATTGCTTTTGCTGTCAAGTTTGTGGCGTTTTTCCCTAGGTACAAAAACATGCACTTTTTTAAAAAATATCTGAAATTTAGCTACGTCGGGAATCTTTTTTCCCCACAGTTGATATGGTGTACTTTCTATTACTACAGAATAACATCGATTTTGGATAAAATTTGGCTGTATTTATAGCTTCTCCCCAAAACGTTTTTGGTAGATTTGCTTCAGTAATGATACACCTGAGCCCATAACCTCTTAAAAATCATCACACAATTAAATTTAAGTTAAACAATATATGTTTATTGTTTAATAGTTTGAAATAGAAAGTAAAAATAATTTTCATAAAGTTATTTTAACAAATTTTAAATTCAAATACAACTTGATGTAAATAAAACTTAATTACAAAGATGCTAAATATTAAAGTATAATTCTAGTGTTGTCCCACAACCTTTACGTACATGAGCAGAAACCAGACGATTTTTAAACGATTTGTACTTTTATGTCTCCATAGAATCACTGTAAAATATATTTTTTTGAAAATGTGCCTTAAGGACAATCACTTCTCATCTAATGTAAATTTTCAGTGTAAACTAGTGTATTATGAGTTTATATTTCAACAGGCCTATTTTTTTACGTAAAAAAGTTCAGAACCTGGTTCTGAGAAAAAAAAAGGAAAATTTTATTGTTGAGAATAACCCTAATGTAAATATACACACATAACTACTCGTATATGCATATTCATCTAAAGTGTTTTTAATTTACATCTAAGTTTTATGTTTTGGATTTTATGGTTTTAATAATTTTTTTCTCCAAGCATAAAAAGGAATTTTGTTAAGTTTTGTCTTTTCAAGAGTTTGGTTGGCAAAACTTTTTAGATTTTCGTAAAAATATAACATTTTGTGTATTGCTTTAAGGCAAGTTCATCCTTTTCAAATCACTTTATTGCGTTGGTTGCTGTTATTTTAGCTATAAAAAGTAGGCCTCTTCTTACTTTATGCAACAATAAGTTGAAACATAAAGTATCCACGAGTGAAGTTTATGACCTGTTTGGTTTAAAATAATCTGAGATAGTTTGCGGTAGTAGTATTATAGTGATCATTATTGCATGTGGTTTATGATAGTTTGAGAGAAAAAAGTGTAGGGCAATTAAGTGTTTTAAGCTTTTAAGTTTATTTTTTAAGGGTAATATTTACACTTGCCCTTTGTTAGGAGTTGTTGTAATAACATTATAATATAGCTTTTGTTATTCCTAACTAGGAAACACGATTTTTATGGTTGCCTCTATACTCTTCAAGCAAAGTCTGAGTTCATTATCTTGAAATAATTTTTCGAGTTTATTGTTATATTTTCTGTGAATTGAAAAACAAATGATTTACTGACTATTACATATGCAAGTAATTGCAACACGCAGAAAAACGTGGTCTTTATAAAGTCCAATTAAGTGCCTTCAGGCTGTTTAAGAAATTTTTTTTTGCCTTTATTGTTTAATCAATAATTAAAAAGATCTTAATAAAAATTAATTGTTAGATTTCATTAATAAACAAGGTAAGAACAATTTTTTTACGCAAAAACATATTTGCAGTACCTTGTGATTATACATACACGGACACACATGTCAATTAAAGTGAAGCCAAAAAAAAATTAATATATAAATAACAAGCAATGTTGCCAGTTTAGCTCTTTTACCCTTGAAATTACAGAAGTCTCTGACAAATAAACAAAGAAAGAATTTCATATAAAATGGGGTTAGTTGGTTGGTGTACGTGGCTGTCTACTACACGCAAGCATTCAAGTAGAATCTAGGTGATTCCTTTTTAAAATTACCGCTACACTTATCGGTGATACGGTGATCGTTACGATATCCAACCTGTCACGTTGTGATAGCTGATAAGGTAACTCAATACAATCTGAGATAAATCTCAAAGATTGTTTTGTATATGACTGCCTACAAATTTGTTTCTCGGGAGATGCAAGCAAAGCTGGAAATTTTTAAAGAAAATGGAAGATTGTCTCTTCTTTGCTTTCTTTTCGACAATTTCGGCAGAAATTTGGATAGGACAGACCTATCTTATTAGCATATTTGTCGACCGTCCAGTGTCCGTCATGACTGCAACGAGCCCCGAAATATCCCTGCAGTTCCTATTTGTTAATTATATTGAAAGCCACATTTTCTTAGAAAACTTGCACGTGACTATATTGCGCCATCTGCGTTCAGTCTTATAGAGATAGTGCTTGCATATAAAACTGCAGAGCCAGCTCTAGCCAGCTCGTCCGACCGTTTGTTACCTGAAAAACTGCTATGTGCTGGAACTCAGATAAGGGTGAGGTCAGCCCAACCACACAGCCTAGACGGCAAACTTTTACACTGCTTAACTAGAATAGACGAAGTGATTTCTGATCTTAGGGACACATAAAACATCGTAGTATTTTAGCTATTTAGAGTATAATATTTTCTGCAATTTAGAGAACTAATTTCCAATAAATAAATTGTAGAGTGATATTGCCATTAAGAGAACTTAAATTTGTAAGCTGTAATGACACAATTTCGCTGGTGGTTGGGGAAGGGTAGGCGTTGTTACGGGTCATGTGTATTTTACAATTTTATTATCGCAACTTCTTTTGGTTATTTTAAAGTAAATAGGGCAAGTACTAAGGGTTCGTTTGGAATTAATATTTTCTCTTTTATTGATAATAAATAAACTAATAATTGATAGTCAATAAACTAATAACTGATTTACATTAAGCATTCTGTTCATGAAATTAGTTGCACGAAATTTTTTTATTTTTCAATAGTAAGCCTGGAAGAGAAATTTATGTGAAAAACGTTGCCAAAAATTCATCAGAGATTCATTGTATGTCATTTTTTATATAACATTCCACTTTATATCGCTACAATTAGCAAACAGAAAAAGTTGCGTGCAGCAAAATTCATGAAGTTTCGTAAAAAAATGCTTAATGTAAATCAGGTATAAGACTTTTTTAAGTCGCATAAGCTTATGTGATTCATTGATAGCTGGTTCATATTTATTTCAAAGGATTATGAACAATTTGCATTAATTTGGAAATAAATTAATCCAAATTTGAATTAAAGAATTTAAATAATAAAAAACGAGATTCAATTGAAATTATAAATATTAAAATAACAAATTACTAGTAAGAGACCCATCAACTTCACAAGAAATTATTACACTAATAATTTACATATTCCATTAAGTAAGATTTGGCAAATCAGTTGGGAGAGAGTTCTAACCTTGTTGAATGTTACAAAACGAATGATAAATTACACATCATTAAAAGAAATATTGACACTTTTGTTCAATAGAAAAAATTATAATTTTCAATAATTCTAATTTATAAGAACAAGGATGAAATTGCTTAACAAGCAACTATTTTAGCACCCATTCAATACATATAAGAAAGTCCAAGAATATAAAAAAACTTATTTAAAATATGCTAGCAAAAAAAAGAACAATTTCAAAAAAGATAATCGAGTTTGGAATTAAGCATTTTCAATGGAAGCTCTCCTCTACTGGATTACCAACTTAATGATTTTAACAAGGCGTGAAACTAAAATAATCGATTCTTGAGAACTATTTACTATTTTTATTTTGAAACTTGTTCACGTAATCTATTAAATCTAAAAAAATCATTCTTCTCCTTAGGAACTTGTACATAATTTTTTTAAATTTGAGGTAATGTGATTTGCAAGCGAGTGACGAAATTTGGCAATTATAAAAGTAAGCCATTGTATGGCAAGTAATTGTGATGGTTGTGTGTAATTTTTTGCTGGGATGCTTAAAAATTTTGATTATAACAACTATTTTTTTAAACATTTTAAATTCAAATGCTATATAAAAGTAATTTTCGAATTTAAACATATTTGGATGTTAAAATTTGAAAATATGAAAAGTATCTGTTCAGATATAGAAACCAAACTGTTTAAACACATTTAAAAAACCTGGCAGCAGCCTTTCCATCTTATTTTCCACCTATGTGTAATTGTTTGGAATTTTGAAAGGTCAATTTAACATCTTATACTTTCAGCTACTTACTGGCAACACATGTAGCAATACTCAATCGCATACAAGGGAATGAGCTTGACGTTTCAAGAAAAAATTAATGTGAAGAAAGTTACAACATGTTTTGCAATGACAGTTGTCAACAGGAAAAACAAATAACATATAAGACAACAACATTATTATCATCATTATATCAATATAAATATCTACTTACTCATTTTCAGCATCGTCATTCACAACGGCTGACAATGTGTGAACAAACCAAACAAAAATCCAAACTGTATTTAAAAAATATCAAGAGTACTTGTAGTGTAGGAATATTTTAGCTGATATAAATCAAGAAGAGAAAAAAACATTTATTCTTTGTACGAGTAAATGAAGAGAAATGAGAATATTGCAAAAAAGTGAAGAAAAAACATACACACACAAAAAACTTAATCAATCAGTGTTACTCACTGTTTGCTTGTCACAACTGCCAAGCAAATAGTTCAAGTTTGTTTTCATTGTTATAACACTTTTCTCTTCTACTTCTTTTTAGCTTTAAATAATTAAAGAAGTTTCAGCTTGCATTAATTAAAACTCAAGACCAAGACAGCAACACAGTGATAAGTTTGCTGAGGGTTGGAGGCATTATTATGTCTAAACATATTTGCTTAATTCACAAAACCTCGTGTATCTCTGTATCGATTGTATTGTCATACTGAATACAAGAGTGTAACATTTGTTGTTTGAAATTTTCATATAAAAATGAAATACACTATTACACTTTTATTTCATATGTTTTTAAAATTTCGTATTCAGAGAGAGGCTCTCTGAGAGGATTTGTATGTAGCTTGTTCTTCTTTTTTCATTAAAAATACAAAATACATTAATACACTATACAGAGGGTGTTCACAATTAAAAAATAAAAAGTGTATTTGATAAACAAATACACGATAAAGATTGTTGTGAATTAAGCAATTATTTGGAGTACACATAGGACTATTTTTTATTGTGTGTCTATTGAGTTTCATAATAAACAGAAATGTTTCTTGTTTTTATCATAAATCCTTACTACTTGTTTCTTGTAAAATTTGGGCAGTTTTTCCACTTTTGCTTGTAGCCTCTAGACTAAATGTATTCTTCTTAAGCTTTTATGCTTTCATTTATTTTTTATTATTCTCATTTTCTGTAGTTATTTTAATTTCAGTTTACTACAATAATAACTGATAGCAAAATACAAACAAACTTAACACGTATGCTGTACGTTTGCATTATATAACTAAGCATTTTGAAATTAATTATGAGAAATAATTTAAAATTAATATTTTTATCTCTTTTTGACCCCCGACCAAAAAAGGGGGTGTTATAAGTTTGTAGTGTGTGTCGGTGTATCTGTGTGTCTGTACGAGTCCACGTACAGAAAAGACTTCTGTACCGATTTATGTTTTTCGTTTGAAAGGTGATTTAATCGAGAAGGTTTTTAGCTGTGTTTTAAGAAAATCGGTCTAGCCACTTAGAAGATATCACATCTTTCATAAAAATATTCGGGGTTTTTAAAAATTTTAAAATTTTGGTATTCCATAATGAAATTGAATGCGAGCACAAGGAAATATTGAGCGAAAATATGTATGTATGTAAGTGGTAGCTGAATTTTTAGACTTGAATCGAGCGTTTGAAACGGTAGATAGGCATATATTGCTGATGAAGATGAATCGGATCGGTGTACGAGGACAAGCATTGAAATGGTTTGAGAACTATTTGACAAACAGAAAACAAAGAACAATGGTTGGAAATGTAACTTCATCAGAACGGAGAATAGACATTTGTCTTCCACAGGGGTCGGTGCTCGCACCATTACTTTTTTTAATTTATATTAATGATATACCAAACTGTTTAAAATTTTGTAAAATAGTTTTATTTGCTGATGATGCTCTTTTGTATTTTAATCATTTAAATTTGAATAATGCAATGAATGCTGTTCAGACAGACATGGACGAGTTATATGTATGGTTATGTGGGAATAAGTTAAAACTGAATTGTGAAAAAACTATATACATGATACTAAATCGAAATCAAGGCACATTTAATACAGGTACATGCATTAGGCAAAACTTTCTGGCAACTCTGTGCTTCTCACATAGCTTTATATAGTAATTGTCAAAAAATTGTATGCATCAAACAAGGCATAAAAGTAATTGTCAAATGAATTCTTCGTTATAAACTTGTAAACAAAAAATCAGCGGATGAGCAATATGCCTGATACGTATACCTGTTTGATATGCCTTGATCGAAATCCTGAGAGCTTTGATAGTGTGAAACTAAAAATCAAGGGCAATGAAATTGAAAATGTTATGCAGATAAAATATCTGGGTATAATTATTGATAATAAACTTAAGTGGAAGGAACATGTAAATTATATTGAGAATAAAATAGCAAAGAAGATAGGTTTTATGTACCGAACTTGCAAATATATTGATAAGCAGTACAAACTAACTATATATAAGTCAACAATAGAACCTTATTTTACCTATAACCCCACAATAATTTTTATGTTAAATGATACGCAAATTAGAAGATTACAAATACAGCAAAATAAAGTAATGAGATTTATTCTAAACAAAAGGTACGATACATCAATTTCTGAGATGATACGAAGCTTAGATTGGCTTAATATAAAACAGTTAATAGCATATCACACTCTAAAATTTGTACATAAATTAAGATTAGGGTAATTACCAAATTATCTTTATGAGAGAATGCAATATAATTTTGAAATACATAGTTATAATACGAGACAAAGAAATAACATAAGACTGCCTAAAATTAAGACTGATCTTCAAAAGAAAAGTGTATTTTTTGAAGGATTCAAAATGTATAATGAACTGCCAACAGAAATTAAAGATTGTCAGAATAAGTATATATACAAGAAATTAATAAAAACATATTGTAAAACATTATTTGTTATAGAATAATGAGAAATAATTGTAAAATATACATTAAGATTGATATTTTATCTAGGTCATAAAGACCGTAATAATAATAATAATAATAATAATAATAATAATAATAATAATAATAATAATAATAATAATAATAATAATAATAATAATAATAATAATAATAATAATAATAATAATAAAAACGAGTTAAGAAAGATAGCGAAATACTTCATCATCTGTGCTTCTTCACACATACATACATATATATATATTATATATATATATATATATATATATATATATATATATATATATATATATATATATATATATATATATATATATATATATATTTATATGTTGGGAGGTACTTACTTACTTTTTGGCAGAGGATTACGCAGGATATTCCACTTGCACCAGGAAAAGGATTAAATAATTTCAAACAAAAGATTGACTCTGAAATCGCATACTTTTCTTAAATAAAAGTTGACTGTATTACAAGAGACTTTTTGAATAAAAAAATTTTACTCTTACACTAAACACTTTCCTTATACATACTCATACCCAGCAAAAAAAGACACTCCAAAAAAGTCATGAAAATATAGAGTTTGCGACCTGGAAGTAGTGAAAATTTCTATCAGATCTTATGATTTTTACATAGGGTTGTCATTGCAAGAAGTTCTCTCTTTCGATGCCTGGTCACTGAATTGGAAGCGATATTAAGAAAAATTTCCTTTTTTGTATTCTATAATAATATTTTTATTTAGGAAAAATGGCAAATAGTTACCTATTTTAACAATTCGTTCCTTTTTATACGAATTTCAGCTCCAAACTGTGTTTTCATGTAAATTAAAGCAAATTACTTTTAAATTTTAGACTAAAATTAGTTCATAAATTTCTTTAAAAAAAATTTTTTAATTCTGGTGAGTATTTTCTAAAACTGTGGAGGAGTTACAAGATTTTATATGACTGAAATAAGCTTCTACATGATTTTTTGCTCAATCTCGGCAAATTAAAAATAAAGATTTTTTGGAAGCAATGAAAATGTAGTTCCACTAGAATGACTTCAATTTTTTTCACTGGTATAGTATACAGTGTCACATCGCATTTTCGTTATTAAAAAGTTAAAAAAGTGTGCTGTGACTCACAATTTTTATAGACAATTTTATGGTGGCGCATTATATTTTGTTTCTTTTACAAAATTTTAATATGTCACAGCACACTATTCTAATTGTGCAATAGTACACTCTATGACACCGTATTTTATTTGTACAAAAACTTACTGTGTCACACAATAATAAAATCTTTTTATACAAGAATAATAAGAAACCAAATACTTAATCTGAAAAGAATACCACGGACTTACATTGAAAAAATTTCAAAAAATATATTGCGGAAACCAGCTAGCAAAAAAATTTCAAGATTTTGTAATAGGTAGTACCCTTTTAATGGCTTACAAAGCAATGAGTGGTACTTATTTATCTAATTATTTTATGCGTATAAAAATGACTGTCCTCTAATGAATAAAATAAGAACTTATTTATATCATCACGTGAAATTACTTATTATAGTACTTTCCAGTTAATAATGAAATATATCTAGAGAAAAATTTATTGATCGTGAATATGAAATTCGAAAACAATAAAATATCTTTGGTTTACTATAATTTTTATTACAAAATTTAAGTATTTTATCATATTCTTCAATATGTGTTCGTATTCATATATTTTCTTGATAAAATTATTATAATTATTATTATTATATTAAAATAATTGAAATTTATTTGCTGGTGGTTTAGCATGTCTATATACGCATTTCATTGGTGCTGAACAGTCACAAACCTCTTACTTTATGTACAGACTTACAAAAACT
Source organism: Tachina fera (assembly GCA_905220375.1). Classification (NCBI taxonomy): domain Eukaryota; kingdom Metazoa; phylum Arthropoda; class Insecta; order Diptera; family Tachinidae; genus Tachina; species Tachina fera. The sequence continues at coordinate 45,093,483 of LR999965.1, read as the reverse complement.
ATATGAAAATTCATAAAATAATGTTTTTGAAAATCACAAAGATAAAATAAGCTTAGTAGGCCTTGAAACTGATACAAAGCCCAGCCAATAATTTTTTTTACAAAACGATATTTGTTTTTAATAGAAAAAACTACCAATTAACATTTAAATAATTTTAGGCAAAAACTAATCTACTAAATTTTGCATATTTGTAACCCATTAAATTTTGAATAATTTTGGGGCCATTATTACAATTTAAAGTTTGTTAAAAGTAGGATTTTATTGGCCAAATAATAAGTTTTTCATCAGTACAATTTTAAATTAACCTAAAGTGAGCGCGAAGTTAAGGGAAAATTAATTCTTTCTGGTAAATTAAATTAAATTTAATATAATGAAGACCGTTTTATAAGTCAGACGAAATCCTACTTTTAACTAACTTTAAGTTGTAATAATGGCCCTGAGGCTGTAAGTAACTTTTGGATATTTGTAGACAAAAAGTATAGGCTACCGTATAGTTTTTGAACTTTTTCGACAAAAATAATAGATTATTCAGTCAAATTGTAATTACTTACGACTGCAAAATACGTACACTTTTTGCATTCTAATAGGCAAAGTTTTTTGCAGGGTAGGTTCTTAACTTAACAAAAGTTGATAACTTTTTATAAGCGTAATTTTTGTAATTTTCAAAAATATTATTATTTGTTAATTCTCTAAAAGTCCAACCTAAATTAGAGCGTCAAGCGTAGCGTTCGCAGCAGGGTACGTATTTTCAGTACAAGCAAACGTATAACATATTATTAGAATGTACTGAAAATACGAACCCTGCTGTTAACGCAACACTTGACGCTCTAATTTAGGTTAGACTGTAATACTTTTTGAAAGTCTGTGCATAAAATAAGAGAATTGTGACTGTTGAAAATGTATCGTCTACTGATGATAAATTTACTGAAATAAATTTCAAATTAAAATAAACTTATGACAATATGTCGAATAATACATTTTTAGATTTAACTTATCTAATTTTTTTTTTAACACAAACAATCTTCCATCTCACACCTTTATAATAAATCTACTGATTTGTCGACATTGTGTCCTACTTATTATTAAATAACACCAACAGTTTATTCTATTATGTCATCATCACTATGAGCCCTAACTTATTGTTGTTGTTCTGGTACATTTATTTATACAACATAATGGTCAGTATTAAGTTTTGATTGCGCCATTATTCTTTGCCACCAATCTTTTGTATACTATACATCGTGTAAAGTCATGGAAAGTATAATAATTAGTTTTTGTAATCTTCAATGTGCGTTGTAAGTATAAATTATGAAAAAAGTGTTTGGAAAGCATGGGGCAATTTAATTCTGTTGTTTATAAAAAAAAATTATTGTGCTGCTGATGATGTTGATTTTGTTAAGTTAAATCAAATAAAATCCGATGAGTGTTTTTTTTTGTACATTATTGGCTTAAGTTGACTGTTAATAGGTTGTGAGTAAATTAAAAGGATTCAGTGCTGCTTAAATTATTAGTAAAAATAAACAACGTTGTCAGCACAGGATTTAGAAGCACCAAAAATATTACTTTGAAGTCATAAATTTTGATCTGATCTATTGTATGTTCAAATCAAAATTAGTGTTGGTTCAAAGTGTAACAGATTTTAGTTTTATCGGGTTTTCTTTTTAAAACAAATCAAGCAGATGACAGCTGTCGTATATAATTTAGGCACTTTTATTGTTTCCTGTAGTTGGCTATTTTGCTAAAATTTCAGTAACTTAATATTTATTATTCAAAAAGTAGTTATGCATTAATATTTATATATATATTTGCTATTGAGAGAATGCATAAAATATGACGCAGGACTGAGTAATCATATTATGGAAAATATATTCAAATTTTGTAAAAGGCATTTGACAAACTATCAACAGATTATTGGAAATTAAAAAAAAATCTATCACAGAAGTCTAAAAACTAAAAAAAAACAATTAATGTAATTTCTTAGCGTGTGTTACCTGTTTTGTTCTTCTACTAACTTTTAAAATTGTAACAACCTTGGGTTGTGATTAAATGTACTTAAAAACCAAAATAAAAACTAATGTATGATTGTCAGTTAATAATTCTCACTTATCTGTTGGGAATTTGTCTATAAGCATTGGGATTTTCTAAGTTTTGTTGAATTGTTATTAAAGTCTACTGATGTGTTGCTTAGCAGCGAAGAACGTACTAAATCAATAATAACTAAATTTCTAAAATAAATATGTTATAATTCTGTTGCAAAATCCAAAAACTTAAATAAATGAATTGTAGGGCAGTATTTCTTTAGTATTCTAAGGAATAAAGAAGTTAAAAATGGGGTTTGTTTCTCAACATCTTATAAAAATATGAAAATACACTTAACATTTTCATGTATATACTCCCATTTATATTAAAATAAAATCTTAACCATAATTGTTTTCCAAGGTTTAGTTATAAGTTTATAAACAAATTTAACTCAGCAAACTAATTTGAAAATGTGTTTATAAGTAAATAAAATAGACGAATTATTATGTTCTGCTTATATTTAAAGATTTTTTCTATATATTCTATATAATTTCACATCACCACTTCTAAGAAAACTAATATTAAAGTTATTATTGAAGTACTTATTGTATACATAAATAATTCAATATTTAATTAAGAATATTTTATTTATTTTAATGTTAGTAACACATCTGCTGTTGTCAGTTCTTCTTTCTACAGTTTCGCATAAATAATTAATTTATACTTATGTTACAATTTATATATATATATATCTTTTTCTTTTCGTAAAAGGCTTGATTTTATACATAAATCACAGTGAAGCCAATCGAAATTATAGAGATAATATGTTTGTAAGTTTCGTGCTACTAGGAAAACATGTAAAACTTTTGAATATGCAAATATGATTTCCTGCGGTAGGAGCACTTATGAGCCACGTTATGGTATTCTGCTTCTATGAGTTATTTACCTTAGGCAAATTTTTTTTGTGATTGCTTATATATGTAGTTACATATGGCTGATTTCATCGTCACGGGTGGGATATTTAGAAGTAGTTTAAGTGATTAAATTTAAGAAATAAGAAAATGTTCAACTGTTTCTTACATGAATTTATATGAAAAAAAGTTCAGTCCTTCAAAGAAACTACATGGAAACAGACTATTTTACATTTGCTAATGCAAAATTTAGTACACATTATGCTCGTCACGGGTGGAACATGAAAAAGACATGCGTTTTGAGTGCCTAGGAAACATACTCAAAACTCTGTGAATTTATACATTTTATCAAAATCTAGCAAATCTATGACTGCAGCAGATATATCAGGTTGTCCTTCACTAAAAGTTAAGAAGAAGAACAAGTTTATATTTTGCACAAAAATTTAATTTTTGTAGCGTCACGGGTGGGACATTTTTTCATCACGGGTGGGATGCGTGCGATTTGGATAGAAATTCTAGCAATTTGGCTAGAAATGGATGTAGTAACTTCAAATATAGTTTGAGAACTTCATCCAAAAATAGGAGTAAAGTTCAAATGTTTGATTACTACAAAATATATATATTTTTTACACAATTCTTGGCAGCTGAAATGAAATCTTTTCCAGAATTTATACTGCATATACGTTGCATGACCCGATATCTCTCAGATTTTTTTCTACATCAGCTTTACTATCCACGGCACCCTTGCCACGTGCAGTTGCAAAAAACCCTTTCCGCAGTAATGCCGAAATCCCTTTGCATAAAGCAAATATTGGAGAGTGTGTACTTATTTTTAAAATGAGATGCAGTGTCATCTGAGAATATTTTCCATAAATTAAAATTTGCGACATAATTTTTAAACAAACAAATGATTTCTTTGATAAAAATGGCATTAAAAAATTTTTTGTCATGGGTGGGAAAGTTTTAAAAAGCAAATATATTATAAAAAATTTTAAATAAAAAAAATTACTTGCAAAATATTTCGTTCTCGTCTTCTGCCTTTAGTTGTAAAATTTCAAACAAATTGCTTGCGATACTGTTTAGTAAAATAAACTTTCACTTGTTTTTCGTCGCGGGTGGGACATTCGTAAACACAACATAAAAATATAAGAAATCTTTCAAATTACATATATTTTACTGGTATTTCCTTTGATGGGCTGAAGGAGAATAAATCGAAGCACCGCTTTGAAACGTTTAAATGTGAAAACCTTATGCGCAGCTGACATGAAGCATGGTGGTATTTTACTTTCACGGGGTTGCAATATCGAGATAGATAATTTGACGGAGTTGATATAAAATAGTGCATTAAAATTACTTTTGGTTTTTAATTTTTTTAGAATATTAAAATTTATTGTATGTATTAGCTACAAGTTCATGTAAAAATTTTTTATTTTTAACTAAATTTATTTCTTGTGCTAAGGCTCATTTCTCATGAAAGCAGCCATATGTAGTGTTGTTATTATTTGAAGTATAGTTATTCGGTTGTTTTAAGTTTTTAATTTATTTGAACTTCTTAAATGATTTAAAGTCTGTCTTATGCTTTACAAAAGTACATGGATACACGTTCGATCTGTTACACTGTTAAAACTTTCTATAAAGAAATTATTATAAGCAAGGTAAATATAGCAATCACTTTTATATTTTTTACCACGTGTGTAGCATTAACCTCAATCGCTTCTAGAATAATATCGACTTATCATGCTGAAATGAGTTTTGCAATTTAAAAAAAGTATATGAAGATGTTCTGTATTCCACGTGAAAATAAACCGTTCAGAATTATCATGCCATTGTTGTTATAAAAACCTATTTGCAACAATAATTCTGTATTGTAATTCCAGACATTTTAATTTTCCGTGGAACGCTGAACATGCCCATTATTTTATAGCTTTTCTAATACCCTACGTTGTAAGACGTGAGGTTTTAAGGGTGCCTTCACCAGATTTCCGAATTTTTATATCTTCTAGAAATAAAGTTACAATATTTTAATAATAATAATAATAATAATAATAATAATAATAATAATATAATATAATATAATATAATATAATATAATATAATATAATATAATATAATATAATATAATATAATATAATATAATATAATATAATATAATAATAATATAATAATAATTTTAAGTCCATATATTTATGTAGAGAGAATAATTTGGTCTGGTGTTTGTTTGTTTGGCTTAATGGGCTCGTCGCGAGTAAGTTGGTGGATGCTTAAAAGGAACTCAATTTCAAATAAAAAATAGTAGTTTGTGTGATCGGATAACAGCAGCAAATATTTAAGGCGTACATATACATACACGTAAGGTTTTTGAAAAAGATAGAAGGATATGATGTGTATTTTTAGGAGGTTTTTTCGACAACTTATTTGAAGTGAAAAAACAAAAAATACACTTAAAGGCTATTTTTATATTACAAACCGACAAATTGAGAAGAAAATTAAAAGAAATTACTTAACAAAACTTTGTCATTGTGGATTCTGCCCCTAAATTTACCATCGAAAAAATAAAACTAGGAATCGATTCTGTAAAGAATGCGAAAATATGTTAATCATTCTGTGATATACACGGTGAGTAAACTGAGTTTAAATCTGGCATTTCATGTGTGTTATGTTGCGAGAAAAGCGTAACCACTAATTACTAATGAAAAACTTATTGATTCAGACATGTATTTATTAAGTTAAAAAGTTTCATACTTTAAACTAATAGAACATTTTATAGAATCCAACATGATAAGAAACAGTTTAAGTCTATAAATACATGTCTGAATCAAAAAGTTTTTCATTAGTATTTAGTGGTTACGCGTTTTTTGGCACATCGTACACATATGTAAACCCGGCCTAAGAAATACGTTTTATATTTTTTTTTTATGTATTTTTAACTTTGATTAAGTTTTTATATCAATAACCATGTGAAAATATAGAATTTATACAATTTTTCTCTATGCAAGAACTTCTCACAAGTTACATAAACGAGACACTGGAAATACAAGTCACCTTGACAATATCATCCCTAAAGTATGCAATGTGTAAATATAAAATTAGGTATGCAATAAAGGTGCTAATGGCGTATACGTAATATTCGTATAATATAATTCACATTCTCTTATTAGCAGTGTGACCGTTTTAGCATTTTCACTGCTAAATTTAGCATTATGTATTTTGATTTAGTAGTGAATTTTTTATTTTGTATTTCGCATTTTTTCAGCATTTTTATATTAATTTTTTAGCATTATTTAGCATTTTTAATTTTATAAATTTCATATATTCTTTTCCATTTTATAGACTTAAATTATTAATATTATGGCAGCGTTATGATATAATTATCAGAGCTCACGACCTGATAAATGCATCTTGATATCAAATGTCATTTTATGTGTTACTGTGTATTTAACAATTATATATTAAAAAATCACGGGAAAACAATTATTAGTGAGCAAAAAATTAAACAACATGCAAATTGGATATTTCTGGCAATCATTTTGCAAATATTTGTTTGATTCATCATGATATAAAATCATCAATGTGTAGCACCTTGTGTTGATGTTAATAAAAAAAATTAAAGTCGCTCTGCCGGTGTCATATTAGTTAGGAGTTATGATATAAAATCATCGCGTGTGGACATTATATAAAGAAAGGGTAAATATGACTCGGTTAGAGCGAGCATTTTTAAAAGTGTTTATTGAAATGTACACAAATCTGTCATGCTCACATACAGAGTATGACCGTCTAATAGTCACTTTACGTCCCTTTTCGAAATGTAAAGGTAAATGAAAAGTTAACGTGATCTCTAACTGGCATTTCTTCAAACAAAACTTAAAGTCCCTGTTAGCTTTTAATTGTGGAAACAATAACAAGAAAAGAAGTATTCATAATTATGTTTTACGGGGTTGAAAACTTCAAAATTAATTTTTGCGGATTCCAGCTACTGGACATACAATAAAAATTACCAGCAACAAATTTTACACTATTATATATAATACGATCATACAACGATACAAGAGGTTTCATGAATTCATCAATTGAATTTTGTATGTTCCTGAATTGTTGTTTTTACTTTTTTTGTTTTATTAATATTACATGAAATATTTCTTCATAATTACAACAAAAGAATTATCAAAAAATCATTACAAAACTTTAGCATTACCTTTTAGAATTTTCAAATAATTTTTTAGCATTTTAAGCATTATTTTTAGTCCCATTTAGCATTCAAATTTATTTTAGTTGTGGCCAAACTGCTTATTAGCAGGAAAAGCAGCAGTTTTTTATTTTTTTTAAATACATGTACTTATTTATTGTATCTTCAAATATGAACTAACAATAAGTATTCAAATCTTAAATCTAAAGTATAATTATTAGGACTTACCACTGTCGGACATGAACTTTTTAATAGTTATAAATAACACACATGTAAGTAGTGATAATCAAAAGAGAAGAAAATGTATAAAAAAGTATAAAAAAGTATTTTCAAGAAATCCCATCTGGAGTAATAGAGCCTTATGTCCCTCTTTTTTAAGATGTGTCCAGTAAAGTTCAAAATATTACGAGCAAGCGGATTAGGATGTGACTCGAGTTTTGTTAAATATTTGCCTGCGTATTTTGCAATTTCTTCAATCACTAGTGGCATATATAAATCACGATGTATATTAGAATTTTTGATGTACCATGGAGCAGATCTAATTAACCTTAAAATTTTGTTTTGCTTTCGTTGAATTCTCTCTACATTGAAAGCTGAAGCAGTGCCCCATAACTCGATACCGTAACACCACATTGGCTTCAAAAGCGACTTGTACATTCAAAGTTTACAGTCCAGGCTAAGTGTTGAATTTCTGCCAATCAACTAGTGTATTTGAGATAACTTAAGTTTCATCTGAGTTAGCTTAAAGTCAATATAATGTTTCCATGTAAACCTTCGATAAAGGTGTATACCAAGGTATTTCAATTGGGAATGTTCAGGAATATTTTGATTATTGATTCGAATTGGGGAACAAGTATCTCTTCTTAGGGTAAACGTTATATGGACACACTTTTGTTCATTTACCTTAATTATCCATAAGTTCAACCACATTTTCAATTGTGTAATATGTTCTTGAAGATATCGGGAAGCTTCGTGAGGGTTTTCATGCATACTCAGGCAGGCTGTATCATCGGCAAACGTAGATGTATGGATATTGCTGCTCAAAGGCATATCACAAGTATAGATCAAATACAAAACTGGTCCCAGTATGCTCCCCTGTGGCACACGGGATGATATAGATTCGGGCACACTCATGAATTCTCCTTTCACAACCGTGAACTTTCGGGTAGTAATGTAACTTTCTAATAAATTCACTAAATTTATTGGTAGATATGATTTTAATTTTAAAATTAGGCCTTCATGCCACACTTTATCAAATGCCTGAGAAACGTCAATAAACAGGGTAGAACAACACTTCTTTTCCTTAAATGTTTTTATTATAAATTGAAACAATATATGAGTTTGTTCAATGGTGCTATGCTGACTTCTAAGACCAAATTGATGGTCAGGGATGCACCCACTATCAGTAAAAATTGGGAACAATTTTATCACGAGCAGCTTTTCGAAGATTTTTGACATAGTTGACAGCAAACTTATTGGCCTATATGACTCAGCTTTAGTAAGATATTTGCGTGGCCTTGGAATCATTTTAATTTTTGCAAGCTTCCAGTCGTAATATGGCATTAGAAATAAACAGCAAGATTCTTATTGCAATATGCGGCATGTTCATCACTTTAAGGCTCGAGGGGGTAGAGCAACTACACTCGGCAAATCAGCAATACCAGTACATGTATTTGGGGTAAATACGGATTTTAAATGCTCAGCAAATATTTTACATTTTTCCGTATCGCTTCTTGCCCAACCTCCGGTAGATGTGGGCAGAGGTAGCTTAAACTCAACGGGTGTTTGAAGCTTTCTAGCAGCGCGCCACAAAGAGTAATTAGATGTTGGTGTGACATCAAGACCATCCAAATAATTTTTAAGAGATGCAGTTTTTTCAGATGCAAGCAACTCTTGAAGTCGTTTAGAACATTCTTTAGGTCTGAGTTTATGTTGGGGTGATCTGTGCTGTTGCCATTACCTTCTAGCTCTTCTTTGTGTGATAAAAGGAGATGTTTAATATCCCTGGAATAAATTTTATTAAACCCAGACTGTGGATGGGATGTAGCGGCATGTTCAGCAGCCTGTTTAATAATTTCGTTAAGATTGGCAATGTTAGTTTCAATGTCATTGGGTGTTCTTAGCGCAATATTTTCCCTGCAATGACTACTAAGTTATTTTTTGAATCCCAGACAATTAACACGATTGATCATCTTCATATATGCGACCCCCAGTACGTATGCTTTGCATTGTAGTCTCCAGCTGCCACTAAACAATATCCAAGCGATTTGTAGAACTTCTCATACTGATCTACGGTAACTGAAAATCTGGGAGGTGAGAAAATTGATGATATCACGAAATTAGAACAAAAATGTTCTACAAAAATACTCGTAGCTTGCATATATTCTTCACTAACGTTGTCAAGGATATAGTGCTTGAATCTTGACTTAATAAGAATTGCAGATCCACCGCATGCTCTCCCTCTAGGGTCCTTTGTATAACACATAGTGTAGCCATTTATTTTGAAAAAGCTTCTCGAAGTCAAATGTGTCTCAGAGACCAACATTATATCAATATTTTTTTCAGTAAGGAAGTGCTCAAGTTAATTTTTATGTTGGCGAATGCCGTTTGCGTTTCAGAAACATATTTTTATGTTTTATTTTTATTTTTGTTCATGGCTTGTTAATTAATGCTTGAAGCAGAGTATTCTGCATTCTCAGCATTTCTTGCATCATGTTAGTCATATTTGTTGTAAAGTTGTTTATAGTTTGCACCAAATTGTCAATAGTAGCTTCAAGGTGACTAAAGTTAAAGCTTGAGTTTGCATTCGTTGAATTATTTGGAGGTGGAACATTTTGTGGGGGAATAGAATTTGTTTTAGCAGCATCGGCATACGATACACGGGAAGTAACTGGTTGGCTGAGTTGCACAAAAGTGGCGGAGTAAGCGTTTGCTGATTGAGATGGAGCTAATTTAGGTTTTTGCACCATAGTCTGTTTGACAAAAGAGTACACAGGACAACCTCTGTAGTTAGCGGTGTGATTACCTCCACAATTACTGCATTTTTATCACTTTGATATTTTAACGTATTGCAACTAGCAGTGCCGTGTATTTCGCCGCACACAACACAAACAGTGGGTAATTTACAGTATGTTTTTGTATGGCCATATTCTTGGCAATTATGGAATTGTACGAGACCTGATCGCTTATGTGACTCTTCAACTGTGATTTTTCGGTATAAGAGGTATTTTAGGCTATAAATTGGGTGTGTCTCGTTTTTTTTCAGCTGTATATCATTCGGCTTCAATTCAACACGAAATAGAGGCTGGGGGATCTTCTCATTATTGATTATGATGGTAACATTTTTTACTTTAAATCTTTGTATGATAAGTGCATCTTTTACTTCTTCGGGATTAACATAAGAGTCAATGCCCTTCAATACGATCTGCATACCTTTGGCACTCTTAAGTTGGTACGTATAAAAACTTGTTTTATTTTTTTCAAATTCAATCACTATTTTACGGAAATTTTTTTCTTTGTATATTTGAATTTTAGTTTCGTCAATATTACCACGCTTTATTGGAATAACACGAAATGCGTTTTCACCAATGGCCGAGACTAATTTTTTAATTAGGGCGTTAGAATTTTTCTCTCTCAAATATATAGGTGGTGGCTTAAAAGACTTTTGCGATGATGCAGCGGGCTTGTCGTCGGTGACTTGCAATAATGAAAAACGATTTTGACGATTGGTAGATGATGCGCTATTATCCCTAGACATCTTTGGAGCAGATGAAATTTTTGAAGAATTCTGGCTTCTCCCACGCTTTACCACTGTTATGTATCTGTCCATTCCGACTTGTACCTTGGGTTTTGAGCTAATTTTATCTGTAGTGATAACTTTATTAAGTGATGAACACGAGCCTGAAGGAGAAGATATTACTTACATATATGAAGAAGTACTAGGCAACTGTAATGTTAATGAATCACTATTTGGCATTGGACAAAGCGAAGTTGATCGCTGACGAAAAATTGGATTTGCCGTTAAAAAAATACTTTCATTAGATTTATTATTTGTATTATATTCATTGAGAGCTTCAAAACTCACAGTAAAATAGGCATTTCTGCCGTTAGAACTCTTTTCATAATTTTTTGTATTTGAGGTACTCATATAGAGTATTCCTCAAGGGCACTTTTTGTGTTTTTTTTGCTTACGGTTTTTTTGTTTTTGTAATTTATGATTGTTTATTTGTTTTTGAGTTACTCGTATAGAGTATTCCTCAATGTCACTGTTTGTGTTTTTTTTGTTTTCGGTTTTTTTTTGTTTTTGTTATTTCCACTATGTTAAAATATTAGGAAAGCACATAAAGCTTATTTATTAAAGTCAGTATGTACCTATTACGAATAATATGCACTACGAATATTTTTTTTCTATAATTTTTTGTTTGTTTAATAAGAATGTAAGAAAAATTCCGCTAATCGACTATTCACTATGAAGGTACAACGAGAACATTTAAGATCTTATGCAAAAAAAAAATAATTTTGGCTTATAAAACGTTTACCAAACAAATGTCCATGCAAAACTTGTTTTATAAACCAATTGAAACAAAAATTATTTCTTCTTAATACAAAAGCAGTTATTATTTTATTGAATCTACAGTAGGCTGCTTAAAACTTGACACATGTATGTCATTTTCTTGTTTTAAGTTATTATGAGTGACAACTTTTACTTTTAATGCATACTTTTCGAAATTGTTTCAGAAATTATCTTATAATACAAATTTACCACACAGCTGTATTGTTGTAAGTTGTTTAATATACATATTCTCATTTTCTATTTCCTGATGTGCTTGCCATTAGAAGTATATGGGAAAGATCTGATCCAAAGACAGGCGCGACGACACCAATATAATTAGATAAAAGTCTATGTAATTTCGAGCAAAAACAATTTTTGAAGCGGCTTATGAGCAAAAATATATTTTGAGTTTAGTTATTTTTACATTTATGCACAAAAATGTAATATGAGGATCAAAAATACCTACATTTTGCCCAAAATAAAATATTTTTCAGATATACATACATATTATTTAAAATATCAACATGTAATACTGTTTTTTATTAAAAAAAAAGGTTTTGTCACATTGAATGAAAAAATAAAATAAAATTATTAAAATATGTGTAAAGAAAAATTTGAAAAAAAAACTCGGAAAACGGAATATGATTTTTTTTCTACACCCTTTGCTTTTCTATACCGTTCGCCTACAAACTAAAAAAATCGTGTTTCAAAAGAGCATTAAAAAAATCCACATGTGAATTACACGCAAGAGTTACTCGTACACACAAAAAAGTAATTTGAATGATTTTGTAATATTAATTAAAATATTTGTAGTATCAATTAATAATTTAATTAAATTTTCATCTATAAACAATTTGATAATATCAATTAAGTTTTTTCAGTCAAATTAATTAATATAATTAAAAATTTAATTAATACAATTAAATTTTTAATTGAAAATATTAATTGGTGAACACTTTTTTCTGTATAATAAAAACAAACAACAACATTCTTCCAAATACTTTTTATTAGTAAAAAGTGATCCCTTATGTTACAATCAGAACCCCAGATACAATTCAACAAGAATAAGGGAAGTAAATTTTTTGTACTAAATATTACTTAAACGAATTAATGATGCTGAGAAAAAAATATTTATTTTACTAATGGCATTGCAAAGTAGATTAAAGTTGTCTTTAGAAAAGCAACTAAGTCTTTGACAAACAAATCTTTCCCTAACCAAGAAATTATTTCTTCAAGCACATAATAAAATTCAATAATAAACCCAACATTTAGCACTTTTCCAAAAGAAGAACTTAGTTTTAGTTAAGAACATATAATCTATGTCATGCCTACAGGTTTTGGTCTTTTGTTAAGGATATTATAAAAACTGCATTTGCTAAACACATTAATGCTTACGAACGTTAATTTACGGAAATAAACCACATACTAACACAAATATCAATGTGTAGATGTTGTTTTCATTTACGCAAACACATGCACAATTTGTACAGTGGAGTTAATATAAATAAATAATAATATAATAATACATTTAAGAAATATATTATTCGACATATTGTCATAATTATATTTCAATTTGAAATTTATTTGCTTGATCTATATGCATTTCATTGTTGCTGTAACAAATCATCAGTAGACTTCAACCACACATTTTGAATAGTCACAAACCTTTTATCTTATGCACAGACTTTCAAGAACTATTTGAGAATTCACAAATATTAATATTTTTGAAAATCACAAAAGAAAAAAAAAGCATAGTAGGTTTAGAAAATTAAAATATAATAATACTTTAAAACCTGTATTGCCAAACAAACTACTGGTTTTAAAAAAACAAAAAGTATTTTAAATGCATTTTAGGAAAATTTTGTATGTACAATTCAATATGGGTGTTAAAGTTTACTTTGTTTTGACTATTGATATGAATGATTATTAAACCCTTTACTAAAAAATGGTAAATGTTTGTCATTCAGTTTGTAATTTCTAAAATATTAATAAGAGACACATAAAGAATATATATTCTGGATCCTTATGCATAGAGAAGACAAACAAGCGATGTCCGTCTGTCTGTACGTGAAATCAGTTTTCCCCAGCTTCCAGAACAGCTAAAGACTTCGTTCTTAGACTGGTGTGTCAAAAAAAACATTTTAAAAATTTAATAAATTAAAAAGAAGTTTGCAGGGTTGGAAAGCTTTAACTATTTTTCTGATAATTAAAATATTTCATGTTTTAGGAAGAAGGCTATTTTATCAGGAACGGTAAGAGTTACGGGTCTGAAATTTAGACAGAGTATGTAGAACTTTGGTCCCTACAACAACAAATATATAGAAGTTAAATATTAAAGGGTGGTCCAAAACGAGTGATGAAAACTTTTAAAATCCCATGTAATATACATATAATTGTATGTACGTGTTTCTTATCCTACTGTGATTGAAGTTTTCTCGATTACATTTTGAGAGCTTGTCTATAAACATTCGAGGTTTTGTAGTTTTTTTTTATTATGGTTAAAGCTGAGGTGGTTTGTTTTTTAGCTGTAAAGAAATGCACCTAGACAAATAACAAACAAATTATTTAAATATAAATTTTTAAAATACGTTGTTTTCGATCACAGCAGTAATTGATTCAGTAATTAAAATAATGGAAGAAAATTTATTCTTTTCAAATAAACTTCTTTATTAAAAATAAATAATTAATAATTTAATATTTGTTTTCTGTATAATTTGGAAATATACAAATATAAGTTTTCAATATCTTTAAAGTTTCATATCACTGCACAGTGGTTCAAGTTTCTAAGGAAGGCGGTCATACGTAGTTTACTCAGCTATAGTAATCAAAATTAATATGAATATTTATGTTTACGGTATATATGGGACAATTAGGGTAATATAGGATAAAAAATCTTTAAATATAATATTATAATAATTTATTTACCAAAAATGTTAGTTATTAATTAAAGAAAAATAATAAATTTTATAGCGGCAATTTAATACAACATTTGTACATTATTTTCAAAAACTAAACATACGTAAAGCCTCAGGTGATAGCATAGACTTCTTTTTTTTTGTGGTAATTAACGTAAAGATAAAATCAGCAGGTTGGAATTTAGAAGAAGTCTATGCAAAAGATCAGTGTTAGTGACAACACGAGACATTTTTCGCGTGTTGTCTCGTCTGAATTGCTTAAATAATTTATTACAAGATTCAGCGGCTTCTTGAAAGAGCTCGCCTATGGAAACTAGACAGTAATAAACTACTTTCGGTCCATAAATTAACACTTTATGAACTGAAACAGGCAAATTATACAATGGATACGTACTAATAAGCATTCGCGCAGTTCCTAACGAGTAATCTTTAAATTATACACTATTAATTTTATATCCCGACGAAAGATATTGCAAAAAATGATGACACCGATTAATAACTGCTTGATCTAAGCCAGTTATTTCAGCTGATATAGCTGAATTAAAAAGTTCTTGCAGTGTTTCCGTCGTTGGATGTACCACTTCCGCCACTTTGAGCTTTGTCGATCATTAATCCTAATCGTAGCTTAAAGTGCTGATAAACATATATGTTTTTCTGTGCAAGAAGATCCTTTTCATCTGTTGTAAACAATATCTGGCAAATATATATGTGCTAGTCGTAGAGACGAAGACATGTTTGACATGTAACTTGAAAGCGTCATAAGACGGTAACATAGTTAATAGCTTATGGAAAAAAAAGTCGTAAAATATACCTGAAAATTGATTTGTCATGTCACCGCTTTCCGCAAAATACGTTTTACTTAAAAAGTTGTTAAATACATAATAAAAACGGTAAACACCTTCAACTATCCATTGTAAAACAATAAGTCAAAAATATTTTTTTTTGAAAAACACACACAAGAAATTAACTTTATTAGCACTGCTGAAAAAGATAAGGAAAGTTATTTTGATTTGTTCACTTCCGATGCACAAGAGGAAATATAAGAAACAACTGATTGCAAATCTTTTTGCATGTTTTAGTTGTACCAATACCCAGCAAAAAATTTCAAAAAAGGTAATCGGGTTTGGAGTTAAGCATTTTTAGGGGAAGCACTTCCCTACTGGATTACCAACTTAATGATTTTAACAAGGCGTGAGACTAAAATAATTCATTCTTGAGAAGTACTTACTTTTCTTATTTGGAAACTTACTTACTTAATCTATTTAATCTAAAAAAATCATTCTCCTCGTTTGGCAACTTGTAAATAAATTTTTAAAATTCTAGGTAATGTGATTTCTAAGCTAGTAATCAACTTTGGGAATCAGAAAAGTAAGTCATTATATGGCAAGTAGTTCTAATGGTAATGTGTAATTTTTTTCTGGGTATTAGTGGGTTTTAGAGCGAACTAACGCTGAAAATATTGAACATCGTCATTTGACCTCTATGTCCAACTACTGAACCACTGTGCACTGTGAATAGTAGGAAGAAAAATTATTCCAGAAGAATAAAAATAATAAAATAATTTTATTGGAAGTATTTACTTGTATTGCATATAAATATATTTACGAGTTATATTGGTGAGAAAAGCGATTACAACCAAAAACTTCAATGCTCTAACTATATACATATATGTTTCGGTTTATGCTCTTTATCATTATCATTTATTTTTGCTTATTTTTCTTAAGGTTTATTTGTTTTGTCTTGTTTAATTCCATTTTCTTAGCTTCAAAGCTCTTCTTTATATCTATGTATTAATACATCAACATGATTGCTTTAGGGAAATTTTTTTTGCATAGTTTATTTAAGCGCGATATAATTTTCTTTATACTTTTTTTTTTTCTTCTTTTTACATCCTTAATTTTTTCCACCCATATTTCTACCAGCAGGTTACAGCAGCCACAGCTATCTATGCTAAATAGTGATTGAAATGTCACATGGTAAATGGAAAATGTGTCACACTAGTGTTCGATGTTTAATCAAATAGCGACATTTTTTTGTTTTTTTTTATATAAAATTGAGAAAAAAACGAAAACATTAAATTGATTTCATATTTTTTTTAACTTTAGAAAAAGAAAGTCTCTGCTGCTTTTTTTTTGTGTGTTTCTTTATTTTCCAAGCGAAATATTTGCTTAGAAAAGCAAAAACATTTAAATTAAATTGCTTCGGCAAAAGTTGTAAAATTGATAATTGAAATGTTAAAAAAAAACTTTCAGTTATCAAGGAAATAATACAATTGTAAAAATACGTTTGATTACATCTGCAAATGCTTTTGTAAGGGAACAACTATGCTAATTAAGTTTTATTTTTGATGACCACTAGCTATAAAACTAACTTTTAATATTTTGCTTCCCCATGGATTTAAAACAAAAAGTTTATAACACTTGAAAATCCTTTATGACAGAAGGTAATGATTTCTATATTTTAAAATATATTAAATAGTTGAACCGACTTTGAATATTAAATTGATGTGAAATTTTATATACAAATGGAAAATTGTATTTGAACCTTATTAGAATATTCATTTCTGAGATTCTTCTTCATGATCAGCATGAGGCTCTTGTGCCCAGAAGCCAAAATTGCTGTTAAAGTTATTTTCAAATGAGTAAGGATTATAAAACTTGGTGTGGAGAGCACTTTTGCTGCTTAAATAAGGATTTAAAAAAAGTTGACAATAACCCCCACTACTTTTGGTAATGACAAACATTGCAAACAGTCCACATTATTGAGATGTCATATAATGCCGTAATGCGTATTCAGCAAAATTCCTCGTAAATTTGGATAAGCACAATCCATTTTGGTAAAATTTTAAACTTAGTTTTTATCTTAAAATAAATCACTTTTTACTTATTGTAATCTTCATCACTCATCATATTAATTAAAAAAAGTTTAAACATTTATAGCTGTTTATAACAGAGCTGCCGATTAGCAAAAGCTTTTGACATTTATGTCCTCGAAGTGCAAGAAATTGAATCGTGATTTTTTTTCAAAAAGCGCAAGTTGAAAATTTAATTTTTGCAACTGAAATTTAAATTAGACACACAGTGTGATGGTATCCTCGGTTAGTGGAATGTAAAATTTTAAGATCCTGTTATTTTGTTCGTCTTTCTTTCGATTTGACATTATTAATGTGTACACTTTGAATTCTACATCAACTGACACCACACACAGTAGACCAAACGCAAAGAACGCTGATGATGAAGGTGTAGTTTGTTTTGTTTGAAGTTATTTGTTCAATAATAATTGTCACATGTAATTTGGTTTACGAAGCGATACGAACTTTAAAGATGGTAAAATTGAACTTTCGTTACAAAAAATCTTTCAGTAAATTGAAATACGATGAATCAAAACAATTCACATATTCCATTTGCATAAAAGTTACGTATATAAAGCAGAAATCTATATCAACTGACACCACACACAGTAGACCAAATGCAAAGATCGCTGATGATAAAAGTGTAGTTGATTCGAAAACGGCTAGTTGTTTCATTCTACTATGTGTTTGTCAAAATAATTAAAATTAACTTTGGTGTTATTTGTTCATTAGTATTTATCACATGCAATTTGGCTTAAAAAGCGATACGAGCTTTAGCCCTTTAAAATCATAAATATAGAAACAAATGAAGTTCGAACAATTAAAATTAAAAATATTTTTTTAAAAGGCAGCTTAAATGATGTTTGTATATACAAATAAGAAATTTTTTAAAAAGAAAGAGCTCCAACTGGTGGAACCGATTTTTTTTAAATTTCGCAGTCATATTGGGTATACAACACTTAAAGATTTTAAGCTGGATGTAATTTCAAAGCCTCTATTTCATCAAAAACGTCTAAAAAGCCAAATAGAAAATAAAAAATCTCTCATCCCATCACACTAAAAAAATGCAGCAACACGCGACACCACAGAAGAACTCACTGAATCTACTCCACTTGCGATGTTCCACTTTGTTTAAGTAAAACGAAATTCTGCTTTAATAATTTTCATATATAATAAGTACGGTGGTATAAAAATCATACTTCATCCTTGCGGCTAATCATTTCAGGATAGACATTATTCTGAAAATTGTGTCCCTCAAATTAACTCTATAAATAAAAGCAAAGAAAAGTTGTCTTATATATTCGTCGATTTCATATGGTTCCTCAGAAAGAGCATCATAGCAAAACACATGCCACTAATGTTACAAAGGTGAAAATTTGCATTTTTGCATATTTGCGAGGTTGTGAGTTTGGAAGTTTGGATATTTGACTTTTTGTAGGTGATTGTACCACTCCAGTAAAAATTTACATTTTCAAGGAGAAATCCATCCTTATAATTATTTTTATTGTTATTCGATAGATTTCTAATTGTATAGGTGTAGAAAAATAAAACAGATTCATATCGAATATAAATTATTTTCGGGATTTTGTATAAGTTTCTGAGCCTACTACGCTTACTTTTCTTTTGTGATTTTCAAAACTATTATTATTTGTGAATTCTCAAATAGCTCTTGAAAGAAAGAGGCTTGTGACTATTCAAAATGTGTGGTTGAAGTCTACCAATGATTTGTTACAACAGCAATGAAATGCATATAGACAAAGCTGAACCAACAGCAAATAAATTTTAAATTAAAATATAATTATGACAATATGTCGATTAATAAATTTCCGAAATTATAATTTTATCAAGTTATACTTTGAAAAAGAGTACTTTAGTTAAACAAATTTTGATAATGAAAAAATGAGCAGGAAATATAAAATATCTATTTCCTACTGGTCAATACCACGCTTGTGCTCACTGAATTTGCTTATGATATTTTACTAATGCCTTAAATATTTAAAACCTGTTCCTGATTATTCAAAAAGCATCAATTGGCAAAAAAATCGAAGTATTATTTAAAGGTTACAGCCCATTACTTTCACCTGACTTGTTTCGTAAATATATTGCCAAACATTTTGCCATTCAAAAACAAAATCTACAAAAGCAATTATTTTTAATTTAAATAAATGTAGGGTGGTAATGTGCAAATGACGTGACTGCTTGCTGTCACGTCGTTATAATAACAAAAGAACCAGATATTATGCGCATTAACTTCGATTTAACTAACGAGCAAGGAACACAGCAGTACCGAAAATATTATTGCAAATAATAACGGATGATTAAATAGGAGCATCATTGTAAAGAAAATGTGTTGCAAAAATTTATTACAATTGTGTATTGGCCCGTTAACAGTTTAACTACATTAATAAAAACTTAATTAAATTGTATTAAATTATTTGTATTGATGGCAAATTAACCAATATTCCAATTTATAGCCTAAAGCTATAACTGCCTTGTTGATAACAATTTTTTGATTTATAAAACAAATTGTCTATGGAAATTTGATTAAAAAGCCTAGTATGAAATCAATATATTTTTGCTGAAGAATTTAATATATTTTATTGAAAGAGATATGTGCAGTAGATTTTTTATTTGCAGTAGAAGAGGCCGCTAGTCAACAATTATTTAAGGCGAATCTCCAAACATTTGTGATATGACTGCTGTTAGTGGTTTTTACTCTTCTATAGTTATAAAAAAATTTAATTAAAATAAATTCAGTGAAGTGCGACTTTGACCCGCGCACGAAGGGTTCCGTACGGGCACGAGATATGTAATTCAATACGAACAATATAAACTATAGTTTTGGAATTTTTTCTGTTTTAAGCGTTTTTTTTTTAGTTTGGGGGTCTTTTGAATTTATTGGCGGTTTCTGAGTTTTGGCACTTTTTTTCACGTTTTGGCGATTTATTTTTGGCTTTTGAAGTTTTTTTTAATTTTGGCGATTTTTATTATTTTGACGTTTTTTTATTTTGGCGATATTTTTATTTTGGCGATTTTTTTAATTTTGGCGTTTTTTTCATATAGGTGATTTTTTTTTGGTTTTGACGATTTTTTTAGTTTTGGCACTTTTTTTCGTTTTGAGGATTTTTTTGGCGTTTATTTTAAATTCTTTTAGTTTTTGCGATTTTTTTTAAATTTGGCGATTTTTTTAATTTTGTTTTTTTTAATTTTGGCGATTTTTTTTCACATAAACAATTATTTTGGTTTTGGCATTTTTCGCGTTTTTGCGATTTTTTTCGGTTTTTGGCATTTTTTTCATAGTGGCGATTTTTTTTCATTTAAACGATTTTATCGAATTTGGCGATTAATTTTAATGCTAGAATTTTTTTTAATTTTGTCGATTTTTTTCGATTTGGCGATTTTTTTTAAATTTTTGGCGATTTTTTTCAGGTGTTGACGATTTTTTCGGTTTGGCGATTTTATAATTTTCGGATTTTTTAGTTTTACCGTTTTTGAAAATTTCAAGAGTTTACCCCTTACGGTCTCCAAGATATAGCAAGTTGTCAAAATTACATAGTCAAAATTGCATTAACTGATGGACCACCCTTTAATTTAAATTTTTTAATATTTTAATGTTAATTGTTGTAGTCTATATAAAAATATACTAATCTTACAAATTTCAGGTGTCAATATACATATGTACATACAATTGTATGTATTTTACATGAGATTTTAACATTTTTCGTCGCTCGTTTTGGGGCACCCTTTAATTTCTAATTCTCATGTATTTGTTGTTGTAGTGGCCAAGGTTCTACATATTCTGTCCAAATTTCAGGTCCGTATATCTTACGGTTCCGGAGAAAATACCGTGTGACGGACATAAGGACAGACGGACAGCGTAGCGAAAACAATAGGGTCCTTTTTTTACCTTTGGTGTACGGAACCTCAAAAGCTGGAACTTAGGCTCAACCTCAAAGTGAATGAAAATGTCTAAATTCCGCACCTGCCGTTATACGTTAGCAATAAGAGGATGTGAGTGACGTGATACACAATGCTTGCTTTGCATTAAATTATTTGATCAAAATTTTGTGTTTTAAAAATACATTTTTCGTCTTAAATTTTAAAAATCTTACAAACTTGTAAAAAAAACTATTAAAATCAAATATCAGATTTCATCAAGGAACCAGTAATAACTTTTTTCGTATTGATTTTTTTTATTGAAGTATTTTGTGACCATGAACTCAGTAAATCTTGGCATGTTATTAAATTAAATTATATTTTTTAATTCCTCTAAATAAATGCCAATAAGCACTTAAAAGCTTTTCTTAGCTAAATATGATTAATTAATTTCCATATAAAAATTTAATTAAGTTTCTTTCATGCAGAATTATTATATTTTGCGTCTAAATTTTTATTGAACAAGTTGTTAATTAATACTATTTCTGCTGCGACAATACAATTTCAATTTAAATATAATGTCCTTAGACGAAATGGAAACGAGAAAAAAATGATTACTTTTGATAGCATTTGAATGTTAATTAAACAATTTTCAGTGTAATATCATATAAAAAAGAAACAAATTCAATAGGAGTATTCACATTTATTGGCAGTTGCATTTGTTAAACTTTTTTTCTTAATGGTTTGAAGAATAACACATCACAAAAATCAAAATTGTTGCATATTTTTGCACCAAAAAGTATACCAGCGCAAGTAATTATTTTCATATCTGCTTGAATTGAAAGGTAGTTAATTTGTTTCAGCTGGAATTTGTGGCATGTTGTCTGAGATTTTACCAAAATTATGTAAATAAAATCACGAAGATGTTCGGTATTTAAAGTTTTAATAAACACAATTTATTTTATTTGCTAATCTTATATATTACATTCTCACAAAATCATAAAAATGAAATAAGGCCAAGTTTATATCTAAGATTTCAGCCATTGAAAGATAAAAATTTTGAACAAGTCCTTCTTTGCACAAAACCTGTCACTATAATCTGTCACGCATTTTATAAATATGAAAGCATATTTATAATATAAAAAATATATTTCCATAAAAGCCACTAATTTTCAATATTATTTGTTAAAATATACACATTAACTTCTGTTTAAAAATAATGTTGATCTAAAGCCGTCTACTTTAAAATGTTTTGTACAACTTGGTGAAATAAAAAATAGATCTTAATAAAAATATGAGCATTCGTTCATCGTTTGAATGGATATTTAGAAAAAAAAATATCGAGGATTTATATTCAAAAAGTGCTATCTGCAAGGCTTGAAAATTTTAGAACAGTGCAAAAAACTGTTATTTCCTCAAAGTGCAAGGGCTAAATCTAAATTTTGATTTACAGAAGACATCTTAATTCTACTTATGTTAATCAAATACAGTTATTGCTCTTGGACTTAGCGAAAATAACAGTTTTATTTTGTCTACTAAAATATTCTAGAATTGCAGAGAGCACTTTTTGAGTATAAACTAAGGCATTCAATCGGTTAACCATTAATCAGTTAACCGGTTAATTACTACCCGATTAACTGATCATTTAATTTAAAATGCACTTTTTTCGATTAACGGTTAAACCGGTTAAATTCAGTCGATTAACCGAAGTAACAAATATTTTCACATTTTGTAGTATTACAACTTGTTTTTTACGTAATAATTATTTGTTTCGTCTCATTTCAAAAAGGTGAGTGTTTAGAAATTATTTTTCATACAAACAAAGAAATATGTTCAGTAATACTAAATTAAGTAAAACTGGCAAAGACATGGCTATAAAAGAGTTTACTAGAGACCCTGGTACTTTAACTAGAGGGAACTATTAAATTTTTATTCAATACATTACTTAATATAAGCCAATAGTACTGTTGCCAGCAATTTAATTAAGAATTTGATTTAACGAGAGACAGTACAAAAATTCATAACAGAAACAGAACAGTTTTTTGCAGAATATTCGTCTCTGAGCTCTGTCACTATGAGTCAGAAGATAATATCGATAGTAATACAAGAAATATTCTAAAAAATTAACCGAATTAGTTTAAAAATTATTATGTTTGTTTTTGGTTTTACTATTAAACTCAAATTAATAAATATTTTATGCACTTTTATTGGTTGAAAAAACACTTGGTTTATGGAAAAACTTTATTAATCGGTTAACCGGTTAATACCAAAATTAACCGATTATTAATTGGTTAACAAACATAAGCAAAAACATCGATTAATTAATCGAGCGATTATCCGATTAAAGCAAAACACCTAATATAAACCCTCGATATTTTATTAAGAATACGTATTGGAAACAAACTATTTAACTAATAAAAAATGGTGAAAGACATGTTAACCTTTCATGCTTTAATTCAGACTGAAAATATTTGAATATAAAATAATCAGGGCAATTATGAATAAAATTACGCGTGAAATTTTCCCCGCGGAAAAATTCCAGCTAATGGCAAGTAATAGGGAAAACAAAAAATTCTTATTGGAAAAATGAGAAATTTAGCGGAAAATTTTATTCATGAATAATTAGGAGGATTGTTCTGCCTCACAATTCTTTGAAACAATTGTTCTTATGAGTGCGATCTTGTTGATGAATATTTAAAGATTATATGAATTTCTGTTTCAAAATATTTTTAAAATTTTATAAAATCAGTCAGTACTTTTACAAAAGCTGTAATTCAATGCTTTGATAAAATTACCTATTTTATTAGGAATGCCATATTTATCAGTATCTGCTGCTAAATTTAGTATGTGGCAAATAAATATATAATATAATAATAAATAATAATATATATACAAATAATAGAAATTATATGACACCTTTACGATTACAAATTTATATAATACATAACATATTTCTGTGTTAGGTATTGTGGCAAACAAGAACTTGGTCAAAATTTATATCTCATTACTTTTAATGGCCGAAATTTTGGACAGGAACTTGGCTTTTTTCACATTTATGTTCTTGTGAGGATCTGACTACTTTTTAAAAAATGTTCTACACCGAAAGAATTTTGCATCATAAATCTAATAAAACAATTTCATTAAAAATTTTTCACAAATCAAATGATAATTTCACAAATCCAATGAAAATGTCATAAAAATTGTGAAACAATTTCATTGGAATTGCTATCTTGATATTCTGGTTTCGTTAGAATATTTTATTGGATTTACGACAACAATATTTTCTAATTATTAAGAAACTTCTTTATATTAAAGTTATTTCATTCATGAAATTAGTTTATTGTTTCGATGAAGTTATAGCACTGCATTAATTACACTGTTAAATAAATTTGATGAAGTTTTCAAGAAAATAATTTTAACGAAACTGGTTCCTTTAATCCAACGAAGCGTGACGTTGGTTGAATTTTAAACAATTTTTCATTAGATTAATGTCGAAATTCATAGAATTTCTGCCGAAAGTTCTTTCAGTGTATAATAACACTTTTTAAACTTAAAATGTCTGGTATGTCTTATTTCTATTAATGATCACTGTGCCAGTTGGAAATGACATAGTTACATAAAATAATGGATTAGAACGTGATGGGTGTTGGATTTTAGACCTTAAAAATGCACTATTGTGTCATAACAACAGGTCGCTAGTGTGTACGCAATCTGGTAAGAGTCATCTGGAAAGAAACATGTAAAATACAGCTAAAATTTTAGTGGACGTGACGCTGTCTATTTTGTCAATATATTTACATGAAAGAAAAAACTACGATTTATTAGCGAAATCACGGCTACTTTTCAAAATAGGAAACTTTTAGTTTGGATTAGTGCAATGCGTATGAAAAGTCTTAATAAAATTCATCTTAATTGTGAATTTGAAGTGCTTATTTCCACGACCTGATAGCAACTTCTGGTTTTTCAGATTTTTCTTAGCGATCTCTGATCTAGATTTATTAGTGTATCAAATTTAAGATCGCTAGTGTGAATTGGTATAAAATGGTGTGAAATGTGTATAAAATTTCAACTTTCCAGTGCGAATTATACCTTTAAATTTTATCAGCATTACCTCTCCCAATATTTCTAACTAAAATTTTTTTTATGAACAGCGCTTATAAGTCATGCTAATTTAAAGTCTTGTGCACGTGCAACGCGTATGCACGATTTCACTAAATTGGCTTGAATCAAAAGCTGTATATTAAGTTTTTAGTTCAAAATTATGTTATCGTGGCCCCGCCTATTCTGATAAAATTGTTTGGGTTTTAAAATTTTTCTAATTGGTTTCTGACCTAGACCTTCTTGTTTATAAAATTTCAGCTAATAAACGCAACTATTGATTTTTAATTTTTATGGACACAGCCCCCCGTTACCTCTAAATTAAATTTCCAGGTGTTAAGATTTTTCTAGTTGGTTTCTCACCTAGACCTACTTGTACATCCAATTTCATTTCCCAGCGCAAATTTTAATTTTTATGGTCGCAACCCTGCCCACTTTTCCAAACTCAAAATTTTTTTCACCAGTGCTTAGTATTCGTGACAAGTTTCAAAGCAAACAGATAATAATAACTACATAATTAATATATCTAAATATGCTGAGCCGCAGGGCATTAAAATGAGGTTTAAATTGTATGGGAGTGTCAATGCCCACTTTTTTAATAACAAATTTATAGCCTTGCATTACTGCAGTATATGTGTCAAATTTCAATAAAATAGCTTCCATTTAGCGCCGTATATTATTTTTTTAATTCTGACTTTCATGGGCGTAGCCCTGCCCACCTGGCTAAATTATCCGAGTTTTCAGATTTTTTTATTTTATTTCTTACCTAGACCTAGCTCTATATCGAATTTCAGCTTAATAGCACAAATTTTAATTTTTATGGGCGTAGCCCCGCCCTCTTCGTTAAAATTTTCGGGTTCTCAGATTTTTCTGGTTCAGTGCTCACTTAGATCTTCTCGTGTGCCAAATTTTAGCACTCTAGCAATAGCGGAAATGATTTATCAATTTGATGAGTGTGTCAGTGGTCAGTGAGTATGTCTTAAAATATGCACTTTTTGCACCTTTATATCTCCAGAACCTTTCATTGTAAAACTTTTAAACTTCTCATATGAGGTTTTATAAATTTATTCTAGTTATATTTTAAATATCATAATTTTATGATTGCGGGCAACAAAGTTATGAGGGGGGTACAAACAGCTCGAATGGCTTCCTGTAAATATACACATTGCGTCCATTGTCCAGAACTTGACCTAGAGCACTGCTGTGCGCCTAGATTCATAGACCAATTCTTCCAAATTTAATTTATAACATCCTGAAAAATTTAGTTCATAAAATATCCTGCCAAATTTAATTTATAAAATACAATACAGAGCGCTCCTATCGTATTTTGTGATCTCGCAATACTAATATTTCTTTTCTTAAATGACAACACAGGAAAAAATATATAGTATAATCAAGATGTGGAAAGAATATGTTCCACAACCTTTAGGCAAAATATAAAAATTTAATCAAAGTACCCAAAAAAAAGAAAAAAAGACGTCTTAAGAGAAGAAAGTTCCAGCAAACCCGTGCCGACATACAACGTGTCATGAATATAAGTAAGGGCCCCCAAAAGAAGATGCTCATTCAAGAACTAGACGCACTCTAGAAAAAAGGCCGAAGAGACAGTTACTCTACATACTCTTGAAGTAACTGGAGAAGTTAGGATAGAACAATTGCTGAAAAATATCAGGGTCATGGGTTAAGCAGATACAAAACTTGAACAAACATGTAATTCAAATATGGTAAATGACAATAAGATATCCTTAAGTTTGGACGCAATAATTATTTTAGTAATAATAATTTTGGAAAATGTTAAAAAATTATATAAAAAAAAGACTTGTAAGTTCGTTTGTTTGACTCATTATTTCATGAAAATTTACATATTTAAACGATCAAGAATCGAAAAATCTCTCGGACAGTTGTTTAAGTGACCTAGTAGTAACTAGCACTCGTACTGTGTTTTGACTTGCTCCCGTATTTCATACAAGACTCCCAGTACTATTTTGCTTATTAACTAAATGGGAGTTGTTATTCACATGTATTACTCTTCTGTTATGAACAACGTATCGTAAGTGAATAAAACAATTATGTTATTCTGTTCATTATGCTACATTGTACCGCATGTTGTACTATATAATGTTGCATCTATCTTTTACTCATAATAATTGTTTTGTCATTTGACTTTACATATGCTTCCTATTTATTCCAAATCATTACATTTATTAATATGGTTAAGTTTGCTTCGTATCTATTGTATAGTTTTTAAACCTCATTGAACTTCTTGTTTTGAGCGCTAAATAATTGCTTTTATATAAAAACAAATGTTTAATTAGTAAAAGCATAGAAATAAATAATTATTTTATTCACTACCAAAAATAGATTTTATATAGTTTAGCCATCAAAAATTTTTTTGCTGGGATACTAAAAATTATTCGCAAATATCCTCAACCATCAATTTCGAAATGGAAAATGTCATGAATCTGTTACCACTGGGTTATATAAAATTTTCACTGAA
Organism: Tachina fera; assembly: GCA_905220375.1. Taxonomy (NCBI): domain Eukaryota; kingdom Metazoa; phylum Arthropoda; class Insecta; order Diptera; family Tachinidae; genus Tachina; species Tachina fera. The sequence goes on along the minus strand of LR999965.1, from coordinate 45,065,581 downwards.
TGGAGATATTTCTTGAATAGCATAAAACTTTAGTTTAAAGTGAATGCCATTAATGTTTTCATGTCTCTTTGAGTTACCTTTAAAGTTAATTCTTGTTCTTTTTTAATTCTTCTTCACAAGTATGTGTCGATTGCTATAACAGTTACAAGTATTTTTTTAAACAACAAATTGAACGAAAAAAATTTACTTGTCATACAAACAAAACAAAGTGGAGTGTTAACAGAAAAACAACAAAATAATTCACCCTCGTTTGTAGTACGAGTATAAGTGTAAAGAAGAAAAAAAATAACATATCAAAAGTGAATTTGTAAAAAACTTTAGCAATATTTAACATGAACCTTTATTTTTTATTTATAGAAAAAAAAATAATTTGTTATTGACGTTTTTTTTGCGCTTTGAAATTTTGCGTGCATATTAAACTCATTTGTACGTTTAAGTGGGTGAACATAAATCTGTAGGTGAAAGTTTTTCTGTATCGTTTTTTTTATCAATCAAAGACCGGAGAACAACAACAAAGTTTCACATTTAAATAAAAGGTTAGCATGTACTCGGCTGATAACACAGCTATGGCATATAAACAATATTTTCTATTGAACAAACACTATGGCACAAAAAATACACGCATTTCACATATTTTAATATTTTTTTATTTACTTTATTTCTGTGAAGGTAATCTGATTTGAAAAGGAAAAAATACTTCGTAGCACAATACATTAGTAAAATTGAGAAAAATAAGTATCGTAAGCATTACAGCTTGTTACGTAGATAGTGTCGTTTATGTGATTTCATGGCCTTAAAATATTTTCCTTTAGGGCACTTATAAACACGTGTATACACAATTAGGTACTTAAAAGCCAAAACGCTATTACTTATACATATTGTTCTTTACTGAAAAAAGTGAGTTGGGCCACATTAACAAAATCGTGTTAAGACATTTATGATAGAAAATTAAATTTTATCTAAATTAAATTACGTATAACGATCTAATAATATAATGTCATTAAAGTGATTATAACGATCCAATAACGTATAGACATAAACACCAAGGAAATAAAAGTAAACGAGTTTAAGGCACCACAGGTAACACTGTACAACAAATCCAAAGTTTTTGCAAACTAACAAGTTATTAACAAATAATTCTGTTAAAGAATATCAAAACAAAAATATTAACTTGTCTTTATGTTAGCGTTTTAAAGGTTTAAATCTGATACAAAGGAAAAGATATCTTTCCCTCTTTGCATATTATTAATATGAATCGATTTCAAAAATTGTAAATTAAGATTTTAAGGATGTAAAGTCGAACTTTTTTTTAAATGTTGAAACATTAAAAATTCTTGCTTATTGGTACTTTTGTATCGTTTCTAAACCAGAGTAAAAAAAATCCCCAAAGTGGGAATATCAAGTATTAGAATAGAGGAGAAGATCTAATCCAAACACCGGCACTGCGACGCCTGATGAAGCTTTCGTACCATAATATCAATATCAAGTAAGATATTTAGCAAAAAATTCTACTGTAGGGAATTCAATATGCCAATGCTTGAAACTTTATTTCTTAGTTATCTTCACTTCCGTTGTAGATTTGAGATCCTTCCCAAAATGGTATGCAAGTTCTTGACAGTACAATTGTTATTCAATATCTTTTATACATGAGTCGTTTTGTCTCCTTCGTAAATGTCGCGGAGATATATCTTTGAGGTTGTGACGATCATGCCAATATTTGGTTATATATGTTGAATCATTTTGCCGTACTCTTATTCAGTTCCCCAAAAAGTTTATGTATTACCGGCCAATCCCTTAGTTCATACTCCCCTGTGTAGCTTAAATACGACGATTGATTTATGGTTAAACCGCTGCACAGAGGTGGATTTTGCACTTTTAGGTGGCCAAAATTATTTTTTTATAAAAATGGAGTTAAAATAATGGCTAAATAATTGAAAAAATGTATATTATCAATTAGCATGTTTTCCGCGCCAAATAGTGAAAGAAATAAATAAAAGAGAAAAGACAAAAAAAAATATTTTCAATGACAAATTTTCCAAAAAAAATCTAGGTAGAGATTAATAATTTAAGAGTAAATACATATTTTACACGATTTGATTAGTCAATAATGGATAAATCTTCATCCGTGTCAGAAATATCGGATTCGGTATTCGGCTCAGCCGGCAGTAACATATTGATTGTTTCAGGGCAAAATGATCTTGATTTGATGCTTTTTGTTTGTTTCATGCTACTTAATAATGGGTCTGAACTCAGTAATAGTCTATTGTACACATCACGGTTGCATTCCTCCCTCGAGAACTTTCTTGAATAGTTTTCGCGGTATAACCGAAAGTGCTTATTTCTGGCTTCTGCTGCCTCTTCCGACAACTGTCCTATGGGTAATAAGGCATTTTCAATTACAGCTGCACCATGAATTAATATTTTATGCATGGTCGGAGTCATTGGGTGCCATTCATATAGGTCGACATACAATTTAGCAGTTGCCATTGCATATTCATCAAATTTTTGGACGTCTATTTTGTGACCACTTGAGATTGTTTCCAGTATAACCTTCAATCTATATATTAATTTAAAATCAACTTTTGTTATGTCGGCAGCTAATTGAGGGTTTTCAAAGAATCTTCGGCTAGTGTTACCATCATTGGTATTCCCGAAATTAGCTTTTGGCATGTCGACTAACAATCCAGTTTCCTTTCGAAATCTTTCCTGAATATGTTTTTTTCGACGCTCTTCTAACTCAATTTCTTCGTTAGTTCTCTTCTCTCTATACTTTTTTACCGGTAATTTATATGCCAGATGTAAAACGCTTTCGAACAATCGAATTCTGGCGTGTAGTACAGATAGTCCGAACTCAATAGCCGTAGAACTTGTATTAAACTTTTGGGTCAGATTGTTAAAGTCTTTAGATGTTGTTCCGCATATATAACACCGACTTGTTGATTTTGTATCGGTTGCAGCGTTACACACTTTGCCATCGACCATCGTCATCTTAAAGACATGTTCAAACATTAATTTGATCCCATTCAAAATTACTTCAGTAGGTGTTAACTTCTTGACGGATTCGTCAACGTAACTGATTTCCTCTTTTATTACATCAGTAGATTCTTTGACAAACCTAAATCGTATTGGTCTGCAATACCTAGGCGATGACGGTGTTGGGTTTTGCCAAATTATTTTTTTGCCTTCTATGCCACAAATTATTCGAAGTGGTACAAAAGAGCTCAGGAATACATTTGCGTCTGAGGCAGTGTCATCGTCGAATTGTTGTTTATATTTGGCTTGTTGGGATCCGTCACAACCCCATTTACATATAATTTTCAAAGAATTCCTTTCATTATCTTTGAGAGTACAAAGGATGCCTTCTAGCGCCTGTAATGTTGTTTGCGCTGCATGAACGATAACTTTGTCACTAAGCGAAGATCGCATGTTTTCTGTCTTTCTTCTTTTAGTTCTCTCACTAGAATCTTCAAGAACAAAGAACAAATGTTCCTTCTAACCAATCTTTATTGCTTTTAAGAAATACTGCTTCTTTTCTATGGGCTTTAGACCATTTTTCTTTCATCGATGTTTTAAAGTATGCAAATCTTTGTTTTAAACTGCTTAGATTATCTGGTGTGTCACCATAAAAGGACACCAGGTGATTCTCCAGACATTTAATTTTTTCATCCAAACTAGGCAAATCTTGCTGTTGTATTTGGTTGTAAAGATATTTACGGGTCACTATTTTTGTACGCGAGGTACCAGGTACACCTAAAACGAAGAAACTTACACTTTATTCCATTTTAAACAAAAGTTGATTTTTTTTATTGTGACGTCATTTATAAAAAAAGTATATAATTTGGCCATCCGCAGCCATCCGCACCCAAATTGTATATTATTCATTAGCGTAATATATGAAGTATACAATACAATAACAAACATTACCCGAGAGAAGGCGATAATATAACAAAATGTCTTACAATCATAAAAATTAAGGAAACATTTCATTACAAAACAACCTTTTTTGAAAGTTCTACAAATATTTAAAATAACGTTAAAAATAAAAAAAAGATATCAATAAAAGATATCAATAAATGTTGATTTTTACCTGAATTATTCGAATCCATCACAATCACTGCTAAAAAATTACGTGGACAAAACAAAATTTCTGTTGTTTAAATTATTACGTTGAGACAGCTGACAACAATGATGTGCATTCCTGAGACAACCAAGTTTCAACTATCTGTACGTACGTTCAGTGAAAGATTCGGTAGTAGGTATGGTAAGTTATTGTTACTGGTACATTCGATTGGCTCTGGGATTTTTTTTGGGACTTTTAAAGTCACTTGTGAAAATTGACTTTTGGCCAGCTAAATGTTAAAAATCTACCTCTGTGCGCTGTAAACATCTTTGTAATCTCCACAGTTTTAAGAAGTCTGAGTGTGTTTTCGATGAGTGATACATCTAGCTTTGGAGGCAGACTTTTATACATAATTTATCAGCAACCTGCAAACCCAACATAACCTAACATTTTAGCATTGTATTCTTGAAAATAAACACTTCAATATACAGAAATTGTAATTTTATTAGACGAAGTTTTCAAAAATTTTTCTTGCTGAATTTAATCTTTTAATTACAATCAATGGAACACCACTGTAAATATATGCGAAAAAATAGGCAATTGTGTAAATTAAACTTAAATCGCAATTGGCAGATTTTTTACGCCGGATGTTGTTTAATTCAATGTAAGAACAATAAAGCAAAAGTAATATTCGGCTTTCAATATCATCAATGAAATTTTTTTTATACAATTTATTTCAGTGATATAATTGTAAAGAGAACAAGTAACATAAATGGTAAAAAAAATCTTTTAGGAAAAGAATTTCACAATAATAGTTGTAGGTTGGTAACTAAACGATTTTCTGAGTTAAAATTTTTACCACGAGAAAAATTGAGGTATTGCACAAAAAGATATGCAACTGCTGTTTTGAAGCTTAATAAGGTAAAAAAATTAAAAACCAATTTTATCAAAACAAGGCAGTTGATAAGACGAACTTTATGTTTGCCACTCAAAATAACACTCGCAAACAAGAGCTTGGCCAAAATACAAAGACAGGCAATACAAACTATTAGGTCACAAATAGTTTCATATACTTGGGTTCATAAGTAAGCACCACAGATTTTCCGTGCAGTGAGGAATTAAGTGAACAACTAACAGCCGCCAGTAGCAGTTTTTAAGGTTTAAGAAGACATTTAACTTCAAAATCGCAGCCGAGAACCACAAAAACGATATTCTATAAAATCCCCATATTACCTGTGCTATTATACGCTTGTGAAACTTTAACTCTATCAAAGAAGGATGAAGTTAAACTAGAAACATTTGATCGTAAGGCTCTACGCAAAATATATGGCCTGAGGCCGGATTCCGCAACGATGAATTTTAAAGTGTTGACCAATTTCTCTGTTCACTTTTGATTTGTGCATCTCAAACGGTGTGAATGAATTATTTTGACAAGCACAGTGAACACTAGACTCAAAATTGTTCACTGAAAAAATTGCTGTGAATTGTGAAAACTGAAGTTGGAATTGCTGCAAAATTTAGTCCCTGGTATTGGAAAACGGTGTCTAGAGAATTAGATACAACCACGAACTTAAAAGATTTTACCAAATTATAAGTGTAGTTAAACGTACTAAAACATTACGTACGCGATGAGCGGGGCAAATACATAATAAGTACATAATTCAAATCCCACGAAACAGATAATGGATCTGGTGCCAGAGGGAAGCAGAAGTAGAGGAAGACCTAAGATGAGATGGTGCAACGATGTCGAGAACGATTTCAAGACTATAAATTTAAATAACTCAAGAAGAATAGCCGTTGACCGTGATCTATTTAGAACAAAATTGGAGACAGCGAAGACTAACTCCGGGATGCAGTGCTAAAATGATACTGATGATGAAGAATGTATAAAGAGCATGCATTTAGGCTATACTATAAATTTAAACAACTCAAGAAGAATTGGAGTTGACCGTGATCTATTTAGAGCAAAATTGAAGGCAGCCAACACCCAGCCCTATTTCTAGTGCTTAAATAATAACGATGATGAAGAATATATAAAGACAATCAATTATTCGAATGGCGATCAACAAAATGAAGATATATTCAAAACTATAGTTAATGTGACAAGTTTCAGATAACGTACTCCACTACCAAAGTGGTATACTATTTTGAATTCCATTTGAGAGTCATTTTATTTTCATTTATAAATTCATCTTTATTAACATCTTATACTTAGCATATAAATTTATAATTTCGAGATTTTATCTAGATACTACAGCGAATAATATTGATAATAGAAAAGCTTGATATTAATTTAAGAATTTTGACATTATTTAAAGGAAAATAGGAAAAACCTTTATATGAAAAGAAAAATAAATTATAATATAGTTAGAAAATATACAGGTATACCATGAAATTATCTGAGGATAATACATGCATAAATGCCATTTTCAATTTAATGATTTCTATTTTAAACTGCAATTATGCCAATTGTATGCATTCTCCTATCATTTGATAAGGAGAATTTCAAATAGATTCGTGATATTTGTTGTTAAGTTTCTTTATGAAATCAATAATTAGCTCATATCCAGTTTCGTGGTGGAGAAGTTGAGTTGAATATCTCCAATTTTTGGTGTTTATTATTTTAAGACATTTGTTTTGAGTAATTTGTAGTTTTTTCAAATGTGTTTTAAATCTTAAATAGGGCAAAAACTTATAATAGTTGCGCAAAATAGCTGGACAAAAAAAATTTTCCAGCATGCTGCAAGAAATTCCAAAGGTTCAACCTCTTTTATTGGTGCTGGCATTTGCGGGCCATTGCCACGTGCAAGATGCGTGTTTCAAAAGAATAAATTTACCATATAACAACTTCAGTAAAAGCTTTCATGATTTAAGAGCGTAGGAAAGTTTTAAGAACCTTTTCTGTAAATGTTCTGTTCTTACCCATAAAAGGACGTTTTTCATGCCTAATTTTGGAAAAAATTAAAACCGGTATAAGAAAACTAAAAAGTTTTTACTCAAAATTCGTAATGGCTTTAGCATTGAGCTAATAGCGTGCTGACGGTGATTTTACTAATGTGTCTTTCTCAAGGAAGCTCCTGCTTAGCAGTAGTAGCTTAGATGATAAAGGTTGCCTAGCTTAAACCTTTTAATCGACCCCAATGTGCCTCATCCAAAACTTGAATCAAATATTCAAAGTTTATAAAAAAAAACGAAACTAACTCGAAGCATCTGCATAAAGTACAGTTTACGTTAAAAGTCAATATACACATTTATTATATAAAACATTAAAATATACATATACGAAACGTATACATAAATAAAAGTTGAAAAATGTCACAAACAACCTTGAGTATGTCAGTCAATAATTTTACTTAACATTATGTACCAACATTTTTACCTTGCAAATTTATCAGCAAGTGCTTATGATGATAGAAAACTGACAACAAATATGTTTTATTGACATAAACTTAATTCATCACCATTTTCGACACGGAAAATATTTTTAACAACATACATGTTTACCATCTGGAAAAAAAGTATGCACGAGCATTTCAATATAAAGTGCGGAGGCATTGTCGCCATTGAATGTTCCATATTTTGTTAGCAGATCTGTGTAGTTGTACATGTATATAATATCAAATGCTTTAAAATAAAAGAGATTATGTAATTGTATTGAACAAATAAGTGACAAAACAGGGGAGAGATGAAAGTTTTTTCTTAAGTTTTTGTATGTGCAAAGAGCAATTTTTTTTTATAAAAAAGTCGTAAAGGGGAAATTAATAATTCTACAAGGATTTCTAAGCAATTTTTGCTAGAAAATATTATTTATAATATATATTTCAAACGTTCTTAAATTCCAAAATATATTGTAGGCAGTGATGTCCTTTAATACTTGTGTATAATTTGCAATAACAGGTAAACATCATTGCAATATACTATATCAAACATTTCAAATAGAATTATTAAAATTTGATTATTATTTAGGCAGTTTCCAGGCTTATGATTTTAAAACTTACGCTTATTATTAATTTTTATGTCAACAACACTTTTGTTGTGACTTTATTCAAATATCTTCTTGGTTTACATAAAAAAAATGGGAGAAATTTACTAAAATGAAACTTTGACTGTCCATATGATACAATGAACAATACATATATATTCTATAGTATTATAAAACTTATCTTACTTAAAAAAAATTTTAAGTTTCGGGGCTTTTCGTTTTTTGGCGTATTTTTGTGTTTTTGGCGATTTATTTCAGTTTTAGCGATTTATCTTTGTGTAATGCTAAGTAAACACTATGCCATTTCGTGACATCGCAATTGCCATTATTTTTCGTTGTGTGGCATTGTTTTTCATATAAAAAACACTTTGAAAATTTCACCACAAAATGACAACATAAAAAACTCCAGCTATGTACACACCATAAGAAATTTTTTTAGTTTCGCTGATTTTTTCCGGTTTTTGGCGGATTTTTAACAGTTTTCAACAGTTTGCCTCTTATGGTTTCCAAGATACAGCACGTTAACAAAATTACATAGTCAGATTAACATTAACTGATAAAATGCCCTTTCATTCTGATTTTTAAATTTTGTAAAAAATGCCTGCAAACTACAGAAATAAAACGCTTCTTTTCTTGCTATATTTAAGAGGAACAGAAAGATTTGCATACATTTGATCACAATAATTTTACTAACTCATGTATTTGCTTAAAATAATTAATGACTATCAGCCTGTTTTTCGAAATTCGTTCTTTAAAATGACGAACAAAACTATGTTTACGTTTTTAACAGCCTGTTTTTCGAAAATGAATAAGTGTACGCGTTCTTTAAAATAATGAACAAAATTATGTTTACGTTTTTAAAACAATTATTTATTTTCATGTCAGTGACAACAAAAGAGCTTTCAGTTTTCTACACTCATAAAATTTTTTATGTTAAATTAATTAAAATTCGGTCTAAATATTTTCCATTTGACTTTACCGAAAATTCTATTTACGGCCTGTCCCACGATGTCACCAGAAATCGTTCGATCGACAACTTGTATTGCAAACAACAATAAATTTACAAAATTTGTTTTCGTTTTCAATACAAGTATTCGATTGAACGATTTCTGGTGACATTGTGGGACAGGCCGTAACGTAACGTAATGTTGAAATGTTAACTGACTGAAAAGTCTAAGAAACAATTTATTTCTTTAATTTTTTAATTTAACTTACAAAAATAAATAAATAAACGAGAAAATGTGAAAGACTTTTTCGGATATGCAAAAAATTGCGTGTTACGTACTTTAAATCAAAACTTCCATACAAAACCTACTTTTAAAGTACACTTGAAGCACACTTTATTTTTTTTGCGCATGGGGGTTTTTCTATAATCGGATTAACTTAACTTTCAAAAGAACGAATCTCTGTAATCTAGTCGCACGGTAGTGCGCCAGGCCAAGTTCCGGCCAATGCACGCATTGTGTATATTTACAGGAAGCCATTCGAGCTGTTTTACCCACCTCATAACTTTGTACACCGCAATTGTAAAATTATAAGTTTTAAACCATAATTAGAATAAATTCGTGTAACCTAAAAGTTTTACAATGAAAGGTTCCGGAGATATGGAGGTGCAAAAAGTGCATATTTTAAGACATACTCACTGACCACTGAACACTGACCACTGACCACTGACCGCTGACCACTGACCACTGACCACTGACCACTGACCACTGACCACTGACCACTGGTCACTGACCACTGACACACTCATCAAATTGATGAAGCACTTCCGCTATAGCTAGAAAGCTGAAATTTGTTACAAGAATAGATCTAGATGAGCAATGAACTAGAAAAACTGAAAACCCGAAAATTTTAGCGGGAGGGGGGGGGGGGGGTCGGGGCTACGCCCATAAGGCTTAGAATTAAAAAAATATTTCTACGGCGTTTAACTCAAGTGATTTCATAAAATAGTGGGAGTTAACACGCCCGTACAATTTAAGCCTCCTATTTCATGTACTTCTGGTCAGCACATTTGAATATGCTACATATTTACATATTTATTACTGTCCATTTTCAACGAAACTCATCTAAAAAGATAACTAAGGGCACCAGCAGGTATCGAGATTGAAAAGGTGGGCCCATAAGAAGAAAATAATAAAATATACGATAGTAAGCTGAAATTTGATAAACAAGCAGGTCTAGATTAGCAACTAAGTAGAAAAATATGAAAACGCGGAGATTTTTACCAGGGGGCGGTGATATTCCAATAAAGCACACATTTAAAAGACGAAATTTAAAATATTTATCTCAAGCGATTTTATTGAAATTTTGCACAAATGTTGGAATAATGCAAAGTTATAAAATTTCGTTGAAAAAAGTTGGTGTTAACACGCTCATACAATTTAAACCTCCTATTTCATGTACTTCGGATCAGCATATTTAAATATACTATTTATTTAAATATTAATATCCCTTTTCGAAGAAACTTGACACATATGATTGGCACTGGCAAAAAAAATTTATTTAAAAAAAGTGTAATGTAATGTAATGTAATGTGCTAACATGGCAATATTTTTACTCTTCTAAAAAAGGAAAAAATTATGTATATTTGCTCATTTCTTTATATCGGGAAAAATGTTGTCCAGTAAGCAGATTATCAAGAAATTATGTGACACTCTTACGATTACAAATTTATATAATTCATACCATGTTGCAGTGATAGGTACTGTACCAAACACGAACTTGGTCAAAGTTTTATCTCACTACTTTTGATGACCGAAATTTTGGAAAGGAACTTGGCCTTTTTTCACATTTATGTTTTTGTGAGGATTTTTGGTTACCAAATTCAGTACAATAAAATAATATTTGCATTATTTTTTATAAATTTAACTCTCAAACAAATCACAAAAATGTTTAGCATTGAGTTAAAATAAAGTATGAGTTATAGGGAAAAATTATAGTTCTAATAACAACGGAAAATAGGAAATATATATAAAATCTATATTTAGCTGTGTTTAATTTTCTAAATGAATGCTTAAATCAATTAAAAAGAAAATTGGTTACCCCCCCTATTTATAAAATTTAAAATCAGTTTGAAATGAATTTTATTTAAAATTTTTCATTGATTTTTTTTAATAGATTTTACTTTTATTCCGTCACTGCTATAATTTTGTGCGTGTAATTTTTTGGTTATACCTAAAAAGCTCTTATTATGTAAAATCGAAAACCTTACAAAGTGTTTTATAAAAACAAATTTTAAACGTTATTGTTTATAAACGAAAAACAGGCTATATTAATTTGCTTGCAAAGACGTATCGTGTAGTATGATTAATATTTAATGATTATATTAATCATACGTCGCATTTCTTCAACGTTTGGGATGAAGCTGAAGGCCAAGTTCGACCGCGTTTTGTAAATGTGACAGAGCCAAGACGAACTTTACTTGTAAAACTCATAAAAGGAAACAATTTGAAAAATTTTTATAAACAAACATGCAAACATCTAGTAATGATATTTTTTAATATTGGCTTATGGTAACTAAAATATATATATATATATAAATTTTTGACTGTACTGTACTGTATTTAAAAATCTATGGAAAACGTCATCTATAGTAGTGGAATTATTAGTTTCGGGGTTTGTAGAAAATCGCTCATAGGCAAGTGAAAAACATCAAAGAAAATGGTTGATAAAGCTTGCCACTGTGGGTGTGCAAAATTTTAATACAAAACCATAATAATTGGCATGAGATGGAGATTGTTACCCAATTATCGTGCAATAGCTTTAATATAAGGCAACAGTACGTAATAAAGATATGTTACAATATATTATTATAAATTCTGTATAAATACTGCTATACATATATCTTTTAAGCAAATATTTAACATTTAAAATGCTCTTTTATTAAAAGTTTATATTTATTTTATATTTTTTAGCTTTTTAACAAAATTACCCCCACTAGCAACACTATTACACCTTACAAGCAATTTATATTAAAACTAACATTGCTCCTAAAGGTTTGCTTTAAAATTCGGTTGAGTGTATTTATATGCAGCTGTTAAGTTTACCTGTACTTCTTGTTCGTATGATTACGGTAATACACTTATACATAGCTCACACTGATTTGAAAACGCTTTACGATCTTACTCAAAGTTTGTGATTGTATTTTGAAAAAGATTTTTACCCCGTTGCATATAGATGCTTACACATAAAAAGAAAATAAATTTGCTTAAGTTTCTCGTATGAAAATTTATAATTAGTACTACAATGAAAAATCATAGTGACAAGTAGGGATGCAAATCGGTAATGATTTTCGAAAATCTCGGCATTTGGGATTTTGTAAATCTTGATCCTGAAATTCCCGGAATTTCGGGATCCTGGTATTTTCCGGGATTTCGAGACCAATTTTTTAGTAAAATAATTTTTTTTTAATAAATAACACTTTTAAAACAAATTTAATTTCTTTTATTAATTTCAAAATGATTTTTATGTCAATTTACATAGTATGTGCGAGTATAAGCAAATTTTTTTAAGAATAAACCATTTTAATGCATCGTCTATGTATGTGTCTGATTTTGTTGAGACATATGCAATGCATCTATAGGGTCAGTTCCAAATACATAACAAAGCTTGTAATAAGCTGATATGTGATGTTTTGATCCTTATATTGTTAAATGATATATATTTGGGCCAAATGTAATGGGGCTATATGATCTACAGATCTTACGCTATAAAATAATGAAAATGTAATATAATTATCGTTATCCAAATCCAAAAAAAAACTTAGTTTTATCTCATTCAAGGACCATGATAGGCCATAGTTAGGGCATCATTAGGTACAAGAAAAATTTTGTGCTATTGATTCTGGACAAAAATGGTTACATAAACTTTTTATGAAAAACGCCGTTTTGGAAAGTTATTGGGTCAATAAAAAATTTTTAAAAATTTTAAAATCATACATAAGTTGTTTTCTTCAAGTTCTACAGATATGTATTCCCACATTCGCTAATGGGAGTAGGCCAGAATACTATGCCTTCTACTCTGTATCTCGAATAAAACTAGACTTCGGTAGAATTCATTCAGTCGGTCGTTTTTGACACTAACCTATAATCAAACCCATTTAAATTAAATGTTGCCTGTCACAAATAACCCAAATGGTCTTAAGTAATACCAACCAACATTATTTTGATCTACAATGATAAAAAACGTACATACAAACACGAACAGTTTGTTAGACAAAACACTCCATATAATTCTAAAAATATTTCTCGCTTTTAAGTCAATCCGACAACAAAAAGTTTGCACTTGCCTTGTATTATATTCAACTTCAATTGTAAGGAACTATCAATAGCACCGACAACAAGTAGATAAGTGTCATTTTTGTATATGGTTGTAGATACTCATACACTGCAATTATTAATAAATTTCCGTAAGAAATTTCTCCCTTTCCAGATAAATTTTTTTTGGTATTCCCTATTATTTACTACTGTTTGAAATTTCTCCCTAAAAAAATTGTTAAGAGTACACGTACACAATTGTATGGGACTACAAATAGTTTTTTACATAAAAATTGCTAAGAAATCCCAAAAACGAAATGCCGGGATTACGTTTTACAAATGCCGGGAATCGGGATTTGCCAAATCCTAAAAATCCTGGAATTTCGGGATTCGGAATTTCCCGTTTGGCATCCCTAGTGCATAGTAATATAAAAAAGGGTTTTCATGGGTATGTTCAAAAGTCTTGCAAACTGTGCAATTGTGGACTTTTACACCCTCGTAAATCAAATGTCAAAAATTTGATAGAAATTTATTTACACAAATCTGTCAAGTTTGACAAATAATTGTCTCGTAAACTTAAACTGTGCAATTTTGCATTTTTTAAACAACAACTAGTTAAGGTGCGAATATGCAAAAAAAAATTAATTTATTTGGATGTACTTATTTGTGTTGAACACAAGCAATTAGACGTCATCATTCTGCTAGCGTTATTTCTTGTGTTAAGACACAACAAATTACTCGTTTGGTAGTATTGTTAACGGTTAAGGATATTTCACTTAGTATGCTTATTTTGAATATGCTTAAATAATTTATTTATGAAAAATCTTTTGTGGATTAAATCAGTTTATGTAAAATTCTTCAAATAAAAAATACTTTTTACTTGTTCAAATTCTACTTAAATTGCATCTGCCCCAAAAATAACTAAGGATAACAGCGCATCTTCTACAAATCGTCAAAACCGTTTTCTAATATTGCAAGATGACAACGACAAACCCGATGTACTCACAAACAAAACCTCCAAATCGCCACCAATATATTTGAGAGAAAAAAATTAAAAACGCTCTTATCAAAAAATTAATCTCGTTCATTGGTGAGATTAAATTTCATATTATTCCAATAAAACGTGGCAACATCTATGAAATGAAAATTCAAATTTATAACGAAAATGATTTCCGCAAAATGGTTTCTGAATTTGAAAAATATAAAACAAGTTTCTACACATACCAGCTTAAGAGCGCTAAAGGCCTGCAGATCGTATTGAAGGGCATAGATTCTTATCTTCTTCCCGAGAAAATAAAAGATGTACTCGTCTTCCAGGGATTTAAGATAAAAAATGTATCCAATATAATTAATAGGGAGAAGAATCCTCAACCTCTATTTCTTGTTGAACTTGAGCCGAATGATATAAAACAAAAAAAATTAGACGCACCCAATTTATAATTTAAATTATCTCTTATACCGAAAAGTTGAAGAGCCACATAATAGTTCAGGTCCTGTGCAGTGCCATAATTGCCCAGAATATGGCCATACAAAAACATACTGAAATTTACCCTCTGTTTGCGTGGTGTGCGGCAAATTACACGGCACTGCTAGTTGGAATAAGCCAAAAGATCTAAGTGATAAAAAATTCAGTAATTGTAATCATACCGCTAACTACAGAGGTTGTCCTGTATATTCTTTCGTTAAACAGGCTATGGGTCAAAAACCTAAATTAGCTCCAGCTCAACCATTAAACGCGTACTCCGCCACTTTTTCTCAAGTGCGGCAACCAGTTACTTCACGTGTATCGTATGCCGATGCTGCTAAGGCTAGTTCTATTCCCACACCAAATGTTTCACAGCCAAATAATTCAACGAATGCAAATTCAAGCTTTAACTTTAGTCGCCTTGAAGTTACTATTGAGAATCTGATACTAACTATAAACAACTCTACAACAAATGGGGCTAGCATGATGCAAGTAATGCTGCGAATGCAGAATACACTGAAAAATCGGGTCGTTACAATCTGTTCGTTACAAACTGTACCCCACTGAGAAGTGCTTTACCTCACCCATATGTCAAAATGATAAATCGTGTTAATTGGCTGCGATTCAAAAATATCTTACTAGCCATTGCACGGAAAACATTGCGCTTAGAACACCCAAAGATTTTGAAGCTTACATTACTAACCTTAACAAAATGATTACACAGCCTGCTGAACATGCTACTACCTCCCATCCGCAGACTGGGTTCAATCGAATTTATTCTACGGATATTGAACGTCTCGTAAGTGAAAAAAGAAGAGCTAGAAGGAATTGGCAACAGCATATATGACCTCAACATAAACTCAGATTTAAAGAGAGAGCTTTCATCTGAAAAACCTGCATCTCTTAAAAATTATCTGGAAGATCTTGATATCACACCAGCATCTAATTCCTCTTTGTGGCACACTGCTAGACAGGTTAAAACTCCCATTGAGTTTAAACCACCTCTGCGCACATCTACTGGAGGTTGGGCAAGAATCTATACTGAAATAGGTAACATATTTGCAGATCATTTAAAATCCCTATATACGTGTTGCTCATTTGCCTAGTGTAGTTGATATACCCCTTCGACCCATAAAGTTTAAGACGCATGATGTTCAAAAACTAATTGCTGAGCTTAATCTGAAGAAAGATCCAGGAATTTATGGAATCAGTAACAAGATGCTGATGAACTTGCCTCATATTGCAATATGAGGCTGCTATTTATTTTTAATGCTTTTTCACGAATGCAGTACTTTCCACATAACTGGAAACTTGCCAAGATAAAAATGATTCCGAAACCCGGCAAAGATCTTGCCAAGGCTAAGTCATATAGGCCTATAAGCTTACAATCAACAATCTCAAAGCTTTTCGAAAAGCTGCTCATGACTAAATTATTCAGAAGTTTAGCCGATAATGGTTGCATCCCGCATCATCAATTTGGTTTTAGAAGTCAGCATAGCACTATTGAGCAAACGCATAGATTGGTTCCAGCTATAAGGAGGACATATGAAGAAGAAAAGAAGTATTGTTCTGCCCTTTTTATTGATATTTTTCAGGCATTTGATGAAGTATGGCACGAAGGTCTATTTTGAAAATTGAAGACATATCTGCCAGTAAACATACAAAAACTTTTGGAAAGTTATATTATTGGTAGGAAGTTTATTGTTGTCGAAAGAGACTTCATTAGTGTGTCCAAATCAATATCTTCCGGTGTGCCTCAAGGTAGTATTCTGGGTCCAGTCTTGTATTTAAATTTACTTGTGATATGCCTGTGAGCAATAATATCCACACCTCTACATTTGTCGATGATACAGCCTGTATGAGTATGCACAAAATCCCTTATGAGGCATCCCACAATCTCCAGGAACATATTACTCAGCTCGAAATGTGATTGAACTTATGGAGAATCAAAGTCAGTGAACAAAAGTGTGTCCATATAACGTTTATCCTAAGAAAACATACTTGTTCTCCCATTCGAATCAACAAATCAAAATATTCCTCAACATTCACAAGTAAAATACTTTGGTATATATTTTGATTGAAGGCTTACATGGAAATATCATAATGACTCTAAGCTTACTCAAATGAAACTTAAGTTATCTCAAATACATTGGTTGATTGGTAGAAATTCAACACTTAGCCTAGACTGCAAGTTTTTACTATACAAGTCACTTTTGATGCCAATATGGTGCTACGGAATTCAGTTGTGGGGCACTGCTTCAACTTCATATGTTGCGATAATCCAACGAAGACAAAACATAATTTTAAGGTTGATAACATCTGCTCCATTAAACATTAAAAATTCAAATTTACATCGTGATTTAAATATGCCACTAGTTACTGAAGAAATTGCAAGATACGCGAGCAAATACTTAACTAAACTCGAGTCACATCCTAATCTCCTTGCTCGTTACATCTTGAATTTCACTGGACACAATCGCTTTAAAAAGAGGGACTCAAGGGCTCTTATACTCAACACTCCAGACACAGAAAAAAGTATTCACCAATTAATATTTTCAATTAAAAATTTAATAAATTCAATTAAATTTTTAATTGTGTTAATTAATTTGAGTAGAAAAACTTAATTGATATTATCAAATTGTTTATAGGTGAAAATTTAATTAATTTTTTAATTGATACTACAAATATTTTATTTAATATCACAAAATCATTGATATTACTTTTTTATGTGTAGGACTGCTTGAAAATAGTTTTTTCTTCCTTTTTGATTATCAATAGTTATGTATTATTTATAACTATCACTAAGTTAATGTCCGACACTGGTCGGGCCTAATGATAATTTTTTAGATTTAAGGTTTGAATACTTATTGTTAGTTCGTTTTTGAAGATACAATAAATAAAACATATTTTAAAAAAATATTTATATTTACAGTTAGTTTAATATATTAAATATAATATAAAAAATTTCTAAAATTATTTTATTAATATAATTTCGCATAAATTTGCCACAATTCCAAATGGTTTTTAAAGTATTTGACAGTTAGTAAATTTAATCCTTTTACCTGTCAAACTATAGCAACAAAACATTTACACTTTGTCACACAGTTTCTTAATTCCTTTCAACAACAGCAAATACATTTTGAAATAATTATTAAAATGTTTGTTCAAGATAACTGCAATTCTTATAAGTTATCTTAAAGACACAAATTGGATTTATATATATATATATATGTATATATATATATAACTAAAAACTTTTTTTAATTAACTCTTTAGTAAGCATATGTGTAAATATGTATGTAAAATAATTATTATATGTATAATAATAATGAACAACAACAAAATATTTCCTAGATACATACATACATATGCCTATCATTGTTCAAATAACATATTCAACAGCAATAACTTTATTAACAAAAATAACGACTTAGACATTAAAAACACCAATTGTAAACATAAGTAATAATAATCATCATTATAATGATATGCATTGTAAGTTACAATGAAATATGAATAGGCATCTGTCTTTAACTTGCCAAAAGCATACAAATATAAATTCTACCAGCAACACATGCTGCTTTTTCAAAGTACACACATATAAAATTACACATTGTTTGCTAAACTTACAAACGGTAATAAGTAATTCATATGCAATAATATTTTGAAAATTGTTGCTGTTAATAGGAACTGTGTGGTGTATTGTGTGTAAAACAAGTAATATACGAGAAGGGGAGAATAAAAACTTACAATTCATATAACGTTAGACTATTGCGTTTCATTTTATTAAATTTTCTTTCAATAGTTAAATATTTGCTTAACAACTATACATTACTATTTAATTTTTCACCAACAGCACTAAAATTTTTAAAAAGCTATCTTACTGAACGAACTCAAGCAGTTGAACTAAACGGCAAATATTCAGAAGTCCTAAATATAAATAGAGGTGTTCCACAGGTATCAATAAACGGGCCACTATTATTCTGTCTGTACATTAATGATTTGCCTGATGATATAGAGCACTATAAACTTCAAATGTATGCTGATGATGCGCAGATTTATAGTAGTTGTAAGACAAATGATTTTCATTCATGTGTTGATAACATAAATAGCGATCTTGCTAGGATCAACAAATGGGCTGTGAACAATGGACTATGTATCAATCCTTCGAAATCTAACAATAATAATAAAAGTCTTATTGGTGAGATCCAGATAAAAATAAACAATAGTTCTATTGAGTATGTAAGTTTCTGCAAAAACCTTGGTGTCGTTTTCAATAATAAGCTATCCTGGTCTAACCATATAGCGACAGCAGTTGGTCGTATATATGGTATGCTTAGAAATCTTTGGGTCGTTAAGTATTCAACGCTTCGTGACATTAGAATACTGCTTGCGAAAACATACCTTCTACCTGTCCTCCTATATGGCTGTGAAATATACGCAAACTGTTCCAAGCTTAAAGTTGCTTACAATAAGATAGCAAGATACATTTACGACAAAGCACGTCGTGATTCAATTTCGCGCTTCTCGTATCAAATAAACCGAATGGAGTTTGATAATCTTCTTAAGTTTAAGTGCCTAATCTTCCTACATAGAATAATATTTACTCAACAGCCAAATTATCTTTTTAAGGTTTTAAGATTTGGAAGATCTGTGAGAGGAAAACGATTAATGCAAATCAGCTTTAAACCATTAACAACGCAACTCGGTTTAGAAATGAGCTCCTAAAATATTTCGGTTAACCTTAATGTGAAGTTTGTTATTTTTCGTATGTCATGGACACACGAAAAAATTTAAATAAAATCAACAAACGAAAGTTTGTTATAATTAAACCAATTGTGGGTAGAAACTAAAAAGACTGGCAAGAAAAAAACATTAGCATAAAAACACCCATACCCACAAAGAAACTATTCTAACTGCAGGTCTGAGTCGCAAAAAGAACAGAATCTGCAAAGTGGTAACAATAGAATGGTAGAGAAAAATTACGCATTTATTGACTTTCCATGCAATGAAGTACTGGGTAAAAACTTATCCTTACTGGTAGGTACACGAACAGACACCACATTAGTAAAATTTGAAGCTTTAGCACCAAACTTGGAGATAGACTCAAGCAATCAAAAGCACTTGTCTGGCAGATTTGGAGGAAAATATTACAACGAAAGGAACTATAACTGCACAACATGCATGCATAAAACCCTGTGCAGTACAGATGCGTGTAGCAACAGAAGGTAGCCGACTTCCAGCAGAAGGATTACTCGGTAGAGATGTATTATGGAACAGGACTGTTACCGATACAATTAACAAAAATTTTAAATTTTTTGATAACAAGCAAGAAATAGCGTCCTTAACCCTTATTAAAAAGGAAAAACCCCCTAGGTATATATAGCCGAAAATTTATCTGTCAAGGGGCATTCCAAGGCAATAATATCGGTCGTAGTTACAACAGCTAAAGGATAAATTATAGTAAATAAATCAGAAATTTGGCCAGAGATTTTCGTGGGGGAACTCTAGAACCGATCAAGGAGGGCACCGCACTTGTGCCCATTTTAAACACTAATGATTCTACAATAAATATCAATGAACAAATAAGTTTGAGTTATGAGAACCCGAAAAACTACACACTATAAGCGACATCAGTCAATAATACAATAGGAACTACAGATAAAGCAGTGAGAAGTAAGTTACTTATTAAAACAGTACCGTTGAGCTCAGATTTGAACCCGGAAGAGCAAGTCTCGATCGAAAATGTTTTGAAATCATACGACAATGTGTTTCAACTGCCAGGAGAAAGTCTTACATACACCAGTGTACTTAAACACAAAATAAAAACTAATCCCTGTCAACCTCCAATAAATACTAAGCAGTATAAGCTACCTGAGGTCCATCGAAATGAGATTAATAGTCAAGTAGGCCAGATTATCAAACACTGACTCTCCCAGCAGTTCTCCTTGGAATTCACCAATCCATCTAGTACCCAAAAAGGCAAGAATAGATGGAAAGAAAAAATGGCGTTTGGTGGTCGACTCCAGGAAATTGAATGATGCTACTTCAAAACAAGTTTTTTCCATACCACGGATTGACGAAATCTTGGACCAGCTGGGATACAGCAGATACTTTTCGACTCTCAATCTAGCAAGTGGGTACGATCAAGTTTGTTGCTCTAAGTTAACTTTCAATAAAGAAACAAACAAAAAATCTGCAGTTATCGCTATCATATGTCCTCTTTTGCAGGAGCTGCAGAAAAATAAAACAAGCAAATAAATGAGAAACAAAAAATTAATCTTTTTAACTAATCATAATTAAATAGTGAACAGCAAAATTTAAAAATGACAAACAATTTTAAAATGGCAAAATTTTTTGCGTGAAGAGATCATGATTAAAGAGAAAATTACTAAAGAGAATCTTAACTGGTGCTGAGGTGGAGAAAGGAAATATTATTGGAATATTTGTGATAATTGAGCATGCTGCGACTGCTACTATCAACATCGTGTTGCTGACTGTGTGTTGCGGAGAAATGTTGCGGTTATTACATTTTATTGTTAAGTACCAATTTTTTTTGTTTAATTGTGCTATAGCTATTAGTTAAATAAAAAAATACTTAAAAAAACATTAAATTCATAAATACAAAACCTATTAAGTATTTAATGAAAAATAAATATTGAATTAAGTTTAACAAAATTTAAGAATCAATCTATAAAATTTAAAAAATAGGTCAAAAATACAGAACAAAATATTTTATCTTTCCACTGAAAATAATTAAAATTAAATTTAAATTTCTATTACTGCTCTATCAATACGAATTGATACTAACTATCAACTAAATTATTTCTTTAGTCAAATGTTAGGAGTAATTCGAAACGAATAAATAATAAATAATTGCTATATTAGTAGTGACAACACAATTAACGAACTAATTCTATAAATAAGTATATAATTCCATGAGCGTGGAAGATTTGGTTTTGAACTTAAAACGTTTAAATATAGCTTCTTTAGTAGAAGAAAACACAGTGAACGCATCAACAGTCGAAACATTGTTAGAAAATGCTATTTCCCAGGCGACAAATCAAACTCAAAAAATATTTCAGAGTAGCATTGACGATTTAACCAAAAGATTATCACTTTTGGAGACGCCACTTCGTGTGGAAGAGTATAAGCCAATAGAAATAGTATCAGACATTGTTTGCAATGAATCGCTCGATATCGTGAAATCGATACCTGAATTTGACGGAAATGCAGCAAAATACGTTTCTTGGCGTCAAGCTGCAGTGACTGCCTACAAGTTGTACGAAAATTACGAAGGTAGCTCAAAGTATTACCAGGCAGTGGCAATAATAAGAAATAAAATAGTAGGTGCTGCAGATACTGTCTTAAGTTCATACAATATTGCAAAAAATCAGCTCGATTGGATCACGGAAAAAGGGTTAAAAACTTATCCAAAGTTTTTTAGACAGACGGACACTACCTGTTTTATATTTTATACAAAAAAAATCTGACGTGTAAATGAAAATCGCCGATACGTGTGTATTTTTATTTTTTCTTCCCTTTCCGAAAAAGTATATTTGGTTCATAGGACAGAAAAAAGTTCGTTTTTGTAACGCGGTGTAATTATGCCATTCGATTAATGAGTAAAGAAATAACTCGCAAACCAAAACCATTTTTGTAACTAGCTTCGAATCAAACCCAAACTTTGCTTCGTGCAAGTAACTAACGCTTTGAAGTGCTATACGAGTATATTCATGCAGATGTTTAGTGCAGACATATAAGAATACTTATGTAAGTAAACACATATTTATATAAATAAAACTTCAAATGAAAAAGCTTATGACCAGGGAAACCACAAATATGCAATTGCGTGTTTTTTCTTGTGTGACGTATTTATGCTGGGAAAAGATATTTATCCGTTTCAGAACTTGTTATCAATTTCGGAATCGATTTGTTAGTGCATATTTTACCCTTTAAACCATGTTTTTGCATATATCAGTCTTACACGCATACCTTTAGCATATTTTAAAATTTTTAGAGCATAATTTAGGGCATTTTTGGATACTTTTATAGATTTTTTATTTAACCCACTTGATGCAACCGTCTCCATTCGGAAAAAATATATATAATTTTTTTAGAAACTTATTAACATTTTATTTTTAAACTAAAAATTTAATTTCTAAGGAACAAAATTTTGGGGCGCTCTCTCGGGTTGGTCAACATTTTTATTTTTTGCCATCTAAATCCCTGTTCCAATGTTTCATGTAGTGTATACATTTTTCTTAGTTAGTTAGTTTCAATACAGATTCAGTTTTACTATTTGTGACGAACTCTGCCCCGAATAGACGTTGAAGGAACATTGTAAATATATAAAAGTTCATTTAGATATGACAGAAACGATTTTTATATAAAATTTTAGGTCAATATTTTGTTGTTTATTATTGTAATAAAAATTATAAATAAAAATCTTGCTTTATTTATTCAAAATACAGTACCTGAATTCTGATATCCTGATAACCTGGTCTTTTGAAATTGAAGTTAAATTCTTGTGAGAGCATCCAATAAGAATTAATTTGTATTATTTGTTTTAATCAAAATTTGCATGGTAATTTTGTTTAAACTGAACTTTATAATAAATAACTGGGTTTAGTCTCTATTAATATTTTTTTTTTCCTTTTTTGCTTATGTTGGTATCTTATTTTAAATGCAAATGTTGTTGAATTTTTGTATCAGAAATATATTTTCATTTACAGGTAAACCAATTTTTTTTTATTTTTAATAGCATGTTTGTTAATTTTTTAGTGCATATTTTCAAGTTTTTGGTGCATATTAAGAGCTCATAAAATACTTTTTTAGATCATATTTCTGGTTTTCCTGCTTATGACAATAGAAAATTATGAAAATGTTTGAAGTTTTCTATGGTTTCTCTAATATTTACATATCATCAATTAGAATTTAAGGTAGCAAAAACTTTTTACTTGCTATTACTGTTATATGTAGATAAGGAATCAAAAAATATATTAAGATATCATCGTTTATTACACATGAGTTTGCACAACAAAATGTAAATTAGAGATTTATATAAAAAATGTATGTTTAATTCGTGTAGCAAATTATTTAAATATAAATGTGTATGTATGTATATTAAGTTATTATATAAACATATGTATGGATGTAAAAATTATATGCAGGTGTTATATGTTGCTACAGATACATAATTTTTATAATATAGACGATTTCATGAATAATGAATAAAGTAGAAAAATACAAGTTTTGTTATGAGTAATAAATAAATTAGTGCTTTAACTTGAAATTGAATAAGTTTAAACTTTTGTTATATTGTTTTGTAAAATAAAAACTATTTAGAATAGAATTCGTTATTTATAGAAGCAATAGGAGATATTTTATAAATTGTTAATCTACCAATAGTTATTTAATTAAATAAATGAAATAAGCATTAAATAGAATGAAATAATAAAAAACATTTCTGGATTTTGTTCATTGTGAGATTTTGAAAAAAATTAAATAATGACAAGTAGAGCAGTAGGATCTTACCCTAATCAATTTGAAAAAGGACCTTTTTTTAAAATTAATTGTGAAATATTTTCAAAATAATTTAAAATAAAAATTAATTGTGAATTCTTTTTCGAAAATATATAAATAAAAAAAAAACTTCAATTAAACTAAAGTATAACAACAAAAAGTTTACAAATACAGTATGTTAGCGCTACATTCACCGCAACTACAATCAAAAAGGAAGTAAAAACTGACTAAAAAATTAAACCAAACAACAAACAGCAACAACAGCCAACCCTTCTATGGAGTCACCTATCCCGGTAACTGAAATCTTTAAAGAGGCAAGAAAAATAAAAGAATATAGTAGAAAATCAGAATTTAATAAACCAAGTAAAGAAAAAACTCAAACCCGAATTTTTGGTTTTTTTTGAACGGTACATTTTACTGTATTTAAGTGGTTTAAGGTGCTTATTATGAGCTTTCGATCTTCGCTGTCTATCGACAATCGAATGCTCAATTCATATAATGAGCATCGAAAATTTCTATGCGCAACGAATTTTTCATAGAACAGACGGCCTGGCTCACGATGTCGACAAGAAATTATCTGTCGCTTAGTTATATTGAAAACAAAAAGCGATACATGCAGGAGATGTTACATATCATAAATATACCAAATGATAAAAGAATAAACTATAAAACAGATACTGACAATTGCGCACACATATACAGACACATAATAAACAAACACAGGACTAAAAGAAAACATATCAACAGTAGGTGACAGAACTTAAAAGGAAATAGATCCACTGCTAGGATCAAATTTTACAAAATAAAAGTAATTATAATTTATAGTGATAAAGCTAAATATTATTTAATTATATATTAAATCATTATTGTTTTAGTTTAATAATACCCTGAAGATGGCCAACAAAGTTGGTCGAAATATCGGAAATAAATAAACAAAAATTAATAAAAATTAATTTTATTTATTTATTAAAACGGACCTCAAGCCGAACACATACATATGTATACACGCCAGTTGTTCAAAAACAAATTTTCTTATAAGATAATAATTTCTTGTCGCCATCGTGGACCCCCAGGGGAGTCTATGTATTTAGACTACGGGTGTTGCAATCCCGGGCCTCAGCTAAGGGTAATGTGGTTCTTTCCGCTGGCGGACCTTTGGCCCATTACCTGTACAACTTATGTGTTACTACCCGACCTCTGGAATAACAGAGCAAAGGATGTGCACATATTTATAAAAAGAAAACAAATATTGTACGCCCGTTGTTGTCAGCTGGGTTCAGCGTCACCTAAAACAGCCCGTGAGTTCAAAAGACGATCGAGGTGAAGCCCTTGTGGTGGAACTTCGAGGTCTCACCAGAGGCTACTTCTGGTTCTACGGGTGCCGGTTGCCTGACAGCTGAGCTGCTTAGAGATAAATGCATTGCGGTTGTCAAAATTCTGTGCAAGAAAAGGTTGAACGTCCTGGATATGACCCTAGACCACTGGCACTTTTGTGTCTGATCGTAGTAGGCAGAAGATTTTGGTGGCGTGCTTGCGTTATTCTCGCGTGGGTGGTTCCTATTGCTCTGAAGTCTAGAGGGCATGTAGCGGTTGTCAGTATACTTTGTCCTACCCCACGGGGTTAAAGGGA
This sequence comes from Tachina fera, assembly GCA_905220375.1. NCBI lineage: Eukaryota > Metazoa > Arthropoda > Insecta > Diptera > Tachinidae > Tachina > Tachina fera. Next base: position 45,039,661 of record LR999965.1, on the reverse strand, counting down.
TGATTTTGGTAGGTGTGGAGTAGGCACTGGATATTTGGCGACACAGGAACGCGTTCATTACAGATGAGTGGTAGCTGTGCTGGCAATGGTTGAGGAATTCTCTTGGGGACCTCGCTATTGGTGTATACACAGCACTATAGCGTGGAAGACGGAGAATTATCGTGGTGGCTGTGGTTGCTACCAAAATCGCTGGGAGAATAGTCTTGGCTTGGCTTCCCAATGTTAAATCAATGCTAGTGATTGGCGTGACGCCAACAAAGCAGTATAATTTAGATAGCTCAAAGTACCTATGTACCTTTATGGCGTGGACATAGGTTCATTGTAAAAAGGGTGCGTTGGGGGCGTTAGTCTGGCGTCTAACCTAGCACCCGGTGCTTTGGCACCCGTGAGGTAAGCCCGTAATGGCAGGTACTCACGGAAAGCTATTGCACATCTATCGACGTCGTGGGCCAGGCCTAGAATTTAACTTTCGATGAAGTATTTTAATTTAAAAAATTATTATAAAGGATTGTATTTTATTTTCAGGTAAAGTTGTTGCAACTTTTAGAAATAACATTGAGTGTCATTCACAATAAGGAAATTCTTTGTTCAATGTTCGACATAATACCAAATGAAAATTCGTTCGATCAGTACTTTCGAGTACAGTCGAAGATCGAAACTTGCTCTAAACAGGGCCAAAGTAATTAAAAATTGATCAAAATATTTGCATGGAAGTTATGTAGAAATATTTAAAAATTTCAATTAGTGAGACATTTTTTAAAATTTAATTGAACAAGAATGAACTTCAGTCAGTTATACTTCTTTTTAATCGTGCTTGAGCTCAGTAATTTAAATTTTAAAGAAACTCACAGTAATTAATAAAGAATTTCCATTCAATAAGAATTTACAATACTGGTGGCAAATTATGGCATTCAAAATAATTCGAAATTTAAAAATATTTCAATATAAACTCTATTGAAATATTTCATAACTTCGTCCAACAGCAAATGCCGTAATTTGCCCCCCCCCCGTATTTAAAAAAAAATTATTCTTGGTAAAAATTTGTCTAGCTATCAAATGTACTAATTTGTACCTTTTCTTTGGAGTTTGCAAGCTGTTTATATTTTGTTTTGGGAGTTATTTCGTTTTTTAAGGATCTGCAAAATTTTTTTACTTTATTTAAATTATATTATTTATCAATTTTAGTTTGTTTTTGAATCATTGTATGTAGTATAATTAAGGTCTTGATAGTGTAGCCCTATCTTCAATGCCATCATCGTTACTCGGGAATTATTCCCAAAAAAAAATTTAAATAGTCCACTGACAGAGGTACTTTTTAATTAAGGTACCACATGTCATCAATATACTACTTGTGTTAAGTGTCTTTCAGGTTATAAAATATTTAATTAAATACCTAACAAGCTCAAATGAAATTAGTTTTTTATTAGGTAATTATTACTAGCATTCCTAAACAAAAATCATTTCAAATTAATTGTTATTTTCAAATATTTGTTTGAAATACATAAATAACTCAATGTTTATTGAAAATAAACATCAGTGTGGTCATTAACACAAAGGCCATTACATGTCTTTATTAAAAAGCTGCTAAGCGTGAAGGTGAAAAGCTGTCAAGGACGCGCAAAACAAAAGCCATAAATAACAAAAAAGAAGCTTATTAAAATAAAATATTGTCCGCAACATACTACGGTCTCCTTATAGACAATAAACACACCCAAAAATAAAAATGATTTTTATTTATATTTTAAGTGACAACAATAAAAAGAAATAAACAAATGAAAATAATTGACGTATCCTGTTTCTTTTAGGTGGACGGAAGTGTACTAAAAGCTTCACTGTTTGTGGCAATTTTGTTTCACTTTTAAGTCTTCTAAGTTGTTTTTTAATTTCATTCAAATGTTTATGATAACAAAAAATCTCATTAAAAACATTCATTTTTATTACCATGTTTTAGTGACATTTAATTTAGCAAAAAAAACTTTCTTTGTTTTTGACAATGGATGAACTTTTTTGGTGTTGTTTAAAACATCGTTAAAATTATTTAAATGCTTGCACGAGTGTCAGTGATTTGTAACTTTTACCTTGATTAACAAAAAAAATTATGTTTTGTGCATTCAAAAACTTCTTATATCTTCTTTAAATAATACTTACGTGGACGGAAAAACATTATAGTAAATACCATGATACAATAATATAAAAGTAAAACCACATTTAACTTTTAAAATTAATTATGACTTTTACCCAAATTATTTGAATACTGTTTTTTTGTAAACAGAGAGGAAAACGTTGCCACACACACATTATGACAACTTTTATTTAGGAATACTTTTTGAAATGTGTAATTTGAGTTTAGAAATTATAGCTTAATACATATTTATTAAATTTTTTATTCATTGGTCATGCAGATAACGAAATCTGTGTGTAATATGATCTACAAAAATTAGCAAATGTTAGATAAATTATTTATTTCACCATATAATAAAAAAGCCTGATGGCTAGGGATACCACATCATTCTTAAAAACATAGATGTTAGACAACGAGTTTTTGTTAAAGCAGCATGAGAGCAAAGTCTAATAAAATTACCGAAAACTATTAGGAAGCAGAATACTTGAAAAATCTCGCTTCCATGGCGAACATTGTAAAAATACGAGAGAAGTTGCAAAATCGAAAAAAATCCCTAAAATTGATGTATTAGAGACTGTTAAAAAAATTAGCTCGGAAATAACGTGAAAAAATCGGAAGTTCCCGAAAATTTTCTAAATGCATTGAAGAAATAATTTACACTGCAAAGAATAACAAAACCGCAGAAGTCAGATAAATCGCCAAAAAAAATTGCTAAAATCGCAAAAATTGCAATGCCTAGTAAAAGTTTTTGTATAATTTTGAATGAAAATAATTACAACGGACTTAAAAATTCAAACAGTTGGTCATCGTTCACCGACCTAAGAAATAAACCATCGCTAGTTAGCTACGCAGGGAAACTTTCGTCCAACGTACTGATTTTGTGTATTTGCATACACACAAATATGTTTCTTATTTCCTACGAAGAATATTAGCCGTTGGTCCCCGTTGTGTTTATATATAGCAGCTACGTCCAAACACACATGCTCCGACATTTGCACTTGCGGTAAAAAGCTTTGAAAGCGCTTGAATTGTTTCTTGTTTCTTTGCAAAGTAAGAGCACGCATTATTGCCGTCGAGATCATAATGGCTGATGTGATTTTTTTCTGCTCCTGGCGGTGTGAAAGCACAAAAGCTCTGTTTTAAAAGTTTGCATATTGTGCATATGACTTGGACGTAGCCAGAACACAAAGTCCCGCTTTGATTCGGAAGAGGTGCAGATGCTGTTCAGTTAGGAATTTCCTTGCAGCTGTTAATTTTCATGCTGTTCTATTTTTGCTGCTGCCCTTGTTGGTGCTTCTGTATTTTTTATTGCTGTTTCTTATGAAATAATTTTAATATTTTTAATTAAATAAACAATAAAGTCAAACAATTAATCAAAAACTCGAATTTCATAAACTAATAAGGTTACATTTATTTTGAGAGTAAAAAATAATTGGGACAAACTTCAGAAGGTTAATATGGCGATGAAAAGAGAGAACGGTTTTACCTTTGTATTATTGCTTCATGGCAAATACTTACCTCCGTTTCAAATGTGAATTTGATTTAAATTTTGTAACAAAAACTACCAAAATACATTTACTTTGTTTCACAAAAAAATACTACATTTTTAATCTTTGTTAAAAATGTTCAACAAATATTTTGTCTGCATGCAAATGACATTATTTGGGGAAGGTGCTGCAGATATCGAAAGTGAAATAAGAGAGAAAACTTAATAATGGTGATGATGAAATTTTTCTTCGTGGGGGTATTTTTTTATTGAAAAGGGTAAACGAGTACTAACAAGGGGTACATACACATATTCACGATGAGCTTCTTCACCCTCTCCTGTACGCGGTCGGGTAGCCTCAAAATAGACCTTGAAGCCCCCGCCCATAAATGAGAGTTGTATTCCATTTTGAGTAGGATATAAGTGGTTTAAATAGTAATGAGACCAAATGGGATCGTCTTATGGCGAAATAAATAAAAAAAAATTGTTTTCTCTGTGTAAACTTAAATTCTATGAATCATATAGTATGGGTCTAGTTTCCATTTTGTCGGACAATAGAAATGACATTAGTGTAACATGATGCAAACCTTATTACAGTTTCTATAGTCAGCAGTACGTTTCTTAAAATTCCACAGGTTCTGTGTGCATTGTTTTCTGTAAGAAAAACTTTATATAAATAAATCTTTTAAATAATGTGGAAAGAAAAATAAAACAGAAGTTTTGACATTCCATTGAATGATCCAAGTCTCTGAAAAAGTCCTTATTATTAGTTTCAGCTTATATAATTTCTTAAGGTCATATGAAAATGTAAATATTTGTATTACAATCATGACTTGTGCACAAACTTAATAAAAATTTCTCTTATTTCCTTTTTCGTCCCATACTCATGCTCCTCCAAATCACAATATATCTGTTGAAGTAAAGCTGTTACGCACATTATGCACTCCTTTCTGTAAATCCGAATGCGATCATTTTGACACTTAATTTGCTTTTTCTTCCTAAGGTTTAATATTTTCTGATACAACATTGCCTTAGTGGTTAACCATCCTCTACTAAAAGTCATTTTTCATTTGCATAACAAAGTTTTCGAAGCTAACTCTGTTCCTACCGTTATTTTACAGAAATTTCTATTTACTTACCATTACACTTTGTGGCTATGCAAGTTAGTATGCTCTTTAATCGTGGTTTTAGTTAATGCTGCTTGTGACGACCAAATGGTGAGAAACGTTGATGGCTAAAGCAGTAAAAACGCTGATGATTGTGGCTTACGTGTTGTTGAATCATTTCCATTTTCATGTTTTTTAGCGCTTGTACAAAGTGTTTAAGTTTATATTTCATGTGGAAATTTCTCATACTTTGGTTCGCAGTTAAATTTTTTTTTTGTAAATGTGTCCATTTGTTTTGTTATTTAAAAAAAATACATTACTTAATTTTATTTCGTTGAAATAAAAAATTTAATAATGTTGATGATATTTTTGGTAAGAGTATCTTTTATTTATGTTGTAGAATTGTTAGCTGTTAGCACAATAAGAGGCAGGATATTATTTCCTTGTACTTATTGTTCATAATGGACTTTGTTCTTCGGTCTTATTTTGCTTTTAAATAACAGTTATGAGTTTTTTCTTTATTTCCTTTATTGCATTCTAGAGGCAGATTTTTAGTATGATTTTTATTTTTAGTATAGATATAAACATTAGGAAGAAAGATTTAACAAAAATTTAGACAACGAAAATATAAAGAAATAAGGTGTGATTTGTATTTTCTTGCATATACAATAGATTTTGTATATAAAGAAAATAACATAAAAGCTTTTTTGAGTTAAAATGAAAGAAAAGAAATAAATTTAATGAATTTTGTTACAAGTTAATATTTTTGGACTTGCAAATGGTATTGTAAAATTTGCTTTATTTTGATTATAAGTTTTAGATGGTCAAAAATTTTAAATAATAATAAGAATCTACTTATATACATTCACACATACTTATGACTTGAATGTTTTCTTTTTTACTTTTTTAAGAAAATAATTTATGCCAAATTTGCATACAGTTCAAATTTCACTCATAAAATATAAAAATTAATATTTTTAATACAAAATTTATGTACATATAGTATACATTATATTCTCGTATGTTTGTATTTCATTGTCGCTTTAACATATCATCAGTATACCATACAACCATACTTTTGAAAAGTTTCAAACCTCTTATCTTATGCACATACTTTCAAAAATCATTTGTGAATTTACATATTCTTATTGGAAATTCCAAGAAAAGATTTATATTCGATATGTATCTATATTATTTTATTAATAATAATCTTTTGCCTCGAAAAACAATTCCGAACTTTGAACAGCCAGTTATTCTTGTCAACATTTGTTTAGTTGGAACCATTATGAAAAACAAAAAATTCTTGCCAAATCTTTATGGTACAAAATAAAAAAGAGGAGGTAGTGTTTTTAAATTTTGCAACAATGGTATTATGTTTTGTAAATGGCAAGATACAAAGGAAGTTTTATTAATCAGTAATTGTCACAGTAATACCGTAGTGAATGTTAAAAGGCCAAACAAGTAAGGAGACGCCATTGAAGTTTCATGCCCTCAGGCCGTTTCTTTCTACAACAAGTATATGGGCGGCGTCGATCTTTCAGACCAGTTTTCTTCTCTTTATGATCCTGACAGAAAGTCAGGGAAATGGTGGAAGAGAGATTTCCAAAAGCTGATATTGATTTGCGTATCTATTGCTTGGATTATATTTCAAGAAACTCGACATACTCAAACATCATTAATTGGTTTACTTGTTGAATTGGCCCAAGGAAAAGAGAGAGAGAGTCAGATAATTTCTAGGTAATGTGCTAACTTGACAATAGGAGAAAGGAGAAAATAATGTATATTTTTTCATTTCTTTATATCGGGAAAAATGTTGTCAAGTAAGCAGATTATCTAGAAATTATATGACACCCTTACGATTACAAATTTATATACTTTATACCATGTTGCAGTGATAAGTATTGTATCAAACACGAACTTGGTCAAAATTTGTATCTCACTACTTTTGATGACCGAAATTTTGGAAAGGAATTTGGCCTTTTTTCACATTTATGTTTTTGTGAGGATATGTTTTACATAGACATTTTTGCTCTTAATCCAAATCAATTTTCAGTTTTTGTTTATGACACAGATTTTTTTAATGCGCGTGGCTAATATTAACCCGTAAACAAGGCGGTCACGCTTAGTTATTTTAATATAACTCGATAACGGTTTGTTCTATTTTAATAAATTAAACACTTAAATCTATTTCAGATATTTTTTTTGATTCACAATGGTTTTGGAGTTATTCCAAATCTAGTGACGAAAAAAAATTTTTTATGTTAAATTAATTTTTTTATTTGTTTACAAAGTTTTATACAAAATTAAAATCACAAATATATAAAATTTTATACAGAAAACTAGATACGCTTAAAATAAAAAAGGTATAAGTAAAGAAAATGTATCCTAAAATATTGATTTTATTCACATTTAATGAAGATATACTACTTTGATAAACATTAGCGGAATTTACAGGTCGTATTAAATTTAAAACCCAATTTTAAACGTCCAAGTGTGGACTTGATAGTATTTGTATGTATCTTTTTCTTCTTTTATACAAACTCTGGTAGGGGTGAATGATGAAATTTTTCAAATAGTGGCACCAAATAGGGAATTTATTAAAAAAGGGGCAAAATAAAAAAACGAGACAAGTACACCAAAATTTTTATTTTTAATGTATTATTATATAATTCACTCTAAAAAAGGGGAACAAAAAGTGGCAAGGCAGTCGAAAAATTAATATTTGATATCTCACTTAATATCCTTTTTGCAATCAAAAAGCTTTGCATTTTATTTACTCTTTTATATCAATGGTGAATTGGAAATGTTATGAAAAAATACATATTGTATGCAAAGTTTATAAGTAAACGTTTAAAAAAGGAACACTCTTGTAAATAAAAAAACTATTATTGAACGATTTTATATATTGTGGCTCCATTTAATAAATCAAATAATCAAAAAGGTAATTCAGTCATCAATTTTGTAGGAAATAACGGAATTCTCAGATATATTTAAGAAACACAATTCATATAACTGCCAAAAATAATATAGAAACCCAGTTTTAGAATAAAAAAGAGATTAATTTTTCTTTTATAATTGCCTTAGTTCTTAATCTAATTTATCTTACGTAGAAATATGTATGTGTTTTGTGTTTTTTAAATAATCGATTCTACTTTTCTCTTAAAATGATGAATGAAAAATTAATGAAATAGCTTTTAGTTGGTGTTTTATTCAAGCTTGTCATGAACAAAATTTCATATGGAAATTTCAGAACGTGTGAATAATTGGTATCAAAAAACTTTATAAGATTGCAAAATATTTTGAAAATTTATGAAGAAAATCGTTCAAAAAGATTTTTCTGTATTAAAAAGTTGAAATATGTAATTTATTAAATACAACGTCCCTATGCAAAATCTAAAAATTTTAATAACTTAATTTATTGCACAGCAGTAAGTGAAAGTATATGAGTAAATATTTTTATATAAGTCCATATACCCTAGTTTTTCGGATCCGAGCCATATATGGAATGCCATATATGCTCCATTAATATTTGTTTAGCTTGGACTTTTTTTTTTTAATGATAGCACAAAGAATATTTTTTAATATTTGTTAGCACCCAAGTGCTTTACAACTAATTCTAAGTAAATTTCGCAACATGCAAAAACTTAGACATTATTTTTGTAAGGTGCCTAGTTCGACGCTTAATTCGATATTCACCACTTTATTTATAATTTCTATAGTATGACTTAGTGCAATAAAAAGCATTTACTTAACACTTAAATTGTTTTACGCATTTAACCAAATTGTATATTTTTTATCTGAGTTGGAGAAACATACAGAGAAACATATAAATAAGGAGGTTATAAGCAGTAATTCCTTTTCGAATCAATACTCTTTTATACATATACCGCTAAATATACCTTTTTCTTTAAAGTTATAAGCTAAGTTATTTTTTTTATTAGCCCAGAGATTAATAAAAGAAAAGTTTTATGTTTAAATTTTAAAAGAATTTTACCGTTCTTTCATAACCTGTGTGGCTTGTGCTTTCTATTCGATCCAACAACCCAAATTCATTTATACACTTTTTCTTTCTTCCGTTTGCTCTGTTGAAAAATTTAAAACACAACCGAAAAGTTTGTTCTATTTAAAGACAAAGGAAAACAAATTTTTTCAAGTGGACTGGAGCCCATCAAAGAAAAATATTGATCTTTGGCATATGCAGCAAATTTTTGTCCACTTCACCAGTATCAACATCATCATCGAAGATGTACTTGACTGTTGTTGTTTGCAGTCTACCGAGATGAGAATTATCATTTTTGTTTTATGAAGTTGAACACACATGTTACAATCTTTTGTTTTATTTTGGAAGTGTATGCCATGCATTTTTTTTGCAAATTAGTTTTTCCCAAAATGTTTTTAATAATTTTACGGTTTTCTTTTCAACAAATTGTGTTAATTTTTTAGTATAGCATGGAATTTTCCATTAGTTTTTTTGTTTGGTACGACATGATTTTTGTTGGCTATTTCCTACTGCTTTTTTACTTTATTTGAATAGTCGCAGCTGGACAAAAAGAAAAATATAAGTTGTTGAAAACAGATATTGCTATTCAATATTTTAATTTTGCATTTATTTAGGCATTTTATAAAACTACAAAAACACCTACTGCTTTTTTAAATGTGTATGGATTTCATTAAATATTTAATATAATCTTTCACAATTTTTTTCACTTAAATGTAACTTCGAATGAGGAAAAAATAGGTAGAAAATTGTTATATATTTACAACTCTCTCCAAGTTATTTGTGGTATTAAAGTTGCAATTTCGACTTGAAATTTTTCTGAGACATACATATCCTCACAAAAACATAAATGTGAAATAAGGCCAAGTTCCTTTCCAAAATTTCGGCCATCAAAAGTAGTGCGATAAAAATTTTGACCAAGTTCGTGCTTGGTACAATACCTATCAGTGCAATTTGGTATGCATTATATAAATTTGTAATCGAAAGGGTATTATATAATTTGTAGATAATCTGCTTACTTGACAATATTTATCCAATATAAAGAAATAAGCAAATAAACATTATTTTCTGCGTTTTTAATAGAGTAAAAATATTGCCAAGTTAGCAAATTATCTAGAAATTATATAATACCTTTTCGATTACAAATTTATATAATGCATACCAAACTGCAGTGATAGGTATTGTACCAAGCACGAATTTGGTAAAAAATTTTGTCTCACTACTTTTGATGACTGAAATTTTGGAAAGGAACTTGGCCTTTTTTCACATTTATGTTTTTGTGAGGATCTGACTATTTTTTGGAAGGTTTTCTTAATAAAGCTTTTTAAACTTACGTTTTTCAACGAAATTTTTTAACTTGGTATTATTCCAACATTTGTGCCAAATTTGAATAAAATCGCTTGAAATAAATATTTTAAATTTGCTCTTTTAATTGTGTGCTTTATTGGAATAGCTTCGCCCCTCTGGTAAAAATCTTCGGGTTTTCAGATTTTTCTAGTTAGTTGCTAATCTAGACCTACTTGTTTATCAACTTTCAGCTAATTAGCGTACATTTTATTTATTTTCTTCTTATGGGCGTGATATATTATTTCTTATTATTATGATTATTTCTTTCGTCTCACTCGCACTGGTTGAATGATCTGCCATGGATAACCGTATAATCTTGCGGTTTTTTGTGGAATGTCTTTAACAACCACGTTGTCTACTTCCTATGTGAAGGCATAGATCGTGTACATGCAGTCACAAAACCTTTTAAAGTACTGTTAATACCATCTTGGGCATATGGTTTACGTTACTCCGCCCATATTTTTGCAACACCATATTATGTTTAATAAATAAATAAATAAATATTCCTATAACGATACCACAGTCTTATTCCATGTCAAACTATCCAATATGGAAACAAGAAAAGCCAAAAATGCCTATTCAATTGTGGACTCTAAGCCATCGCGTTACTAAAAGTGAAAGTTTTTTAATCCTTTTGTGCAGTTTTAGTGATAAGTTGTTAATAAATTTTTTGAGATAACTGTCTTTTTCTTACTAAAGAATCACTTTCGCTACTTTGCATCTCAGTGATGATTAAGTGATGGAAGTTCTCTTGCAACACTTTTTTGTTTTGTTGAAGCTTATTTTTACGATCACAAGAATTGTATGTGCGTACAAGTTTTATTTTCGATAGAGAATAAGAGAACAGCACAACTTTCAAGTACATTACTACGTAAAGCAATTGCTATTACTATTTTCCTTTTTGCCTCCAAGTACGGATTCTTGCAAGATAAATTTTATTGTATGAAGTGAGACTAATCAAAATTCCTCAAACCGCACAGAAGTAATAGATTTTGTATCTCTCATACCACTAGAAAAGATCACTATACACTTTATGTGCTTCAACAAAAGTTTAATCTGTCGAAGAACTTTATTTAATTCCTTCTATTTCAAAGATGAAACTTGTATTATTGTGGCCAACAGGCTTGTATACTCGTAAAATAGAATGTTTTGTGTCGTTACCCTGCTCATAATATTCTCTCTCTGGTGATTAGTCTAATCTCGCTCCATGTAAGATGAGCAGCTTCATGTTCCTTTCTGTCGGAGCTGATCCAGAAATGATAGGGCTGACGACCAGCTGATGTAGACCTTTAGGATTCATTTATGTCATCTTCGTGTATCATTATCAATAGGGCAACAATATGCCTGATTCTAAAACATTTCCTTGAACGTTCAACTCGGTCAGTAAATCCGTAATATATCTGTAAGACAGCGATTAACGAACGTGTGTATTTTTGTCTTTGTTAATTCTGTAAAGTTCTATGTATTGCAACCATATAACTTGGTGTTCTGGAATAAGTTGTTAGCGCGCCCCATCTTAAGCAACTGGAGGACGCAATACGTGTCGTGTTAATGCAGTCATCAATTTTAATTGAAAGATTCTTCATTTTATATCATCATAATATCAACAACGGGTGGTGTTGTTGTGTTAGTTCCAATATGTTTTTTTCTTGATGTTTATTCTCAATCCTATTTCTTTTTTCGTAATTAAAGAATCTTTTTATCTTAGCCTAAATATCCTCCAAATGGTGATCTTTTAATTAATATCATCTGAATAGTCTATATCATTCAGGTATTCATTCCATCATATTCCATCCAACGCCTGTCGGGAACTTCCCGTAAATTTTTTCCATTACACAATCAAAAAACAGGTTGAATAATATGGAAGACATGATACAACCCTGTCTTATGCCACCAGTAGTTGTGAAAGATTGGCTTTCTTTTCCGTTGCAAGTTATACTCGGCATCTTTGTACAAATTGCGTATTAGGGTGACTGTTTTTTCAAATAAAATTTTACCAATTAGTGCATACCACGTAGTTTTGTGATAGTTTGTTAAAAGCATTTAGCAAGGGTGTTGTACTCTGCCGATTGCTCAATAATAATACATGGAGTATTGATCTGATCAACACATAATCATCCGCATCTAAAAGAAGCCTCAGTATTTCGCACAATTTGTTCCATTACTGGTGAGATTCCTTACAGTATCAATGTCGCTATTTGATTTTCATATAGCGTTCAGTACGGTAATACGACAGTTTTAACACTTCTTTAGGTCATGGTTTTTAGGGATAATAACTACTACACCTACTTTTTAATCTACAGGCATTTCATTGTTGGGCCTTGGGCTTTTTATTAGTGAGATTATAAATTCTGCTAACGTATCAGCAGCATATTTTAACAGATCAGTGGGGATGTTATCACAACCAGATAATTTATTATTTTTTTTTTTTCAGTACATGTGGCTGGGGGATTTTTTGAAATGCCACCTCTTGGGTTACCTTGCATAGTAACCATCACGGTCTTATTCTGGTTATTATTATTTTCAGTTAACGCCTGTTTGAGAATTGTTTGTACCAACTTTATTCCAGATGAAAATTTCCGACAAGCGTTCAATAGTTTTAATTAAAATAATATTTAAAGTTAAAAACAAACAGAAAATGCAAAGTTGGAATAGGGGCTACAGCTTAATGATAATCAAAATATTGAGACTGTCTTGTTTTCTTTATAAATTTAGGTATACCTTTGATGTATATTCTTACGTCGCTATGTATAAGAAAAAACTGGAAAAAAATTAGCATAAATAGCAAATTGAATATGACCTTCACGAGTTTTGTCATACAATTTTACATTTAAAATCACGCAGGAATTTAAAAGTGAGTTAATGCAGCATTATACGCTGATTTTTATCGTGAAACTGTATGGAGGAACTCGTTAGCACCTAATTCTATATCGTTACTTATGCTTACATCATGCCAGTTTTTGCTTTAACATAAAGGTCTTAATGTTGTTGAGTATTTTATGCAACTTTTTGATATTACAATCATATTGAGTATTTTAGAGACAATATTTAACAAGCGGTTTTATAGAAATATTCAAAAAAGCTTCAATATTTTTTATACACATATATTTTTTATTAGAGAATTTGTATATCTTTGTTCATTCTCAAAACTTAATAATATTTTCAACTCTATGCTGTCAGTTGTATTTAAGTCATGTATGGCTTTTTTTTAGTATTTTGTTACAACTGCAGTTGTGCATATGAATGTTTTTATTGGCAACAGAAACAACAACATTTTTTCAAGTTTTTTTTCTGTTTTGAATGTACATACATACATTTATATATGGAGTAATAAAATGGATCGGTTAATTAGTAATTTCGTTTAAAAAAATTCTCCGTAACGTTTTTTACAGTCCTTTTTTTCCTAAAATCTTCTCTTGATACTAAAATTATTAAGGAAAATATATAAAAGATTATTATTAAAAAATAAATAACTTATAAGTTATTTGAAAACACTCTGACAAACCCTAGCAAAATGGAACAACAAGCTTTTTCTGGAGGCTACCATAACATCATCAACAGCCTTTTTTATGCAGACGTTGATGCAAATCTTAGCTTCATATATACATATTTTTCAGTGCAAATGGAATATGTGAATTTTTTTGATGAATATTACCTGGGCAATTGTAGGACAGTCTGCTGTTTTTCGCATTCGGAGCACTTCAAAGGGATTTTCAACTATTGATCGGTATGCGAGTGTGACTATCGAGTTCTATTTTTGACTAACTCATACGCTAAATTACTTGAAAGTTTATTTATGTATCCTAGTACCCAGGGCGGCAGAAATCGTTGAAAATATTAATTAGCCTTTTCACCTCGAGCACCAGTTTTCAATTAGGGAGGTAGCAAATGCTTTAAATATGAACGTATTTTATGTAAAAGACTATAAATGCATCCAAACAATACTATATTGGTGCATAAATTACAGCCTCAGGATGCCAGTTAGAAGGTAAACTAGATCTCCATGAACTTTTTCCCATAAGGTTATACCATGTTCGCATGGACAGCAATTATAGAGGTTTGCTCTCTCATTCACGGTTTGCGGTCAAATCTTGATTGAATCAACATGGTTCGCCATACAAATTTTTGAGAGCAAACCAACTTGGTTCATTTTGAACCTTGTTGCGAACCATGCAGAAATTGCTATCATCCTTAGTCTTATCGCTAATTTATCTGAACTAGCTATCAAAATAAAATTAGTACACACATAAACATACACATGAGTAAATAAAAAACAAACCAAAAAAATGGACGTGTGTATGAATTAAACATAATAGAACACATTTTATTAATTAGTTTTTCTTAATTTGTTTATCCATAATTAAAAAGCAAATAACACAGCATATAAAACTCGCGCCAACTATTCACGTATGTACATATGGATGTATGTATATAAGCACACACATACATCAAAACAGTGATGCCAATTATTGATACTCAACCCGCGTAAAATATTTTTGAAAAAGTGCTAAATTCAAAAAATATTCGTTTAGCGCAAAATTAAGTAAAATTTTTCTAATAAGCGCGAAAACGATGTAGTTTTAAAAAGTTTCTGTTGTAAATCAAAAAATCCAAAAAATTTTTGTAAAATAATTTATTAAAAATAGATACGTATCATGAGATCAACAAATTACAATAAAGTGCATTATAAAGTGTACATATTACATATTTATATAATAGAAGTAAATATGTATACACCCTATAGGAACTCAAACACATTTGTAAGTACCTTCAAACTGGTTTTTTAATAACCACAACTGGTTGATTAAGTGACTTTTTTCCTTGTCGCCGACTCACTATTTTAACATAGACATGTCATAGGCAGTAGTCAATTGGCCATCTCTGCATAACTTCTAAATCGACTACTAACTATTTATTTTTCAACCACTCTGAAGTCACTTTATATTTATTATAGTTAAATAAATATTTATGTAAATCTTCATACACATTTGTATATCATATACATAGATACATATGCATATACTATATATAATGAATATACATATGTATATTGATATATAGAAATAATTAGTATTTTTATATTTAAAACAAAAATACATAAATACGAAAGTTTTTCCTGCTCATAGAAAATATTATACATATTAAGTATTGAAATTATTATTTTTTTTTTCAACACAAACATTTGGCATTTGATTTCATGGCATGCTTCTTTTTATTTTTTTTTATTTTCTTTTCATTTACTTATTTTGCTTTTATTTATTTCTTACGTGTGCTTCTATTCAATATGTCTGGTTGATATCTGCATGAGATTTAAACCAATTTGTAGTCACTTGCAAAATAACTAATTTTTTTAGCTAGTGTTTTTTGTCAATCGACAATTTTATTTACTACAGGGTAGTATATGTTTACATAAGTACATACATATCAAATTGGTCGTTATTAAATAAAATTTCGATTTCTAGCACTTCCAAAAGCATACATACATTGTTGGATTTTAGGATGTACTGAATATCTTTCAAAACACGACAAATAGCTGATTATTCTAGATTCTTCCTTATATTATTCTTCTCTTTTAAAAAAGCAAACTAGCAAAATAAAATTAATAAAAAGTCGATATTGCTATATTAAAGGGAAAAAAGTTTACAAAGATTAAAATGTAGCCATATTGAACAATAAGTAAAAAAGGCTAAAAGGGCTGAAAGATAATTGTAAAAAGTGCTAGATTTGCGTTTTTTTAGTTTGGGGCATACATTATTTTCGATAAGTTGGCATCACTGTAGCAAAAATATTTGTCCAAACGAACCACGAATGTATCGCTTGAACGCCATGGTTGGCAATCGTGGTTCAGAAAGCGAACCAAGTGGTTCATGTTGGCGTCTGAACATGGGTACATCTTAAATGTAGAGCTTATGCTCATATGCTGACTTCTTTGGCATTTTAAAAAAGAAAATATTCATAATGAAACTGCAACCATCAGAGTGTCTACCTATCGCGCAAAGTTCTCTAAATAAGTTATAAAAATTATTTATAAATTTTGAATACCCTGTTCTACAGACATGTAGCTTGAGACTATTATATGAAGTTATTTGAGGTCCTACCTAAAAATCAATAATTTTATATGAGATGGATTGTTAAATATAATACTAAATGTACACTTTAAAATTTTTCATGAAGCTTTCTTATATTTAAAAGAAAAAGTAAGATTAAATAGATCGTGCCAAGTTTTCTAAAAACAATATTATTACGTAGCCTGTGATGTTAAATACAGAAAATATTTAGATATTAATTTACAACATATCTTACTGTAAATCTTAATAATTAGCAAAAAGTACAATTCATATATAAATTCTTCTCCCACCCAATAGTTTTATAGAATAATAGTTAGCTTTAGAAAAAAGAATTCCTGTGGGAATCATTTGAAATACAGATTACTTATATCTTTTTATGTGTGGTTTTATACTTGTCTAGGATTTGTTCGTTATTCGCTGCCAAACAAATACGTGCAGCAGACATTAGCTGATAGAATGTATATTTACATACGGCATTGATACACAAGGGATTTTAAATGAATACATGTTTGTAGAATTTTTTTTTTCGTATTATGGTTTCGCTAACATTTGAATATTTCTAACATCTATTTGAGTAGTTTTCAAGCTATTTAACCTTTTAAGTTGTTGTTTTGCTTAAAAATTTGGAATGAATGCAGGCAAAACTTCACTAATTTTAAAATAGTGGAATTTAGAATAAAAACAAACAAAACAGGACTGAAAAGAAATCATTGGATAAACAGTTCATATAAATAAAACAAAACAAAGAAATTTTTGTACAGTTTGGTTAATTTTGTTGAAAGTGGAAGTAAGAACAAATTGTTTACAATTATTAGAAAAAAATATAGATGTGTTTGTATATATGTGTATACATAATTTTAACGTTATTATTAAGATGAAAGGTGAAGCCAAACTTAAAAAAATAAATTTAAATATAAGAAAAATAAAATTTTCTGGCAATGAAGTTAAATTCACTGAAGAACAACTTCGAACTTTTCTTAACTGAACAAAGGCAAGAAAGCAGATTTCAAAATTATATAAATTGTATTTAAAAATATTATAAACATCAAAATGTGAGGAAAAGAATTTAAATTTTCCCAATTGTACAAAGTCAAGAAAACAGTTTTCCAAATTATATAAATCTAATTTAAAACTAACTTCCTCAATATTGTGGTCGAAATTTTGTACTCGTAGTTAATGGAGACTGTTTTGCAAAATTACTTTCATTAAAGTTGTTCTGTCTCAAATTAATGTTACAAAGTAAGAAGTTGTATTTTTCAGGAAAACCAACTAATATTCCAGGCAACGCTTGGTACTTAAACTGATTTATAGAAGTAGGTGCTTGCCAAAAACGTAATTTTATAAAATTTACCCATAACTTACCCTCCAAGATCACTTGATTTAAAAGGTTTTTTTTGGTTGTGCAAATTTATTTTTATATATCCATTTATCATTTATCAAGGATGTCTTTAAAAAAAGTATTTTTCATATTAGTATGCTTAGAATCTACAATCTATTTTGATGCCAATAAATTTTTAAAAAAGACTTTCACAGCTAACGGCACTTCTATTGTTCTAATTTTGATGCTAAAAATACCAAACATTGTGTGAATAAAACTGCAGACTAAAAATTTCTATCTTAAGAAAGGATGGTTTTTATAAATGCATAAAATTTTGAGTTGGCAACACCTTTTTAACTTGCGGCCATTTTTTTAGATATCAAGAACAACCATCAACAAGACGTCACAATATGTCTCAAAGGTCATCCCATAAGTGATTCATTGAAGAAAACGTTTGGCAACTGCATAGTTTCATGTTTCAGGTCCGTGAATTGGAATTTAATGCCACTAGACTATTTTCTGTAAGAATATGTGAAGTTGCAGTCTATGCCGATAAGCCACGATATCGCCGCCTTAAACGTTCACAAATGTTTGAAAAAGTCATCGAAAAATCGACCTTCAGATTTATCTATGTCCAACACAGCGATGTCGTATGCTAGAATTCATATATAAATTAAAGACCAGAATATTATTAGAGTGATATAACTTCGTGCTAACCAAATAGAAAATGAAAAAACAAAAATGAATAGTGATACATATAAATGTATTTACCAATGGTAAATAAATAACTATTTCTCATATTCCATTTCATACTAAATTTGCGTTAAATAGCTGATGGTAATAACAAAACTCTACCCCATTAGATAGACGTGGGTGCTGATGAAGTGCGTGGGTGCTGATGAAGTGCGTGGCTGCACAGAAAAATATCGGTGTTTCCCACAGCTAATAAAGTCTAAGTTTAATTTTTCTTCTCTTCTTTAGGAACTCACATTAATTAAAAAAAATATTTCATTCAATAAGAATTGAAATAACTGAACTTAAGCCTGACTAAAAGTTATTTCTGATTAAAATTTCTCATTATTTTTAAATTAGACAATCGATTTAACTACGTCGGAGCTAACCGTTCTATGTATGAGTGGTATGACTACAATACTGTAAAATATTTTAGTTTTATTTTAATTTTTTTAATTTAAATAAGGAATGCTTTGTATAATATTGTGCTTTTAATTTATATCAGAAAAACACATGAACAAGGTATATATAAGCAGGTGGCAGTACTACTTCAGCTGATAATTTTTTGCTCTATGTGCTTTTAACGTCACTGAGATATGTAATTGATTTTGAAAAAAAGCCAAAAATATTATAAATACAGTGTTGCCCTCAATGAAATGTTGAACGACGCATGGAACATGTCAAAATTACACATGAAATGAATTTGATAATTTAAATTTTTGTTAAAAAAAATGCGATTGAAATCAACGATCCAACAACAATTTATTAAGCATCTCAAATAATGTGTTTTAGATGTGAGCACTTCATTAAACACATAAATGGAGTATATTCAGTGCTTTTCTCATAACTTTGACAACTGTGTGTTGTTATTAAATGGCGGCACGTGCAAAAATCATATACACGCGTCGCTATTACAATTTTTGAAAAACTTGTCTTAAACATGTTTAAAAACATAAGTGTGAACTTATTATAAGCTCTTAAATTTGAATGAGATGTTAAACTCGTAACTGTGAACATAGTAAATGAACATCTACTAATCTAAATATTAAATAGTTCCTAGTTAGTGTTCCAACTACTTTTAGTTCAGCTCTCCTAAGGCTTTCATTTTTCAATCTTGAATTTTGTAAAGGCAGAATTTGTTTTTACTTTCTATTCTGTTACAAATCAGCTGACTCTTTTGTTTATAGAAATCTAATACAAGTCATTAGTTTTTTTAGAATTAAAGAAATGTAATTTTTAAAATAAAAACATAAAATTATATTGAAACTGAACAATGGACGATGCAAAACTCATCATTTTAGTGGAAAATAGGGACCCTACTGATTAGATAGGTTGATAGGCTGATAGGTTACTACAGAAAAAGTAAGTACTCACTTTTAGAAGCAGAACGGTACAGCACAGAGCAGATCCAAAAAGCAAACACTAATGAAGCCTCAAAGTTTTCGTAATATTGGTTTTGGATAGGTGAAAATTTGTTCGCATGTGTATTGAAAGAATGTGTGCAAGGCTTACAGAATGAAACATCTTTCTTTTTTGAACCAACCTTTGAAATCAGCATACGCAGCCATTCACTTTGGAATCTAAACACGTTATTTTCGAACAAATATGCATAACAAAAATATGTATTTTAATGGTGAATGTAAATTTTTTATAACTAAGCAGTTATTTAAGAATCTATAAGTATTCAATATTAAATTTACTTTCAATTTTTAAGTTTTGACAAGAATATTAACAGAATTGAAATCAGTCAAAAGAAGCAATTCTCTTTGGAATACAAAAACGTTATTTTGAGACAAATTTAAAGAACAAAATAATTTATTTGAGAATGTAATTTTTTTTATAACTTACCAGTTATTATATTATTATATTTTTCGGAAAAAAATTAAATAAATTAATGCATAAATTCTAAACTAAATTTAAATAAATGGCAAAAAATAAATAAAGGGGTATGAACTCTTTTTTTCATAACAATTTTTGAATATTTCATTTTACATAACCCCAATATATAACCCCAATTTTATGGCGAATATCGTTTGAAATATTCATATTCGTATTTGTATAGTAATCACTACTATAGGCTATAACCTACGGATGGAAATCATGGTATAATTGTACTTTTTATGGTACATTTTTGACCTTCCCTTGGTACCGTGGTGCTACCGCGAGTTACTTGGTACAATTTATAAATATCAATGTTTCACTATATGGTAAAATTAGGTATGTTTTACTTTTATAGTAAAATGCAGTAAATGATTAGTTCCTGCGAAAATTTTAAAATTTACTCTCAAAAAGAGCTGTTACAGAAAAAAGCATGCGAACAGAAAAATAGTAAAAATTAGTAATATTAAAAAAACAGCTGAATCCTACTCCACATAGTGTTAAAAAATATATATGTATAAGCTTTTGACTACTCAACTCTTTTAATTGTTAGTACTCAATACAATATTATTATAACAAGAACATTCTAAAAAAATTTGTTTCATGTAATATTTGTTTTGATTTCTTTATTTTGTTGTTGGTTAAATTAGTAAAAATTACGTGACTATTTGTTAATGTTATTAATTACCTCAAAAGCAAGTGCAGTACCAAGTAACCAGATACTTTACAGTTTTACAGCTCTGAGTTATTAGAATAATTTGCAAAATAAATGGATTAATAAAATAAATTACAAAATAGGTATATTAACAGCTGTTATTATTATGCTTTATAACTGAATAATTTTTAATGACTCTCATAATTTTTGTTTAACCTTTTCCCACATTTTTACACTTTTCATTTATTTCCATTTTGAATCATATGCTTTTATCTTACTAAACTTTAGTAGACAAATTTCTGCAATAAAAATTTGCAAAATACTCAGTCAAGAACTATTACTTTACTCTCTTAATTTTTGTTCTCATTTATTCTATTTTGCAGTAAAGTTCGGTAAAAAATTTTAAAAACTTTTGAGTACGCGAAAGCAATTATTAATTTTGTTCTCTTTTATTTTTTTTGTATTTTAATCCCTAATATAATAGTCGAATTTACGAATGTACCTTTATGACTGTAATATTTAATACTTTTTTATGTTATTTTTTATTGTATACTGAATTTGTATGCAAATTTTTGCTAAGTTTCTGGTTTTTATTGTAAACTTCTGAAATTTTATACACATTTTTTTACGTTTCTATTTTTTATCAATAAATATTAAAAAAATGGTACCGCCATGGTCTAAAAAGTACACTTTGCTTTCATAGTTGGTACAAAATCCAAGAAGTCATTTTCCTTCCCTGCTATATGTACATATTAGTGATGCCCGAATATTCGTATTCGTACTCGAATTGTAGAATATTCGGCCATTCACAGGTGAATACGAATGTATACGTATTCTTTAAATTCAGCGGATGCGAATACGAATGTATTCGTATTCGTCAAATTCAGGCCAATACGAATACGAATATTTTTCAAAGAAATTAAATAAATAAATGCATAAATCCTAAATTAAATTTAATTAAATGACTAAAAATTTTAGTTTGTACAAATACATTAAGGATTTTCATGAGAATGTTCAAAAGTCTCGCAAACTGTGCAATTGTTCATTTTTACACTCTCTTAAAAAAAATGTCAATAATTACATACATATATGGACATTTATTTACTCAAACCTGTTAAATTTGCCCAACAATTTTTAATCGTAAACTTGAGCTGTGCAATTGCGCATTTTGTAAACAACAATTTTTTGGTTTTTTGCCTTTAGGCATTTTTAAATACAAACACACACTTTTTTATTTTTTTAGAAACATATAAATATGTATTTAAACTGAAAATTGCTTGAAATTTTCTTGTTTTAAATTGATCAAATTAATTTTTTTGACATTTCATTAAAAAAAAGTTACTGAGGCGCTTCATGAAACAAGTCTCGCAAGTTTGCCCAATTGCACAAATGGCAATTTTAAGAGTTCTCACGAAACCCTTATTAATTTTTTTATAGAAATTTGTGCTTTGTATCATTTTCAAATATTATTCAATAACGATCATTAAAATTTTGGGTACTTTTTATTAACTTTAAAATACGCCAACAAGATTGTGGTCCTTTTTCATAAAATTTTTTAATATTTCATATTGCATATAATATTTGTATTCGCGAATATCGTTTCAAATATTCGTATTCGTGTTCGCGAATACCGTTTGAAATATTCGTATTAGTATTCGTATCCGCGAATATCAAAAACTGACATTCGTTACATCACTAGTACATATATAGCCAGCCAACCTGGATGAATATTGCTCATACGTCACCGTAAAAAATATATTGCTCATAAATGCATGCTATACTTTTAGTTGTAAATAAAAACCCTCCATGTATGGTGCGTATACGCAATATATTAAACATGGAAACTAGCGATGAGCGATAACGTGATTTTTTAAAAATATTGCTCCTTGTGAACGCGATTTCTAAATCGCTGTTTTTTTAAACTGTGACTGTGATCAATGTTTAGCAGTATTTTGTTTGTAGCAGATTTGTTATTTTGAGAAAATATAATAAGAAGAGCAGCAGTGAATGTGATCACAGTTTAACACATTTCAACTCTTCTGCTTAAAAAGTATTTATTATTATTGGCATTTTAATAAATACTAACAGAGACAAGAACAAACAGTTAGTAAGGCCTCTTTCATATTAGGCAACTTTAATTGCGCAAGATTAATTTTCATTTTTATTTATTTTCTTTTGAACTTGCTTTTATGTTCACATTCAGCAACTTTGTTGAGCAATTTTAATTTTCTTATGCTCGATTTTCTTAATTTTTTGACATTTTTTTTTCATTTCTGTATTATTTGTAATTGTGAAAGTGATTTGAAATTTGGTGTATACAATGGAAGTTAAAGAAAAAAATAATTTAGTTCATGATATACTTGAATGCATCGGAGAAGCGGATAGAATTGACAGCAGAAACAGAATTGCCAAGTACAAGCAAGTCTGCACTCAAATCTCGGCAATTCTTTGCCCTTCAAACCGACCTTTCCTTTCACACCCACAAACACAAGACTTGCGCAAATTAAGTTGCCTTATCTGAAAAGGGCCTAGTCAACCCCATTCAAATATTCAGAATTGTCGTAAAAGGCAGAGACAAGAATGTGAGAACTATACATAGTTGCCAGAAAAGGCAAAGGTATAAAAAATAAAATATGTGGTAACTTTATTTACTGTATAGTAAGCATACAAGGGCATGCACAGTTTGTATGAAAGAACTATATTTCTAAAACAGGTTTCTAAGTATCGCTATCATCACTAATGGAAACATTCAGTAAATTGAATTTTTCGCGTGGATTTCATACCATTTTTAGGTATTTGTTACATTAAACAGAATAAAACAATAACGATTTTCATACGAATGTTTTAAAGTTTTGCAAACTATGCAATTGTGCACTTTAACGCTCTCGCAAATAAAACGTTAACAATTGTATAGAAATTTATTTACACAAACCTCTTAATTTTTACTCAAAAACTTAAGCTGTGCAATAGTGCATTTTGTAAACCACAAATAATTTCTTTTTTTGATTTATTTAGGAATTTTTAACACACAGTTTCTTATTTTTATAGAAATATATACATTAGAGCGACTCAACAAAAAAAAATTATTTTGTTAACCCTCTGAAAATAAAGCTTGATATGTTTTTTGGTGATACCCAAAATATTTTGGTTCTAGCGTTGACCTTCCGTGAGCTGAACCGTTTTTAAAACAGGTTTTTTTCATTTTGTCGAATTCTTTTGTACTTTGTTCCAAGACGACATAAATAAAATTTGGTATCATCGAAAAGATTTTTTGAAGCAGCAGTAAATAAAATTCATTTCAAATTCATTTTAAGTTTTATGAATTTGAGAGAAAAAAACCTTATTTTAAATTAATTATTTCAAACTAAAAACACACTAATAACGATTTATGTTGATTATAAGATCTTAGTTTTTTTTCTTATACCCTTGACATTATTTTGACGTAATTCAAGAAATTTTTTTCAATTATTTTACAATTAAACTATTAAAAATAGAGCAAAAATCATATGTTTGTAGTGGATTAGGAGTAGATTAGTTTACAATAAAATTAACAGAAAAAAAGGAAAGGGCGAGATTCGTTCTTAAGAAAGTTAAGTTAATCCGATTGTAGAAATAAGTCATTCACATTTATTCGTTCATTTGACTTTTTGGTAACTTAATACCCGTATTCTAACCTCTGTGACATTGACAAAATTATAACAAAACTAAGGAGAATGACTATTTGGGTATTTTGGTATTCTTAAAAATATTTTCATGAATAAAATATAACAAATTTGTCACCTTATGAAAAGCACATAACAAAATAAAAATATATTAATTTTCCTTTTAATTTACTTTTCAGCTGTGAGAATTAAAGAGAAAAAATCGTGATGATTGAAAAATTGTTGACATCTTATGCCAAAAAAAGACAATTTCTTTGTGCATTTTTTTGCAAGAGTAAAGGAAAAATTTATTCACGTTTTTCAGAATAATTTCCACACATACAAAATTAATAAGGACGTTATTTAAAGGTCAATTTGTTTTCTAACCTTCTGTGTATTTTTTTATTTGATCAAAGAACTGGTTCTCAAGTAAATGCATATTATGTGATGCAGCATCCTCTTTTTCTTAATAACGGAAAATTTCGAGATACAGAGTCAATTCAATAAAATAAATTTATATGCATTGGAGCTCAGTAGCATATGCGCGAAATTTTACTATCAAAGTACCGACTTCGAAAATCGTGTTGACCCGTGTTATCAACAATTTTATTAAAAATTATAAATCAGGAGAAAAGTCATGTCAAAAAAATTAAATATTAAAGGCCAACCATCTTTGAAACTATTAGATATATATTTATTATGCAATCTTAATTTAATCATCTATTAAAAAACTTTGCAACTTAAGTGATATATCCAAAATTTTCCACATCTGGCATTTCTTGTGTTGTCATTTTGTAGTGTCATTATCAATATATGTATGTGTAACGTTCTTTACATTGCGTTTTTTTTATATGGAAAACTATGTCACACATGAAAAATATCGGAAAAGCGACAAAGTGCCACACATTACTCCGATGTCACAAAATGCCATAATGTGTACTTGGCATTACATTGCTTTATTTAAGAAGTACAATTAATTAATGCATCATTACATGTTTTTCGTGCTCCATCTTTCTATATTACAAATATACTTTAAGTTTAACATATGCAACTATTTCAGCCATTACTATTTACGAATTCTGACAAGTTTTTGTTCTCGTAAACAAATTTTATTGCATGAAAAAATTTTAATAAAAAAGAATATATTATATCTATACTTGATTACAAACCGTTTTGACTGTTTTATTAGCTTGTTCATCCCCAAGCAAAATCGTAAAAAATTTTGTTATATGGTCTACAATTAAAATGAAATATTTCCTGCAGGGTTAAAAATTTTAAATATTTTTTTTTTCGAAAATAGATTGAACACATGTTACAGTTGAAATTATAGCATATATTTTTAGAAACAAAGCTGCAAAAGTACACAGAGAAAACAGATTCGTTGAGACAACCGAATTTGTTGCCAATCAAATTTAGGAGGTTGCACCAACTATCAATTTTCTTGTGGTACCACAATATATTTAGTTATAACCATTAACCCAATAGTTGCAACAACAGATAAAATTGGTTAACAGTATGGAATTTGAAATAAAAGTTATTCTTGCTACCGAAAATATGGTTAGTATCACTAAAACAATATCATAATTAATTCATGTGAAAGAAAAATTGTTCTTCCTTGCTGAAACATAAATAAACAATAAGCGCAAATAAAAATACAAAATTTAAAAATTTTATTGTTAGACATATTGTCATAAGTTTAATTTAATTGGAATTTATTTTCTGAATGTGACGCATGTCTGTATAAATTTCTTTTACCACACCGAAAAAAAGTAAAAACAAGATTCATTTAAAAAATACAAAGATTCCGTTAAAAAATTAATTAGTTTTCAACCAATCACAGAAATTGTAGTATTAACTCATCCATTTTAATTGAAAATTTTTTTTATTTTTTCAGTTAAAAAAATATTACATTAACTAAAAATTTAATTGATGATTTTTTAAAGATCCAATTAAAATTTAGTTGAAATATTTTTAAAGATTCATTTAAAAAAATAATCGAAATATTTTTGACGATTCATTGAAAAAAAAAATTTAAAATTTTTAAAGATTCAGTTAAAATAGTAATTAAAATATAGAAAAAATTTAATAGAATAAAAATTTAAAAAATTATGTTATTTATGTATAAATAATTTCCAAAAATGGAAACGTTGTTATATTGTACCATAAATCTAACTCATGCGCCGTATGGTTTCTCAAGTTCGAATGGTGCACGAAAGTACGTCCAATGGCCGTACTTGGCGTTTGATAGTGTTCCGTAAGTGTAAATGTAGAATATCGCAGCTTTTCTTTGAATTTTGTGTGTATTTTGAGATTGGATTTTAAAGAAAGGCTACGATATTTTCCACAACATATTCATACATACTTACGGAAGACCATTTGCATCGAACCCCAAATACCGGCAATGTACGAACTTTACCATCCATATTTGGTCTATTAGCTTGTATTTCTTTTTTTATATGCTTTTTCCTCAAGAAAAGAGAAGAAAATTAATTTCTGTTTTTTTCGTTATATATTTTATTTTTATTCCACGCATGTCAAAATTATTATGAATCAAAAAAATAAAAAATCTAGCTGAGTAGTTTTTTTTCTCCCACATAATATATCAAAACCAATTAAAAGATTAATTGGGTATTTTAATTGAAAATATTTTTTCAAAACAATGTCGCATACTATAAAAAACAGCTCAATTTTCATACATAAAAACCAAATTTTCATTATTTACTTACAATTTATATGTAATAATTATTAACCATTTCATAGTACTCTGAGTTAAGCTGGTAAAAGCTCTCACACCACACCGAAGGACTTCAGACCTATAAGTCTATCATCCTTTCTTCTGAAAACATTGGAAAGGATGGTTGATCATTATATCCGCAAAACCATCAATAGTAAACTACTTTCCCCGCATCAACATGCATATCAAACGGGAAAGTCAACAGAATCGGCTCTACATGAGCTGGTTGGCACGATAGAGAAATCTCTTTGTGTAGGTGAATATACCTTTGTAGCCTTCGTGGATATTGAGGGGGCTTTTAATAATATATCTCCAGATGCGATAATTGAGGCATTGTCGAATCTGGGGGTTGGCGCGGGATTGTGTAAGTGGGTTCAAAATCTACTAACTCACCGTAGGATAACTGCGGCTCTAGGAGCTTCTAGGAAGACCCGCTTTGTAAATAGGGGTACACCACAGGGAGGAGTTCTTTCGCCACTATTGTGGAATTTAGCTCTGAATCCTGTGCTGCTATCTCTAGAATCGCGGGGGTGCAGAATCGTGGCTTATGTGGCAATAGCTGTAAGAGGAAAATTCCTCACAACATTAAGGGACATCCTACAGGATGGTCTTTCATATTTAACAAAATGGGCGGAGAAACGTGGGCTCGCCGTTAATCCTAATAAAACGGAACTAGTCCTTTTCTCCAGGAAGTAAAAGATACCTGATTTCCGACCTATAACACTTAATAATACGCAGATAAAAGTGTCCAACACTGCAAAATATCTTGGTGTCATTCTTGATTCAAAGCTGAGTTTCAAAGCGAATATTCTAGAGAGAGTGAAAAAAGCAACAATTTCACTATATCTATGCAAAAAATCCATTGGGAAGAATTGGGGTCTTACCCCAAAAATTGTTCATTGGATCTATACTGCAATAGTACGTCCAATTCTCATGTATGGCATCATCGTGTGGTGGCCATCCCTGGAGAAAAAGACGTATCTATACACCTTACACAAGGTGCAAAGACTTGCATCCTTGTATGTAACCAGTGCTATTCGCACCACTCCTACGGAAGCACTGGGGATGCTTCTTCATCTACTACCATTAGATCTAGTAGGGAAGGAGATGGCAACGTCCTCGGCAATCCGTCTTAGATGTGTTTCTCTGTGGAACGGAAATGGAACCGGCCACTGCAGAATACTCGATGGTGAAGTTAGGGGATGGAGGATTGACCAAACCTCCCCTGCTCTACTACACGAACGTCTTTATAAAACCTGGATACCATCTACAGAAATGTGGATGAATGGAACTCCAGGTAGAAGAAAAAGTGTTGATTTTTATACGGACGGCTCCAAAACACATGAGGGTGTGGGCTATGGGGTCTTTTCGAGGGCTTTAGGTCTTCGCATTGCAAGGCGACTTCCAGATCACTGCAGTGTCTTTCAGGCAGAGATCCTTGCTATAAGAGAAGTTGCGAACTGGTTAAAAGTAAATGTCACTTCAACGACTTTAATTAACATTTACACCGATAGTCGAGCAGCTATTATGGCCCTTGAATCCTCGCTTCTAAGAACAACAACAGCCCTCGACTGCCGATCATCTCTAAATGAGATGGCAGAGCAGTTTGATATTAGGATCATCTGGATCCCGGGGCATAGAGGCTTACAGGGGAACTCTAGGGCTGACGAGCTTGCTAGAATTGGGACAACCTTACAGGTTCCACCGGATTTGGAATGTGTGGGTCTACCCCTACTCTCTTGCAAACTCAGACTTAGGCGCAAGACAGAGGATGAAACAAATAGAAGGTGGGTCACAAGAAATGATTGTGTGATCACAAGGCAGTTATGGACTCACCTAAATAGGGAAGGTACGGATTACCTAATTTCAAAGAATAGGAAACAAATCTCGATTCTAGTGTCCGTGTTAACCGGACACTGTCTCATAGGTAGGCATGCACAAAAGCTAAGGGCTGAACACAACGACTTTTGCCATAGCTGCCAAGATATTGAAGAAGAGGAAAGCATAGAACATTTTCTTTGTCACTGTCCTGGACTTGCAGGAAAGAGAATGGCCACAATGGGCGCTCTTGAATTCAGGGAACTTTCTGACGTTGCTGGTGTTAAACTTCAACGTATTAGCAGCTTTATACTGAGCTCTGGATGGTTCGACGGTGGGGACTCCGCATAAGCAGAGTCTCCGTGGTATCACAATGGACCAAAACGATCTAAGTGAGTCCGGGTTTCTGACTGCCACCCCTACCTAACCTAACCTAACATAAGCTAGGTTGATAACACTTTTTTGATAAAGCAGTAACTTCAATTAAAACAAACATATATTCAATTAAAATATTAATAAAAAATATTATTTTTTCTAAGCAAACACTTAATTGAAAAAAATTCAACAATAATTTTTTCTGTGCACACATTTTGAACAGCCATAAACCTGTTATCTTATGCACAGACTTTTAAAAACCATTTGAGAATTCACAAATCTTAATATATATGAAAATCAAAAAACCTAATTTTTTAAATTGCTGCTATAAACTATGATAGTAAACTCAACCTCTAGTTAGTTGCAGCAACTGAATAAAAGTGTTTATCTTACGTTAATATAGGACGACAATTTTTTTGTTGCCAATACCATAATATTCATAATATTTTATTCGGCTGTGATAATCAATCAGTCTATTACTCATTACAAAATCATACGTTCGGTTGATGCAATCAATTTAAGAATTGTCACAATCATATTTTTATTACATTTATGCCCTGATGGCAATGAACATGGATTGTTTTTTGGTCTAATAGAAAATTGATAGTGTGAACTGAAATATAGTTCATGCAAATGATATTCTTTTGGCCTACCCATTTTCCAAGCAATATTTTTTCTGGGTGTAGGTAAAAGTAAAACAATATACAAATAAAAATATAAGTTATTAAAATATTAAATATTAGAAAATTGGTAAAAGGCAAGCACCAATTTTGTTTTTCATTGTATGAAAAATTTCAAATGCGTTTTTCAATTACTACAGTTTTGCATTTAATTACTCAAAGCTTATGAGAATTAATAAAAAATATTCTTTTTTTATATATATTCTTTATTGAATAAAATATTAATATTCTGGGAAAAATCGAGAAATTATTACTCAGCCATTCAGAGATTTAGCCATCGTCTTAATCCTGCTAAAAAAAACATATAAATAAAAAAAGCAATAAAACTTAAATGTATATTTGAGTCAGAAATCGTATTTGCAACCATTATGTTCGTTTGCGTTGTTATTGTTATTTATAAATAAAACTTGACCCTTTGCTACTTACTAATTGAAATATTTAACTAAATACATATTTTCGTTTCGGGTTTTCATACAAATTCTACGTATTTGGAAATAAGGTTTCCCCCCATTAAAAAAAATGGAAGTCATTCTAGTGGAACTACATTTTTATTGCTTCCAAAAAAATCGATATTTTTAATTTGCCGATAGTGAGCAAAAAACCATGTAGAAGTTTATTTTAGTCATACAAGACCTTGTAACTCCTCCATAGAATTACAAAAAATTTATTATTTTTAAAGAAATTTATGAAATAATTTTAGTCTAAAATTTTAATGTTATTTGCTTAAATTTACATGAAAACACTGTTTAGGGCTTAAATTCGTATAAAAAGAAACGGATTGTTAAAATAGGTAACTATTTACCATTTTTCCTAGATAAAAATATTATCGTAGAACACAAAAAAGGGCATTTTTCTTAATAACGCTTCCAATTCAGTGACCAGGCATCGAAAAAGAGAACTTCTTGCAATGACAAACCTATGTAAAAATCATTAGATCGGATCGAAATTTTCACACTTCCATATCGCATACTCTTCATTTTTATTACTTTTTTAGAGTCTCTTTTTTTGCTGGGCCAGCATTTTTTTGCTGGGTTTGGTTTTCAAATTGAAACTGTAAATTATACATATGTTAAAATGATTTTAAATTACAAATGATTTGAAATTTTCTTATATTATTTTTATTGAATGAACTTTTGACATTTGATATAAATTTGCATACACTATTTGCGCAAGTTCGCCCAATTGCTCAAATGGCAATTTTAAGAGTTCTCATGAAAACCCTTAATGTTTTCATGTAAATTTTAGTAAATAGTTAAAACCATTTAGCGGAAAATTAATTCATGAATTTATATATTTATAACGAAAATTTTTTGTATGGCTAACATAAATGTTTACTCACTTTTCTACTAATTATCTGCATATTTTAATAAAGATTCTTTAAAACAAATATTGTTTTCATTGGTGATTATTGTGTTCCAGAGTACTTTGGAAAAGGCTTATGAGTATACCTCAGTAGACTTAAAAATAATTCAAATGAGGTTAAAAAACCTTTACGCTTACAGAGTAACTCCCAAAAAGTTATTGAGAGTTACAAAGCTACAACTGTAATAGGGCAAGAAATTTTTTTGAAAATCAACAATATTCAACATACACAAATTCACTCTTTCTCTCTTCTCGTTTCTTTTTTAGTACTATATAACTTTGGTTTTCTTTAACTGCAGGCTCTACAACAGGACCTTTGGTCTGGAATACCTACTTTTTTTACCAGAAACTTGCTTAAACAATCTAATCTTACCCTTATAAAGCACAAAATCACTAAGGCCCAGTTAAAGCAACTCTATATAAATATAAATTGATATTTAAAAGTTGTTTTTTGTATATGTATATGTATTTTATTTTATTTTTGAATGAAAAACAACTTTTTATGTGAATTTATATATAAATAATATTTGTGAAATTGAACTCAAAACATTGTAATATTGGGAAAAAAATCAACGCGGTATGTACATTAATATTGATAAATAAAGTACATTATGCTTCAAGCAATACTAACAAGTCGTTAAGCATCATCAGTCAGTTAGGCTTAAATTGCATGGGCATGTTAACGCCCACTTTTTTAACGAAAAATGTATAGCCTTGCATTATCGCAATATATATGCCAAATTTCAATATAATCGCTTCAGGTAAGCGCTTTAGATTTGCTTTTTTAGATCTCATCTTTATGGGTATAGCCCCGCCCTCCTGGCAAAAATTTTAAATTTTTCGGATTTTTTTACTTTATGGCTAACCTAAACCTAGTTTTGCATCGAATTTCAGCTCACTACCACAAATTTTAATTTTTATGGGCGGTGCCCACTGGCTAAAACTTCCTTATTTTAAATTTTTTTGAGTTCCATGCTCACCTAGTTCTACTCGTATAGCGTTTCATCAATTTAATCAGTGTGTCAGTGAGTAGGGTTTGCGCAGCTATTATAATCGTAATCGTAATCACGATTAATCGCACCCTTTTAATCGTAATCATATTCGCACCCATTAATCGTTCTATTGCGATTAAAAATTTGTCTCTTTTTTAACCAAGGAATTTATTCCAAATGTGCATATAGTTCAAATTCTACGTATAAAAAATTAAATTAATATTTTTAATACAATATATATATATATATATATATATATATATATATATATATATATATTATATATATATATATATATATAATAAATTCCTTAATAATTGCATATGAACTTTTATCTAAACACCGAAGTATAAAGAGATAAACCGTTTCTTTTCTTCTCTCTTGAAAACTTGTATTTTTTAAGATACGAGGTTGAGAAAGTAAGGCATCGATATTCAACTTATTACTAACATCAAAAAAAACTATTGAATCCAAAAATTGCACTAGAGCAAAAATTATGAATTTCATAAAATAAATATGTACCTACATATCTATGTGCTTATGTATGTATTTCTATACTACATAAACATCACTTTGGTAAAGGGTATATAAGATTCGGCACAGCCGAATATAGCACTCTTACTTGTTTTTAATTCAAAAGTCTTTGGCCTCAAGTACGTTTATAGTACTAACCCATCATATCTCAACTTATACAAAAAGAATTAAAACAAGTATATTATACATACTTTGTCATAGAAAAAGTTTCCTATCAAAAATTTAGTGTAACACAATTCGTAAATTTCAATCTTGAAATTTGCTCAGTAACATTGACGATCTAAAATTTAAGCATAAATTCACAATTTATTGAATGAATTCTAAGAATTAAGAATGTGGTCTTAATTTTAAGATTATATTCTTAAATTTTTAAGAATATAATAATAATTTTAAGAACACAATCTTGAATTCGATCTTTAAATGGGATTTTATTCAAGATTATAATCTTAAATGCGATCTTAAAAAGAATTAAGATTTTATTCTTGAATCGAGTATCGAAAGAAATCGAGAAATCGCATTTACAAGACTATTAAGTTTAAAAGGTTTTTTTTTCTTGACTGTATTATTTTTGATACAAATAAGTTCTGATTCACGAATTTCATCTTAGGACTTTTACAATTTTCTCCAAATAAAAATACAATTTAATCGAAAAATTCAATTAAAACGCGAGCTCAAGACAAAATAATTAAATTTCTTTGGCTTAACCCATACAGTTCGACTAAAACTAACGACGGAATTTACTTTGGTCTTAAAAAAAATATAATAGTATATTTTCTTGATTAATCGCGTTTAATCGATAATCGAGATTAATCGCAAATTTTTTAATCGTAATCGCGATTATTAAAATCTGCGATTATTTGCAAAGCCTATCAGTGAGTATGTCTTGAAATATGCACATTTTGCACCTCCGAATCTCAGGAACCTTTTGTGCTAAAACTTTTGAACTTCGCATATAAGGTAACATGGATTTATTCTAATTATGAATTAAATTTTAGAATTTTACGGTGGCGGAGAACAAAATTATCTGGGGGTAAGAACACGACGAATGGCTTCCTGTAAATAAACACACTGCGCGCATTGGGCGAAACTTGGCCTGGCGCACTGGCGTGCGCCTAGATCTTAATATTATTTTCAATATCTTTACTTAACGCATACAAATATAACACAAATATATTTGGTACAAGACTCTATTATAAGTTTATGATGCACTAAAGTCCAAAATTCAACTCTAATAGCAAATATAAATTTAAATGTAGTATCTACTGAAATCGTAAATATTTACTGTTGATGCTAAAGAGGTAGAAAAATGCAAATTCTAGGTAAGACATTTTTAGATTTTTAACTGAACTGTAGTGCATTTTAATCAGAAATAATTTTAGGTCAGGCTTAAGTTCAGTAATTTCAATTCTTTTTGAATGAAATGCTTTTTAGTAATTAATGTGAGTTTCTAAGGAAGAGAAGAAAAATTAAACTTAGAGTTTATAGTTGGGGACATACCGATATTTTTCCGTGCAGCCACGCACTCTAGTCTATCTATTTGGGTAGAGATTCTTATTTACATCAGCTATTTAACCTAAATTTTCTAATATGAGAAATGATTGTTGTGTATACAATTGATTTACTTTTGGTAAACACATTTATAAGTATCACTTTTTCTTTTCTGTTTTTCCATTTATCTATTTAGGTTAGCACGAAATTATATTACTCTTTTTAAGTATGTTTAACTATTCTTTCTTTCTTATTATTTTATCGAATTAATTTCTAAAAAGTCTAAAGTCTAAAGCCTACTCAGAAGCCAAAATAATTCTTTCTGATTTAAGGCAAAGGTAACTTATGTTTTGCATTAAAATTCAAAATTATAAGAAATTATATATATTTTTATATATTTTTATTATTTTGATATCTTTAAATTTTTCAATCATATATTTAAAATGATGGTTCAAAAATAAACTAAAATTTGTTCTGCACTAAGTACGTATGTATATTTGTACTTCTTTAGCAGCATCAAAATTATTTCGTTTCATGGCAGATGAAAAATTTAAAGCACTGAACTATAATTTACTTTTCCTCTGACTAAATTGTATATATCAAATGAAAAGCAAAACTTTAAAGAAGTAATTCATTGCCATCTGCACAACTCTTTTCCAATGAAAATTTGGTTATTTACCATGAAGAAAGCGAAGAGTTCATAAACTATTTCAAATCAGATCAACTTTCTTCAGCCATGATGCGTGTTGATTGCTAATACACGCGCAAAATAATAATCGGCATCGTCAGTAGCAACGACAGCTGCAAAATGAGTTAGAGATGCACTATAATCTTTTTCGTACGAGACTAAGTTTCTATAGCGTAATTGCCTGATTACACGTCACGGGAAAACTTATAAGGCTTATAAAAATTTAAAAAATAAGAAACCAATATATATTTTTTTTTTGCTCCTTCAAACCGGATAAAACCCCCCGATCTTTGAAATTTTTTAAGAGAATATTACATATACAGAACACTGCCATTTTTCTTTCCTATCATGGATTTAATTTTTTGGATCCCTTTACCCATCCACATACCTTATAATTCTTATCTTAAGCAAAGCTTGCGGTGCGTACACACAAGTGGAAATATTATATGTAAATAAAACCCATTTTATAATAAATTTGTCATTTCGAAATTTTCTAATAAACTGTTTACTTTATTTTCGAGAAAATATTTTCAAGAAAACAGTTTATTTATATAAATATACACACATATATATATATATATATATATATAATATATACGAAATTATGTATATATAGCATTTAACTTGATTCATAAATTTTTTTACCAATAATTTGTTTGCCAAATAGATATATTTTTAGTTTGTAATAACTTCTCAGTCCAACTTCGAAAAAATGCAAATTTTGCCTGTTAATATGATTATAAAATTACTCATTCATAACGCGAAAATTCCTGAAAAAGAAAAGCAAAAAAATTATGTCACTAAACATTGTGCTGAATAAAAGAAGCATGCTGGCCTAAGGAAAAGGGGGGGGGGAACCATATATTTACAGAAAGAAGTTAGTACAATTCGCAGAAAAATATAAAACGGATAAAACAGTGAAAAATTTGTTCAGCAAAATTTTATTTTATGATTTACCATCATGTTTTTAGTGCTGTTGATTTTAGAAAATGCTGCAGCATTTTAGTTTGTGTGAGTCTCTCAGTTTTTTCAAATACAGTGATTTTTTATATTTTCACTTTTACTGCCCCTTATATTATTTTCGTTTGCATTTATAGAGCTCAAACTTTTCAAAAGTATTCACATACTTCCATTGCAATTTTTAATAGTTATCGTCGTAGTTTATATTATGGAGATTATGTTCGTTTGTTCTATGAATGTTTTTTCGGCGTTTCTTTTTTATTTCGCTTAGAAATCGGTCGTAGTGGTGGTAGTGTTTTTAGTTTGTTGAAGCGTACATTCATGATTTCCTTTTTTTTAATAAGCACGTATTTGTGTCTTTGTGCGAATAAAGCAGTAAGTAGTTTGTGTATTTATGCAAATTTTACTTCCACTACATTACAAACGTTTTATTTTCAAATATTTTGCCATGGCGACATTTTTGCTTTTGGCAAATGAATGTGAATTAAATGAACCAATCTCCTAAAAAAAGAAAAACAAAAAAAGGATTATTTTAATGAAACAAATTGGACAAATCTATATTTAGACATACTCGTATATTTCAGCATAATAAAATAATATTTTTTTATTTTTTTAGTTTTATGCGAAAGTGTTAGGGAGGACTGCAAGAAGTATTAGCAGCTACTTAAATTTTGTAGTATTTAGGTTTTTATCTATGAAAACTTATATATATGTACATGACAACATGGCGCAAACCTTCGTTTATACTTAAATAGAAACTGAACAGATATAAAAAAATCAAAAGTAATTATCTTCCTAAAACATGAAATATGTTTAATTTGAAAAAAAATTGTTCTTGGTAATATATCAACAACATTTTTTTTTTTAAGTTTCCAACCATGGATCATAATTTTGATTTTTCTAATATGGAATACTAGTTTGTTTATTTTTAAGATATGCAATATATATTTTCAAACATGAAGTACTGAAGTATATTTATTTGACATAATGTCTTTATTTAATTTAAAAATTTAGCTTGTTTTTTTTTGTTAAGAAATTGTCTATATGCATTTCGTTCCTGCTTTTGAAACTCATCAGTAGACTTCAACCCAAACAATGTTTGAATTTAGTTAACAAATTCCGTATGTTTATAGTAAGACTCTTACTAATATATTGAGAAATACAATATACAAACATAATAAGTTTGAAAATCACAAACAAAAATCTTCACAAAACAAGCATCTCCTATCCATCACCTTTTTACCATTAGCTGCCACATTGGGAAGCAATAAAATAAATAAATATACTTCAAGATTTCATATATGAAAATATGTATTTTATTTTTCTTTCTTTTTGCTTTTAGGATGCTTTTATTCACGTAATGCATCGATGTTTTGTAGCACAACTACAGATTTTGGTTGACCTTCACGGAATTGGTCGGTAATGGAATTACGATTAGTAAATTCACTACTATACCAGTGATATACTAAGGATTGTAATTGTGTTTTATCGCCAATCAAAGAACCGAGTTCATCGACATGTTTTTGTTGAGATAATTTTTGTCAAAGTTGTGAAAAATAGACAAACAAAAACTTAAAATTAAATTTTTAAAATTTCCAATTTTTTGTAAAATTGATTTTCTGAACTCACTGTAAACAAATAACACTTGTACATTAAAACGTTGTGAGTATATAAACATACAAACAATTTCAAACTTTATTATGGTGTTGACAGATCTTAGCTGTTGACATTTGTATACAAACGTCTACAAACAAACATTTGGTGCACGTTTTTTTATTTTTCTGCGCACATAGAAATGCACACATATATATTGAAATTAGTTTGATGTGATTGCTTTGGAAAAGAAAAATATTACCCTGCAAGCAAAACTTACCTTAAACCAATGTTGCCAGCAGATTTCTCGAAAAAATACCTACACACGCAAAAAAACAGATTTTGCCCTACACGTTGAAGAAATTTTCCCTACATTTTTGTTATTAAAATCAAAGCAAACTATTAGTTATAAAAAAAATATAGATGTTTTTTAAAGCTTCGGTAAAAATAATTAAAACAAAAAAAAGTAATACATATATACTAGTGATGTAACGAATGTTAAGTTTTGATATTCGGGAATTCGAATATTGAAACCGATATTCGCGAATACGAATATTATATGCAATATGAAATATTAAAAAATTGTTATGAAAATGACTTCACACTCTTTTTGGCGTACTTTAAAGTTAATAAAAAGTACCCAAAATTTTATATATATATGCATATATATATAGGTTCAAAGAGCAGAGGACCTCAAATTTTAATGATCGTCATACTTCATAAAGAAATTAATGATTAAAAATTAATAATTAATTAATTAATTATTTATTGTTTACAAAATGCAATATTGCATAGCTTAAGTTTTTGAGTAAAAATTAAGAGGTTTGTGTAAATAAATTTCTATAAAATTTTTAACGCTTTATTTGCGAGAGCGTTAAAGTGCACAATTGCATAGTTTGCAAAACTTACGAACATTCGTATGAAAATCCTTATTGTTTTATTCTGTTCAATGTAACAAATACCTAAAAATGGTATGAAATGCACGCGAAAAATTCAATTTACTGAATGTTTCCATTAGTGATGACAGCGATACTTAGAAACCTGTTTTAGAAATATAGTTCTTTCATACAAACTGTGCATGTTCTTGTATGCTTACTATACAGTAAATAAAGTTACCATATATTTTATTTTTTATACCTTCGCCTTTTCTGGCAACTATGTATAGTTCTCACATTCTTGTCTCTGCCTTTTACGACAATTCTGAATATTTGATTGGGGTTGATTAGGCCCTTTTCAGATAAGGCAACTTAATTTGCGCAAGTCTTGTGTTTGTGGGTGTGAAAGGAAAGGTCGGTTTGAAGGGGAAAGAATTGCCGAGATTTGAGTGCAGACTTGCTTGTACTTGGCAATTCTGCTTCTGCTGTCAATTCTATCCGCTTCTGCGATGCATTCAAGTATATCTTGAACTAAATTATTTTTTTCTTTAACTTCCATTGTATACACCAAACTTCAAATCACTTTCACAATTGCAATGAATACAGAAATGAAAAAAATGTCAAAAAATTAAGAAAATCGAGCATAAGAAAATTAAACTTGCTCAACAAAGTTGCTGAATGTGAACATAAAAGCAAGTTCAAAAGAAAATAAATAAAAATGAAAATTAATCTTGCGCAATTAAAGTGGCCTAATATGAAAGGGGCCTTACTAATTGTTTGTTATTGTCGCTTTTAGTATTTATTAAAATGCCAAAAATAATAAATACTTTTTAAGCAGAAGAGTTGAAATGTGTTAAACTGTGATCACAGTCACTGCTGGTCTTCTTATTATATTTTCTCAAAATAACAAATCTGCTACAAGCAAAATACTGCTAAACTTTGATCACAGTCACATTTTAAAAAACAGCGATTTAGAAATCGCGTTCACAAGGAGCAATATTAATAAAAAATCACGTTATCGCTCATCTATAGTTTCCATGTTTAATATTTTGCGTATACGCACCATACATGGAGGGTTTTTATTTACAACTAAAAGTATAGCATGCATTTATGAGCAATATATTTTTTACGGTGACGTATGAGCAATATTCATCCAGGTTGGCTATATATGTACTAGTGATGTAACGAATGTCAATTTTTGATATTACACAACAATTACACAGTTTGCGAGACTTTTGAACATTCTCATGAAAATTCTTAATGTATTTGTAAAAACTAAAATTTTT
The DNA here is from genome assembly GCA_905220375.1 of Tachina fera. Taxonomy (NCBI): domain Eukaryota; kingdom Metazoa; phylum Arthropoda; class Insecta; order Diptera; family Tachinidae; genus Tachina; species Tachina fera. Next base: position 44,999,926 of record LR999965.1, on the reverse strand, counting down.
AGTCATTTATTTAAATTTCGCTTAGGATTTATGCAATTATTTATTTAATTTCTTTTTTCTTTTTCGTATTCGCCTGAAAATTGCCGAATATGCGACAATTCAAATACGAATATGAATATTCATGCATCACTAATATATACATATATACTTTTAATCAAATTCAATTAAAGCAACATAAGGTTTTTCAAAAATTAATATTAAAAATTATTTTCAAATAATATTTTAAAGGATAAAGTCAATTCAGGTACAAAAACAAGTTATTCTAAAATTAATATACATATGTAATTCCTTTCAACTAACTTAGGTATCATAACTTTCATTTAGTTGCAGATTTGACGTTAAAAAGTTTTCATTCATATCACTATATAGCTCCCAGTTCACAGTTACCCTTGCGCTGTTTTCATTTTCAAAGAAGTAAGATCGGAAAATGTGCACACCAGACTGTCACTTGTAATGTATGCAAAGGTGACTGATGAATAATTTGAGGGTTTTATATTGCCAAGAAGCCACTATTCTGTTTATTCACATATCCATTCAAATGAAAATGTGCCTCGTCACTTATTATGATTTTTTTCATGAAAGTCGGGGTTGTGATGGGCGAGCTGTTTTAACGATTAATACACGTTGTTTTATCGAATATTTTTCCATAATAAATTTAACACGTATCTACTTTACGACTGCCAAATATAAACTGTCAAGACTAATGTTTACCAAAATGGCACCTTTCCGGCGGACACCCTGTACATACATTAGTGTCGCCAACTTTTTAAGCCACAAACTAGTGCTGGTATACTATTGATATTTTCTACTATCGATATCTATCGATAGTTCAGGGGGCAAATTACGGCATTCGAAACGATTCGAAATTTTAAAATATTTCCATATAAACTCTATTGAAATATTTCGTAATTTCGTTCGATAACGCGTGCCGTAATTTGCCCCCAGATTTCACTATCGATACTATCGATATTACTATTGACTAAATGTTTGTACCTGAGAAAGAAAAATATAATTGAATTCTTAGCAGGTTACAGGTAGTTTTTTATCCCTTTATTGAAAGTCTTATGTTTATTTTAATATATATGAATGTATCTACAAACGTTATTTTAGTTGACAGTTCTTAAAAATTTGTGCTGGCGGTTAAAAAAATTTGACAAACACCTCAGGTTTTCGAAACTGTATAATATCGATGTCGATATTTTTTCCTATCGATAGTATCCCAGCACTACCACATAAAACTCTGGAAACCATTGTTACCATTTTGTCATTTTTACTGCTAGATCTGGAATTTTTATTAGTAAAAAATCTTTCAACTTTTATAAACTCTGCTTAATGATTTTCACGCATAGTTAATTTAAAATAAAATGTCTTAATTTGTAGTTTTTTTACTATAAAGAATGATTCTTCTCATGAATGGTCCCGTGATGATCTGGATTTGCAACATTGATATGCGCATAAGATTCAGCTAACCCCTAACAAAATTGTAAAAATTCTCAAAAAACGCACCAATTATTAATTAATTGGTATGTGCTATAATAAATACTTAAAATACTAATAAGTTTGTATAAACATGAAATTCAAGGCTATTTAAATATTTTTTAAATTAATTTCTTAGAACATTCTCTTATCATCATTTGCTGGCAACACTGTAGCATACCATCTACATCTTGCACAAACACTCAAACGCAAAACATAAAAAATAACTAAACACAAGCATTAAAGGTGAAGACACTACTTCTTCGTGTGCTTTGTTTGTCACGAACAACAAGTCGCCGCGAAACCTCTTTTAAATATTCATATACACGAACAGAAGTACATTCCTCCACGACAATACATTTACCAAGAAAGACGTATTTACTTTTAAAGAATGCTTATGCAGGGCTCTAATACGTATACGTGAAATCTCCTGAAATCCATTTCGTAAATTAAACAACTAGAAGAATCTTCTTGTAAGTTTTTAAATGACAAAAACATGTTGCTTAGTGAATAGACAATTTCTTGAAAAAATATTTCTAGATTTTTTTAAACTCCTTACACTTGGCACGGGTGCTTTTTTGGTGGCCCTTTTGTGTATTAAAAAAAGGAAACAGCCACAAGTGATTTTAGTAGGAACTTCATGGTGATAAAATCTATTTAAATTTGATACTTATATGAAAAGAGTTTACGGCAGGAAATTTATTGTCCACACTTATCCGTTAATAATAACAATAGTGGAGAAGATGATGAGCCGGATAACAATGACAACGCAAACGAACATAATGGTTGCAAATACGATTTCTGACTTAAATATACATTTAAGTTTTATTGCTTTTTTTATTTATATTTTTTTTTTTGGCAGGATTAAGACGATGCTTAAATCTCTGAATGGCTGAGTAATAGTTTCTCGTTTTTTCACAGAATATTAATATTCAATAAAGAATATATATAAAAAAAGAATATTTTTTATTAATTCTCATAAGCTTTGAATAATTAAAAGCAAAACTGTAGTAATTGAAAAAGGCATTTGAAATTTTTCATATAATGAAACACAAATTTAATTATTAAATTTTTATGGGCGTATTTCCCCCCAATTTTTTTAAATATTTTTTTTGCCAGTGCCAATCATACGTGTCAAGTTTTGTTGGAAGCGGATATTAATATTTAAATAAATACTATATTTAAATCTGCTTATCTGAATTACATGAAATAAGATGTTTAACCCTGCTGTTAGGTTAAGAAAATCTTACGAATCTTAGGTATGGGACCATTTTGGTCCACATTAGTTTTTTTTTGATAAGTGCAGAAATTTACTTATTTTTGCTCACTTTTTTAATAGTCTGCAGACAAATAAAGCTAATTTTCGTAACTTTTCCTAACCAGTTTTCAATTTGGTTAAGCGACATAAGATCATCATTTTCTAATTGTACTTGTATTATCAATATGCTGACAAGAAGTACATGAAATAGGAGGCTTAAAATGTGTGGGAGTGCTAACGCCCACTTTTTCAACGAAAATTTATGGCCTTGCATTATTGCAACATGTATGACAAATTTCAATAAAATCGCTTGAGTTTAACGCATTAGATTTGTTTTTTAAATTCTGAGACTTATGGGAGCAGCCCCGCCCTCCTAGGTAAATTTTTTGGGTTTTAAGATTTTTCTAGTAATTTGCTAATCTATAACTACTCGTTTATCAAATTTCAGCGCAGTAGCGCAAATTTTAATTTTTATTCCTATGGGCGTGTTCCCGCCTACCCCAAATTTTTTTGGGTAGTAGTTATCTTTCCTTTTTACTCTGTCTAAATTTCAGATCCGTAGCTCTTACGGTTTAAGTTTTCCAACCCTGGAAACGTCTATTTAATTTGTTTAATTTTTTTAAATTTTTTTAAATTAGAAATATCAATTTTATTCATACTGAATTACAAAATAAGTTAATTTAACAAAAGAGTAATAAAAACTAGTTTTCGGTAGCTAGTTTGTATGGGAAAATAGAGTTTGAGTTTTCCAGCTCTGAAACCGTGTGCTCGATTTTGCTGATTTTAAATACCAATCTTACTCGGAAAATTTCTGATACACCAGTCCAACATCGAATTCTCTAACTGTTCTGGGAGCTTCGGAAAACCGAAGCTTCCAGAAGGCAGGCTAAGACAGAGAGACATCGCTTGTTCGTCTTCCCTATGCATAAGGATCCAGAATATATATACTTTATATAAATGTACATATGTATATGTAAATATGTATGAGTTAGATGTATACAAATGAGATTTATAAAAGAATTTAAAAGGTATCAAAACCTCTTATTGTGTGCGCTCATAGATATATATGTAAAAACTATTTTTTTTGTAACATACATTTCGTTGGCCACAACTAGAAAGGCTCTAACTCAAATAATTGTAATTTTACAGGAGCAGGTAAAAACATAATAATAAATAGTACAACTGGTTATTCAACTGCTTTGTAAAACTGCTTGTAAAAGTGTTATTTATTTTTTACACTATTGCAATAATATAATAATAATATTGTGATGAGATGTATTTGTGTGATATGTATTGGAAGCACTAAAAAGCTGAATTTCTACTTGTGACCATCGATTTGTGTGTATGTATATACATAATAACATGATTATTTACTCCTGCCTGTTTTGTAGACTGAGTCGATTTAAAATCGCTCGATTTAGAAAAATTAAAACCACTTATAGCGAATTTCTATTAGATTTATTTGTAGTTTTAAGTTTTATAGCTTGAAATATCAGATCTGAAATTAATTTAGTATGTTGGATTTAAAAAAAAAATCAATGGGGTCATTATTTATTTTTGGAAAACGAGAAATTTACTAGGATTCGGTTTACAGAACATGGTCGATTATAAATGTATAACATACATACATACATACATATTATTTTATATTTATGTATGTACATCTTCCGATACAGTTTTAGTAGCATTTACATATTTTGGGTATTTTTTCTTCGGTGCAGTCACCATTTGAACTTTTTTAATTCCCATCACTGTTTTATGAACAGCTGTTTCTTTTTCATATTAAAACAACAAAACAAAAAATAAAGCGTACGCACGTTTTTAAATGTTCTATAAGTGCACAAAAGTGCTAACAGTACGGTACAGCAACAGCAACGTTCGGCTAACCCAGCCTTAACACTCTGAACTATGTAGAAATTTAAAATTATAACAGAGCAAGTAAAAGTGCTGTGTTGAATCTTATATACCCTTTAACGAAGTTCGTATGGATGTAGTATATAGGTAACACATACGAGTACATAAGTACATACATATTTGTTTTGTAAAAGAATTTATAACTTTTTGTTATAGTGAAATTTTTAGTATATGACCTTTCGATATTTTTCGACTCAAGAAGTTGATTCAAATATTTTATTTTTGATATAAGCAAAAGCTAAATATTTTACTTTCTGTATTTAACAATTAAGTTACATTCAACATAATTCCAGTTTTCAACATCGTCGCCAGTACAATACAATACCAAAAAAAATTGGAGCTTGTTTATTCGCTCTAGAGAGGTTCAAAAACCGTGTTACCATATAATAATCCTAACATAGTCTTAGTATTATACCTCCATACCAAGTAAACTAACTTGTTTAATATTTTCCCGTGTTTAACCCATTCCTGCCTAATGGGTATTTAAATACCCAAGAAAGTGTCGATACATAAACAATTTTAGCGCAGGCCAGGTGAGTGATATCGACGTAAATTTTATGTTATAGGAAAGAGGAAATTAGGGCTAAATTAAAATAATTGGCAGAATTTATTTTTATTTTTTATACCTAATGTTTTTTACTGACAAATATCGAAGATTTTCTTATTCGAAAAATGCTTCGGAAAAGTGCTGCCAAACATAGGAAAATGGGAAATATTTAAAACGTACACTTTTGCCGGATAGCTTAAGTTGTACACTATGCAATGAAAAAAATCTGGGAGTAATATGTCAATACACCTCTTCAGACCTGGTCATATGAAAAAGGGTATCTAAATACCCGACAGTCTATGGTGTGTACTAAAATTTGCTTTGTTTTGCTATATGAATTTTTTTTTGAAATGAATAAAAAAAATTTAAATTGAATGCTTTGTAATTTTATTAAGAAAACATGATACTGAAAATAAAAATCACTTAGCCTTACCAATCTTTGCCTGATCTGGTGCAAGCAACACTGTTGTGGTAATCCAGGAAGCAAGGAGCGGAATGCAAATTCACCTTGCATTTCATACAACCGTACTCAGTTTTACCACCGCATTGCGGACAACGATGACGAGTATTTAGTTTTCCAATAAAATTATCTATACGGTCATAACGCATTGTAAGTTGTGCCTCAGAAGTCGACGTTCTACCCGGATGATGATAATTGGAATTGACCATAATTGATTCACACACTTCCACGCGAAAGTAGAATTGTGGCATTGGTGGCTTGCATTCATATTTGCGGCAAATGCAGTGTAGTTTCCACGCGTTCACCATAGCCGCGTCGAATGCATTTGTGATCAATGGCCATTACCACTTTTTTCCCCAGATCCGAATTCTGTAATTGTTCATTGCATTATCAAAAAGGTCAACTCCTCCTATGCGCTGATTGTATTGGTTGATCAAATGGGGCTGCTCAATCGCAACCATTTTTCGTTGCTTTCTATCATCCGTTTTGCGCGGACCATTGGTGTATGGCTTAGGAAATTTGATAGTAAGGCTATGACTGAGAACATAGGAATAAACAAAGATCATACCAATGATGAAGGTAAAGCTAAGAAGAAACCTATTGACAAAATGTTTGATGAATCAGTTCTCGAATTTCTCACAAACAGTGAGATAAAAATTTTGACCAAGTTCATGTTTGGTACAATACCTATCACTGCAATATGGTATGCATTATATAAATTTGTAATCCTAAGGGTGTTATATAATTTCTAGATAATGTGCTAACTTGGCAATATTTTTACCTAAGAAAGAAAAAAATAATGTTTATTTGTTAATTTCCTTATATCAGGAAAAATGTTGTCAAGTAAGCACATTATCTGGAAATTATATAACACCCTTAGGATTACAAATTTATATAATGCATACCATATTGCAGTGATAGGTATTGTACCAAACACGAACTTGGTCAACATTTTTATTTCACTACTTTTGGTGGCCGAAATTTTGGAAAGGAACTTGGCATTTTTTCACATTTATGTTTTTGTGAGGATTTATTTTACCAAAAATTTTTTTCTATACCCAACCCTGAAACCATAATTTTTATTTTTCTGGTTTTTAATACTATTTTATTTTTTTTTTCGAAAATGTAGAAAATATTTAATTACCAATGAAATAACTAGTTTTTAAGTTTTACAGGTCTGGAAAAATTTTTATTTTTAATTTTTATTATTATTTTTATTTATTCTTTCTAGGACATAAAATACATTATTTAATTTGTGAAAAGCAATTACTAATTACTTCTATATACAAAAAAATAATAAGTTTTGCGACCTTGGAATCATCCTTTTATATTTTTCTGACTCCTTTTGCCAATTTATTTATTTAAAGAATGTACAAAATATGTTTAATGAACAAATAAATAAATTCAGTGAAGTGCGACTTTGACCCGCGCACGAAGGGTTCCGTACGGACACGAGATATGTAATTCAATACGAACAATATAAACTATAGTTTTGGCATTTTTTTCGTTTTTGAGTTTTTTCGGTTTTAAGCGTTTTTTTAGTTATTTTTTGAACTTATTAGCGCTTTCTGAGTTTTGGCACTTTTTTTCACGTTTTGGCGATTTTTTTTTTAGTTTTTGAAGTTTTTTTAATTTGGCGATTTTTTTATTTTGGCGATTTTTTCTTAATTTTGGCGTTTTTTTCATATAGGTGATTTTTTTTTGGTTTTGGTGGTTTTTTGTTTAGTTTTGGCACTTTTTTTTCGTTTTGAGGATTTTTTTCGGTTTTTGGCGTTTAATTTAAATTTTGGCGATTTTTTCGTTATGGCGATTTTTTTTTTTAAATTTGGCGATTTTTTTTTTAATTTTGGCGACTTTTTTTCATTTTGGCGTTTTTTTTTCACATAAACAATTATTTTGGTTTTGGCGCATTTTTCGCATTTTGGCGATTTTTTTCGGTTTTAGGCGTTTTTTTCATATTGACGATTTTTTCGAATTTGGCGATTTATTTTAGTGCTAGAATTTTTTTTTAATTTTGTCGATTTTTTTCGATTTGACGACTTTTTTTAAACTTTTGGCGATTTTTTTCAAGTTTTGGCGAATTTTTTCGGTGTGGCGATTTTATAATTTTCGGATTTTTTAGTTTTACCGTTTTTGAAAATTTCAAGAGTTTACCTCTTACGGTTTCCAAGATATAGCCAGTTGTCAAAATTACATAATCAAAATTGCATTAACTGATGAACCACCCTTTATTTAAATTTTTTAATATTTTTATGTTTATTGTTGTAGTGTTTATAAAAATACACTAATTAAACAAATTACAAGTGTCAATATACATATGTACATACAATTGTATGTATATTACATGAGATTTTAACATTTATCGTCGCTCGTTTTGGAGCACCCTTTAATTTCTAATTCTCATGTATTTGTTGTTGTAGTGGCCAAGGTTCTACATACTCTGTCCAAATTTCAGGTCCGTAGCTCTTACGGTTCCTGAGAAAATACCGTGTGACGGACAGACGGACAGCGTAGCGAAAACAATAGTGTTCCTTTTTCAGCTTTGGTGTACGGAACCGTAAAAGTGAACCATGTATAGCTCATTATATTTTGTATCTATAGCCCATTTAATTTTTTTGCATGAAAAATAGACGATGTATAGTGTTTTTAGCTTCTTGCGTATGAAATGGACGATTTATAGTTCACTAAATTTTTTCATAAAAATTTGAAAAATTGACGATGTATAGTCCATTAAATTTTTTTCATAAAAAATTTTTTTGCATTAAAAATGGATGATGTATATTTCACTAAATTTTTTGCACGAAATATAGACGACGTATATAGTCCATTTAAGTTTTTGTATACGAAATAGACAATTCATAGTCCATTAATGTTTTTCATAAAAATTTAAAAAATTAACCATGTATAGCTCATTATATTTTGTATCTATAGCCCATTTAAGCTTTTTGCATAAAAAATAGACGATGTATAGTGTTTTCAGTTTCTTGCGTATGAAATGGACGATTTATAGTCCATTAAATTTTTTTCATAAAAAATTTTTTTGCATTAAAAATGGATGATGTATATTTCATTAAATTCTTTGCACGAAATATAGACGACGTATATAGTCCATTTAAGTATAGTCCATTAAATTTTTTTCATAAAAAATTTTTTTGCATTAAAAATGTATGATGTATTTTTTCATAAATTCTTTGCACGAAATATAGACAACGTATATAGTCCATTTAAGTTTTTGTGTACGAAATAGACAATTCATAGCCCATTAATGTTTTTCATAAAAATTTAAAAAATTAACAATGTATAGCTCATTATATTTTGTATCTATAGCCCATTTAATTTTTTTGTATGAAAAATAGACGATGTATAGTGTTTTTAGCTTCTTGCGTATGAAATGGACGATTTAAAGTTCACTAAATTTTTTCATAAAAATTTTAAAAATTGACGATGTATATATAGTCCATTAAATTTTTTTCATAAAAAATTTTTTTGCATAAAAAATGGAAGATGTATATTTCATTAAATTCTTTGCACGAAATATAGACGACGTATATAGTCCTTTTAAGTTTTTGTATACGAAATAGACAATTCATAGCCCATTAATGTTTTTCATAAAAATTTAAAAAATGAACCATGTATAGCCCATTATATTTTGTATCTATAGCCCATTTAATTTTTTTGCATGAAAAATCGACGATGTATAGTGTTTTTAGTTTCTTGCGTATGAAATGGACGATTTATAGTTCATTAAATTTTTTCATAAAAATTTTAAAAATTGACGATGTATATATAGTCCATTAAATTTTTTTCATAAAAAATTTTTTTGCATTAAAAATGTATGATGTATTTTTTCATAAATTCTTTGCACGAAATATAGACAACGTATATAGTCCATTTAAGTTTTTGTGTACGAAATAGACAATTCATAGCCCATTAATGTTTTTCATAAAAATTTAAAAAATTAACAATGTATAGCTCATTATATTTTGTATCTATAGCCCATTTAATTTTTTTGTATGAAAAATAGACGATGTATAGTGTTTTTAGCTTCTTGCGTATGAAATGGACGATTTATAGTTCACTAAATTTTTTCATAAAAATTTTAAAAATTGACGAATTAGAGTCCATTAAATATTTTTCATAAAAAATTTTTTTGCATTAAAAATGGATGAAGTATATTTCATTAAATTCTTTGCACGAAATATAGACGACGTATATAGTCCATTTAAGTTTTTGTATACGAAATAGACAATTCATAGCCCATTAATGTTTTTCAAAAAATTTAAAAAATGAACCATGTATAGCCCATTATATTTTGTATCTATAGACCATTTAAGCTTTTTGCATAAAAAATAGACGATGTATAGTGTTTTCAGTTTCTTGCGTATGAAATGGACGATTTATAGTCCATTAAATTTTTTTCATAAAAATTTTTTTTGCATTAAAAATGGATGATGTAAATTTCATTAAATTCTTTGCACGAAATATAGACGACGTATATAGTCCATTTAAGTATAGTCCATTATATTTTTTTTATAAAAAATTTTTTTGCATTAAAAATGGATGATGTATATTTCATTAAATTCTTTGCACGAAATATAGACGACGTATATAGTCCATTTAAGTTTTTGTATACGAAATAGACAATTCATAGTCCATTAATGTTTTTCATAAAAATTTAAAAAATTAACCATGTATAGCTCATTATATTTTGTATCTATAGCCCATTTAAGCTTTTTGCATAAAAAATAGACGATGTATAGTGTTTTCAGTTTCTTGCGTATGAAATGGACGATTTATAGTCCATTAAATTTTTTTCATAAAAAATTTTTTTGCATTAAAAATGGATGATGTATATTTCATTAAATTCTTTGCACGAAATATAGACGACGTATATAGTCCATTTAAGTATAGTCCATAAAATTTTTTTCATAAAAAATTTTTTTGCATTAAAAATGTATGATGTATTTTTTCATAAATTCTTTGCACGAAATATAGACAACGTATATAGTCCATTTAAGTTTTTGTGTACGAAATAGACAATTCATAGCCCATTAATGTTTTTCATAAAAATTTAAAAAATTAACAATGTATAGCTCATTATATTTTGTATCTATAGCCCATTTAATTTTTTTGTATGAAAAATAGACGATGTATAGTGTTTTTAGCTTCTTGCGTATGAAATGGACGATTTATAGTTCACTAAATTTTTTCATAAAAATTTTAAAAATTGACGATGTATATATAGTCCATTAAATTTTTTTCATAAAAAATTTTTTTGCATAAAAAATGGAAGATGTATATTTCATTAAATTCTTTGCACGAAATATAGACGACGTATATAGTCCTTTTAAGTTTTTGTATACGAAATAGACAATTCATAGCCCATTAATGTTTTTCATAAAAATTTAAAAAATGAACCATGTATAGCCCATTATATTTTGTATCTATAGTCCATTTAATTTTTTTGCATGAAAAATCGACGATGTATAGTGTTTTTAGTTTCTTGCGTATGAAATGGACGATTTATAGTCCATTAAATTTTTTTCATAAAAAATTTTTTTGCATTAAAAATGTATGATGTATTTTTTCATAAATTCTTTGCACGAAATATAGACAACGTATATAGTCCATTTAAGTTTTTGTGTACGAAATAGACAATTCATAGCCCATTAATGTTTTTCATAAAAATTTAAAAAATTAACAATGTATAGCTCATTATATTTTGTATCTATAGCCCATTTAATTTTTTTGTATGAAAAATAGACGATGTATAGTGTTTTTAGCTTCTTGCGTATGAAATGGACGATTTATAGTTCACTAAATTTTTTCATAAAAATTTTAAAAATTGACGATGTATATATAGTCCATTAAATTTTTTTCATAAAAAATTTTTTTGCATTAAAAATGGATGATGTATATTTCATTAAATTCTTTGCACGAAATATAGACAACGTATATAGTCCATTTAAGTTTTTGTGTACGAAATAGACAATTCATAGCCCATTAATGTTTTTCATAAAAATTTAAAAAATTAACCCATTATGTTTTGTAGCTATAGCCCATTTAATTTTTTTGCATGAAAAATAGACGATGTATAGTGTTTTTAGTTTCTGGCATATGAAATGCCAATTTATAGTTCATTAAATTTTTTCATAAAAAATTTTTTTGCATTAAAAATGGATGATGTATATTTCACTAAATTCTTTGCACGAAATATAGACGACGTATATAGTCCACTTAAGTTTTTGTATACGAAATAGACAATTCATAGCCCATTAATGTTTTTCATAAAAATTTAAAAAATTAACCATGTATAGCCCATTATATTTTGTATCTATAGCCCATTTAATTTTTTTGCATGAAAAATAGACGATGTATAGTGTTTTAAGTTTCTTGCATATGCAATGGACAATTTATAGTTCATTAAATTTTTTCATAAAAATTTTAAAAATTGACGATGTATATATAGTCCATTAAATTTTTTCATAAAAAATTTTTTTCCTTAAAAAATGGATGATGTATATTTCATTAAATTCTTTGCACGAAATATAGACGACGTATATAGTTCACTTAAGTTTTTGTATACGAAATAGACAATTCATAGCCCATTAATGTTTTTCATAAAAATTTAAAAAATGAACCATGTATAGCCCATTATATTTTGTATCTATAGCCCATTTAATTTTTTTGCATGAAAAATAGACGATGTATAGTGTTTTTAGCTTCTTGCGTATGAAATGGACGATTTATAGTTCATTAAATTTTTTTTTCATAAAAATTTGAAAAATTGACAGTCCATTAAATTTTTTTAATAAAGATTTTTTTTGCATTAAAAATGGATTATGTATATTTCATTAAATTCTTTGCACGAAATATAGACGACGTATATAGCCCACTTAAGTGTTTGTATACGAAATAGACAATTCATAGCCCATTAATGTTTTTCATAAAAATTTAAAAAATTAACCATGTATAGCCCATTATATTTTGTATCTATAGCCCATTTAATTTTTTTGCATGAAAAATAGACGATGTATAGTGTTTTTAGTTTCTGGCATATGAAATGGACAATTTATAGTTCATTGAATTTTTTCATAAAAATTTGAAAAATAGACGATGTATAGTGTTTTTAGCTTCTTGCGTATGAAATGGACGATTTATAGTTCATTAAATTTTTTTTTCATAAAAATTTGAAAAATTGACAGTCCATTAAATTTGTTTCATAAAAATTTTTTTTGCATTAAAAATACGAAATAGACAATTCATAGCCCATTAATGTTTTTCATAAAAATTTAAAAAATGAACCATGTATAGCCCATTATATTTTGTATCTATAGCCCATTTAATTTTTTTGCATATGAAATGGACAATTTATAGTTCATTAAATTTTTTCATAAAATAGTCCATTAAATTTTTTTCATAAAAAATTTTTTTGCATTAAAAATGGATGATGTATATTTTATTAAATTCTTTGCACGAAATATAGACGACGTATATAGCCCACTTAAGTGTTTGTATACGAAATAGACAATTCATAGCCCATTAATGTTTTTCATAAAAATTTAAAAAATGAACCATGTATAGCCCATTATATTTTGTATCTATAGCCCATTTAATTTTTTTGCATGAAAAATAGACGATTTATAGTGTTTTTAGTTTCTTGCATATGAAATGGACAATTTATAGTTCATTAAATTTTTTCATAAAATAGTCCATTAAATTTTTTTCATAAAAAATTTTTTTGCATTAAAAATGGATTATGTATATTTCATAAAATTCTTTGCACGAAATATAGACGACGTATATAGCCCACTTAAGTGTTTGTATACGAAATAGACAATTCATAGCCCATTAATGTTTTTCATAAAAATTTAAAAAATGAATCATGTATAGCCCATTATATTTTGTATCTATAGCCCATTTAATTTTTTTGCATGAAAAATAGACGATGTATAGTGTTTTTAGCTTCTTGCGTATGAAATGGACGATTTATAGTTCACTAAATTTTTTCATAAAAATTTGAAAAATTGACAGTCTATTAAATTTTTTTAATAAAAATTTTTTTTGCATTAAAAATGGATGATGTATATTTCATTAAATTCTTTGCACGAAATATAGACGACGTATATAGCCCACTTAAGTGTTTGTATACGAAATAGACAATTCATAGCCCATTAATGTTTTTCATAAAAATTTAAAAAATGAACCATGTATAACCCATTATATTTTGTATCTATAGCCCATTTAATTTTTTTGCATGAAAAATAGACGATGTATAGTGTTTTTAGTTTCTTGCATATGAAATGGACAATTTATAGTTCATTAAATTTTTTCATAAAAATTTGAAAAATTGACGATTAAATTAAATTAAATTTTTTTCATAAAAAATTTTTTTGCATTAAAAATGGATGATGTATATTTCATTAAACTCTTTGCACGAAATATAGACAACGTATATAGTCCATTTAAGTTTTTGTGTACGAAATAGACAATTCATAGCCCATTAATGTTTTTCAAAAAATTTAAAAAATTAACCCATTATATTTTGTATCAATAGCCCATTTAATTTTTTTGCATGAAAAATAGACGATGTATAGTGTTTTTAGTTTCTTGCATATGAAATGGACAATTTATAGTTCATTAAATTTTTTCATAAAAATTTGAAAAATTAACGATGTATATATCCATTAAATTTTTTTCATAAAAAATTTTTTTGCATTAAAAATGGATGATGTATATTTCATTAAATTCTTTGCACGAAATATAGACGACGTTTATAGTCCATTTAAGTTTTTGTATACGAAATAGACAATTCATAGTTCATTAATGTTTTTCAAAAAATTTAAAAAATGAACCATGTATAGCCCATTATATTTTGTATCTATAGCCCATTTAATTTTTTTGCATGAAAAATAGACGATGTATAGTGTTTTTAGCTTCTTGCGTATGAAATGGACGATTTATAGTTCACTAAATTTTTTCATAAAAATTTGAAAAATTGACAGTCCATTAAATTTTTTTAATAAAATTTTTTTTTGCATTAAAAATGGATGATGTATATTTCACTAAATTCTTTGCACGAAATATAGACGACGTATATAGCCCACTTAAGTGTTTGTATACGAAATAGACAATTCATAGCCCATTAATGTTTTTCATAAAAATTTAAAAAATGAACCATGTATAGCCCATTATATTTTGTATCTATAGCCCATTTAATTTTTTTGCATGAAAAATAGACGATGTATAGTGTTTTTAGTTTCTGGCATATGAAATGGACAATTTATAGTTCATTAAATTTTTTCATAAAAATTTGAAAAATTGACGATGTATAGTCCATTAAATTTTTTTCATAAAAAATTTTTGCATTAAAAATGGATGATGTATACTTCACTAAATTCTTTGCACGAAATATAGACGACGTATATAGTCCATTTAAGTTTTTGTATACGAAATAAACAATTCATAGCCCATTAATGTTTTTCAAAAAATTTAAAAAATGAACCATGTATAGCCCATTATATTTTGTATCTATAGCCCATTATATTTTGTATCTATAGGCTATTTAATTTTTTTTGCATGAAAAATAGACGATGTATAGTGTTTTTAGCTTCTTGCGTATGAAATGGACGATTTATAGTTCACTAAATTTTTTCATAAAAATTTGAAAAATTGACGGTCCATTAATTTTTTTTCATAAAAAATTTTTTTGCATTAAAAATGGATGATGTATATTTCACTAAATTCTTTGCACGAAATATAGACGACGTATATAGCCCACTTAAGTTTTTGTATACGAAATAGACAATTCATAGCCCTTAATGTTTTTCATAAAAATTTAAAAAATGAACCATGTATAGCCCATTATATTTTGTATCTATAGCCCATTTAATTTTTTTGCATGAAAAATAGACGATGTATAGTGTTTTTAGTTTCTGGCATACGAAATGGACAATTTATCGTTCATTAAATTTTTTCATAAAAATTTGAAAAATTGACGAGTATAGTCCATTAAATTTTTTTCATAAAAAATTTTTTTGCATTAAAAATGGATGATGTATACTTCACTAAATTCTTTGCACGAAATATAGACGACGTATATAGTCCATTTAAGTTTTTGTATACGAAGTAGACAATTCATAGCTCATTAATGTTTTTCAAAAAATTTAAAAAATGAACCCATTATATTTTGTATCTATAGCCCATTTAAATTTTTTGCATGAAAAATGGACGATGTATAGTGTTTTTAGTTTCTTGCATATGAAATGGAGAATTTATAGTTCATTAAATTTTTTCATAAAAATTTGAAAAATTGACGAGTATAGTCCATTAAATTTTTTTCATAAAAAATTTTTTTGCATTAAAAATGGATGATGTATATTTCATTAATTTCTTTGCTCGAAATATAGACAACGTATATAGTCCATTTAAGTTTTTGTATACGAAATAGACAATACATAGCCCATTAATGTTTTTCAAAAAATTTAAAAAATGAACCATGTATAGCCCATTATATTTTGTATCTATAGCCCATTATATTTTGTATCTATAGGCTATTTAATTTTTTTTGCATGAAAAATAGACGATGTATAGTGTTTTTAGCTTCTTGCGTATGAAATGGACGATTTATAGTTCACTAAATTTTTTCATAAAAATTTGAAAAATTGACGGTCCATTAATTTTTTTTCATAAAAAATTTTTTTGCATTAAAAATGGATGATGTATATTTCACTAAATTCTTTGCACGAAATATAGACGACGTATATAGCCCACTTAAGTTTTTGTATACGAAATAGACAATTCATAGCCCTTAATGTTTTTCATAAAAATTTAAAAAATGAACCATGTATAGCCCATTATATTTTGTATCTATAGCCCATTTAATTTTTTTGCATGAAAAATAGACGATGTATAGTGTTTTTAGTTTCTGGCATACGAAATGGACAATTTATCGTTCATTAAATTTTTTCATAAAAATTTGAAAAATTGACGAGTATAGTCCATTAAATTTTTTTCATAAAAAATTTTTTTGCATTAAAAATGGATGATGTATATTTCATTAATTTCTTTGCTCGAAATATAGACAACGTATATAGTCCATTTAAGTTTTTGTATACGAAATAGACAATACATAGCCCATTAATGTTTTTCAAAAAATTTAAAAAATGAACCCATTATATTTTGTATCTATAGCCCATTTAATTTTTTTTTGCATGAAAAATAGACGATGTATAGTGTTTTAAGTTTCTTGCATATGCAATGGACAATTTATAGTTCATTAAATTTTTTCATAAAAATTTGAAAAATTGACGATGTATAGTCCATTAAATTTTTTTCATAAAAATTTTTTTTGCATTAAAAATGGATGATGTATATTTCATTAAATTCTTTGCTCGAAATATAGACAACGTATATAGTCCATTTAAGTTTTTGTATACGAAATAGACAATTCATAGCCCATTAATGTTTTTCATAAAATTTTAAAAAATGAACCATGTATAGCCCATTATATTTTGTATCTATAGCCCATTTAATTTTTTTGCATGAAAAATAGACGATGTATAGTGTTTTTAGTTTCTTGCATATGAAATGGACAATTTATAGTTCATTAAATTTTTTCATAAAAATTTGAAAAATTGACGGCCCATTAAATTTTTTTCATAAAAAATTTTTTTGCATTAAAAATGGATGATGTATATTTCATTAAATTCTTTGCACGAAATATAGACGACGTATATAGTCCATTTAAGTTTTTGTATACGAAATAGACAATTCATAGCCCATTAATGTTTTTCATAAAAATTTAAAAAATTAACCATGTATAGCTCATTATATTTTGTATCTATAGTCCATTTAATTTTTTTGCATGAAAAATAGACGATGTATAGTGTTTTTAGCTTCTTGCGTATGAAATGGACGATTTATAGTTCACTAAATTTTTTTATAAAAATTTGAAAAATTGACGAGTATAGTCCATTAAATTTTTTTCATAAAAAATTTTTTTGCATTAAAAATGGATGATGTATACTTCACTAAATTCTTTGCACGAAATATAGACGACGTATATAGTCCATTTAAGTTTTTGTATACGAAGTAGACAATTCATAGCTCATTAATGTTTTTCAAAAAATTTAAAAAATGAACCCATTATATTTTGTATCTATAGCCCATTTAATTTTTTTGCATGAAAAATGGACGATGTATAGTGTTTTTAGTTTCTTGCATATGAAATGGAGAATTTATAGTTCATTAAATTTTTTCATAAAAATTTGAAAAATTGACGAGTATAGTCCATTAAATTTTTTTCATAAAAAATTTTTTTGCATTAAAAATGGATGATGTATATTTCATTAATTTCTTTGCTCGAAATATAGACAACGTATATAGTCCATTTAAGTTTTTGTATACGAAATAGACAATACATAGCCCATTAATGTTTTTCATAAAAATTTAAAAAATGAACCATGTATAGCCCATTATATTTTGTATCTATAGCCCATTTAATTTGTTTGCATGAAAAATAGACGATGTATAGTGTTTTTAGTTTCTATCATATGAAATGGACAATTTATAGTTCATTAAATTTTTTCATAAAAATTTGAAAAATTGACGATGTATAGTCCATTAAATTTTTTTCATAAAAAATTTTTTTGCATTCAAAATGGATGATGTATTTTTCATTAAACTCTTTGCACGAAATATAGACAACGTATATAGTCCATTTAAGTTTTTGTGTACGAAATAGACAATTCATAGCCCATTAATGTTTTTCATAAAAATTTAAAAAATGAACCATGTATAGCCCATTATATTTTGTATCTATAGCCCATTTAATTTTTTTGCATGAAAAATAGACGATGTATAGTGTTTTTAGTTTCTGGCATATGAAATGGACAATTTATAGTTCATTAAATTTTTTCATAAAAATTTTAAAAATTGACGATGTATAGTCCATTAAATTTTTTTCATAAAAAATTTTTTTGCATTAAAAATGGATGATGTAAATTTCATTACATTCTTTGCACGAAATATAGATGACTTATATAGTCCATTTAATTTTTTGTATACGAAATAGACAATTCATAGCCCATTAATGTTTTTCAAAAAATTTAAAAAATGAACCATGTACAGCCCATTATATTTTGTATCTATAGCCCATTTAATTTTTTTGCATGAAAAATAGACGATGTATAGTGTTTTTAGTTTCTTGCATATGAAATGGACAATTTATAGTTCATTAAATTTTTTCATAAAAATTTGAAAAATTGACGATGTATATATAGTCCATTAAATTTTTTCATAAAAAATTTTTTTGCATTAAAAATGGATGATTTATATTTAATTAAATTCTTTGCACGAAATATAGACAACGTATATAGTCCATTTAAGTTTTTGTATACGAAATAGACAATTCATAGCCCATTAATGTTTTTCATAAAAATTTAAAAAATGAACCATGTATAGCCCATTATATTTTGTATCTATAGCCCATTTAATTTTTTTGCATGAAAAATAGACGATGTATAGTGTTTTTAGTTTCTTGCATATGAAATGGACAATTTATAGTTCATTAAATTTTTCATAAAAATTTGAAAAATTGACGGCCCATTAAATTTTTTTCATAAAAAATTTTTTTGCATTAAAAATGGATGATGTATATTTCATTAAATTCTTTGCACGAAATATAGACGACGTATATAGTCCATTTAAGTTTTTGTATACGAAATAGACAATTCATAGCCCATTAATGTTTTTCATAAAAATTTAAAAAATTAACCATGTACAGCCCATTATATTTTGTATCTATAGCCCATTTAATTTTTTTGCATGAAAAATAGACGATGTATAGTGTTTTTAGCTTCTTGCGTATGAAATGGACGATTTATAGTTTACTAAATTTTTTCATAAAAATTTGAAAAATTGACGATTAAATTAAATCCATTAAATTTTTTTCATAAAAAATTTTTTTGCATTAAAAATGGATGATGTATATTTCATTAATTTCTTTGCTCGAAATATAGACAACGTATATAGTCCATTTAAGTTTTTGTATACGAAATAGACAATACATAGCCCATTAATGTTTTTCAAAAAATTTAAAAAATGAACCCATTATATTTTGTATCTATACCCCATTTAATTTTTTTTGCATGAAAAATAGACGATGTATAGTGTTTTAAGTTTCTATCATATGAAATGGACAATTTATAGTTCATTAAATTTTTTCATAAAAATTTGAAAAATTGACGATGTATAGTCCATTAAATTTTTTTCATAAAAAATTTTTTTGCATTCAAAATGGATGATGTATACTTCATTAATTTCTTTGCTCGAAATATAGACAACGTATATAGTCCATTTAAGTTTTTGTATACGAAATAGACAATACATAGCCCATTAATGTTTTTCATAAAAATTTAAAAAATGAACCCATTATATTTTGTATCTATAGCCCATTTAATTTTTTTTGCATGAAAAATAGACGATGTATAGTGTTTTAAGTTTCTTGCATATGCAATGGACAATTTATAGTTCATTAAATTTTTTCATAAAAATTTGAAAAATTGACGATGTATAGTCCATTAAATTTTTTTCATAAAAAATTTTTTTGCATTAAAAATGGATGATGTATATTTCATTAAATTCTTTGCTCGAAATATAGACAACGTATATAGTCCATTTAAGTTTTTGTATACGAAATAGACAATTCATAGCCCATTAATGTTTTTCATAAAAATTTAAAAAATGAACCATGTATAGCCCATTATATTTTGTATCTATAGCCCATTTAATTTTTTTGCATGAAAAATAGACGATGTATAGTGTTTTTAGTTTCTTGCATATGAAATGGACAATTTATAGTTCATTAAATTTTTTCATAAAAATTTGAAAAATTGACGGCCCATTAAATTTTTTTCATAAAAAATTTTTTTGCATTAAAAATGGATGATGTATATTTCATTAAATTCTTTGCACGAAATATAGACGACGTATATAGTCCATTTAAGTTTTTGTATACGAAATAGACAATTCATAGCCCATTAATGTTTTTCATAAAAATTTAAAAAATTAACCATGTATAGCTCATTATATTTTGTATCTATAGTCCATTTAATTTTTTTGCATGAAAAATAGACGATGTATAGTGTTTTTAGCTTCTTGCGTATGAAATGGACGATTTATAGTTTACTAAATTTTTTCATAAAAATTTGAAAAATTGACGATTAAATTAAATCCATTAAATTTTTTTCATAAAAAATTTTTTTGCATTAAAAATGGATGATGTATATTTCATTAATTTCTTTGCTCGAAATATAGACAACGTATATAGTCCATTTAAGTTTTTGTATACGAAATAGACAATACATAGCCCATTAATGTTTTTCAAAAAATTTAAAAAATGAACCCATTATATTTTGTATCTATACCCCATTTAATTTTTTTTTGCATGAAAAATAGACGATGTATAGTGTTTTAAGTTTCTATCATATGAAATGGACAATTTATAGTTCATTAAATTTTTTCATAAAAATTTGAAAAATTGACGATGTATAGTCCATTAAATTTTTTTCATAAAAAATTTTTTTGCATTCAAAATGGATGATGTATTTTTGTTTAAACTCTTTGCACGAAATATAGACAACGTATATAGTCCATTTAAGTTTTTGTGTACGAAATAGACAATTCATAGCCCATTAATGTTTTTCATAAAAATTTAAAAAATGAACCATGTACAGCCCATTATATTTTGTATCTATAGCCCATTTAATTTTTTTGCATGAAAAATGGATGATGTAAATTTCATTACATTCTTTGCACGAAATATAGATGACTTATATAGTCCATTTAATTTTTTGTATACGAAATAGACAATTCATAGCCCATTAATGTTTTTCAAAAAATTTAAAAAATGAACCATGTACAGCCCATTATATTTTGTATCTATAGCCCATTTAATTTTTTTGCATGAAAAATAGACGATGTATAGTGTTTTTAGTTTCTTGCATATGAAATGGACAATTTATAGTTCATTAAATTTTTTCATAAAAATTTGAAAAATTGACGATGTATATATAGTCCATTAAATTTTTTCATAAAAAATTTTTTTGCATTAAAAATGGATGATGTATATTTAATTAAATTCTTTGCACGAAATATAGACAACGTATATAGTCCATTTAAGTTTTTGTGTACGAAATAGACAATTCATAGCCCATTAATGTTTTTCATAAAAATTTAAAAAATTGACCATGTATAGCCCATTATATTTTGTATCTATAGCCCATTTAATTTTTTTGCATGAAAAATAGACGATGTATAGTGTTTTTAGTTTCTTGCGTATGAAATGGACTATTTATAGTTCATTAAATTTTTTCATAAAAATTTTAAAAATTGACGATGTATAATAGTCCATTAAATTTTTTCATAAAAAATTTTTTTGCATTAAAAATGGATGATGTATATTTCATTAAATTCTTTGCACGAAATATAGACAACGTATATAGTCCATTTAAGTTTTTGTGTACGAAATAGACAATTCATAGCCCATTAATGTTTTTCATAAAAATTTAAAAAATTTACCATGTATAGCCCATTATATTTTGTATCTATAGCCCATTTAATTTCTTTGCATGAAAAATAGACGATGTATAGTGTTTTTAGTTTCTTGCGTATGAAATGGACGATTTATAGTTCATTAAATTTTTTCATAAAAATTTGAAAAATTAACGAAATATAGACGACGTATATAGTCCATTTAAGTTTTTGTATACGAAATAGACAATTCATAGCCCATTAATGTTTTTCATAAAAATTTAAAAAATTAACCATGTATAGCCCATTATATTTTGTATCTATAGCCCATTTAATTTTTTTGCATGAAAAATAGACGATGTATAGTGTTTTAGTTTCTTGCGTATGAAATGGACGATTTATAGTTCATTAAATTTTTTCATAAAAATTTGAAAAATTAACGAAATATAGACGACGTATATAGTCCATTTAAGTTTTTGTATACGAAATAGACAATTCATAGCCCATTAATGTTTTTCATAAAAATTTAAAAAATGAACCATGTATAGCCCATTATATTTTGTATCTATAGCCCATTTAATTTGTTTGCATGAAAAATAGACGATGTATAGTGTTTTTAGTTTCTATCATATGAAATGGACAATTTATAGTTCATTAAATTTTTTCATAAAAATTTGAAAAATTGACGATGTATAGTCCATTAAATTTTTTTCATAAAAAATTTTTTTGCATTCAAAATGGATGATGTATTTTTCATTAAACTCTTTGCACGAAATATAGACAACGTATATAGTCCATTTAAGTTTTTGTGTACGAAATAGACAATTCATAGCCCATTAATGTTTTTCATAAAAATTTAAAAAATGAACCATGTATAGCCCATTATATTTTGTATCTATAGCCCATTTAATTTTTTTGCATGAAAAATAGACGATGTATAGTGTTTTTAGTTTCTTGCGTATGAAATGGACTATTTATAGTTCATTAAATTTTTTCATAAAAATTTTAAAAATTGACGATGTATAATAGTCCATTAAATTTTTTCATAAAAAATTTTTTTGCATTAAAAATGGATGATGTATATTTCATTAAATTCTTTGCACGAAATATAGACAACGTATATAGTCCATTTAAGTTTTTGTGTACGAAATAGACAATTCATAGCCCATTAATGTTTTTCATAAAAATTTAAAAAATTTACCATGTATAGCCCATTATATTTTGTATCTATAGCCCATTTAATTTTTTTGCATGAAAAATAGACGATGTATAGTGTTTTTAGTTTCTTGCGTATGAAATGGACGATTTATAGTTCATTAAATTTTTTCATAAAAATTTGAAAAATTAACGAAATATAGACGACGTATATAGTCCATTTAAGTTTTTGTATACGAAATAGACAATTCATAGCCCATTAATGTTTTTCATAAAAATTTAAAAAATTAACCATGTATAGCCCATTATATTTTGTATCTATAGCCCATTTAATTTTTTTGCATGAAAAATAGACGATGTATAGTGTTTTAGTTTCTTGCGTATGAAATGGACGATTTATAGTTCATTAAATTTTTTCATAAAAATTTGAAAAATTAACGAAATATAGACGACGTATATAGTCCATTTAAGTTTTTGTATACGAAATAGACAATTCATAGCCCATTAATGTTTTTCATAAAAATTTAAAAAATGAACCATGTATAGCCCATTATATTTTGTATCTATAGCCCATTTAATTTGTTTGCATGAAAAATAGACGATGTATAGTGTTTTTAGTTTCTATCATATGAAATGGACAATTTATAGTTCATTAAATTTTTTCATAAAAATTTGAAAAATTGACGATGTATAGTCCATTAAATTTTTTTCATAAAAAATTTTTTTGCATTCAAAATGGATGATGTATTTTTCATTAAACTCTTTGCACGAAATATAGACAACGTATATAGTCCATTTAAGTTTTTGTGTACGAAATAGACAATTCATAGCCCATTAATGTTTTTCATAAAAATTTAAAAAATGAACCATGTATAGCCCATTATATTTTGTATCTATAGCCCATTTAATTTTTTTGCATGAAAAATAGACGATGTATAGTGTTTTTAGTTTCTGGCATATGAAATGGACAATTTATAGTTCATTAAATTTTTTCATAAAAATTTTAAAAATTGACGATGTATAGTCCATTAAATTTTTTTCATAAAAAATTTTTTTGCATTAAAAATGGATGATGTAAATTTCATTACATTCTTTGCACGAAATATAGATGACTTATATAGTCCATTTAATTTTTTGTATACGAAATAGACAATTCATAGCCCATTAATGTTTTTCAAAAAATTTAAAAAATGAACCATGTACAGCCCATTATATTTTGTATCTATAGCCCATTTAATTTTTTTGCATGAAAAATAGACGATGTATAGTGTTTTTAGTTTCTTGCATATGAAATGGACAATTTATAGTTCATTAAATTTTTTCATAAAAATTTGAAAAATTGACGATGTATATATAGTCCATTAAATTTTTTCATAAAAAATTTTTTTGCATTAAAAATGGATGATTTATATTTAATTAAATTCTTTGCACGAAATATAGACAACGTATATAGTCCATTTAAGTTTTTGTATACGAAATAGACAATTCATAGCCCATTAATGTTTTTCATAAAAATTTAAAAAATGAACCATGTATAGCCCATTATATTTTGTATCTATAGCCCATTTAATTTTTTTGCATGAAAAATAGACGATGTATAGTGTTTTTAGTTTCTTGCATATGAAATGGACAATTTATAGTTCATTAAATTTTTCATAAAAATTTGAAAAATTGACGGCCCATTAAATTTTTTTCATAAAAAATTTTTTTGCATTAAAAATGGATGATGTATATTTCATTAAATTCTTTGCACGAAATATAGACGACGTATATAGTCCATTTAAGTTTTTGTATACGAAATAGACAATTCATAGCCCATTAATGTTTTTCATAAAAATTTAAAAAATTAACCATGTATAGCTCATTATATTTTGTATCTATAGTCCATTTAATTTTTTTGCATGAAAAATAGACGATGTATAGTGTTTTTAGCTTCTTGCGTATGAAATGGACGATTTATAGTTCACTAAATTTTTTCATAAAAATTTGAAAAATTGACGATTAAATTAAATCCATTAAATTTTTTTCATAAAAAATTTTTTTGCATTAAAAATGGATGATGTATATTTCATTAATTTCTTTGCTCGAAATATAGACAACGTATATAGTCCATTTAAGTTTTTGTATACGAAATAGACAATACATAGCCCATTAATGTTTTTCAAAAAATTTAAAAAATGAACCCATTATATTTTGTATCTATACCCCATTTAATTTTTTTTTGCATGAAAAATAGACGATGTATAGTGTTTTAAGTTTCTATCATATGAAATGGACAATTTATAGTTCATTAAATTTTTTCATAAAAATTTGAAAAATTGACGATGTATAGTCCATTAAATTTTTTTCATAAAAAATTTTTTTGCATTCAAAATGGATGATGTATTTTTGTTTAAACTCTTTGCACGAAATATAGACAACGTATATAGTCCATTTAAGTTTTTGTGTACGAAATAGACAATTCATAGCCCATTAATGTTTTTCATAAAAATTTAAAAAATGAACCATGTATAGCCCATTATATTTTGTATCTATAGCCCATTTAATTTTTTTGCATGAAAAATAGACGATGTATAGTGTTTTTAGTTTCTGGCATATGAAATGGACAATTTATAGTTCATTAAATTTTTTCATAAAAATTTGAAAAATTGACGATGTATATAGTCCATTAAATTTTTTTCATAAAAAATTTTTTTGCATTAAAAATGGATGATGTAAATTTCATTACATTCTTTGCACGAAATATAGATGACTTATATAGTCCATTTAATTTTTTGTATACGAAATAGACAATTCATAGCCCATTAATGTTTTTCAAAAAATTTAAAAAATGAACCATGTACAGCCCATTATATTTTGTATCTATAGCCCATTTAATTTTTTTGCATGAAAAATAGACGATGTATAGTGTTTTTAGCTTCTTGCGTATGAAATGGACGATTTATAGTTCACTAAATTTTTTCATAAAAATTTGAAAAATTGACGATTAAATTAAATCCATTAAATTTTTTTCATAAAAAATTTTTTTGCATTAAAAATGGATGATGTATATTTCATTAATTTCTTTGCTCGAAATATAGACAACGTATATAGTCCATTTAAGTTTTTGTATACGAAATAGACAATACATAGCCCATTAATGTTTTTCAAAAAATTTAAAAAATGAACCCATTATATTTTGTATCTATACCCCATTTAATTTTTTTTTGCATGAAAAATAGACGATGTATAGTGTTTTAAGTTTCTATCATATGAAATGGACAATTTATAGTTCATTAAATTTTTTCATAAAAATTTGAAAAATTGACGATGTA
Organism: Tachina fera; assembly: GCA_905220375.1. Taxonomy (NCBI): domain Eukaryota; kingdom Metazoa; phylum Arthropoda; class Insecta; order Diptera; family Tachinidae; genus Tachina; species Tachina fera. The sequence continues at coordinate 44,973,269 of LR999965.1, read as the reverse complement.
TAGTCCATTAAATTTTTTTCATAAAAAATTTTTTTGCATTCAAAATGGATGATGTATTTTTGTTTAAACTCTTTGCACGAAATATAGACAACGTATATAGTCCATTTAAGTTTTTGTGTACGAAATAGACAATTCATAGCCCATTAATGTTTTTCATAAAAATTTAAAAAATGAACCATGTATAGCCCATTATATTTTGTATCTATAGCCCATTTAATTTTTTTGCATGAAAAATAGACGATGTATAGTGTTTTTAGTTTCTGGCATATGAAATGGACAATTTATAGTTCATTAAATTTTTTCATAAAAATTTGAAAAATTGACGATGTATATAGTCCATTAAATTTTTTTCATAAAAAATTTTTTTGCATTAAAAATGGATGATGTAAATTTCATTACATTCTTTGCACGAAATATAGATGACTTATATAGTCCATTTAATTTTTTGTATACGAAATAGACAATTCATAGCCCATTAATGTTTTTCAAAAAATTTAAAAAATGAACCATGTACAGCCCATTATATTTTGTATCTATAGCCCATTTAATTTTTTTGCATGAAAAATAGACGATGTATAGTGTTTTTAGTTTCTTGCATATGAAATGGACAATTTATAGTTCATTAAATTTTTTCATAAAAATTTGAAAAATTGACGATGTATATATAGTCCATTAAATTTTTTCATAAAAAATTTTTTTGCATTAAAAATGGATGATGTATATTTAATTAAATTCTTTGCACGAAATATAGACAACGTATATAGTCCATTTAAGTTTTTGTGTACGAAATAGACAATTCATAGCCCATTAATGTTTTTCATAAAAATTTAAAAAATTGACCATGTATAGCCCATTATATTTTGTATCTATAGCCCATTTAATTTTTTTGCATGAAAAATAGACGATGTATAGTGTTTTTAGTTTCTTGCGTATGAAATGGACTATTTATAGTTCATTAAATTTTTTCATAAAAATTTTAAAAATTGACGATGTATAATAGTCCATTAAATTTTTTCATAAAAAATTTTTTTGCATTAAAAATGGATGATGTATATTTCATTAAATTCTTTGCACGAAATATAGACAACGTATATAGTCCATTTAAGTTTTTGTGTACGAAATAGACAATTCATAGCCCATTAATGTTTTTCATAAAAATTTAAAAAATTTACCATGTATAGCCCATTATATTTTGTATCTATAGCCCATTTAATTTTTTTGCATGAAAAATAGACGATGTATAGTGTTTTTAGTTTCTTGCGTATGAAATGGACGATTTATAGTTCATTAAATTTTTTCATAAAAATTTGAAAAATTAACGAAATATAGACGACGTATATAGTCCATTTAAGTTTTTGTATACGAAATAGACAATTCATAGCCCATTAATGTTTTTCATAAAAATTTAAAAAATTAACCATGTATAGCCCATTATATTTTGTATCTATAGCCCATTTAATTTTTTTGCATGAAAAATAGACGATGTATAGTGTTTTTAGTTTCTTGCGTATGAAATGGACGATTTATAGTTCATTAAATTTTTTCATAAAAATTTGAAAAATTAACGAAATATAGACGACGTATATAGTCCATTTAAGTTTTTGTGTACGAAATAGACAATTCATAGCCCATTAATGTTTTTCATAAAAATTTAAAAAATGAACCATGTATAGCCCATTATATTTTGTATCTATAGCCCATTTAATTTTTTTGCATGAAAAATAGACGATGTATAGTGTTTTTAGTTTCTTGCATATGAAATGGACAATTTATAGTTCATTAAATTTTTTCATAAAAATTTGAAAAATTGACGATGTATAGTCCATTAAATTTTTTTCATAAAAAATTTTTTTGCATTAAAAATGGATGATGTATTTTTCATTAAACTCTTTGCACGAAATATAGACAACGTATATAGTCCATTTAAGTTTTTGTGTACGAAATAGACAATTCATAGCCCATTAATGTTTTTCATAAAAATTTAAAAAATGAACCATGTATAGCCCATTATATTTTGTAGCTATAGGCCATTTAATTTTTTTGCATGAAAAATAGACGATGTATAGTGTTTTTACTTTCTTGCATATGAAATGGACAATTTATAGTTCATTAAATTTTTTCATAAAAATTTGAAAAATTGACGATTAAATTAAATTTTTTTCATAAAAAATTTTTTTGCATTAAAAATGGATGATGTATATTTCATTAAATTCTTTGCACGAAATATAGACGACGTATATAGTCCATTTAAGTTTTTGTATACGAAATAGACAATTCATAGCCCATTATTGTTTTTCATAAAAATTTAAAAAATGAACCATGTATAGCCCATTATATTTTGTAGCTATAGCCCATTTAATTTTTTTGCATGAAAAATAGACGATGTATAGTGTTTTTAGTTTCTGGCATATGAAATGGACAATTTATAGTTTATTAAATTTTTTCATAAAAATTTGAAAAATTGACGACGTATAGTCCATTAAATTTTTTTCATAAAAAATTTTTTTGCATTCAAAATGGATGATGTATATTACATTAAATTCTTTGCACGAAATATAGACGACGTATATAGTCCATTTAAGTTTTTGTATACGAAATAGACAATTCATAGCCCATTAATGTTTTTCAAAAAATTTAAAAAATGAACCATGTATAGCCCATTATATTTTGTATCTATAGCCCATTTAATTTGTTTGCATGAAAAATAGACGATGTATAGTGTTTTTAGTTTCTATCATATGAAATGGACAATTTATAGTTCATTAAATTTTTTCATAAAAATTTTAAAAATTGACGATTAAATTAAATTTTTTTGATAAAAAAGTTTTTTGCATTAAAAATGGATGATGTATATTTCATTAAATTCTTTGCACGAAATATAGACAACGTATATAGTCCATTTAAGTTTTTGTGTACGAAATAGACAATTCATAGCCCGTTAATGTTTTTCATAAAAATTTAAAAAATTAACCATGTATAGCCCATTATATTTTGTATCTATAGCCCATTTAATTTTTTTGCATGAAAAATAGACGATGTATAGTGTTTTTACTTTCTTGCATATGAAATGGACAATTTATAGTTCATTAAATTTTTTCATAAAAATTTGAAAAATTGACGATTAAATTAAATTTTTTTCATAAAAAATTTTTTTGCATTAAAAATGGATGATGTATATTTCATTAAATTCTTTGCACGAAATATAGACGATGTATATAGTCCATTTAAGTTTTTGTATACGAAATAGACAATTTATAGCCCATTATTGTTTTTCATAAAAATTTAAAAAATGAACCATGTATAGCCCATTATATTTTGTAGCTATAGCCCATTTAATTTTTTTGCATGAAAAATAGACGATGTATAGTGTTTTTAGTTTCTTGCATATGAAATGGACAATTTATAGTTCACTAAATTTTTTCATAAAAATTTGAGAAATTGACGGTCCATTAAATTTTTTTCATAAAAAATTTTTTTGCATTAAAAATGGATGATGTATATTTCATTAAATTCTTTGCACGAAATATAGACGATGTATATAGTCCATTTAAGTTTTTGTATACGAAATAGACAATTCATAGCCCATTATTGTTTTTCATAAAAATTTAAAAAATGAACCATGTATAGCCCATTATATTTTGTAGCTATAGCCCATTTAATTTTTTTGCATGAAAAATAGACGATGTATAGTGTTTTTAGTTTCTTGCATATGAAATGGACAATTTATAGTTCATTAAATTTTTTCATTAAAATTTTAAAAATTGACGATTATAGTCCATTAAATTTTTTTCATAAAAATTTTTTTGCATTAAAAATGGATGATGTATATTTCATTAAATTCTTTGCACGAAATATAGACGACGTATATAGTCTATTTAAGTTTTTGTATACGAAATAGACAATTCATAGCCCATTATTGTTTTTCATAAAAATTTAAAAAATGAACCATGTATAGCCCATTATATTTTGTAGCTATAGCCCATTTAATTTTTTTGCATGAAAAATAGACGATGTATAGTGTTTTTAGTTTCTTGCATATGAAATGGACAATTTATAGTTCATTAAATTTTTTCATAAAAATTTTAAAAATTGACGATTAAATTAAATTTTTTTGATAAAAAAGTTTTTTGCATTAAAAATGGATGATGTATATTTCATTAAATTCTTTGCACGAAATATAGACTACGTATATAGTCCATTTAAGTTTTTGTGTACGAAATAGACAATTCATAGCCCGTTAATGTTTTTCATAAAAATTTAAAAAATTAACCATGTATAGCCCATTATATTTTGTATCTATAGCCCATTTAATTTTTTTGCATGAAAAATAGACGATGTATAGTGTTTTTAGTTTCTGGCATATGAAATGGACAATTTATAGTTTATTAAATTTTTTCATAAAAATTTGAAAAATTGACGATTAAATTTACGATTTAAATTAATTGTCCATTAAATTTTTTTCATAAAAAATTTTTTTGCATTCAAAATGGATGATGTATATTACATTAAATTCTTTGCACGAAATATAGACGACGTATATAGTCCATTTAAGTTTTTGTATACGAAATAGACAATTCATAGCCCATTAATGTTTTTCAAAAAATTTAAAAAATGAACCATGTATAGCCCATTATATTTTGTATCTATAGCCCATTTAATTTTTTTGCATGAAAAATAGACGATGTATAGTGTTTTTAGTTTCTTGCATATGAAATGTACAATTTATAGTTCATTAAATTTTTTCATAAAAATTTGAAAAATTGACGATTAAATTAAATTTTTTTGATAAAAAAGTTTTTTGCATTAAAAATGGATGATGTATATTTCATTAAATTCTTTGCACGAAATATAGACAACGTATATAGTCCATTTAAGTTTTTGTATACGAAATAGACAATTCATATCCCATTAATGTTTTTCATAAAAATTTAAAAAATTAACCATGTATAGCCCATTATATTTTGTATCTATAGCCCATTTAATTTTTTTGCATGAAAAATAGACGATGTATAGTGTTTTTAGTTTCTGGCATATGAAATGGACAATTTATAGTTTATTAAATTTTTTCATAAAAATTTGAAAAATTGACGATTAAATTTACGATTTAAATTAATTGTCCATTAAATTTTTTTCATAAAAAATTTTTTTGCATTCAAAATGGATGATGTATATTACATTAAATTCTTTGCACGAAATATAGACGACGTATATAGTCCATTTAAGTTTTTGTATACGAAATAGACAATTCATAGCCCATTAATGTTTTTCAAAAAATTTAAAAAATGAACCATGTATAGCCCATTATATTTTGTATCTATAGCCCATTTAATTTTTTTGCATGAAAAATAGACGATGTATAGTGTTTTTAGTTTCTTGCATATGAAATGTACAATTTATAGTTCATTAAATTTTTTCATAAAAATTTGAAAAATTGACGATTAAATTAAATTTTTTTGATAAAAAAGTTTTTTGCATTAAAAATGGATGATGTATATTTCATTAAATTCTTTGCACGAAATATAGACGACGTATATAGTCCATTTAAGTTTTTGTATACGAAATAGACAATTCATATCCCATTAATGTTTTTCATAAAAATTTAAAAAATTAACCATGTATAGCCCATTATATTTTGTATCTAAAGCCCATTTAATTTTTTTGCATGAAAAATGGACGATGTATAGTGTTTTTAGTTTCTGGCATATGAAATGGACAATTTATAGTTTATTAAATTTTTTCATAAAAATTTGAAAAATTGACGATTAAATTTACGATTTAAATTAATTGTCCATTAAATTTTTTTCATAAAAAATTTTTTTGCATTCAAAATGGATGATGTATATTACATTAAATTCTTTGCACGAAATATAGACGACGTATATAGTCCATTTAAGTTTTTGTATACGAAATAGACAATTCATAGCCCATTAATGTTTTTCAAAAAATTTAAAAAATGAACCATGTATAGCCCGTTATATTTTGTATCTATAGCCCATTTAATTTTTTTGCATGAAAAATAGACGATGTATAGTGTTTTTAGTTTCTTGCATATGAAATGTACAATTTATAGTTCATTAAATTTTTTCATAAAAATTTGAAAAATTGACGATTAAATTAAATTTTTTTGATAAAAAAGTTTTTTGCATTAAAAATGGATGATGTATATTTCATTAAATTCTTTGCACGAAATATAGACAACGTATATAGTCCATTTAAGTTTTTGTATACGAAATAGACAATTCATATCCCATTAATGTTTTTCATAAAAATTTAAAAAATTAACCATGTATAGCCCGTTATATTTTGTATCTATAGCCCATTTAATTTTTTTGCATGAAAAATAGACGATGTATAGTGTTTTTAGTTTCTGGCATATGAAATGGACAATTTATAGTTTATTAAATTTTTTCATAAAAATTTGAAAAATTGACGATGTATAGTCCATTAAATTTTTTTCATAAAAAATTTTTTTGCATTCAAAATGGATGATGTATATTACATTAAATTCTTTGCACGAAATATAGACGACGTATATAGTCCATTTAAGTTTTTGTGTACGAAATAGACAATTCATAGCCCATTATTGTTTTTCATAAAAATTTAAAAAATTAACCATGTGTAGCCCATTATATTTTGTATCTATAGCCCATTTAATTTTTTTGCATGAAAAATAGACGATGTATAGTGTTTTTAGTTTCTTGCATATGAAATGGACAATTTATAGTTCACTAAATTTTTTCATAAAAATTTGAGAAATTGACGGTCCATTAAATTTTTTTCATAAAAAATTTTTTGCATTAAAAATGGATTATGTATATTTCATTAAATTCTTTGCACGAAATATAGACGACGTATATAGTCCATTTAAGTTTTTGTGTACGAAATAGACAATTCATAGCCCATTAATGTTTTTCATAAAAATTTAAAAAATTAACCATGTATAGCCCATTATATTTTGTATCTATAGCCCATTTAATTTTTTTGCATGAAAAATAGACGATGTATAGTGTTTTTAGTTTCTTGCATATGAAATGGACAATTTATAGTTCATTAAATTTTTTCATAAAAATTTGAAAAATTGACGATGTATAATAATAGTTCATTAAATTTTTTCATAAAAATTTTAAAAATTTATGTTTTTATAAAAATTTAAAAAATTAACCATGTATAGCCCATTATATTTTGTATCTATAGCCCATTTAATTTTTTTGCATGAAAAATAGACGATGTATAGTGTTTTTAGTTTCTTGCGTATGAAATGGACGATTTATAGTCCATTAAATTTTTTCATAAAAATTTGAAAAATTGACGATGTATGTATATATAGTCCATTAAATTTTTTCATAAAAAATCTTTTTGCATTAAAAATGGATGATGTATATTTCATTAAATTCTTTGCACGAAATATAGACGAAGTATATAGTCCATTTAAATTTTTGTATACGAAATAGACAATTCATAGCCCATTAATGTTTTTCATAGAAATTTAAAAAATTTTAAATTAAATTAAATTTTTTTCCTAAAAAATTTTTTTGCATTAAAAATTGATGATGTATATTTCATTAAATTCTTAATTCTTAAATTCTTAAAAATATAGTCCATTTAAGTTTTTGTATACGAAATAGACAATTCATAGCCCATTATTGTTTTTCATAAAAATTTTAATAAATTCAGTGAAGTGCGACTTTGACCCGAGCACGAAGGGTTCCGTACAGGCACGAGATATGTAATTCAATACGAACAATATAAACTAGAGTTTTGGCATTTTTTTCGTCATTGGGTTTTTTCGGTTTTAAGCGTTTTTTTTAGTTTGGGTGTTTTTTGAATTTATTGGCGCTTTCTGAGTTTTGGCACTTTTTTTTCACGTTTTGGCGATTTGTTTTTGGTTTTTGAAGTTTTTTTTTAATTTAGGAAATTTTTATTATTTTGGCGTTTTTTTATTTTGGCGATTTTTTATTTTGGCGATTTTTTTTAATTTTGGCGTTTTTTTCATATAGGTGATTTTTTTTTTGGTTTTGGCGATTTTTTTTTAGTTTTGGCACTTTTTTTTCGTTTTGATGGTTTTTTTCGGTTTTTATTTTAAATTTTGGTGATTTTTTTCGTTTTGGCTACTTTTTTTAAATTTGGCGATTTTTTTTTAATTTTGGCAATTTTTTCTCATTTTGGGGATTTTTTTCACATAAACAATTATTTTGGTTTTGTTGGATTTTTCGCGTTTTGGCGATTTTTTTCGGTTTTTGGCGTTATTTTGTCAGGATTGGCGATTTTTTCGGTTTGGCGATTTTATAATTTTCGGATTTTTTAGTTTTACCGTTTTTGAAAATTTCAAGAGTTTACCTCTTACGGTCTCCAAGATATAGCAATTTGTCAAAATTACATAGTCAAAATTTCATTAACTGTTGGACCACCCTTTAATTTAAATTTTTTAATATTTTAATGTTTATTGTTGTAGTCTATATAAAAATACACTAATTTTACAAATTTCAAGTGTCAATATACATATGTACATTCAATTGTATGTATATTACATGAGATTTTAACATTTTTCGTCGCTCGTTTTTGAGCACCCTTTAATTTCTAATTCTCATGTATTTGGTGTTGTAGTGGCCAAGGTTCTACATACTCTGTCCAAATTTCAGGTCCGTAGGTCTTACAGTTCCTGAGAAAATACCGTGTGACGGACAGACGGACAGCGTAGCGAAAACAATAGGGTTCCTTTTTTCACCTTTGGTGTACGGAACCCTAAAAAGGAAATAAGAAAAAAATTAGTTTTATTTAGTTATTTTGATATCCAAGAAAAGTTCGAATTTTCCATGTGGTTTTTTTCTGCATGTGGTTTTTATTTTTCTAATATTCTATATGAAACTTTTCTTTCCATAACATAAAATGTATATAATTCATAAATAATAGAAAAAAAATAAACAGCCCTTCTAACTTTTGTTATCACAAAAAGTGAAACTTTCTCAACCCTGGAATCATCCTCTTATAATTTTCTAATTTCTTACACCAATATTTTTTTTTAAGAATATGTTTAAAAGGAAAAATTAGTTTTGGTAACTTTTCTATAACAAAAAAGTTAAAGTTTTCCCACCCTGGAAACATTCTTATATTTTTTTTTATTTTTATTTTTATTGCTAATGCCATTTTTATTCGTACTGAAATATAAAATAAGTTTATTGAAAAAAAAGTTAAACTTAGTTTTAGCTATTTACTTTTATATTGCAAAATAAAGTTTAAGTTTTCCAGCTGAGTTTCAATACCAATATATTTTGGACCACTTCTGATGCAGCAGCCCAAGACCGAAGTCTCTAGATTTTTGGGTTCGGAAAACGAATTTCAGAAATATATCAGACGGTCAGACGGACATCGGTTATTCGACTTCCCTATTCATGAGGAACTAAAATATATATACATTATGTTTCGCATATTCATACTTTAGAAAGTTTAAGGTTTATTTTTATATTTTTGGTACAGAAGTTAAGAATGCGAGCACTTCATTTGAATCAAACAATTTTTTCAGTTGTTTTTGAATGTTAATTTTTTAACATACAATTTCAGTAAAAACAAATGTTTTTTCTTTTATTTTAAACTACAAAAAAAAAAATGTTTTTCTTCATATTTTTAACACCCTGAAAACAACTCAAAATAACAGTAAAAACTACTCAATTTTTCAATTGTTTTAGCTTACATAAATTTACCATCCAAAAATTTAAAAACAACTGCTTTTTCACTTATTGTGACTGACAAAAAATTATTTACCGAATCAATAGAAAATACTTTTTATTACATTTAATTTTAATGCAATAAAATTTTTGTTAATACATGTATTTATTTATTGTATCTTCAAATATGAACTAACAAAAAGTATTCAAATCTTAAATCAAAAAAAATTATTATTAGGCCCGACCATTGTCGGACATAAACTTAGTGATAGTTATAAATAATACATAAGTATTGATAATCAAAAAAGGAAATAAAGTATTTTCAAGAAATCCCAAGAGCCCTTGTGTCCCTCTTTTTTAGGCGGATATGACCAGTAAAATTCAAGATATTACGAGCAAGCGGATTAGGGTCGAGTTTTATTAAATATTTGCCTGCGTATTTTGCAATTTCTTCAATCACTATTGGCATATTTAAATCACGGTGTATATTTGAATTTTTGATGTACCATGGAGCCAATGTTATTAATCGTAAAATTTTGTTTTTTTATCTTCGTTGGATTCTCTCGACATTGGAAGCTGTAGCAGTGCCCCATAGTTGAATTAAGTAGCATATATATATATATATATATATATAGCATATAGGTTTCAAAAGCGACTTGTATATACAAAATTTGCAATCTAGACTCAGAGTTGAATTTCTATCAATCAGCCAATGTACTTGAGTTAACTTTAGTATCATTCGTGTTAAGTTTGAGTCAGTATGTTGTTTCCATGTCAGTTTTCGATTAAGGTGTATACCAAGATATTTCACATCTAAATGTTGATGAACAATTCGGTTATTGATTCTAATGAGGGAACAATTATCTTTTCGTATGGCAAATGTTACCTGAGCACACGTTTTTTCGTTTACCCTTATTCTCCATATGTTCCTGAAGATATCGGGATACCTCGTGAGGGTTTTTGTTATTATTAAGGTAGGTAGGTAAGTTAGCACATTATCAAGAAATTATATAACACCCTTACGATTACAAATTTATATAATGCGGTTTTGTTATTTTGACAAAATCTAATAAGAAGAGCAGCAGTGACTGTGATCACAGTTTAACACATTTAAAGTCTTCTGCTTAAAAAGTATTTATTATTATAGGCATTTTAATAAATACTAACAGCGACAAGAACAAACAATTAGTAAGGCCCCTTTCTTACTAGGCAACTTTAATTGCGCAAGTATAATTTTAATTTTTATTTATTTTCTTTTGAACTTGGTTTTATGTTCACATTCATAAATTTTGTTGAGCAAGTTTAATTTTCTTATGTTCGAGTTTCTTAATTTTTTTTTTAATACATGTATTTATTTATTGTATCTTCAAATATGAACTAACAAAAAGTATTCAAATCTTTAATGTAAAATAAAATTATTAGGACCGACCACTGTCGGACATAAACTTGTTAATAGTTATAAATAATACATAAGTAGTGATAATCAAAAAAGAAAAAAAAAGTATTTTCAAGAAATCTCATCTGGAGTAATGGAATATATTTAACACCCAAAAACTAAAGAGTTTTCAATACGTGTCTTTTATAAATATATTTTATTGCTTATATATCTACATAATTATATGTGAAAATTTAAGTTTTAACAATTAAATCTGAAATTATTACTCCAACTCGGTCACATAATAGGCTTCTAAATAGATTGAACTCTTCGTCCAAACTCTCGTAGATGGTTACCGCTGTTTTTCTATATGAAGATTGAAAAGGTGGCAAATCTTTAGGGTATTTAAACTGTAATCGTAAGTATCATAAAGTCATAACGTTCGAAAATTTTAAACTAGCTTAAAACTATTTTTATTTTCATTCATATAAAACGTGTTCTATATTAATACAATTCTTCAACCCATGTTTATATTACTGTTGTAAATAAATATTTAGCATTTTACTTTTCTTTTTCGACAAAATGTCCAATAATGTTTAAATAGGTTGCGGTTTTCTTTAACAAATTTTTACTAAAAACGTTATATATTGGAAAAACTATACAAATTCACAAGGGAAGAAAACCCTAAAATTGATTATAAAGACCAAAAAAAGAGCAACAACCCGAAAATTAGGTTGAAGTAAATACTCGTATTTAAATCATTAAAATTGGCAAAATGCAAATATTTTTAAAAAATTTCCGAAACAGCAAAAATTGAAATGAATAAACTCAGTAAATTTTACAATTCAAAAACAATTTCATGTGCAAAAATTGCGACAATTCACAAATTATTTTTTAATTGAAAAAACTTTAAAATTTATTTGAAAAAACTCTAATACTGTAAGGATTGCCAAAAAAAGTGATACTTATTACAAATCGTTAAAGTTGCAAAAAAAAGTAGAATTGAGAACCATCACTCTCATTGTTAAATTAGAGGCAATTGGCGATAGATTGTAAATAAGTCCTAAAATTATTTAAAAATAGCTAAAATTGTAAGGATTGCCAAAAAATTGCTGTCATCAAAAAGAAAGCAAAGTGTAATATTAATTTAAAGTCGACATAACTGCAATTAAGCTTCAAAGTATATTTTTTTGGTAGGCTGTTAGTAGTAGTAAAACTTTCGGCTAATAGAGTGCAGTTCAAGATTGTCATATAGGTCTGAGTTTATAGAGTGATAAATATTAGTATTAAAGGATGGAACAGAAGAGCATAGTTGTAGTAGTAGCTGAAGCTGAAAATTGTAAGAAATGCAAAAAATTTGATAAAAATCACGAAAATTACGAAAATTTGCACAAACTTACTAACAGCGGGATGACAACGAAGTTTAATATTGTTTTAATATCAACGAAGCTGTTAGGAAGCTGAAAACATGCAAAAGCCACTAAAATCACGAACTTTTCAAAAATTCGCGTGCACACAGTTTTGATCAAATAATATTTTTATGCCAATTACTCGTAATATACGAGTATATATTTATGTCCTTTTATGATTTAAATTTATGACAATACATGCATATGTATGACATTGTGTGCATGTGTGCATGTGTGTATATCCATGCTAGTGTGTGAATTTATATAGAAGTTAGTGTTCTCTTGTATGTACAAGTAAATAGAAATTATTGTTTTATTTCGATAAAAAGTGAAAAATGGCCTAACTCTAACGTTTATTCCAAGCAGAATCTATAAATTATTTAACAAAATATACCACAATATTAAAAATAAATAATAATATTAAACACAAAAACAAATTGTAATTAATATTGTGATCACAAAATTGTGTTAACACATGCGTTTGTTTGAATGTATTTTTTAGATTTATTTAATGTTTAATTTGTAAAAATTTTCCACTTAACAGTTTTGCACTTTATGATTGTGAATATATAATATACTGAGTTTTAGTTATTTGTGTGACTGTGTTTCTGCGTGCATCCTCTCATTGGGGTAGTTGGGCTTTTAGTCTTAGCCGCAAAACATCAAGTTCAATTTTTTAATCGTTTTTTAAGTACTTTGGAAAGTTGCCATCAGACGCTAGTAATAGAGAGAAAAAAATTAAAGTGCTTATAAATTCTTGGAGCAGGGAAAAGGTGACAAATATTTTAGGCATTACAAAAAAATCATGTTGGAGGTGATTTTTTTTTTAAATTTCTATTTTTTTAAGTAACAAATACCGCAATAAAATTTAAACATTTTAAACATGCCTTATATTAGAAACAAAAGTAAATGCTTTAATTTTTTTGTAGTTTTCAATATTTAATTGGAAGTAAATGGTTTTACGTTTTTTTTTTATTTGCTACGTTTATACGCGCACTATTTGTAAATGAAAATATTTGCAATAAGTAAACTTATAAATGGTCTATAAAAAAACTACTAATGCTTACAAAAAAATAGTGTTTAATATATAAACTAAAAACTAATTATTTATTTAGTTGTAATTATTTTTTTCTATCAATGTTATGTGTGTAATATTTTTTCATTTATTGTTAACATTTGTAAGCGTGGCAAGCGTTAATCAGAAATTATTTTCGTGACTTATGAATGTATTTTCACTTCGCCGTTTACGCGAAAAAGTTCTCTATTTGCAATTTATTTTTTTGCGAATAATTCGTACGTATATACGTAGTAAATATACTGTACTATATATACTTTTAAAAGTTGAGTTACAAATCTTTAGTACATATAGTTGCGCTTTTTAGAATTGAAAACTATATTTTATAAAAGTATAACTCCCTAGCTGAAAAAATATGTATGGAGCATATATGATATCCCATATAGGGTTTGGATCCAAAAATTTAGGGTATATGGGCATATATGATTATATATATTCATACATTTTCATGCATGTATGTGTAAATTCCCTCCACAGTATGCAAAGTTCATATTCATGCACTCTTGATTCACAAAAGCGCACTGCTGTGCAATAAATTAAATTACTAAAATTAAATTTCTTTAGACTTGAAAGAGAGGTTGTATATAATGAAACATTTGTTTGGACAAATAATTCAAAACGAACTAAAAGTCATTTCATTCATCAAAAGGTGAATCAATTATTTAAAAAAAAAACACATAGCTAAATCACATTCGTACATAAAATTTAGCTTAAGAAATCAGATTAAAAACTAATGCAATTAATTATAAAAGAAAAAATAATCCACCTTACAATAGTTTTCAATACAGTAATATGAACTTTGCTTCTTATCTAGAGAATTTTGTTATTTTCTATAAAATTAATGACTGTACTATCCTTTTGATTATTTGATATATTAAATGGGGCTACAATGTATAAAATTATACAAGAATGGTTTTTTGTAACAAAAAGTTCTTCTTTTTGAAACGTTGAGGGTACGAATATAAACTTTGCATACCGTATGTATTTTCTAATGGATTTCCAACTCAGCAGTGATAGAATTCCAAGCTTTTTTGATTGCAAAAACGATCTTATGTGAGATATTATGTATGCATACATTCTTATATGGCTCCATATATAAAATCTTATATTTATATATGGATCCACATAGAAGAGCTTGATAATTAAATTTTCATATATGAGCTCATATGTTATAGTAAATTTCATATATTAGTCCATATATTAGTTCATATATAATAGTTTTGCCATGTATAATCCCATATGTTTCCATACATGAATTCATACATATTCATATATAGTTATATACATTCATATATTAAAAATATAAGGACCATATATAATTTTTTTAGATGGATCACGAAATAATAGTAATAATTCTTGAAATGTAATACTATGCTATGTACATCTTTGTACATTTTACACATTGTGTTCAAGTCCTTCGGTCGTGTTCGCGATCTTTGGTACTTATTTTAGCTTTTGCTTCAGACCCCCATTGAGCGTATTCCAATTTATTACCTTTGGGTTTCAAAAGCAATATTTTTGTTTGTTTTGTAGTTTAACTACAAAAAGTATGCAGTTATAATTCAAAAAAGGTCTCTTATTGGACACCCTTAACTTGTTGATCAAAAATTAAAATCAGTCCGAGCTCAAAAAAGGGTTGGCGAGTTGCCGGAGTTACAAATGGTTAAATTATTCGAATTAATGAAATTTGGGATACACTCACCCCTGTTATAGTAGCATTGGTCTTCATTAGCACTATAAGAAAGTTAATTATTAAAATTTAATAAATAGTTGGCTGGTTCAGAAAATACATAATTGTTTACTCTTATTTACACTAAATTTAAATTAAAAAATTAAAATTTGTGCTGATGACGTGAAACTCTATTTACAATTAATAAACCAAGATATGCATTATATTAATATTTGAGCATTTGCAAGTGGCCTTAGTTTCAGGTAAAACGAATCAGTTTCTATTATAATTAAACCATCAAAAAATATGTCGATACCACAAAAAAATCTGCATGTAGTTTTTAACAAGCAATAGACTATGAAAAATTTTTTCTATGTTAAGAAATCCATACACGGTTCTATATCCGAATACTACTAGCCAAAATGTATTTATGGCCTAAACAAATGTCTGAACGAGACCTATTTTCCAGTTGCGGTGATGTACTCGTGAGTAGGTACCAGAGAACAGCAAGAAGTAGTGAAAAAGTGAGTAGAGTTAAATTATGACTTATAATTTCTTGTATTTATGAGCACTCATACTGATAGCAATGTTGTTTGTGAATCAAATTCACTTGAAAATTTGAATTGCGCATTGATATCATACTTAGATTATGTATTTCTCTGTTGCTTATTTTGTTTTTTGCAGCAATTAAAAAACAACCCTATTTACTACTTTTGAATAGTACTTGCAAATGGTTTAAAAATCAAAACTGATGAGATTTATAAGTGTGAGTGTGGTATGAATATGAATGTCATCACCGCATACAAATTTATTGCAACCTATATTCATACATCAATCGTTTTGTGATTGTGCATTAATATGAGTAGCTGAGTTTATACGATGTCTTAGCATTTATATTTAAAATTTCATGAGTCAGTATAAATAGCGAAATAACAATTCATTGCAGATCACTGATATATAAACATTAATAATTTATATTATAGGAAGATTGGTAATACTTATGTATATGAATAGATCAATAGAATATTTTTTTCTAATTCAAATTCATGCAACAACAAAAATATCATCAGATGTAATCAGTAAATCTCTGAGCAGCGCACTCCACTTAGTTCGGTTTGTAGCTCTGGCTGCAACTATTGCCTCAAATTCAAATTAATTCCTATCGTGAATGAAAAGTGGAAATTTTTGCTCCCATGAAATTTTTGTTCCTTTCTAAGGAAAAAATACCATTGTGAATTTTCCGTGAAATATTATATTGCATTTAATTAAAAATTAATTGAAAATCAAACAAATTTTAGTTTATTAATGCGAAATTTATTGGCTGGTGGTTCAGCATTGTCTATATGCATTTCGTTGTTACTGTAACAACTTGTCAGTATCTTATGA
This sequence comes from Tachina fera, assembly GCA_905220375.1. Taxonomy (NCBI): domain Eukaryota; kingdom Metazoa; phylum Arthropoda; class Insecta; order Diptera; family Tachinidae; genus Tachina; species Tachina fera. The sequence goes on along the minus strand of LR999965.1, from coordinate 44,956,693 downwards.
ACAGACTTTCAAAAACTATTTAAGAATTCACAAATAATAATATTTCTGAAAATCACAAAAAACAAAAATATTTGTGAATTCTCAAACGGGTTTTGAAAGTCAGTGCATAAGGTACGAGGTCTGTAACTGTGGTTGAAGTCAACAGATTTCTTACAGCAACAACGAAGTATATATAGACAATTCCTAACCACATGCAAGTAAATTTCAAACTAAATAAAATAGACTTGTGCCAATATGTCGAATAATAAATTTCTTAAATTTAACAATGAGATTTAAAAAATGTTTGAATTTCACGTGAAGAGTTTTTTGATTGTAAAGTTATATTTTTAAATATCCTAGGTGTAGCAGAAAAAAATCTTCCTTAACCTACCGCCATAAAATACGTCGCATGTGAGCCAAAAACGTTCATACTCTATGCCAAAAAAAGGGCTTTCAAATAATTATTGTTAACAATCGCAAATAATATTTAGTCAGTTTGTCGTTAGGAAATCTATGCTCAAAAACATATATTCTGTCCAATCAATTGCTGGCTTTTGATATTTATATAGAATAAAAATCGTTTTGTCTTAGTTAGCAGTGATGTAGGAAAGTACTTGTATTTATAAACCTTCCTTTAAGCCAAGACGATAAATTCAATTACCGATCGAAACGTTTTATGTTCATACTTGCGAAAAAAATTTATCAACCATCTCATAACAGAAACATTTTTAGCGTAAACTTTTACCTGCAAAAAAAAGAAAAAACGTAAAATAGAGAAAAACTGGCTTTCATCAATAAAAATTCTGTGAACTGAGTAAAACTACCGTGAGATATAACAATAATTGTTGTTGCTGTTGTCATCGGGAATGTTTTTATTAAATGGACTTTTCAAATGTATTTCTTTTCAATTTCACATTTTTTTTTAAATATTTTTTTATTTGTATATCTCTTTGAATTTTACATTTATGTTAAAAAAAATCTAAAGCATGAATAGCATTTGACCCGTTTTTATACTCGTATGCAAAGACAACGACTTGCACTGTCAAACCAACAACAAGCAAAACACATACGACATAGCAGACATAGTTGGAATGCAAACCATTAGGCGACAAAGTTATTTCCTGGTATAAAAAAAGCTCAACGCATAGTTATTGCCCAGCAAGGAGCATACCTAAATAAAAAGGTGAAAAAAAACAAAACATCTGTGGATACTGTGAGACACAGAGACACCATTTATATTAGTTTTACTTTTGCGTAAAATTGTTTCGTTTGCATTGGTTGCCAAGTGTTCTGTTATGAGTTCCGTTGCAACACACCTTTATCGTTTTTATGTAGAGTACAGCATACCATTATTATTATTTTTGTTTGTCATGTACTTTGAAAACTGGAAAATTCTAAAAAGGAATATCAGAAACATTTTTTATATTAAACGTTGAGAAAACACTGAACAGAAAATGTTTAGTTTTTATGACTTAAAAAAAATTAATTTTTTTTCGAGCTGATTGGTTAAAAGCCAATTTGTTTCTGTTTTTTTTACCTATGTGGCATAAAAAATAATGAAGCTTTGACTAATATTTATAGGTTTTGCGTCAATTTAATAAAATCATTAATAGAATTAATTAAAATTCAATATATATTGTAATGTCTTATTTTAATTTATCGCGTGTCAAAAATTAACACGAATTTAATGAAATAGATTTCTTGAATTCATATACTATGAATTTAGAATCGGGTCAATACACGATAGGTTTTCGTTTTATTTTTGACCCAACAAGTGACCACTGTGTGGCTTAATTTGTAGTTAAAAATCAAGTAAGAGTGCTATATTCGACTGTGACGGATCTTATATACCCTTTACCAAAGTGCGTTTATGTAATATTGAGATACATACATAGGCACATAGATATGTAGGTACATATTTATTTTGTGAAAAATAGTATAATTTTTTGCTCTAGTGCAATTTTTAGTAAGTGACCTCTCGAAAACAATATTTAGTTTCCCACTTTACCTGAGATTTGATAAAAACGAATGCTCACTAAAGCGAAGAAATTTCGAAACAAAATTTTTTAATATTAGTTCGCATATCTTAAAAAATCTAATATTCGCTAAAGCTACGAACTTTAAACTTCAAACTTCTTTCTTCTTTTTTTATTAACCCTATAAAATAGTTTTAGTATTGTACCTTCATACCAAGTAACCTATCTTTTTTTATTTAATAATCTTTGGTGCTGCATAAGTGTCTCAATTTAAACATCCCATTGGAAAAGGTATATACCGCGGTATTATGTAAACGTTTATTCCTAAAAAAATTTTTAGAATTTGCTCAGTACAAAAGAACGGTTTCAGTTATAGTTATGACTGTTCTTTAGCCATAAATTTTATTGCTAAACATAAATTGAATAAAAAATAAATTCAGTAAAGTCCAATTCTGACTGGCAGAGGAAGAGTTTCGTACGGACACTAGATGTGTAAGACTACATGAATTTTAGCCTATATAACATTAAGTTTTGTAAGTGTATATTTAGGCGCACGGTAGTGCGCCGGGCCAAGTTTCGCCCAATGCATGCAGTGTGTATATTTACAGGGAGCCATTCGAGCTGTTTTTACCCCCTTCATAACTTTGTTCGCCGTAATCGTAAAATTATACAATTTAAATCATAATTAGAAAAAATTCATGTAACCTCATACGAAAGTTTTACAATGAAAGCTTCCGGAGATATGAAGTTGCAAAAAGTGCATTTTTAAGACGTACTCACTGACCACTCACCATTGACCACTGACACACTCATCAAATTGATGAAGCACTCCCGTTATAACTAAAAAGCTGGAATTTGTTACACGAGTAGATGTAGGTGAGCACTGAACCAGAAAAGTCTGAAAACCTAAACATTTTAACCAGGGGGTGGGGCTACGCCCATAAAATTTTAAATTTGCGCTAGTGAGCTGAAATTTGGTACACAAGTAGAACTAAGTGAGTACTCACCTAAAAAAAATCTGAAAACCCGAAACTATTAAACAAGGGTGCGGAGCCACGCCCATATAGCTCAGAATTAGAAAAACATATCTAAGGCGTTTAATTCAGGTGATTTTATTTAAATTTTACACACACATGAGCGTTAATCTGAAGCGATTTTATTGAAATTAGACATGCATGTTGCAATAATACAAGGCTAACAATTGTCGCTGAAAAACTGGGCCTTAAAACGCCCATTCAATTTATGCCTCCTAATTCATGCACTTCGGGTCAGCATATTTGAATATACTACATATTTATATATTTATTACTACCCCTTTTCAACGAAACTCGACAGGAAAGATAACAAATGGCTAAAGCTGGTATTGGAGATTAAAAAGTGGGTGGTATCACACTCATAACAAAAAAAAGAAAATCAAATGTACGCTAGTAAGTTGAAATTTTATAAACAAGTAGGTCTAGATTAGCAACTAACTAGAAAAATCTGAAAACCCGGAGATTTTGCCGAGGTTCGGGGGTATTCCAATAAAGCACACAATTAAAAGCGCAAATTTAAAATGTATATCTCAAGCGCTATTACTGAATTTTGGCACAAATGTTAAAATAATGCAAAAATATAAAATTTCGTTGAAAAAAGTGGGTGTTAATACGCCCATACAATTTAAATCGGATAAGCAGATTTAAATATGCTATTCATTTAAATATAAGTATCCGCTTCCAACAAAACTTGACACGTATGATTGGCACTGGCAAAAAAAAATTATTTAAAAAAAGTGGGCGGGAATACGTCCGTAAAAATTAAATACTTAAATTTGCGCTAGACAGCTGAAATTTGGTACATAAGTAGATCAAGATGAGAAACCAAATAGCAAAATCTAAAAACCCAAATATTTTAACTAGGAGTGGTAGGGGCCACGATAATTTTGTACTGAAGCTTTTAATTGAAGCTTTAACTAAAAGCTATTATCTTAAAAAGGGTACGATGATAATTGAGCGCTGCTCATAACAAAATTTTGAATTAAAAAAAGTGATGGAGAGTGGGGGTAATGACCTTAACACTTCAAGCTCCAATTTGCCCTAGAGAGCTTAAATTCAATACACAAGTAAATCTTAATTAGAGATCGCCAAGAAATATTTAAAATCCTGGAAGTTTCAATTGGGGGCATGGACACGTACTTTAAGTTCAAAATTAAGAACTTAGGGTTAAGGATTTACGAACAGGAAAAATCTGAAAGCTCAGATTGTTAAATTAGGGAAGTTGGGTCTGGTTTATAAAATTTTTATCAAAATATTATACGGTAGAGAACTGAAATTTTGAAAAAAAAAATTGGTTTAGGTAAGTTATCAACAAGATAAATTTAAAACACAAGCTTAGTTTTGCGTTTTCTAAAGTACTTTGTCTGAGCAGACTTTACTTTACCAAAATTTACACTATATCTTACATATTTCTACTCAGACGAATCATAAAAAAGTTATTCAAATTACTTGGTCCTTATTATGACACAATTGTGCACATATCACCCTATAACCCATAATTTTATGTAAAGCTGCCCTTTTGAACTGGCGCAAACATTATGAATAGAACTATAACAGACTAGAAATTTAAAGTTTAAAAAGATTTATTAAGAAAACCTTCCAAAAAGTAGTCAGATCCTCACTTATACATAAATGTGAAAAAAGGCCAAGTTTCTTTCCAAAATTTGGGCCATCAAAAGGAGTGAGATAAAAATTTTTATCAAGTTCGTGTTTGCTACAATAGCTATCACTGCAATATGGTATGCCTTATATACATTTGTAATCGTAAGGGTGTAATATAATTTTTAGATTATGTGCTAACTTGGCAATATTTTTACTCTTCTAAAAAAGAAGAAAATAATGTATATTTGTTCATTTCTTTATATCGGGAAAAATGTTGTCAAGTAAGCAGATTATCTAGATATTATATAACCCCCTTACGATTACAAATGTACCCAATAAAAAAAGAGACTCCAAAAAAGTCATGAAAATGTAGAGTTTACGATGTGGAAGTAGTGCAAATTTCGATCCAATCTAATGATTTTTACATAGGGTTGTCATTGCAAGAAGTTCTCTTTTTTGATGCCTGTTCACTGAATTGGAAGTGATATTAAGAAAAATTCCCTTTTTTGTGTTCTATGATAATATGTTCATCTAGGAAAAATGGTAAATAGTTGCCTTTTTTAACAATTCGTTTCTTTTTATACGAAATTAAGCCCGAAACAGTGTTTTCATGTAAATTTAAGCAAATATGAGTATGAGTATTGTAATGAGTATTTTCTATACTATGGAGGAGTTACAAGGTTTTGTGTGACTAAAATAAGCTTCTACATGGTTTTTTGCTCACTCTCGGCAAATTAAAAATATCGATTTTTTGGAAGCAATGAAAATGTACTTCCACTAGAATGACTTCCATTTTTTTACTGGGTATATAATGCATACCATATTGCAGTCAAAATTTTTATCTCACTACTTTTGATGGCCGAAATTTTGGAAAGGAACTTGGCCTTTTTTCACATTTATGATTTTTGAGGATTTGAGTATAAACATTGGACCAACTTCTTAGTTTTTGTTGTTATTTGCTGAAAATTATAAAAATAGTTTGAGGTATATTATTTATTTATGTGTCTAATAAAATACTTAGATTCGATTTAATTACAGAGCTCTAAGTTTTAAGTATTAAAGCAATGAATAACTAAAAATATACTAAGAGATATGTCTTTCAATAATGATTTAAAAACATCATGTTAATTTGCTTAACCCTTTGCTTTTGTTTAATGATTTAAACAAAATTTGGTTTTTTCAATGTCTTTCAACTAAAAATAGTTAACTATTACATCAATTTTATTATTTCACTATAGTATTTTTTTTTTAAACAGGAAAACCTGCTGATAAACAAAACTATAAATTTATATTCTCTAACATAAATCCTTAAGCTTCCCTGAAACAAACAAATAAAGAATGCAAAATGTGAAACCAAGTAAATTTCCATGAATATAATTGCTTTTTTAAATAATCTTTCTTTACAATTTTCTGGTATGATAGTTTTGAAATTTAATGACACCATGATGTCAGAATAGTAAATCAAAGATGATTTTTTTTTCTCATAAAAAGCGAGTTATTCGATAATGTATTTTTTTTGCTTCCTCTCAAATAACAAAATTTTATCGTTTTATTTGTACGGTAGTTAAACCAGTTATTAAAATATTCCGTGTATTTTTATGTTACTTTCAGATTTTATGATGTTGGTTTTTAGTTTATTTTACTGTGCTGGTTGAATAAGTGAGATTGTATAATTTATCATGTTGTTTAAAACGTAAATAGTGAACTTGCCAAGCTCTGGCCACAACTTATATTACATTATTTTAAAATAAAGGAGGTAAGAGAAAAAAGTTTTTTTAATGCTAATTTTCGTTGGTATATTATATAAAATATTTAAGACTATTTATCTTAGTTTAAATTAATTTGGCTCAAGTTCCGAAATCTAAATAACATTTAATAATTTTCAAAGAACAAATTATATTAAACAAAGTTGTAATTACTTATACATATTTTTTCAATACAGTAAGTAGCAGAAAGGAACATCAAAATGCTTTTGAATTTGTACAGTATGAGATGCATCATATTTATATCCAGTCTAACAGCCTGTTTTTCGAAAACATAAGCCCTTTCGTTTTTATGTTTCGTGTATAAACAATAACGTTTAAAATTTGCTTTTTATAAAAAATTTTCTAAAGCTTTCGTTTTTACATAAATGAGATTTTTAGGAAAAACCAAAAATTCACACTCACAAAATTATAGCAGTGAGGGGATAAAAAAAATAAAATCTATTAAAACAAATTTCAATGAAAAATTTTAAATAAAATTCATTTCAAATTCATTTTAAATTTTATGAACAAGGGGGTAAGCAATTTTATTTTTAATTGATTAAATCATTCATTTAGAAAATTATACACAGATTAATGCAGATTTTTATTGTATTTCGTATTTTCCGTTGTTAACAATGTTTATTTTTTCCTATAACTTATGCTTTATTTTGACTCAATAATAAAAATTTTTCTGATTTGTTTGACAGTTAAATTATGCAAAATAATGCAAATATTATTTTGATATACTGAATTTGGTAACAGCAATTACTGAAAATTAAGTTAATCCGATTATATAAAACCCCATGTGCAAAAAAACTAATGTGTGCTTCAAGTTTACGTTAAGCCCGGGTTTTGTATGGAAATTTTTTATTTAACTTACACTTCAAGCATTTTCCCGTTTATTTAATTATTTTTAAAAAATAAAAGAACAGATAATTGCTTCTTATAGTTAGTTAACATTTCAACATTAAAAATTAAAAATTAAATAGAATTTTCGATAAAGTCAAATGAAAAATATGTAGACCAAATTTTAATTAATTTTACATAAAAAGTTTCAAGACTGTAGAAAATTGAAAGCTCTTTTGTTGTCACTGACATGAAAATAAATAAATGTTTTGTAAACGTAAACATATTTTTGTTCGTTATTTTGAAGAACGTTTACACTTATTCATTTTCGAAAAATATGCTGTAAATGGAATATGTGATTTACTTTTTTAGTTTTAGTTTAAATTAAGGAACATAAAAGCGATACGAAAAAATGTTTTGGTAATTGAATAGTTTATCGGGTATATATGTATAAGGGAATGCTTTAAATTTTAGTACGTCTTGCTTTTTAAATGTATTGCCCTGGCATATATTATACTATACTAACAATAAATGCTATCGTATAATAGACAAAACACGATGGATGTAGTGATGTTTGCCTACATGAGTTTTTATAAGTGATGTTGCGAAAACTTCTTGTTCGTTACAAACACTCCAAATACCACAAGAAGAAATAATGTCCTCACCTTTGGGCACTGCTATATGTTCAATATATATTATAATATTTGGATCGCGATCCATTTTAATTTATTGATGGATTGCGATCGTATGCTACATGTTCAATATTTATCGCGTCAGTATTTACGTTATTTTTGTGATGTGCGGATAGTTAATTTTTTTTTAAAGAGCAGAAACACTCAGGCAATGAATGCCTACTACTACTTATATGTAGGTGTTATCTTATTTAGGAAAGGGATTGTGATAGAGAAGACACCTTTGTGTTTTTGCACATTATAATGCAGTATTGCAGCGCCTCTGGTTTCAATGAGGCGTATTACATTTTCGAAGCTGTGTTTAGTAGCTATTTTTATTAGCTATTTTACTTCGTCGATAATTCTGCTACACAATACAGACGAAGTAGGGCACTCTGATGTTACATTAGAACTAGTATCTGCCGGAGTCAGTATAGTTTAGTGCCAGTGACTATGCCTAACATCACTTGAACCTTCCTACAACAACTGATACAAAGGAACGCTAATGCATGGTGTTGTTATTTAATGATTGTCGGATACAAGGATTGAACCTAGGATCTTCGGTTTTGTAGTCAAAGTACTAACTACTTCAGCCAACGCCACCCTCACAAATGTAATAAACTATTCTACTTTTTATTTGTTAAATTTTTCACTGCGTCTTTTATTTTAATTGTTTTATTTCACTTCTTGTTAACGTATCTGCGAACTAAAATGAAAATGCTACACGTTTAAGATTTATCACGAGATCTGGATAACACAATTTAGGTCTTTCTGCGATATGGATCGGAATCCATCAATACTGTATGCTACACGTACAATAAATATCGCGATACTGGATCGCGTTCAATATATATTGAACGTGTAGCAGTGCCCTTTGAGTTGTTTTCGTGTTGTACGTTTTAGTGTAAGTGGGAGATGTAAATGGTGTGTGTTTAATGGAGTTTTTTCTTTAAAGCAAGGGCACACAACTTATATCAATACATATGCATAACTTAGGTATAAGCGAACATCACAAATTCTTTCGTCACAAAATATTTGCTTCTTTACCCTGCCGAAAAGTTGGTGACAATTGATCCAAACGTATCATATGACTTCATAAATTGTGGGTGTTATCAAAAGTGCGGAGGAGTGTATGGTGAAAAAAGATATATCGTGTAAATGGTTACATATTCAGCATTTTCGTGATGTATCGTATTGATCTTTGGCCAAATTAATTGGGACTCGGCTTATTATTTTAGTAAACGGCACTGAACATGTTCGACGTTGTTGAACACAGGGGGTCTACTGTGTAATTCGAAACGAAAGAAAATGCTTTCAAATTTGTATGTTTATAACATTTAAATTCGAAAACATTTTCTTTTGTTTTGAATTACAGAGTAGACCCCCAGGACCTATCAAATAGTGTAATTATAATGTTGATTCCTTCCTCTAATGTGGCTCTGAAACTAGTCCCTTAGCTATATATTGAGATACTAACCGAAGCTTAATTGGTATTTATACTTTAGAAATATGAGTGCCACTGTAATAAAAAAAATATAAGTAATCAATGTTACTGTTAAATGTCGGAATGACATTAATTTTAAATAATTTATATTATTCTATTCTACAACGAATATGTCCCTATGGGATAGTTCAGTCACAGGTCACAAAGTGTATGCAAAGTATTAATTATCCTCATCCTAAGCCATCGCCATGTAAAAGTGACTGTTCCTCTTCATAGGAAGTGTTAGAACTATGACAAGTCCCTATCACTTGTGGACCGGCCACCTAACTAGATCAGTATCAGTTCGATTTCCTGCAGGGTACTTATATACCTACAATAGCTGAAACAAATGTCTTGCAAACAATTTTGTTCAGTATTTGTTGTTTAAGATTTTGCTACAGTAAAGCATTTGATAAATTCATAGCTTCATGTTCTTTTAAATGTATTAACTCAGGGTTCTGGTGTGTATGCTGTAATTAAATAAATATTCCTCTATACATACCCTTTGTACATACAGTCCTAGGGAATTTAACACATTCGGATCTGCACCTGGTCACTTCTCGCTCCAATTTCTTAGTAAAAACTTATTTCGCTTGCTTGTATATGATTATGCTGTTTATTTTATTTTTCATTAAACAAAAAAAGATATTTATATTAACACACATTCTTATTGGCAATGAAAACATAGAATTTTTAATAAATCTCTATTACTCTATTACTAAACTCTTGCGTTAGTGCAGAATAAAGTTTAAACATTTAACAGCTGCATTCTTCGGCTATTATGAATAGGGAACAAATGATAGGGAAAATAAAAAATTCCCTAGGAAAATTCATAATTGAGCTGATTATTTATGCTCATTTTTACAAACTAAAGGTAGTTAAAAGAAGGAAAAGGCAATCATTTAGAATCCCATTAAAGGCTCTGCTTCAAACAAAAATATAATAGCATTTGTATTTAAAACTCATTTGTATTAGTTTGCACCGATTAGGTTCCTATAAGATAATTCACATAATTTACATTCCTAACATATTAAATCGTCTATTTTTTTAATCTGCCCGCTTATTTATTTCATAAACTCTTTGCTTTAAATATTCTTGTTTATTTATTCCTTTTTTCGTAAAATCAATATTGTAACTAACTTGCACCTGCTGTTGGCTTCGCCCTAAACGATTTTCTTAATTATTGTTTGATGTAAACCTTTATGTACAAACTATGGTCAATATATCTTTTTATTTTCTGCTGCAAAAACTAAACAAATTAAAAAAAAACTTATTAAACCTAATATACTAAAAATTATTGTTATTATATGCAGCTGTTTGGTGTTCTTGCGCACATTATTAGATTTTATTGCGTTTTTTTATTATTATTCTGTTATTGCTGTTGGTGATTTGTGTTAATTGCATGCAACCTTATGTGCCAAAACTATAAAGTGCGCGTAAAAGTGGTAAAGGAATTCAATAGTTAATTAACTACTTTACAACTAAAATTACAGAAGTACGTTTTAACCACTTTTTCACGCTTAATAAGCAGATTTTGTAACAATTTTAATTTCTAAATGTTACAAAAATTTTTCTCAAAAATAACGAAAATTCGTTTCCAAGAATATTTTTTCCATATAAATTTCAAAACGAAATAATCGTGTGTAAATAAAAAAGCTACCCTTAAGTATTGTTCTTTTTTATGTGTTACATTCTTTACGTTTTCAGAATACAAGCTCCTCGTATAGGAAAATGTTCGGTATGGTTTGAGTCCAGCTTATTTAATATTTTCAATATAAATTTTTTCAGCTTTTCAAAAAATTTATTAGAGTGTTCTTATTATGTTTCAGTACAAGTTACAGCAATTTTTTTTATTTTTTTGATTATTATGCTTACAAAATGAATATTGAAGCACACACTTACGAGAATTTTACATGTGTAAAGTTTCTGTAATAATTTTTATTAGTTTTGTTGTTGTTTCCATGGGTCACAAATAATTCTGTAGCAAAAGTTGGAAATTTTGTTTGTTTAGCTGTTGACCCATTCAGGCAGTCACTTGTTTTTAAATGTTCACTTTAACGCACAGTTTATTACAATTTTATGCAAAACGAAAAAGTTTTATGATACTAAAATTGTATAGAGTCTCACAAGTAGGCATTTGTATTATATTGCTCAATTCTAATACATTTTTCAACTGCATTTTGTTGGGTTTCTTTTAGGGATGTGTCAAAAAAAAAAATAGGAAAATTTGTTTTATGTATTTTCTTAGTTTCATAAATATGTATTTATTTACATAATTTCAGGAAGAATTGTGGCCAAAGTATTTAATCGGGCTTCAGTTTATAATTTGCAATAATTTTTACGAATATACGCATAAGCTTATAATTATATGTGTTTCTGAGTGTTCATTATTTTCTTGGTATCAGTTTTTCATAATGTCAGCTTTCAAATCGAATGCTGAAATATCACTAAATAGGTTATGAAAAATGCGAAGCCACTTTGGAAGAAAGAAACATCTCGCTCATTAATAATAACTTCCTTTTTAATTTTTAAATTCATATATACAGTGAACTCTTTTAACGTTTAACTGTGTAACGTGGTGTAAAAATCTTAATGATGCTGTGGCAACACTTACTTTTAAAACTTGAATTTTGAATATTGAAAATTGTTTCGTATAGTTCACAGGTTAGGCAGATTGGACACGGGAAATTCGGCCACGTAATTTTTCCGAAAAATTTACGAATGGCATCCCAAAATGGCAATATCATTTAACCCCATTTTTATTAAAGGACAGAATGATATTGTTTTGAATATGCCTGTCTTTGTCATTTCAACAGGTTAAACGTCAATTGAAATAATTTTATTTTTATTGTGAAAAATTTAATACAAAAGGCGCAAATTTTAGGAAAAATGCTAAAATAAGCGCCTTTTTGTGAATGCAATCCTGCATTCCAGCAGCAGTTTCATGGCAGAACCATTGTGTGGCAAACTATCAAAGTGGTAAGTACTTGTGTGTGTTATTTCTTTATTATTTGATAATGTTAAAAAAATTTGTTTGCAGATAACGTTCAAAGACGCAGAGGAACCATAAAGGAAATATGTAAGTATTTATTGTTGAAATAAACATACATTAAATGAAACAGTAAGGCAAATATATATTTTAGTTAACAAGATGAGGAGCAGGCTACATACACCGGTTCCCAAAGAATCCAACAGGTAAGTGATTGTGAAATTTTTGTGTGCCGGAGTGTTTTCCTATTGAGTGGCGGATAATGTTTGGAAGTGCATTATTATAAACTGTACTTGCACTCGCTCAATATTTAGCCGGCAGATCCATAAATATGTACATATGTATGTATGTACGTATGGACATACTAACTATGTTTTCATGCATACGGTGATGGTTTCTTCTGATTTCATTCAGATGAAAGTTGTGTTTTACGGAAACCCACCCTCAAACAGTGTTTCAAAAAAAGATCAACATAATTGCCTACCGGACAGTCATATACATACATACATACGTACTCGTATCTACATACACACATGCATGAGTTGAATGTGTCTTCTGTGAATTAACCAAGATAGATTAATTTTCCATATTTATTCGTCACTCAACACAAATTGTACATAAAGGTTTTGAACATAATAAGGTTGTTTATATTAAATATTTAAATATGTTTATTTTCAGGTAATGTAGGACACTTGCAGCTGATTCTCCACATGAAGAGGGCTTTAAATTAGTTTTATTCGTTTCAGCCACAAAACCACCAACAAAACACTGGAAATTAATCAATTGTGTGCTTCTTTTGGCCTGTATGGTATGTAAAAACATATCTTTAATCAAATATATACTATAATTAAAATCTTTTATTTAAATTTTTCCAGATAATTTGCAATACATACCGCGGATTCTTGGGCCTTTCACATCCATGAAGAGTTGTTGATTGCCACGTTTGTGATGTTTAATGGTATTCATACTAAATGTACACAATGAAAAGATATTTGTTGTTAAATTTCTTGTTTTCATTATATTCAGGAGCTCTTACCTTCATAAGATTGGTGTCCGGCAGCAGAATTACTAAAAACAAATTTCAGTGCACTCATCAGTTTGAGCCTGTAACTTGACAAACATTTTATTTACAATAGACATTGTTTCTTGTTTTTCAGCTTTTACTTACTATTTCCATGCTCCGGCAACGATTTAACTTTGAAAAATTTATCTTAAACACAAATTGAATGTATTTACAAATTTTATTTAATAAAAACAAAATATTTTCGTGTGCCAAATTCTTTTGTTTACACTTTTTTTTAAATTTTTGGTAATGTATAGTTTTTTTTTTTTTCAGTATCAACTTGTTAGTGAAGACGTTAAAACGTTTTCTGTGTGAGCTCTGACCATCCGATTAATTTTGATACGAAAAACTCGCAAATATAAAAAGAAAAAAGAACAAAAACAAATTAAGAGAACTCTTTTTATTATTTGCATAGTAGTCAAAACAGAAAGTTAAAAAATATTTCTATATATACATACATACATATATATAAGAACACATTTAAAAAAAAAAAACTAGTCCTATCTTTCAACATCTGATGGGTGACCCACCAGACAGGTTGATTCTCCAGAATCAACCTTTATTTACTACCGATAAAACGAAGAAACTAAAAATTCCTACAATTGGTCCTAAATATTTGGTGATGAAAAGAATCGCAAGCAACCAAAACGAAAGTGAAAACAAAGAAACTTTGAGTAACGTTTCACCTTTTCTAATTAAGAAGGTCATTGATGGTATATGTGGAAGTGAAGTTGAAATGTGCAAAAAAGTTCGCGATGGCAGTATTTTAATTAAAACTAAAAATAATTTACAAGCAACTAAACTCATTACTCTAACTTCACTCTCACCAACTATTCCAGTTGAAATTAATGAACACGCCAACCTAAACTACTCAAAAGGTGTGATATACTCTAACGATCTAAGAGGAATAGATGAAAATGAAATACTGAAGGAATTAAAAAATCAAAATGTAATAGAAATTAAAAAAATATTAAAGAAAGCTGGAAAAGATCTTATTGAAACCGGATTATTAATAATAACTCTAACTACACTCAGTTTACCTGAGTACATAAACATCGGTTACGAAAAAGTCAAATTACGCCCTTACATTCCCTACCCGTTAAGATGCCGTAAATGCCTGCACTTCGGACATACAACAAATTCATGTACCAACAAAAAAATATGTCCAAATTGTGCTCTTGAATACCATTTCGAAGAAGATGACGAAATTTGTAACAATCCAATAACATGTGTAAACTGCATCTACAACAACTACGAAAACAGTAAACACAGTGCACTTGACAAAATTTGCCCCGTATTCTTAAAGGAGAAAGAAATACAAGCTATCGTTACTCTAGAAAAATTAGATAGAAAAAAAGCTATAGAGACATATAAAGAACGCCATCAACATGGACAAACATCATTCTCGTCAATAGTAAAATCTAAAACAACACCGCTTAATACATCATCAGCTCCAATAAATAATAATGTAAACCTTAGTAATGCAGCTCCAAGAGAAATAGTGAAATACAGCGATGATGAAATGCCCTCATGCTCCAATATAATATCAACGCAACTCTCTCCGAAAACAAAAACAGTAACAATCCTACCAAAAAATACCTCAAATAAAACAAAACAAGCACTAAAAAGAAGAAATAATAAAAAAATTGAGAATATAAAAAAACAACAAAAATATAAAACTAACGTTGACGACATTGAAGATGTAGACTCAATGTCACAAGATAACGAGTAATAACATGTAATATTTACAGTAGACACTCTGTTATCTGACCAGCACCACCGATCGTGGTTTTGACATATTGCCGGACGGTGAATTTCCGGCTGGCATGAGTCATCGTGCACTTTCGGTGGTGCTTCTCATATGACAGAGTTTATTTATAAAATAATTTACAATAAGCTATAATTCAGATAACTATTTTCTACTTAATTTTCTTTGCCTCTTCAGCCTTGGTGATGAGCTACCGGGTACCGCTCGTATCGAGATATTTCTTTGACGCGGTGGTATTCTAGTGGCTAGACACTATGGCTGAACGAGCTAAAATTATATCTTCATGCACTTCCTGAACATCATACAGTGGAATATTAGAGGATATATTGTAAATTATAATGAATTGCAATTTTTGATAAAAAAATATAATATTAAAATTGTTTCTATACAGGAATCACATATAGTTAACACCACCAACATACCTGTACCCAATAATTTTATCCTATATAATTATAATAATTCTAATTCTTATGGTGGTGTATCCCTTTTAATACACAATTCCATACAACACAAACAAATCCAATTAAGTAATGATTTTGAAGCTATTGGGTTGGAAATAAATTCCAAAACTAAATTTAACATTATATCTGCATACATTTCTCCCAACATAAGATTTAATTATTGCAATTTGCAAAATACCCTGGGCAACTTCAACATACCTACTTTGATAACGGGCGATTTTAACAGCTGGCATATTAACTGGGGGTCCAATAGAAATAACAAAAGAGGCATTCTTATTGATAAATTCATAAGAAATAACAATTTTATGTTACTCAACGATAAATCACCTACACACTTTTCTACCCAAAACACATTTACCCACATAGATGTGACTTTTTGTTCTTCAGAAATCTTTGTACACTGTGATTGGTATATTGAACAAGACTTATGGGGAAGTGACCACTTTCCAATTATCTTGTCCTTATTTAGAAATAATTATGAATTAAATCATACCATTAAACCATATTTCAAATTAGACAAAGCTAATTGGGAAGTCTATTCCCAAAAATGCTCCCTACTCAATGCCAATAGACCAGTACATCCAAATGTTAATAAAGAAGCCACAAACTTAAAGAAAATCATCATCCAATCATCAAATAAATCAATCCCGCAAGTTAAGCCTTTGAAAAAATTCACTTCAGTCCCTTGGTGGAGTCCCCTACTAACTCAATTAAGAGAAGAGAAAAACAGACGTTGGTATATTTTTAGAAGAAATATCAACAATGATAATATGATAAAATATAAAAAGGCAAACGCACTTTTTAAGAGGGAAATAAAAGCAGCTAAAAGAAAGTCCCTATATAATTTTACTTCTGAAATTAATCCTAACACTTCTACTAAAAAAATTTGGAATAACATCAAAAGCTTTTGTGGTTACAAAAACGTCATCCACTATACACTGTATCCAAAACGACAATCCACCCTATAACAAACTAACCAACCATTTAGATATTGCGAGCGAATTAGGACGATTTTGGTCTCTCAATTCAACAAATGAAAGATTTCCAAAAAAATTTCAGGACAATAAATCAAACTTCATTAACAATTTTAGTAACATATGCGCGGATAAAAAAGCTAAATTAATAGAACAAGATATTCATAATACTGAATTTTTATCTACTTTGCATAGACTTAAGGGGAAATCTCCCGGCTTGGATAGAATCTCATATACAATGATTAAACAATCTCCAAAAGTAATTCAAAATAGAATATTAAACTTATTTAACAAAATTTTCAGCTCACACATCCCCCAACAATATAAAACTTCTGTAGTTATCCCAATTTTGAAACCCAATAATGACAAAACCATAACTAAATCGTATAGACCAATCTCCTTAAATTCATGTATAAGCAAAATATTGGATAGAATTATAGCTAACAGAATTTGGTGGCTAGTAGCTTCAAATAACCTTCTGAACAATAATCAATTTGGATTTAAGAAAGGTAAATCGACTATTGAGGCACTTATGTTTATAGAACAGTTAGCTGAAAACAGTCTTAATTCCAAAAAACATATTACAATAGTAGCGCTTGATTTTGAAAAAGCATATGAGAAAGTAGGTATACACTCTGT
Source organism: Tachina fera (assembly GCA_905220375.1). Classification (NCBI taxonomy): domain Eukaryota; kingdom Metazoa; phylum Arthropoda; class Insecta; order Diptera; family Tachinidae; genus Tachina; species Tachina fera. Next base: position 44,939,463 of record LR999965.1, on the reverse strand, counting down.
TATTGACCAGTTGGTTTCATGGAAGGTGGGACCAAAAATTATAAATTATGTTATAAATTTTATGCATAGTCGAAAAATTGTTGTCCGAGTAGGGAAAACCCTTTCACAACCATTTAACATGTACAATGGAATACCACAAGGGTCTCCATTGTCGGTAGTACTTTTCCTCATTGCCTACAATAAACTCTGTAATATAATATCCTTACACAAAAACATAAATTACTTCGCTTATGCTGATGACTTCAATTTAGTAATAAAATCAAATAAGAATAAAAACCCAAATATCAACATAAGTAGCATAGTCCAGGACATACTAAATTGGTGCGAGGAATCAGGCGCGGTTTTATCAAACACTAAATGTAAATACCTACATATTTGTAGAAAACACAATTGCTCCTGCAACCTGTATGCGGGTAACATTCAACTCAAACAAACTAATGAACTTAAAATATTAGGCGTAACTTTTAATAGAACTCTTAGATGGAATACCCATATCACAAACGTAGCAAAAGATTTAGCAACACGTTCAAACATAATTAAATGTTTATCATCTATGAAATTCAACTCAAGTACAATTTCCCTTCTCAATACTATTAACGCTATAATAGTATCGAAAATTAGATATGGATTGTTCATTTATGGTAGCTCACCTAAAACCTCTTTAAAAACAATCAAAACGATCTTAAATTCCAATATACGATGCGCACTAGGCGCACTACGAACAACTCCAATCAATAACATAATGTACGAAACGAATTTTCTTGATTTAGAACACCTTTATGAAATCGAGTCACTAAAACTGATTAATTCCATAATATCTTGTTACGATACCCCATTAAGAATAATTGTTAAAAATAGCTTTAAATCAAAAAAAATACCCAAAATCAAATCTTCATTGTATAGAGCCATCAAATCAATTTTCAGACATGAACTACCAACAAAAATACTCAAACCTTGCAGATTAACGCACCCCCCCTGGCTTCTGAAAACAGAAAGCATCGATAAGACTCTTTCAGTGTATAACAAAGACAACACAACCTCAATACAATACCGCACATTATTCCATGAAATCGTAGAGAAATACCAAAATAGAACCTTCATATATACTGATGGATCTAAATCAACCGATACTGTATCTTTTGCTGCTACGCTAGAGGACAAAATAATTAACACGTCTCTATTACCTAATTATAGTGCAGTATTTTCTGCCGAAATAATAGCAATATACAAAGCCATCGAGCACTGTAAGAAGCGTGGGAGTTATGCAATTTGCACAGATTCCTTATCTTCAATAAGAGCCATAACAAACATAAATAACAACAACTTATATGCAGCTAATATCCGAAACTCCCTTATTGAACACTTTCCAATATTTGTGATCATCTGGATACCTGGCCATTCTCTCATAAAAGGCAATGAGTTTGCAGACTACACTGCAAAACAAGCTTTAAAAACACCACTAATAAAAACTATCAATAGAAATTTTTCGGATATTAAAAAGCATATGACAGAAGACATTAAACACCGTAATTCAATCAATATTTGGAATCAAACAAATATTTGGTACAAGGCAGTTAACTCCAACCACAGCAATATATACACCTTTTCACCCAACAACTCTGAGATAAATCGTATAGACTTGATAAAATTCACTAGACTTCGTTTAGGTCATACTATATTCACCCACATCCATATAATTAAAGGGACTAATCGTACCATTTGTGACTGTGACAACACGAGTCCACTTAGTATATCACATTTTCTTTCTATTTGCCCAAAATTCCAACAACAGAGATATAAAATCTTTTCACAAAACAACCCACTTACCTCACTTTCTTCGCCCACAATAAATTCAATCAAACAAATTTTGCAATTCTTAAAAACAACCAAACTTTACAATAAAATATAACCAATTTTGTAAACAGTAGCTCAGCTCGTGCATCATTCGGAGGGTGTTCGTTCTCTAAGTGGGTGGGGTACCCCACTCACTATGCTGTGACAAGGTATAGTTTATGGCTTTCGACAGCAGGATGAGTGGGTGATCATACCGATTCGGGAGCGTGTGCTTGCTGAGTGGCGTGTGGACTGGGCTACTATGAATATATGTATGCATATATATGTTTATATAGTTTTGGAAATAAGAACAATATATACTGAATAATAAAGATTTATAGGTAAATATAATTAAGATAAATCATCATACCTGTAAATATTAAAGCTTAAGGCCTTGTTGCTATAGCTTATATATATTATATATATATATATTATATTTAGTACGTACATTTATGTATTTGCTAAATCTTATAAATAAATAAATAAATAAATAAATAGTTTTTTCTTCTATCACATTGTTTTTCAGGATGCCACCTAGAATATAACTCTTCTAAATATGGGGTTAACTAAAATCTGATATGGGCCTTTGACATACGTCAGTTCTCCCATATCTGCTTACATCTGTGGTAAAGTTGAGCTGGCCAGGTTGACAGAAAGAAAATAATTTAAAAAAATAATAAAAATGTTTAAGTTTTTATAAAAACTAATATAATTAATCGTGTTTCATTTAAACCATGTTAATACATTGGCGACGAGTGGTAAAATCACAAATATTATACATTAAGCATTAAATTGCGATATATAAATTGAATTTGAAAGTATTTTAGTAGAATATTTTGGATGTGAATGACCATTTAATTGCGTGTATCGAAGGAAAATTAAAATATTGGTATGTTACCGATTAACTTCGGCATTTTGGAGAAAATTTAAATGTGTATTGACACATAAAATGTAGACACATATTGGTGTTGGTTGTTTATCTTTACTTATTTGACTAATTTTGATAAATTTAATTGCAGTGTTTGTGTGGTACGATGGCGGAAGTCATAAGGCCCTTCCTTTGTGAAGCAATAGAAAAGTCATTGTTACGACACGAGTGGGTAAAATTGCTAAGGTCATTTAAGCTGTATTTAGCTGTGGAGGAGATAGCCGATGATTTGAAGAAAAAGAATAAGCCTTTACATCTTTACATCAATTACAAGAAGTAATATTCAACATTCGTGGTGCTCTAGTTGAAAGCAATGAAAAGGAAAATTTAAAGGCGTATGATGTTTTAGTAGAAAAGTTGAATGAATATTTTTCGCCAAAAAGAAATACAACTTTCGAGAGATATTTGTTCCGGAATTTAACACCTATCGAGGGCGAAAATATCAACAAGTTTTTGCTGCGGTTGCGTCAACAAGTGACAAAATGCTCATTTGGGAAATAATAAAGAGAATATTGAAGAAATTTCCATTATTATCTTTTATTATTATTCATTATTATTGAATTAAAAACATTCTAGAGAAGGAACAGAGTCACCTAAAAATCATAGCTGCGTGCCAAGTGTATGAGCATATAAATAAAACTTCTCCCAATATGCTAATGTGCAATAAACAGGAGCAAATAAACAAGGTCTCCAATACGAACAATGCTCGTGCATATTCTTCAGCCGAATGCAGCCAGTGCGAAAGGAGGGGACATTTATCAAATTCCTTTGAATGTCCCGCTAAGAATGCAAGATGCAATCGGTGTTCTTTGATTGGGCATTTTGCAGTAAGATGCAGAACTAAAAGAAGAAGGATCGAAAGTGACAACAATGTACCTTACAAAAAGAAGCACCCTTTTGCTAATGTTCGTTACTTCGCAGGAATTAAGATGTTTTAAAATTGGCAATGAAAAAAAAGTGATGAAAATATATTCTGTTCTATTAGAGGAAAGGAAATATCAATGATAATAGACTCTGGATGTCGTTTCAACTTAATATGAGAAAGAGATTCGAATCTTTTACAAAATTCAGAAGCGGTAATATGGAATATACGCTCACATTCGGCAAGCGAATTCAAAGCGTATGCTGCAAACTGTCCATTAGAAGTTGTTGTGGTCTTTGCTGCTCCAATACGTACGGGTAACAGGAATGAAATAATATTATCTTTTTATGTTATAAAGAATGGTGACCAATCTCTTTTGGGCAGAAAAACAGCTCTTAAACTTAATGTACTGAAGCTGGGATTAGATGTTTACCACATTCATCAAAAGGAAACCACACCTTTTCCGAAAATGCGTGACATTACGGTTTCTTTATCAATAGATCAGACAATTACCCCAGTCCAACAACCGTTACGCCGTGTTCCAGTTGCACTTGAGGATAAAGTGGCTGATAAAATAAATGAAGCATTACGACTCGATATAATTGAGCCTGTTTTAGGTCCCAGTAAATGGATCTCTCCCATAGTCATTGTTTCAAAAGTAAATGATAACATTCGTATTTGTGTTGATATGAAACGCGCTAACCGCGCTATTCTTCGCGAAAATTATCCACTACCAACTTTCGAGTCATTTATGAGCAGATTGAAGTCAGCAAAAACGTTTTCTAGGCTCGACATGAAGTCAGCATACCACCAAGTTGAACTAGATGAGTCAAGTCGTGAAATCACAACTTTTGTGACACACAAAGATTTGTTAAGATATAAACGATTGTTGTTTGGTGTGAACTCTGCTCCCCAGATTTTTCAAAAAATTATGGAAGTAATGCTTTCTCCATATCGAAACGCCCTTAATTATATCGATGATATTATTATATTTGGAAGCTGTGACGAAGATCATGATGCAACATTGAAAAATGTTTTAAATATTTTGAAGAAAAACAATGTTACCTTGAATAAAGCAAAAATGTGTATTTAGAGTTAAAAAACTTATGTTTCTCGGTCATGTACTTTTGGCAGATGGTTTTTCTGCAGATCCTGAAAAAGTAAGAGTGATACAGCAGTTCAGGGCTTCAGAATCAAAAGATGAATTACGCAGTTTTTTTAGGCAGACAAGAAGAAGAGTTTGGCAAATTAAAGGCTTTGCTTTCCGAAATATCAAATCTGTCGTATTTCGATCCAAAATTAAGAACTCGAGTTAATTGCAAGTCCTGGAGCTTTGGAAGAAGTATTACTTCAGTTCAACGATGACGGTGAACCCAGAGTTATCTCTTTTGCAAGTAAGAGTTTATCTTCTACTGAGAAAAGATATTCTCAAACCGAGAAGGAGAGCTTAGCCGGTAGGTTGAAAGATTTTATTATTATCTAGCGGGGTTATATTTTGAGCTTGTAACTGACCATAAGCCTTTGAAAACCATATTCAAACCAACATCAAGACTTCCGGCTAGAACCGAAAGATATTTGCTTAGAATGCAGGCTTTCAAATTCAAAGTAATTTATCGACCAGGAAAAGAGAATATAGTAGACTCCTTATCCAGACTTTGCAAAATTTCCGACGAGAGGTCTTTTGATATGGAATGTGAGGAGTAAATTTTTCATGTGCTAGAAAACACAGTTCCAGCCAATTTAACGATTTCCCTTATTAGCAATAAAAGTAACAAAGATGTTGGAATTCTGATGTTTCAAATCCGTACTTTGTTTTCAGTTTGGAATTGTCAGCCATTGGATCAATTTTGCTGCGTGGAAATCGAATTATAATATCAACATCTTTAAGGCCTAGAGTATTGGAGTTAGCTCACGAGGCACATCCCGGTGAGTGGGCAATGAAGCGGCAACTTCGTTCTAAAGTGTGATACGCAAGTAGGTCAAGATTAGAAACCAAATAGAAAAATCTAAAAACCCAAATATTTTAACCAGGAGTGGCAGGGGCGATGATAATTTTGTACTGAAGCTTTTAACTTAAGGTTTAACTAAAAGCTATCATCTTAAAAATTGTACGATGATAATTGAGCGCTGCTGATAACAAAATCTTTAATTCAAAAAATTTACGGAGAGTGGGGGTAACGGCCATAACATTTCAAGCTACAATTTGCACTAGAGAGCTTAAATCCAATGCACGAATAAATCTAAATTAGAGATCAACAAGAAAGATTTAAAATCCTGCAAATTTCAATGGGGGGCATGGACAAGCACTTTAACCTCAAAATTAAGAATTTAAGTTTAAGGATTTACGCACACGAAAAATCTGAAATCTCAGATTGTTAAATTAGGGAAGTAGGGCCATGTTTATAAAATTTTTATCGAAATATTGTACGGTAGAGAACTGAAATTTTAAATAAAAAATATGTTTAGGTAAGGTACCAATAAGATAAATTTAAAACACAAGCTACTGTATCGAAACCTCGCCTGCACATTTCACTCATGCTAGCATTTAATTTTGCGGATTTAATTTTGCGGTTTCTAAAGTACTTCGTCTGAGCAGACTTTACTACACTAAAATTCACACTATATTTTACATATTTCTACCTAGATGGCTCTTAAAAAATTAAGCGAGTTACTCTTGAACTGGGGCAGACATTATGAATAGAACTATAACAGACTAGAAATTTAAAGTTTAAGAAAACCTTCCAAAAAGGAGTCAGATGCTCACAAACACATAAATGTGAAAAAAGCCCAATTTCCTTTCGTGTTTGGTACAATACCTATCACTGCAATATCGTATGCATTATATACATTTGTAATCGTAAGGGTGTTATATAATTTCTTGATAATGTGCTAACTTACCTAGCTACCTTAGTAATAACAAAAACCCTCACCAGGTATCCTGATATATTCAGGAACATATGGAGAATAAAGGTAAACGAACAGACGTGTGCTCAGGTAACATTTACCCTACGAAAAGATAATTGTTCCCTCATTAGAATCAATAACCAAATTGTTCATCAACATTTAGATGTTGAATATCTTGGTATACACCTTAATCGAAAACTGACATGGAAACAACATACTGACTCAAACTTAACACGAATGATACTAAAGTTAACTCAAGTATATTGGCTGATTGATAGAAATTCAACTGTCAGTCTAGATTGCAAATTTTTGATATACAAGTCGCTTTTGAAACCGATATGCTATATATATATGCTACGGAATTCAACTATGGGGCACTGCTTCAGCTTTTAATGTCGAGAGAATCCAACGAAGGCAAAACAAAATTTTACGATTAATAACATTGGCTCCATGGTACATCAAAAATTCAAATATACATCGTGATTTAAATATGCCAATAGTGATTGAAGAAATTGCAAAATACGCAGGCAAATATTTAATAAAACTCGATCCTAATCCGCTTGCTCGTAACATCTTGAATTTTACTGATCACATCCGCCTAAAAAAGAGGGACACAAGGGCTATTATACTCAACGCTCCAGATGGAATTTCTTGAAAATACTTTTTTTCCTTTTTTGATTATCAATAGTTATGTATTATTTATAACTATCACTAAGTTTATGTCCGACAATGATACAATAAATAAATACATGTATTAAAAAAAATCTCATGACATAGGAAGCCGAAATTTGGCATACTTAAAGTACTTTCTTTGCAAAAGATTTTTTAGCGAAGCCAGATTTTTAATTTTTGGGCTATGGGAACAGTTTTTCAACTAGTATAACTATAAAGCTCTAATTGAATAGATGTTGTTTTATAATATGGGGAATTTTCGGCCCCACTTGGCACGACTAGGCACCGTCGGATTGGACTGAAAAATTAGGACATGATTTCTTATACCAAACCTCATATTTTAAGCAGCGCAAATAATCAAATTTCCAAAAAAAATAATTGCGACCAGTCTAATATACATATATATTATTATTATTAATAAAAGTACTGAAAAACAGAGCCAAAATACCCCCATTGGACTTAACGTTCAATATTACCATCAGTGGTTTACAAACGCCACTTAAGAACGTTAGGAAATTCTATTTTATAAAGGTTGAGACGTGCCGTCAATTTTACAGCAAATTTCGGTAAGCATTTCCATTGTTTTCAATCAACAAAAACGATCAGCCGTTTCGTTAGCTTACGTGGACGTTCGGATAATTCTACCTTTAGCTTATTTTTTAAGTGTTTCTCCCAAATAGCTTAAAAATTTTTTTCAAGCAAATTAATCAAGGGAATTTATAAAATTAGAATTTTAAAAAAATTATTTAAATTTCATGCTTATTATAAAAAATCTATTACAACATCAAAATAAATAAAATTTTATTTTCATCTTCTAAACGTGTGCATACTGTTGAAAAGTTACTCATTACTCTTCCGCTTCAACGTTTAAGTTTATTTTCACATATACTTGATCTGGTATATTGGTAAATATTTCAAATAAAGTTCACTTTGTGTCACTCACATCGACAAATGTTTTCAAAATAAGAACAAAAAGTGTTATTGATCCTGACTGCCACAAAAAATAATAATAAATTTTTATTTATGCTCTTATATCACTTACACATCTGTAAAATACACAGATTGACTTTTGCCAACGGCGCCAGTACTTGTGCTGAATCTAATTTATTAAGCAATCGCAAAACTCACTTCTGCCACAAAAACGTTGAGAAGAAAGTGCGGTTAATTATTCAAGGAAATTGCAGTGGTGGTAGACAATTTAAAATTTTCTTATTGCCTTCAATTGAGCTGAAGATTCCGACGAAATCGATGTTGTTCAAGATGTTGGCAGCAATAAATTATGGTTACAGATTTTGCCATGAAATATTTTGTACAAAGTGTGCTTTTAATTTAAAGAATCAATTAACTTATCAGTAAAGTATTTAAAAATAAACAGTGTAACAGACTATGTTATGATTTTTGAAAAGGTGTGGTTTATCTAAAATTAAATATTTAAGAAAAACTTTTATTGATTTTGTTTCTGATGATTATTTTTTTAAGTTATAACTTTCAAGTATATGTGGGTATTTTGGTTGTAAGAAGAAAATTATTAAATCACTGGCTTTATTGATGCGAGGTGGTTATCCCTCTTTTACTGCAACAGAGTCATAACTCAAAAAGGTGGTTGTGCAGCAAAAATGTTTAAGGTTTTCATTTTTCATATCCGCTTAAAAAAGAAGGACACAAGGGCTTTTATACTCAGCACTCCAAATTATACTTCTTGAAAACAAATTCTTGACAACAAAAATTACTATCACCTAGTTCATTTTTATGTGATTTAAGATTTGAATACTTGTTGTTAGTTAATTTTTGAAGGAACAATAAATAAATATTTGTATCCATGTATATTGCTATTTTCTCTTTTCAAGGAGTGCGTATTCAAGCCTTTTATATGAAATTTGTACATTAAGCTACAACTGGTAAGCCAAGAACGTGTAGAGAAAAATATTTAGGTATTATATCTTAGAAATTTGTTTAATGTGTTTTATTCAGTGTAACAGCAAAGATTTTTCTTGTTTAATATTGGCGGTATTCGACGTCTGATGCAAATATTCTTGTGTTAGTGCAAATGCAAAATATCGTAGATTTTCTTTAAAATCCAAAAACAAAATGCACACTCAATCCAAAGAAAAGCTACTATATTTTACATTTGCACTAACGCAAGAACATTTGCATCAAACATCGAATACCGCCATTATTTCACTATGTGATTGAATCTAAATTCTCTCTGTAATGAGTAAAGCAAGTCACTGAACCAATAACAAGAATGGACAAAATGGATGTGCTCTAAATTTCAATGCTTACATAATTATATAGTTCCATTGTTTTAATTTTGAATAAATAATAACTTAGTTCGTTTATTATTACCAGGATCGTATCACCGACCCACGTTCATTTTCGACAAGGGATTTCATAGGGGATGGGAGCTTGATTACTAATTGACAACAATTCAGCGTTCGTGATGCGATTGTGATAAAAGATTTTGTTTATTTTGCGCAGATATTTGTTTACAAATACCTGTAATTTTGTTGATATGGCCTCAGTTACTTTCCACGTTTCGCATCCGTACAGAAGGACTAATTTTACGCTGGCTTTGAAGATGTTGATTTTATTTGTTTCTCAGAATTTTGCCCTATTTAGTTCGGGTGACATTTGCGCTTCAAGCGCGGTTAATTCTGTTTGTTACATCTGCATCTGCACCACCATCTTTATTTATAACTCTTCAGAGATAAGTAAATTTATGAACATTTTCTAGCTCTTTGCCACTTAGAAGTTTTGGGTTTGAAAATGGGATGGCAATTCTAAGCGACTTTGCTTTGTTGATGTTGATTTTAAGCCCGACCTTCATGTCATCTGCTTAGTCAAGGTCATGAAACCGCTGATTCAGATGCCATTGAATTCCACTCAGAAGCTCAATGTTTGTCCGATGTAGAACTGTGTCCAGAACTAAGAGAAAAAGTACTGGCACACATCCTTGTCTCACACCTTTATGAATTTCAAAGGCCTTATTTTCTAGGCCTTTAAAACGTACTTTATATGCGGTATCATATCAAGATTATCAATGTGTTGATTTGGTCTATACATGATCGATTCGGTCTAAACGCACTCTGTTTACTCCGTTTAGATTTTTCAATGGTTGCTGAGACCCGTTTCAATATGATCATTGTGATAATGTTTTGGATGGTGTTCAACAGAGTTATACCTCTCCAGTTCCTGCCTTTTTTCGGCAGAGTTATTACTGCACCTTCTTTTACATGACGTCCAAGCTTTTTTCATATGAGGGCATATATATTCGAGAAATTCTGGGCAGGCCTTAGATCTCAGTCGGTAACATGACAGGGCCAGCAGCTTTACTGCACCTGAGCTTAGCAACCGCTCTTTTCACATCTTCGATAGTTGGTTGTGATGTGGGGACATCTCTTCTTGGATTTCTTCCAATTTGTAGTTGAGGAGGAGAGCTGCTTGTGTTTGTTGCTACCGGCGGTGTCGCGAAGAATTCCCTCCATGTTTCGAGCACAGAAGCGCTATGGAGGATGTTGCCATCTCTATCCCTTATGTTTGGTATTGTAGAGAGTTAAGTTCCTCTTAGCTGCTTTATCGCTTTATAAGTCTCTCAAGTATTACCACGAGCTGCTGCATGTTTGGCAGAACTTGTAATTTTACTCTGATACAGACGCCAATCAGCTCTAGCCATTTTCATAACCTGCTTTACGACGCTGCTATATCGTTCCTTTAATTGTTGGAAGTAAGGAGTTTGTACAGTGGTGAGTAGTTGCAGTTTAAGAGATTTCCTTTCTTTGATTTTTTCCCATGTTTCATCTCTAATCCACGGTGAGGTATGATGGGTGCTTGCGCCTATGGTGTCATTTGCCGTTTTAATGCAGGCTTCGGTAATATTACCCCAACTCGTCTGTTCTGTCAAGCTCTGAGCAAAGGCGACATTTAAACTCTTATGCAACTAGAGCTGCAGCCTGTGCACATCAAATTTTTTCTTGGCTGATCTTTTTTAAGGTTCCGTACGCCAAAGGTGAAAAAAGGAACCCTATTGTTTTCGCTACGCTGTCCGTCTGTCCGTCACACGCTATTTAAATAAAAAAACCTCAAAATTAAAAAAACTTCAAAAACTAAAAAAAATCACCAAAACGACAAAAAAAGTGCCAAAACTCAGAAAGCGCCAATAAACTAAAAAAAAACCCAAAAACTAAAAAAACGCTCAAAACCGAAAAAACTCAAAAACGAAAAAAATGTCACAACTATAGTTTATACTGGCTAAAGTTCGTATTGAATTTCATATCTCGTGTCCCTACGGAACCCTTCGTGCGCGGGTCAGAGTCGCACTTCACTGAATTTATTTATACTTTGCCATTGGTCTTAGCTGTATTATACCTATAAGTAGCTGGTGATTGATGTAAATATCTGCTCCTCTGATAGGCTTAAGATCTGCCAAGCACCCCAGGAACTTCTTGCTTATCATGAAGTAGTCGATCTAGTCATGGCTAATAACATCCGGTGACTTACACGTGTATTTGTGAATGTCACGAGGATTAAATTTAGTACCACCAATGAATAATTGGTTGCTCATGCATAATTTTATAAGACGTTCACTATTGTTATTGCGGTTACCGCTTAGACCTTCGAACCCCATAATTGAATGCAAATTGGTGTTATCAGTGCCAACTTTTGCGTTCATATCTCCCATGACAATTTTTATATCGCTTTACATATTGTGATATGTGACACTCTTACGGTTACAAATTTATACAATGCATATCATATTACAGTGATAGGTACTGTGCCAAACAAGAATTTGGTCAAAATTTTTACCTCACTACTTTTAATGGCCGAAATTTTGGAAAGGAACTTGGCCTTTTTTCACATTTATGTGTTTGTGACGATCAACTTTGCATAATTATATTTTAAATCAGCTATGTCCAAGCTTTATGCATAATGTGCAAGGTTTAACAAAAGAGATTTTGTGCTTTCATACTAACAAGAGCACAACAGCCAATCAGATCTCGATGACAACAATGTTTCTCTTTGCAAAGAAACAAGAACAAACTGAAGAGCTTTGGTAGCAGTTTACTTTAAATCAGCTACGTCCAAACACATATACTGATGTTTGAATTTTAGGTAAACAGCTTTGAAAGCTCTTAAATTAGTTCTTATTTCTTTGCAAAGTAAGAGCAAGCATTGTTTTATGTTGTGTTGTTGTTGTGGATGTTGTACTCTCGTCGGTATGAAATCACAAAAAGCTCTTGATAAGAGTTTGAATATTGTGTGTATGTGAATTTGGACGTAGCTATTTTAAATCAATCAATGCAAAAGTCTTGATATTTTTAGAGCTATGGTCTTCATGCCACTACAAAGAAGCTAAAAAGTGATTTTCGTATAAAAATAATAGACACTATTACAGGTTTATATATACTTCTTTCTTTATATAAACTTCTTTCTTTGAAGTGAGGGATACAAAAACAAAACAATAACATTGAACGATTGCTTAATTTGGTTTTGTAGTTTTTTGCACATGATCACAAACAATATATTAATTTAATATTAATATAATGGGAAATAAATGGAAAAAATTTGAAATATTTGCAGCGAATTTGACATCAGCATTTAATATAATTTTATTGCATTGTTATTTAACACTTGCAATTTGTTTTAAATAGCTAAGTAGCATAGCTCTAATCAGGTGTCCTAAGACGAGAGGTGTCTTTCTCTTTCTGAAAAATCTACAACTTATTTTAAAAATTCTAAAGAAAATTTTAGGTCTCCAAATAGGAAAATACAACTTAAAATAAAATTTGACATTCCCACGTCTGGCAATCCAAGATACAAAATATTACCTACATACATGAGAAAAAAAAACAAAAACTAAATGAATGCTTGTGCATGAAAAATGAAGAAAGGAACGAAAAATAAAATAATGAAAATGAAAAAACGTAATATTTTTAATGTTTAATTAAAAAATAAATATACTAGTTGCTGAGCTACGCAAAGACAAATGACTGTTTAATTTATTTTCTGGAGCCATAACATCCTAATAGCAAATGTATGTCGACTAATGCAAAAAACAAAAAGTTTGGTTTTTGTGGATGGTCCAAATAATACTAATAACTAATAACATATATTCATATATTTTGGAAACTTTTTGAGTATTAGCCTTGAAATTTAAGCATTAGATTCGAAATAATTTTGAGTTTATTTTTAATTCTTACAAAATAAACCGATTTCAATATTAAACTCTTAATGCTGGAAATACTTACATACATATTTACTTTTTCTTTTCATTATAGAAGTTTATTTCGTGCTATATCGGGTGATGTTTTTGCTATTTTTATTTGCAGTGTAATTTTTTCCAGTATAAACAAAGATTCCTAATATGTGTTAATGCTAAAAAAAGATCAGTAAGGTTTTTCAGCCCTCATATTCTGTAACTCGCTAAAGCTAAAGTTGAATTCGATATCTAAAATGCTGCACAAAAACAAAATTTTTGACGATGACCTAAAACAGTAAAATTTCGGCAGATTAGATTTCTAAACTATTGCCTGATTTAGCAAAAAATGTTTAAAGATTGTATTTGCAGCCAAAAATTCATAAATCGATCTTGTATATTTTTGGCAATAGACATTTAGATTTAGCAAGTTACAGAATACGGGGCCAGATTTAGGTCAAAGTTTTTCAATCATTAAGTGTTTAAAACGTCTAAACAAAAACTTTCTCTTACAACTGTTTTTATTGAAAAAATATCAAAAGTTCAATCTTAAACTTCATCTTTAACTTTATATATAATATCATTTAACATAAGTGGCCAGTTAAGAGGATGAAAGTAAAGAACAGTTAGAATAAAATCTATAAATTATACCTAACGTAATGTTTGTATATCTTAAATTTATAAAAAAATTTCAATATCAAGTTGTAATGGCTCATTACTCCTACAACAAATACTTTTCTATCATTACTCAAATGACATGCAATGCAATTAAACTTATGAAGATTACATATATAATCATGCTTTGTAATATTCTTTCTCAACATTAAATTTCAGTAAATACATGTGCCTATAATTGATAACAGCATAAGTCGACTCAAGACAAAGTTGAAATATGTATGCTAAAAAATTAAACAAACGAAATTTATCATTTACGTGAAATCTCTATGTCTCTAAAGAAGTTTATTATACAGACATAATCAAAAAAAATCTCTTAAGTCTTAATAAAAGTTATATAAAATTTTCAGTAAGAGCCAAGTTGTGGTAAGAGATACATTTTCATAAAATCTTGGGAGCGTTTGTTAATACAGTAATTTTTACTTTAGGGAAAAAAATTTTAAATTTAAAACAAAAATTCAAAATTAAAATGTATTTTTATCGGGAGTATGCTTTTTGACTTGCGCTGTTATCGCTTATAAACGCAGATGTATTGTGAAATATTTTTTTATTAAAAACTCATTTAAACAGTAATAACTCCCTTATGAAGTATTCAAAAAAAACTCACCACAAGTATGGCCTATTCAGAAGCAATAATTGCTTTTCAAATAGCCTGCAGTTATACACTCGATATAAAATTTTTTGTTGTTCCCACAGATATCAATGCTAATATCTTTTCGACAAGATAAAGCTGGTTGGTGTTGCTTGCTTTTCATTGCATTGTAGTTTAAAATAACAACAAGTAAACATTTAAATGACAAATACACTTTACACAAAATGTTATTGTTTATTTAAAAAAAAAAGATGTTGAGGATTAAAGCAAATGCAAGGTTCCTCAGAAAGATATTAAAATCTCTTTGCACAAGCATACTTGTTCCCGCACATAGCATACATACTTACATACAAACATACCAAGCTGTAAAACTCAGGAGAACTTTTTACTTCAGGCCTTATTAAAGGCCTGCTCAGGAATTTTTTCGATTCCATTGCCATTCTTATCAAACTGCTAAAGAATGTCTTATAGAAGGCGTCGGCTTTTCCGCATAAAAGATAAGTTACACATTCCACATTCCCTTCAATGAGAAGGGAGAATAGAAGGGGTAACGTTTTTTGTTTTGTTCTTCTGCCAAAACAAAAGCAAACGAATTTATATTTTTGAGTCAGTTAATATTTTTATGTAACTTCTGAAGAAGGCCTTATAGAAGACTTCGGCTCTTTAGTAAAATAGATGAGATACACATTCCAAATTCCCTTCCATAAGAAGGGAGAACAGAAGGAGAGTAAAGTATTTTGCTTAGTTTTTTTACCAATGCAAAAGCAAAAGAATTCAGATGGCGTTATAAAAAATAAAATATCATATACAAATACCAAATATAGAACGATTAAGGAAAAAAAACGTATATCAGTTTGGTTGAGTTTTATACGTTGAATAAGACAGTTGTTTTATTCGATCAATATTATGCATGAATAGACGTGTTTGTTGAATATCACGTGCCTGTTTCTCAAATCTTACAAGTGCTGGAATACAAGTAAAATAGTTGGGAAAATATTTTATATTCATACAAAATATATACAAAGTATCTTGACAACTATTTTACTTGTATTTCAACACTTGTAAGTTTTGAAATACATGCCCCAGCAGTTGAAAACCTTTTTAAAACCCTTTCAATATGACCTTTACCTTTTAACAGCCATTCTCTGGAAGGCATTTGAACAGCCATTTATTTGAGGGCCTTTTAACAGTCATTAATTTGAAGGCCTTTTAACAGCCATTAATTTGAAGGCCTTTTAGAATATCTGCACAAGAAGTGAGAACGGAAGGCCTACCTCGCAATGACAACGTGTGTAAAAAAGATATGAAGATTTGATGGAGCAAGCAGGCCTTGTACATCCAAAAAAGGAGTTCAGAGGCCTTCTAGAAGGCATCCGCACTCTTCCTTTTTCCCGCTGGGTAGCACAAGCACTCATATATAAATTTGACACATACAAACAAAACTGATTTATTCTGTTGCCAGTGTGGAATTAAAAAACAAACAACAAATAAAAAGTTGTTATGTAGGAAATTAGCAAAATAGAATTAAAGCATGTTGCAACATGAGATCGCACACATTCTTAATTCCCAGCCATTCTAGAGCACATATTCATTCGTGTTGCACATTTCACATGGACAGATACACACAAAAATTTCACAATAGCAGTAACTCAGAACAATAAACGAATACTGTGTTGAATTCTTTTACTCATACATTACATTGAAAGGAGCATATACAATTTTGTTTTTTGCTGTTGCGCTAATTCCGTCTGTAATTTAACTTGAATTTGTTTGAGGAATTTTCAGCAAAATCTGTTTGTTTTTTGTCCACTTTTTTCAACAAAGGATGCTGTTGCGTCTCTTAAAAAAGAGAGAAATATTCACAAAAAATTACAACTTAAGTTCTAATTGGACATAAAAGATGCGAAAACAAAATTTGAAAAAAATTTACTTTACAAATTATTTTTAATCATGGCTTTAGGATATATAGGATATCTGAGAGTAGGGAAATCGTTGCTAGCAGACACGTATATCACGTTCATAATATGGATTGAAATACGATGAATCAAAACAATTCACATATTCCATTTGCATTAAAGTTACGTATGTACATAAAGCAGAAATCTACATCAACTGATACCACACACAGTGAATCAAACACAAAAGAACGCTGATGATGAAGGTTTAGTGGCCTTCGAAAACATCTGGAAGAACTATGTGTTAGTCAGAATATTTACAACTAACTTTGATGTTATTTGTTCATTAATAATTATCACATGTAATTTGTCTTAAACTTTATATAGAAGTCAAGAAAAGTTATGTATTGATTCAAACACATTGCTTATCGAAATTGCAAGTAAGCATTAAACTGTATATGTAAACAATAATTTATTTAAAAACTTGGTATTCATTCACATATACAATAAGAATTATCACTTAAAATAAAATTTTAGTCAACAAATTTTTGCTTGGATTCTTTAAATTTATTTATTGACTGCAAAAAAATTAAATAAACGTGCATATAATTTGTTTATCAAATATGTAAAAAATTCTTCATCACAGAGAATGCAATGGTTTTTTTATCGCATCGGTGATTTTCTATTCTAATATAAAAATCAATTTTTTTTGTGTAGAGTGAAACCAGCCAAAATGCCCAAGCCAAGTATGGCCACAAAGTAGACCAGAGTTGTAAAAACTGACGTATGAAAAAAGCTAAAATCATTTGTGGTGCAGTCACTGCGAGAAAGGGACAACTGTAGTATATTTGTTATTAAGATGTTAACAAAATAATCAAAACAAACAAGAGAAAATATGTACTTTGTGAAACGAACACGTGTACATACATACATACATACATACACATTTACAAAATTAAATTAAAGAATTTGTTGAATTGAATTAAAAAAATAGAATGTGAAATAGATTAATGGTATTAAAAAGTGATTTAAATTTGTTTACAAATGATTACTGATTTGACTTTAAGCATTTTCATTGAACAATTTTAATTTTTACCTTTTGTTTACAAAAATCACACAGCAAATGAGATCACAAAGCATAAACTGAAAATACATTTGAACAAGTAAACGAAGTACACAATTTTACAAAATTAAATGAAAGAATTTGTTGTGTTGAATCAAAAAACAAAATGTCAAATAGCTTATTACTATTAAAAAAGCAATTAAAAAATGATTTAAAATGATTGCATATCTTATTTGAAGCATTTTCATTTAAAAATATAAATTTTTACCATTTATATGCAAAAATCGCCAAGCGAATGAGGTTACAAAGCGTAAAATGAAATTAAGCTAAAAAATGCAACCACGAAAGAAGGTTAAATAATGCGCAGTGACTGCGAGAACGAGACCTCTGAAAACACAAATTATCTTCCGTCTCGTGACATCTCTGTATATCCTCTGTGGTATGGCGTCAGTAAGTTGAATAAGAAACCATACGCTAAAATCAATCATGTAATGAACTAAAAGCAAAGATGGAACGAATTTATGTAAATTTTGATCGCGGATATCTCCATGTACGCTGGGTCCAATTTTGGCATAATTTCTTCATCATAACCCTGGTATGTTACGAATAAATTCTTTAATACTGTTTTTCAGTGCGTCAATCATTGCGGGCTTCTTCCTACAGGTACGAGCCTTAACATGGCGTTGAATAGCATGATCTAGACGGATAATTGACCGGCCAAAAACGTGAAATAAACATTTAAAAGCGAAGTCGCCTCTCAAATGGACCATTACTTCGCTTAATATGTGGCATGTGGCATCGTCTTTTTGAAACCACATGTCAGCTAAGTCCAGTTTTTTTTGGGGGGGGAATAACAGTATGAACGGTGCCGAATCGATAATTCACGGTCTTCAACAACAGTGGCGCATACAGCTGCGATATTTTCTTCTGTCTACACTCTACATATACGTGTTGGTGGTTTAAAGATCGATAATGGAATTTTGGTGCGAAATTTATTCACAAGAAATGGAAGACGGATGCACTTTCTTAAACGAGCATGAATATTGATAGTAAAATTTAATGATCTCTGAGCGCTGTTCATTTGTAAGTCAGTTCATGGTTAAATTATAGACCAAACTGAACATGTATAACAGTAACGTGATACACGAATAAAGCTGAGTTGCCAAACAAAGTGTTGCCAAAAAGAAACTTGCTAAAAACCAGACTTTATATACATACATACTATACTCCAATACAATATACTTTATTAGACAGGACTATTGATTTACGAGTACGCCCAGAAATCTAAATATGTAAATATAAACTTTATAAAATCACATTTCTTCAATAAAATTCATTTGATACAATTATAGATTTCTAACTGTTTTTATATTCTATTGAAAGTTTTTGCATACAAAATATTTTTAAAACTTCAAATGAAACATAGATCAACTTATGCTGCACGCCAGTGAGTGCAAAAATTGCTAAGCTTTCCTTCTGATAATCTCTTTACTCATTTATAACTATAATGAATTATATGTTCCCCCAGTGCAGTATGTTTTAAGGACTGAAATGCATACATATACATATGTAAGTATACTTATCTCTTTGTATCATAATAAAAATAAATTATTAAGCAAATTATTAAGTGCTTAAAACAAAAATTATAAAATTGATTAAAAATTTTTAATTTATTTTCTATTCTCTCATTTCCGGTTGGTGTTACAGAAACATGTTTTCCTTATGAAGAAATTTTCTCAACTTGTGCAACCGGCTTTGCCAGCTATAAATGTAATAACAAAAAGCTTTTACATATTTGAATACGTTTCAAGAACCAAATATATATTTTTCTTAAATTTCTTTTCTTCTATAGTTATTTTTAATGCTGATCTAAGAATTGTTTTTTACTTATTTTTCAAAGAAAATAGAACTGCTACTGGCAGTTATAATAACCGGAACAAATGAGTGTTGAACTATCTGCTATTTTTTCAAAATGCTGTACACTATCCAGACAGGTACTTATAAAAAGCAAATACTCCAACATGTTGTATAAAGTATTGGTTACATACTTATGAGGATTGAGTCATTTAAAATACATAATGATGTTGATGATGTTATAAAAAGTTTAACGATATTCTTATAGTAGAAAGAGAAATATGCATAAGTAGCATTAAGCTGCAGTTGCGGTAGATATTTTAATTTGCCAATAAAAATATTACGAAAGAATATAAGTTAAGGTGATTACTGCTTTAATAAATGATCCTGGATAAGGGTTATTTTATAAAATTTTTAAACAATATATTATTAAAAGTTTCAAAGAAAAATAATTCAAAATAATGATTTGTAAGAAAATAAAGTCGGCTTATATGTCTATTTTGGCAGAGTTTAGTATAGATTAACTTGTTTTTTGTCAGCTTATAAGCAATAAATAATTTGCCTTAATATATTCACCACGTCTCTGGCACTTTAAGAATTTTAAGGAAAAAATTTATAAGCCTCATTTTATGTATGGCCTGTTATATCTGAAAGTCTTATTTTTCATGTATCGAGATATATTAGGGTTTTCGTTTTAATCAATTTAAAAATATTGGCACACAATGATATATAACAGTAATTTTTTTACCACTTTATACCATTTACAGTTTATTTTGAAAAATTAATCTTTATAATTACTTAGAAAAATAATAGATTTTGTTAAGCTACAAATGAAATTATACCATTTTCAAAGCATATTATAAGAAATAAAGGCAACAACATTTGCTTTATTTATTAGGTGGCTTTTAAAGATACAAAGGAATTAACATGAAGACATTTAAATATACCATCAAGTTTATTAAGACTTAATTTTATTTACATATGTACATAAAAAACTGCTTTGGTAACAGAAAGCAAAATAAAATAAAAGTAATTGGAACGTTCACTTATTTCACCGTTACAATGTAAGGAATGGAAGGTACTAAGGTCATCATATCATTAGTTATATATATTAATAATGGACTTATTCGATTAAAATGTAATTTTTACGATACCAAATTTGTTTATTTTATGCCCAAATCGCACTTCATTGAATATATGAAAATAAATATGAATAAGGTATCTATCTATAGCTTATTAAATTGAACGTCAACTATTTTTTTAAGAAATGGACACCACTCTCAAAAATAACACTCATATTACTGAAATAATTTTTGAAATGGAATAAGATTTGCTGATTTCCTTCTACGAACATAAAAACATACCTTTGTTATTGCTTCGTTATAGATAATAAAAAATTTTATTTTTTCTAATTTTTATCTAAGAGTTTTCAGTTTGTTTTATCTCTTATTTGTTCAGTTAGAAAAATTATTTGTAAAAAAATCACTCAAGTTTTATGGAATACTGTAATAAACACTTAGTCATGCAAAATCATAAATAAAAACAACTCTAAGGAGATATAGCGACGGATTAAAACTGTGATACAGTTACACGCTGCACATCTACTCATATAAAATAATAAATATTATTTTTTGTTGTACTAGTGTCAGTTAACAACGTAACCACTATACACCAACTACCCGACAGTTATAGTCTTAGGCTAAAAAAACAAAAATTTATAGCTACAAATTTAATAAATTCTAATTTAATGCATTTTCAATATTTTCTAAACTCTTCACTACTTTACACTTAACTTTGTCTAGAAATTTTTTAGTGGTTCTAATAGTTTGAAGGATCACTCTTTTAAATTTTTTTACTTTGTTTTTGAGTCGAACTTGCCAAAAAGTTTATATAGTTTTTATTGAACTAACATTGTAAAATATTTTTATTTGGGACATCTTTGAGAAAAAATTATGACAAAATCACAATATTTCAAAAAATAAAAATATTAAATAATTACGGGTATAACATTCGACTTCAACTACGATGATTTTTTACGAGATTAAAGAAAAATGTTTTAATGCTCTTAAGTCTCGTACAAAATTACCTTAATCAAAATCGAAATACGGCACTTATAATTAGACCTTTTTATTTTTATACATGTTGGAAACATTTATTCTATACCTTCCTCAAAACTTGACAAAAAAAATGGAAAAGGAAGACTTTTCAGGCATTACGTTTTGTCTTTCTTAGTTTTTAACTAGAAAATTTAATTGTTGGTGTCTTAAAAGATCTTAGACACAGCTTTTCAATTCCAAAAATTAAGTGAACGACTGAATCTAAATACAAAAACACTTTTTGAGTTATTAGAAAAAATTTAACTTTCGGATAGAACAGATTAAAAAAATTTTTTAAGTGTCAAGAAAATCGTCTTGACATAGATTTTGGGTTTCTAAATATTTTCTTCATTTTCTCAATTCATTAAGTACATTGAAGTGAAATTAAACGCATTCGAGAGCAGATTAGATTTAAATTTTAGTTTTAAAAAGCCCATCAAATCATAATTTATTTAACAAAGTATGATTTCAAAAATTGTGCTTTCGAATAATATCGAAATCTAACACTGAAAGTATAGCCAATACCATAATATTGTTACGTTTAAATTTTGTTAAACGTGTGAGTTTTTTGATTGCTCAAAACTAAAAACAAATAACACAATTTGTTTTTATTTGCTACTGAACTTCTTTTTATTCTTGACTAAACAAATTACAACTTGTCTTTTCTTATTTACTTCTTAACGTTATTATCCACCAACTTAATGATTTTAACAAGGCATGAGACTATAATAATCAATTCTTGAGAAGTACTTACTTTTTTATCTGTCAAAAAAAAAATTTGAGTTAGAAATATTGGTAGAGGTAATGCTGATACAATTTAAAGGTATAATTTGCAATGGAGAGCTAAAATTTTATACACAAAATCTTAAAACAAAAAAATTTTACCCGGTATAAGCAGCCACGACGTTAAAACTCCAATTCGCACTAGTGAGCTTAAATTTGATACACAAATAAATCTAGATCAGAGATCACTAAGAAAAATCTGAAAAACCAGAAGTTGCTATCAGGTGGTGGAAATAAGCACTTCAAATTCAAAATGAAGATAAATTTTAATAAAATTTTTCATACACATTGCACTTATCTAAAATAAAAGCTTCCTATTTTAAAAAGCAGCCGTGACTTCACCTTTAAATCGTAGCTTTTTCTTTCATGTACTTCGGTTAAGCAGTTTTTAATTTATTACTCATATATTTCTCATTAACTTTTTAATACCAAACTTACCATGAGCACTAGCAGATATAAAATTCGACGCGGCCAGGTCCATAAATATTTTACATAATATTATACTATAGAGAGCTGACATTTTGTAAACAAATAGTAATTGATGATCTCAATCGGAAATCCAAAAATTAAAGCAACATCTACCCTATTCAAACTTTGCATGCCCAGTGGGAATCCTCCTTTTGATTGATGTATTTTGGCTAAACAGACTTTAATATGTAAATATATTATCCACTAAAATTTCCGCTGTATTTTACATGTTTCTTTAAAGACGACTCTTACCAGATTGCGTACACACTAGCGACGTGTTGTAATGACACAATATTGCATTTTTAAGGTCTAAAATCCAACACTCATCATTATTTATGCAACTATGCCATTTTCAACTGAAACAGTGATTATAAATAGAAAAAAGACATATTAAATTTATTTGCTGGTGGTTCAGCTTGGTCTACATGCATTTCGTTGTTGCTGTAACAAATCATTAGTAGACTTCAACCACACATTTTGAATAGTCATAAACCTCCTATCTTATGCACAGACTTTAAAGAACTATTTGAGAATTATCAAATAATAATATGTTTGAAAATGACAAAAGAAAAATAAGCATAGTAGGCTTAGAAACTTATAAAAAACCCAGCAACTAATTTTTATTCGATATTAATCTATTTTATTTTTCTACACTTCTATGCAATTAGAACTCCATTGGATAACAATAAAAGTAATTACAAGGCAAAATGAAAAATAAAATCTAAAATTTAACATTTAAGAAATTTATTATAATATTAATAATAAATTTCTTAAAAAGAAAAAAAGACATACTAGAAATTTTAAAATTAAAAAATATTATTATACAACATTTTTCAAAGAGTAGTCAGATCCTCACAACAACATGTATGTGAAAAAAGCCAAGTTCCTGTCCAAAAGCCATTTAAAGTAGTGAGATATACATTTTGACCAAGTTCTTGTTTGCCAGAATACCTAACACAGAAATATGTTATGTATTATATAAATTTGTAATCGTAAGGGTGTCATATAATTTCTAGACAATCAGTTAACTTGGCAATATTTTTACTTTTCTTTTTTATTTGTTTATTTCTTTAAATCGGTAAAAATACTTTCAAGTTAGCAGATTACCTAGAAATTATGTAACATCCTTACGATTAAAAATTTATATAAAACATAACATATTTCTATGTTAGGTATTGTGGCAAAAAAAGCTTGGTCAAAATTTATATCTCACTACTTTTACACTGATAGTCGAATTATTAAATTAAATTTTCAAATACATTTTATGATCTTTTTATGAGAACGGATGATAGCCGGCATTAGCTTTGAAGCTGACGCCTTTGCTACTTTATCAATTTCTTTTTTTATGCGGTTAGTCAGTAAATACAACTACTTATGAAATCTAAGATATCAGCGAAGATCTCAGGTAAAAACTAATTACTAAATTTAATTATGGAAATATTAACAAGATTGGTGCAAAAGTACAAGATTGAAAAGAAAGATAAAATGAATAAATTTAACACTTTGTGTTTCAGCTTGTTTTATAACAGAGTACACAAAAATTTATTGTTTGTAATCGATTTTTTTAGTTTAAAACAGTCATATTTAAAACAATTAATTAAGATAAAGTAACATCTTTAAATCAAAAAATTATGAAAATAGTACAAAACATGGTTAAAGGAATTCCATATACAAACACATTATTGTCTTATATGAATGATATATAGAAAATCTCGTATTAGTTTTAGTTACCCAAAAAGGTTTCTATTTACCACTTACCAGAATTACAGGGTTTCTCGAGAAATATTTCTAAGTCTTACAATGATTTTAAAGATGCTAGTTAACTCGTGTTTATTTTACACTAATAGTGTTTTGTTTCTTATACGTACATACATATATCTAACATATACGTACCTTCAAACCTCATAATATCTTCACTCCTAAATACACTTCATCAAACTCATGAAAATGTGTTCTTGTAAAAAAATGTGCAGTTTAAATGAATGTGAAGTGTTTGTTCTTTTTTATCTTTGAGTTTTTTGTTTCTGTTCTTTTTTTCTTGTATTGCTCACATCACTGAGCAGGTGTTTTGCCATTTTATAGCCGCAACAGTCACTCTTTAGAGCTGTTTTTTAACCCTTGTCGAAATGAAGAATTGTACAACCTTAAACGACGGTGAAGGATCAATTGTGCCTTTATACATTTATTACGATATGTATCAAATTTTCACATAAATATCATTAAATTAATTGGTAATTATATCATCCTTGATATTCACATAACATTTAAACTACAAATTAAATATTTGTTTTATCTTAAATTTAAAGGTACGTAAAACCCTTTTAAAAAATATACAAAAACTGTCTGCCATAAAATTCTGTATTGAAGGCTGCATTTCTTGCAGGATAACGCAATAAACATAATCTTGTTAATACTAATTTTTGTAAATGTTGTTAAATAAAGAAAGTGAACTTTTAATTAATTAGTTGAAGAACATTTTTTAACATTTTTATACAAAGTGTATGAAGGTATTCAAAAGGGTGTTAAATACTACACGCTCTATTTTAGGAGAAAGGCGTCTAGTTTTTTATACCATTTACTAAAAAATGCTAAAAGGGTATATACATATTTGTTTGTCATTCCGTTTGCAATTTTCACAATATTAATAAGCGAGCCATAAAGTATATATATATTCTGCATCCTTATGCATGTGCGATGTCCGTCTGCCCGTTTGTTTTTGAACTGGTATGTCAGGAATGGCCCGAATAAGTTTGGTTTTGAAAATTAGCAAAATTGAGGAGACGGTTTCAGAGGTGGAAAACTTAAACTTTATTTTGCTACACAAAATAACTACCGAAAACAATTTTTATTATCTTGTTATTAAATAAACTTATTTCATACTTCAGTATGAATTAATTGGTATTTCTAATAAAAAAAATTAAAAGAATTAAAAAAATTAAGAAGACGTTTCCAGGGTTAGATAACTTGAACTTTTTTTCTTATACAAAAGTAACTTACTAACTACTTGTATTCTTAAAAAATATATATTGATGTAAGAAATCTTTCACTTTTTGTGATATAAAAAATTAACTACCGAAAATTAATATATTATTATTTTTATTTAATAAACTTATTTTATGCTAGTATGAATAGAATTAATATTTCAAATAAAAAAAAATTAAATTAAAAAGACGTTTCCAGGGTTGGAAAATCTTAACTTTTTTTCTCATACAAAAGTAACTGACTAAAACAAATTGTTCTTTTTTTCTATAAATTAAACATATCTTATGTTCTTAAAATAAAGAGATTGATGTAAGAAACCAGAAAATTAAAGAATGGATGATTCCAGGGGTTGGAAAACTCATACTCTTTGTTACATAAAATATTAACTACGAAAAAGTAATTTTTAATTTATTTATTGAATAAACTTATTTTATACTTCAGTATGAATAAAATTGATATTTCAAATGAAAAAAATACAATTAAAATTTTAAAAAGACGTTTCAAGTATTGGAAAACTTTAACTTTTTTTTAAAGTTAACTTAAAAAACCAGTGTTTCTTTTTTCTATATAAATTAAACATATCTTCTTAAAATAAAAAAGAGGATGATTCCAGGATTGGGAAACTTACACTTTTTGTGATATAAAAAATTAACTACTAAAGGGTATTCTACTACTACTATCAGTTAATGTAATTTTGACTATGTAATTTTGACAAATTGTTGTATCTTGGTAACAGCAAGAGGCAAAATCTTAAAATTTTCAAAAACAGTAAAACAAACAAATTCCAGGATTATAAAATAGCCAAACCGAAAAAATCTCCAAACCCAGAAAAAAATCGCCAAAACAAAATAAAGCACCAAACTTAAAAAAAAAAATCTAGCACTAAAATAAATCGCCAAAATGAAAAAAATTGCTCAAATGAAAAAAATTGTCAGAATGAAAAAAAGAACCAAGTCAAATAAAAAACGCCAAAAACGCAAAAAAGACGCTAAAAATTGCACTAGAGCAAACAATTATCAAAATCTTCACAAAACAGATATGGACTCGTATGTACATATGTGCTCATGTATGTATCTCTATACTACATAATCGAACTTTGGTAAACTGTATATAAGTTTCCGCACAGCCAAATGTAGCACTTTTACTTGTTTATTTTGACGTTTTAAAAATAAATTTAAACGAAAACTTTAAAGATGTCGGATTATTTCAAGTTCGAGTTCTATATGAGAAGAAAGTAATTGTACCTTATTAGTTCGACAAGGGTTAAGAAATTAACGTTGGAAAAAATACTGCAGTATATACTACAAAACAAAAGACACCCAACTTGGCAATGAATGAAATGACAGTGAAATGATACTTTATTTACACTAGAGCCAAATGTTGCACATTTAGCAGCAGTATCAGCAACATAGCACACACGCATTCAATTACTACCTACCATGCACACACATACAATCGCAATAGACAAATATACATACACACATATGCATGGCGTGTGCACTTGTATGTTTATATTTTAGGTAATCTTTAAGGCTTCCATATTTATGTGTGTAGTACAAGTGAAATTGCAAGAGTGTTTGCTTTAAAAGCTGCACGTATTTCAAAACAAAATCCCTTAAGAATAAATTTTCACAAAGTACTCCTACCAAATACTTGTATATCATTTGCTTATGAAGTCACCGTTATCAAGAAGCAAAAACTGCAACACGTTTATAGCAGCAAATGTATATGGCATCATAAACAATGATAATTTAATGAGTTATACATGATTTATTCGATTTGTTGCATTTATCATAGAGGTAATATAAGTTGTTGTTTTTAGTGGTCGTGGGCAAAATTTAAGACGATATATCTGTGGGAAAAAGGAAAAAGTGCTTAAGTCGAAATAAGCTGATTTTAAGTTAATGGTACCTCCATAATCTATTTATTTGTACCATGGTAAAAATCTCAATTAATTTGTATAATTTTTCAGGAAGTTATAGCACTATGACTTGCGACTTAACTTTTTTTTTTACTTCTAATCGCATTTGAAATAGCAGTATAATTTAAGGTATACATAAAGGTTTTTTTTTAACTTAAATGTTTTACTTTTAGTGTGTAAGACGATGTTTGCTCAAAAATAATAAAGATTAACAGAGAACTTCCTAATTTAATTGTAAAAGAAATAAGTTACTAAAAATCGGCTTGAACGCTTAAAAGTGCTCTCATGCAGTAAAGTATGACTTTAGCGCTTTTTGCTAGCGCGGATATATAATTACACTATGCAGAGTATGATGTAAATAATAATGGGTAAACGAAAAGAAAACTATCGTATCAAATATACAAATTTGCACTTGTTATTAGAGATAGGCGATTGTACGACAATACACGACACGACCCAAACATGAATACAAAGATATCAGACACGTACGAAATGGGTACGCGAACATGTTTTTAACGCGATACTGCACAACACACACGAAATCAAATTGAATAACAAAACAAATTATTTTAAATTCAAATAAATAAATAAATACATATCAATGAATAAATATAAAAAAGGACGTATTTCAATTTTTTTCGATATCGTGTTTTTAACGTTTTCTGGTAGCCAACACCCTCCTTCTAGAACAAAGCAAGTAATAATTAAAAATAAAAGATTTATTTAATTCTTATTGAATGAAATATTTTTATTCATTAATGTGAGTTTCTAAAAAAGAGAAGAAAACTTAAACTAGACTTTATAGCTTGGGTGGACTTCATCAGCACCCTAGTCTATCTACTTGGGTAGAGTTTTTTATCAACATCAGCTATTTAACATAAATTTTTTATGAAACGGAATGTGAGAAATGATTATTGTGTTTAAAATTGATTTTCGTTTGGTAAACACATTTATAAGTATCACTATTAATTTTCTGTTTTTCCATTTTTTCATTTTTCTATTTAGTCTAGCACGAAATTATATTACTATACCTAAGTGTGTTTATCTATTCTTGCTTATCTTTTACGATCATCACACTTATTATTTTTACTTTTTTGATGTACCGCCGGTACATGCATGTAAGAATTGTAGTAGCGGCTATTATGTTATATTGTTTTCGCTTTCAGCAATTGATTTTACTTTCTAGCATTATGAACTGTGTTGCCAAGTAAACATATTTTTGTCACGTGATTTGGTGGTGGTTTGGTTCAATTTATAAAAAGAACTTTTGAAGAAAAGAAGTATTGCTCTGCACTGTTTATTGACATTTCTCAGGCATTTGATAAAGTGTGGCATGAAGGCCTAATTTTAAATGAAGACTCACCTACCAACAAATATTCTAAGTGTTTTGGAAATTAACATTATTGCCCAGAAGTTCACTGTTGTGGAAGGAGACTTTATGAGTATAACTGTGACTGGGCCAGTTTTGTATTTGATTTATACTTGCGATATGCCTGTGGGCAGTAAAACATTTGCCGAACGAAAACCATAACGAGGTATCCCGATATCTTCAAGAATATATTACCCACCTGGAACTTTGGTTTAACTTATGGATAATAAAGGTACACGAACAGAAGTGTGGTCAGGTAACATTTACCCTACGAACAGATAATTGTTCCCTCATTAGAATCAATATTCAAATTGTTCCTTAACATTTAGAAGTGATATATCTTGGTATACACCTTGATCGAAGGCTGACATGGAAACAACATATTGAATCAAACCTAACACAAATGAAACTAAAGTTAACTCAAATATATTGGCTGATTGGTAGAAATTCAACTCTCAGTCTAGATTGTTAACTTTTGATATACAAGTCCCTTTTGAAACCTATATATATATATATATGCTACGGAATTCAAGTATGGGGCAATGCTTCAGCTTCCTATGTCGAGAGAATCAAAAGAAGGCAAAAAAAGTTGTAGGGTTAATAACATCGGCTCCATGGTACATCAAAAATTTAAATATACATACATCGTAATTTAAAAATGCCAATAGTGCTAGAAGAAACTTCAAAATATGCAGGCAGATATATAATAAAATTCAAGTCATATCCTAATCCGCTTGCTCGTAACATCTGGAATTTTACTGGACATATTCGCCTAAAAAAGACGGACACAAGGGCTCTTATAGTCAACACTCCAGATAGGACTGCTTGAAAATATTTTTTTCTTTCTTTTTGATTATCAATAATTATTTATTATTTATAACTATCACTAAGTTTATGTCCGACACTGGTTGGGCCTAATAATAATTTTTTTAGATTTAAGATTTGAATACTTATTGTTAGTTCATATTTGAAGATACAATAAATAAATACATGTGTTAGAAAAAATAATCTCATGACATAGGAAGTTGAAATTTGGAATACTTAAAGTACTTTCTCTGCGGAAGATTGTAACATAGCCAAATTTTTGATTGGTGGTCTACGGTACCGGTTTTTCAACTAGTATAACTGTAAAGATTCGATTGCATAAATGTTTTTTATAATATGGGGAACTTTCGGCCCCACTAGGCACGACTAGGAACCGTCGGATTGAACTGCAAAATTAGGACTTGATTTCTTACACCAAACCTCTTATTTTAAGCAGAGCGATTAATCAAATTTCGGGAAAAAAAATAATTGCGACCAGTCTAATGTACAACTACATTTGTTTTTATTTCCGAAATTTAAGCTCACTATCACTTTCATTAAGTGTGCTGGTATTGAGTGTTTGACGAACCAAAATATAAAATTTGTTCTCTATTGGAAATTAATGCACACGTTTTTTACACCTAAAATGTATTTGTATTTTTCTTGTCAATTTTACTCAACACACAACGACCCAATAACACACAAAATCAATTTTTTTTTGTCACGACGTCAAGAATGTTCATGCCCCAAAAAACACACGACATGTGCTTATCTCTACTTGCTACACCATTTGGTTTTTAGAACACTGAAAATGGCAGAGCGCTTTTTTGCTGTTCGTATTGCGTTGCCATCACTAACTGTAAACAGCTGATATTTGTAAATTCAGAATACTCACAAACAACAGATTTTGCATCTTTTGTAAAAAATACCAAAAATCAAATGAAAACTGATCAGCAGAGTAAATAAAATTTATATTAAATTGTTTAAGAAATTTATTTTAAATAGTGCTAAGCATCATTAAATTTAAAATGATCAGACACTTAATACCTCTATTAAGTTTATTAAATGCAACTAGCCATTATATAAAATCTTTACTAAAATTTTGTCTTCAAACTTTAATATATTTGTATAAAAAATTTTTTTCGGAACAAAAATTTAAGCCATTTACAATATGCATATACACACGAAAAGTAGTATGAATGATTTTGTAATATTAATTAAAATATTTGTAGTATCAATTAAAAAATTAATTAAATGTTCACCTATAAACAATTTGATAATATCAATTAAATTTTTCCTGTCAAATTAATTAATACAATTAAAAATTTAATCAATACAATTAAATTATCAATTAAAAATATTAATTGGTGAATACTTTTTTCTGTGTACATATGTATGTATGTATATAAAAATTTTCCTTATCTTCCATATTGCTTCGGATATATAAGCAAACATATTAAAATTATTTTCGAATATATGGTGATAAAAATTCTAGGGATATAACGAATAAGAATACCGATTCCTGATTCCGATTCTGATTTGCCGATATATCGATATCAGCGATATTTTGGTGTCGATACGGCAATACTTCCTACATTTTGTTAAATAAAAACTAAGTCCTCGTCCATGCTTGCAATTTTTGTTGCTGCAATTTCTTGAAATTCTGCCTTGAAATTGCACTAGTGTCCACATTATGAAATTATAACTTTGCAATTATGTATTAAACAAATTCTATTACACAACAAATTTCCCCGAAAAATTAACAATTCTATTTGTTTTTTGTTACATTTTTTTATTTTTCACACAACTGAATAAATAAAATAAATAAAAAACGTTAAATACAACTAACAACTTGATATAAACACAAACGAATTTCAAATCAAAAGGGAATTGCCGAGCACATGAAACTGTGTACCCCTCCCCAATCTTTTCACCCCTATCACCAATAAATTCAAGAATTGCTGCAACAAAAATTGCAAGTCTGGACGAGGACTAAGAGAAATAATTTTAAAAGCAGAATATATAAAGTCTAAGCAACGCTAATTAAACGTCTAATTCAACGTTTCTTTTGTTTTGCTTTGCACCATAGTAGTGAAATGTTCTCTCAATGCTAAATCATGTATGTATTAAAAAAATAATTGGTTTTTTGTTAAGAATGAATTCAAATATAAATTTTAAATATTAATAATTTTTTACACTATAAATTTGTATAATAAAAGGTTTTGTTAATTTTAACTTAAGTTTAATATGCGTAACGGTATAGAAATCTGTATCGTCGATATTTCTTTTTGAGTATCGGTATCAGTATCGGATCGGCAAAACGACGTATTGTTACATCCCTAAACAATTCACAAATAAAAATTTAACTTCTTAAGGAATGAATAATTGATTAAAGATATTGATTTTGAAAAAAAAATTACGATTAAATTTCAATGCATTGGTTTTCAGAATCATCCGCATCGTAATTCGGTGCTGATGATTCTGAAAATATTTATCATTTTAATTCAATGGGGATATAATTCTTATGCGTAATCTACAAGAAGTTGAAATACTGACATACAATTTTTTTTTTATATATTTGTACTGGTATATTTGTAATGGGTGCTTCTTCAGATTCTTAACTTTGAGTTGGTTACACTATTGATTGTTACTTTTGGTTTAACTCAAGACGAATGCAAGACGAACGCCTACAAATTGTTAAAATTTTCTATATATTTGTGTATCCTTCAAAAATTTCAGTAAATCTCAGATGCAAGAAAACATAATTACAAAATAGAGTGAATTAAAGCCAAAATACCCAAAATAGCTTGAACTAATTGAATAATTTTAAGTCCATTATACGGTTAGTGAGCAACAATTATGCTTAATGCTAAACAATATTTGCGCAATTATTTAATGTCTTGTGTTCAATGTTTCAGGAAAACTTTACTTGTTAAAATAACATTTAAAATACAACTAGCAGCCACGGACTTTGTTGAAAACTTAAGTATTTTAACAAACAACTTTACAAGAAGGCATACTTAAAGTACCACCAATACACAAGTAAGCAATTAACTGCTTCCGTTTTTTATTCAGGCAGCTTGAGAAGAGCAAGGAAAATGGTTTATACCCACACTTTTTTTTGTACAATTCAGCAAATACAGAAACTTGAAAACTGAGCAGCAGATAGAATATAAGTACTACAAAAGAAAACCAAGAAAATTTATAAAAAGCAACAACTGTATTGAACAAATCAATAAACGAAAGCGAAAAATTAAAAAGATTTCAAAAGAAAACTGTTTATGGTTTGGTGTGTAAGTTAATTTTTTTGAGTTACTCATGTTGACTTTTTGGCGAATTTTTAGCTAATCTTTTAACCGCATATTTTGTAACTGTGTAATCTTTAGAGCTTCTTTGGAAAACAAACATGGATGGTAATGAAAAGATAACCTAGTAACGATTCCATTTCCAGAACATTTCATTGCAAAAAAAAAGTAGTAAAAATAATTTTTTATGAATAAAAAAATTGTATAACTAATAAAAATTTTGCTTATAAAAATTAGCCAATATTGAGTAAATGGGAGGTTTGTGTATGAATGAATGAATGAAGTAAGTCTAGCGGGAAGCACAGAACATTGCGACTAAAGTAGATCTATTGTGTCACCAGCCAGGTGCTAGAGCAAGTGGGTCCAGAGTTGGCAATTCCCAATCCTCCAATAGGTGATTACCCAATTGGCTATATCTTCCATGGCATAATGCTTTACAGTCCTTATGCTCTGGAGTTTCATCTTCATTCAGTCACAGAATCTGCACAGGCTGTTATTCTCAATGCTAAGTCTGTTGAGGTGTTTTCTTAGTCTACAATGGCCTGTGATAAAGCCTGTGAGCATTCTTAGATTATTTTTACTCCAGGACATGAAAGCTATGAAACGATTTTGGTTATACGTTCCAGTCATTAGCTTTGCATGCCTCAATCCTGGGAGATTGAGCCAGAGGTGTTCCCTATTACTCTTGACTTCTGTTGATATATCTTCCCAGATTTGGTCCGATCCGAGTCCACAAAACGGTTTTGGTTCGACCATGGGTGTACTAGTCCGAGGTTTGTGTATACTCGTAGATTCTAACTTTGGAATTGAATTGGAATTAATTTATTTCACCACGATTTTCGGAAACAAGTTTTCAGCAGGTCTCGTCGTCTTGATTTCATGTAAATCCATCTTAACACTATCTTTGATCATTCGCATTTGTACCCTGTAGGAAATTACATTAACTTTAAACTAACTTTAAGCTAACTAATTCGCAACTAGTACTGACTGACACTTGGATTACTTTTCAATGTAATCAAATGACTATTTTAACATTGCGATGTCCTAAGCGGTAGCAATTACTTTCAGCCAACTTAAAGTTGAAATTTTAAATCACCTAGTAGTCAGTAAATTAAAAGAATTTTTCTTTTTTTTTCGTTGTGTACTCAACATGCTACCACTTAGCTAAGGTACTATCTAAAATAACAACAGCAAAATATTAATATAAAACTGAACTGAGTTAAAAAGTAGCTGAGAATAAATTTTTTGGCTCTCAAAAATTAGATTACGCACTCAATTTAAGAATTAATTTTGGGTTTGTTCTGGATGACATTGCATTTAACTTTCAGTCAGTCTAAGAAAAGTAATGCATGAATATGTATGTGCTTGTGTGCACAAGTACTCTTAAGCAACAATTGAGTCTCAGGACAGGAAATTTATAAATGCTTAAAAAAGCAAAGACAAAGAAACTACAAAGAAACATTTTTTAAACTTTTTCATTTATGAAAAATTACTAAGTATTCTCCGAATAACGTCACCAAAGCGATATTTATATATAGTCATAACTTATTTTCTTCATGAAATAAAAATAAAAGACTTACTGCCATGGGAAATTTGTCAAATAAATCTGTAATAAACCTAAAACATTTTTTTACGAATAAGACCGTTATTCTTTAGTATTTAAAAGAAATAAAAATTAAATTATTAAAAAAACAAATTAAATTAACTTAAAAATTATGTGATTATTATTATGCGATTCTCAAAATGTATTTTACATATTTGGGAGTTACTCAGTTTTCTTTTGGAAACTATTTCTTTGTGCATCATTTTGTAGGTCAACTCCGAAAAACTTTGTATAACCGATATTTCCAATCTACTTACTTTTTTTTCCTAAAAGACAATTTTTATTTGATTAAAAAAACATTGTAGCATTATTTCAAAAAACTCCAAAAATTTATGAAAAATTTTTGAAATACTGCAAAATATCTTAGAACCATAGAATTTCCTATGGCTAGCCTGCGAGGCCCACTCTTGTTTATATCTTGTTTTGTTTTTCATATATTTAAAACTTATCTTATATGCATATTTTTTCTTTCATAGTTTCTTAGTTCAAGACTCTTGTGATATTTATAAACAATTTTCAAGATATTGTTTGTCCTTACAAGCATTTTCAATATCCCTGGACTTCTTTTTTCTTAAAAGTTTAAATAATTTTTTGGTCTTCTACTTTCTCGCCTTTGCTTGTTTGAGTATATGCGACTTGAGTGTGTTTTTTTATTTTCTTTTCCTATGCTTGACATATATACCTTTTCACCATATACTCTCCTCCATGTCTTTGTTGACAAATCTTGTAAAAGAATGTGTTGTTCTTAAACTTTCTTTGTTTGACTTCCTTTTATAATAGTAAAAAGTAAATAGAAAATGTTTGTTAAGAAATCTTGCCTCAGTGTTAATATTTGCTTAAGTTTATGCAAGATTTTAAGAATTTTTTAATTTTTGAAATATTTATTTTCATATAAACCGTATGTGAAAACATATGCAAGTGCACGTAGTCATAAGATTTGACCTAATGCTTACAAGAAAAAATACGATGTTATTTAAATTATTATTTAAATAAACAAGAATAAATTTAAATCTAGAACAATTTCTTAATCAGGCTCAATAGTGAACTTATTTTCAACTCCTATTATAGAATGAATTATGTTTTATTAATAAATGTGATTTCTAGAGAATACAAGAAAATCTTAACTAGACTTTGGATAGTAAAATACCGAATTTTTCTGTGCCGCAACACACTTCATTTAATCAATCACTTAATTAAAAAAATAATAATACTTTTATTATAATTGAAATTTATTTGCTGTTAAGCATTAGATACATGCATTTCGAACACTTATAATAGAATTACGACAACATCTCGAATAATAAATTTCTACAGCACTTTTTTAAACCCTTTACCAAAAAATTAAAAAAGGGTATATATAGGTTTTTAATTGCGTGTGTAATTTCTACAATATTAATAAGCGACACATAAAGTACATATATTCTGGATCCTTATGCTTAGGGAAGACGAACAAGCGATGTCTGTCT
Source organism: Tachina fera (assembly GCA_905220375.1). Classification (NCBI taxonomy): domain Eukaryota; kingdom Metazoa; phylum Arthropoda; class Insecta; order Diptera; family Tachinidae; genus Tachina; species Tachina fera. The sequence goes on along the minus strand of LR999965.1, from coordinate 44,903,195 downwards.
GTCCGCCTGTCCGTCTGTCTGTACGTGAAATCGGGTTTCCGAAGCTCCCAAAACAGCTAGCGAATTTGTACTTAGACTGGTGTGTCAGAAATTTCCCGCAAAATTTTGCTATTAAAAATCAGCAAAATCGAGCTGACGGTTTCAGAGCTGGAAAACTCAAACTCTATTTTCCCATACAAAATAACTACCGAAAACTAGTTTTTATTACTTTTTTATTAAATTAACTTTTTTTATACTTCAGTATGAATAAAATTGGTGTTTCTAATTAAAAAAAAAATTAAAAAATATAAAATTTATGAATTATTACAGTCTCTTAAAAACAAGTACAATGTTTTGTAAAGTAGAAAACTACCAATGTATACAACCGCGTGAAAATTTCAATGGTCCTCATGAAAACCCTTATTAAAATCCCAGTGAAAAAAATGGATGTCATTCTAGTGGAACTACATTTTCATTGCTTGTAAAAAATCAATATTTTTAATTTGTCGAGAGTGAGCAAAAAACCATGTAGAAGCTTATTTTAGTCATACAAAACCTTGTAACTCCTCCATAGTGTTAGAAAATACTCACCAGAATTAAAAAAAATCATTTGTTTAAAGAAATTTATGAACTAATTTTAGTCTAAAATTTAAAAGTTATTTGCTTAAACTTACATGAAAGCACTGTTTCGGGCTTAAATTCGTATAAAAAGAAACAAATTGTAAAAATGGGCAACTACTTACCATTTTTCCTAGACAAAAATATTATCGTAGAACACAAAAAAGCGAATTTTTCTTAATATCGCTTCCAATTCAGTGACCAGGCATCGAAAAAGAGAACTTCTTGCAATGACAACCCTATGTAAAAATCATTAGATCGGATCGAAATTTTCACTACTTCACATCGCAAACTCTACATTTTCATGACTTTTTTGGAGTCTCTTTTTTTGCTGGGAATCTGTATAAATGACACGGGTTAAAATACGTTCCATTAAGTTTATAGTTATCGATCTAAGACGACAAATACCATGCTTTTTAAAGTAAAAATTAATAATTTTTTGTTTCAGTGTATCCGTTGTAATATTCTCAAATAACTTGGAGAAAGCATTCAATTTTCCCAAATCAAATCTTGGCCAGGGGAGTCAACTATCTACAGGACAAATTTTTTTTACGTCTGTCCCAATAAACATTAAGTATAAAATTATATTCATGTTATTTTAACTTGAAATAACTTTGATTCAACATGATTCTTCCTGTTATTTGAAATTAAATTTGAAAAAGCTTTGAATCAATACGATTCTTCACATTGATTTAACACTTCTTGAATATTAAATCAACATTAAATAAATTTATGTATATCATAAGGAAACAAATTTGAAAATTGTATTATTGTATTGTTGTATCACCGAAAAATGTCAAACTATTTTTGTGTTTGACGACTTTAATTGAATAATTTTCTGTATGGGTAATTTTATGTCAAATCAATTAAGGGTTAAGCACGACCCCTTTTAGTTTGGATGAAATTTGGTGAGAGGGTATTTTTCATCCTATATCATAAATACTCGTATACCAAAAAAAGAATATAAAATTTTTTTTCAAAAGTTAAGTCATATTAAAAATTGGATATTTTCCCAGAATTTCCCGAAAGTGTTCAGTTTATTTTGTCAATATCTTAAAAACCATCTCATATAGAAAGACGATTTTTATGTAATTTAAAAGAAAATATTTGAAGATAAAAAAATGTACGATAAGTTTTTATTTTTTGGAAAAATGTAATATCTGCAAAATTTTGAAATCTTCAAAATGGACTAAAAATATTCTTTAATATCTAAAAAGCTGGTGTAGATGTAAATTTTTGACGACATTATCTTTACACCGTCTGAGTGATAGTGTTATTTCAGTTGCTGACTTTAGAAGTAAGTGAAAATAATATATCAAGTGAAAATGAAAACGGTTATATTTGCAATTGAGCTTAGACTGAAAATTCAGATGTTATAAAGACAGTTAAAAAAGCATGTACAGAGCAGAGTTTCCAACATTTAAAAACAACCCAATTTGTAAAGAATTTAAAAGCCAAGAATGAAAATGTTTTTTTAATTAAAAGAAGCAAATACCAGCTTTTAACTAGAAGTCTTAAAATAAAAAAAAAAACTGTTAAACAAAAATTCAACATACAAAGTTTGAATAAGGGCTTATTTAACTTTAATTTTAAGTAGACGAAATACTTAACAGCTTTCTATGCTTTATCTCAAGCAATATATCTTATTAGGCACCCTTTGGAATTTAATGACTCCCTTTAAATGGAAATTTAGAAAACGCTATTAAGCTACTGTATTTACAATTAAAAAAAATCTGTTAATTCAAAATGTTATTAAAGTTATTTTTTTCTTTAAGAAGTTTATTTTAAGGGTTGATATTCCTTTTAAAAAAGTTGTTTGCAAAACTTTTTTTTAATAAGCTTAACAATCATTGTGCTGCACAAAAAGATCTTTATAAAAAAACAGTTATAACAATATAGGAACAGCCAACAAAACAAAAAACAGCTTAAAGGGATAACAGGAATAACAAGTCACCACTACAAAAAAAAAGGATAGTGCCACTTACAGACGATTAACAAACACTCCCTTTGACCGACCAACATTTTAAAATATCTTTTTAACTTATTTATTTCAAAGTCTGAAATTTAAGTTATTTTTTTTTAACGGAAGTATTAGACTTACAAAAAAAGAGGACAAGAAAACACAAAAAAGTCCTGTTAATATGTGACTGATGTATTATGTGTAATTGTATAAACGCTTTTTATAACGTTTGTATATTTGTAAATATTGTATATGATGGCTGCAAAAAATTTTTACTAACCTACAACAACAATTGCTTTATTTAGTTTAATGTTGTTGATAGTGTTGACTGTGTAAGTGAGCGTTTGACTGAGTATTTAAGCTTTCGGAAATATATTATAAGTTGATGCTTTTTTTGTCGTACGTTTTGTTGTTTGGCAAGTGTGATTTGTTTTTTTTATCATATTTTCTTATTTTAGAAGATTTCATGTTTTGGCTATTGTGTAGAAAAAAAATTTATGTATGTCACCAAAGAAAATGAAGAAAGCAAATAAAAACAAGAAAAGCAAATAACAATACACATCAACAGGACACGAGATGCGAAGAAAACTGAACATATAAAACACAAATTCTGATTTTCTTTTTTAAAGCACGTATAAAAAAAAAATACAGAAATTTAAAATTATAATGCAATGCTCTCGTTCTCAGTTACTCACAACAAAACACGTGTACTGTTTAGCAACGTAACATTGTATGAGAGAGAAAGTTCTAACAAAATTGCTTTAATTTTTGAGAAAAGAACACTTCTGCGCTTTTTAATACAATTCACATTCGAAGTTTACTTGGCGCCAAAAACGATTTCCTTAACAAGTTCACTTTGTAATTAATTTATGAAAAAATTTTACGCGAATTTAGGATTAACTCTATGATTTGTGAAGTACACTTATATGTTACGTATTTGTTTTCTCAGCTTCTCTTTCTCTCTCTCTCTCAATCACAGTTATCTAAAGGGGAACATACCCTGGTATCCCTCTTAGTCATTCATGTTAAAGTTAAAGCTAATGTTCACACAAATATGTCGAATATATTTGCTTTAAAAATGTTCAAAGCAAAAAATCTCTAACAGCATCCAGTTTAATAACGATGCTTTCTGGGCTAACAACAAACTTAACGCAACAATTCATATCTCACGGATACCGAGATTTCCAAGAAAAATATTTTAAAGTGTAAAATAATAAAACGTATAATTAAAACTTACGAAGTAAAATAAATATTGTCAAGGAAGGAAGTAAGAAAGGAAGAAAATCTGTCGTAAAAAAGTGGCAGCGAAATAAAAAAAATAAAATAAACCGGGCCATGTGTTTTGCATTAAAAAAAGATAATTCAATATCGGTAAACAAAATTATTTTCAAAGAAAAACAAGTTAATGCGTGTGCATACATAATTATATAATAAGATATAAATACAAAAAAAAATAATATATATAAACATATATACAAAACTGTACTAGAAAATATTCCATAAAAATTTGTATTAAAAATTAATAACAAGTATTTCGGCTTCTTATTTAATTAAAATAATTAAGGATGAGAAATAAGAAATTAATATAATTTAATTTTATAAAAAAATTTCAACAAGTGCAAAAACAAGGGAAGAGGATCTCTGAAATATTACAAAAAAATGTGAACGGAAGTATAAAGTCAAAGTGTTTGTTTTTAATAAGGCTGATGGTCAAATTATATTTAATTTTTGTGGGGTGTGCTAAAAAACTTATATAAAAGCTATAATATCAATAAACAAGAGGAAGAAATAAGTAAAGATAATAGGAAAATTAATAAAAAAAATATTGAGTGCAAATATGAAATAAATAATACTAATAATTAAGGAAATAAAAAAAGTTTAAAACAGTAATAAAATGAAAATAAACACACATGAAATGTTAAGAAATCATTAAAACAAAAAGAGATATTAATACACTTTAAAAATTTAGCAACAATTTTAATTCTAGGCTTGTACTTAAAAAACATAAGGTACGAGTATATAACAACAACTTTATCGACTGATTCTTATATTAAAAATAATTGCAACTAAGACCTAAAAATAATTTAAAAAAAATGTCTGTTTAATTATTTGCAAGCACTAAGTAAGTGTATAATTTTGTAAATCAATCAATATGATTTTTACATTGATTCAAAATTAATTTTTAAAAAAATATGATTTTAATTTTTATAAGAAGTTATTATCAAAAGGAAGCAAATAATTTTAATGAAAACCAAAAAAGAAAATTTTTTTCTTATTGAAAATTTTGTTTTCGTATTCATGAAAAAATAACTTTATTGACGAGATTTCAAAAATGGGGACCTAAATAAAATGTTACGACTGATCTACAAAATTGTAAAAAAAAACCCAAAACTACGTATAATACAATTATTTTCAAAAAATAATTGTCATGAAAAATATTGATTTGGTTTCATATTTTCATGAATATATTTTTCAGAATACTAAAATTATTGAATTTGTCATATATTAATAGCCTGTTAAACGCATTTCTTCATATGCTAAGCGAGCGAAAACTAATTTGCGTTTGTTAACAACGAATATTTAATCGAATGGCAGGAAAGTGCAAGTGTGTCATAAAAACTATAGTTCAGCTACGCCGAAAAGACTGTCAGCAATACGATATAAAATTTCAATTTATACTATTATACTTTATATTAATAAATGTTAATCGCAAGTGCAATAGTGTGAATGGAAAATGTCATGACGAACTGTGAATTATACAATAAAACTTTGACATCCTACAAGACTTGACAATTTTTTGAAACTTTTCTAAACGGTAAGACTTTACAAATGATCAGGGTTGCATTACTGCAAAATTAAGTAATAAACAAACTGATAGGTCCCATGTTTCGACGCCGATTCTGCGCCCGTTGCTTGTAGCATTTTGTTTCGCCTTAAATCGGCTCTAAAAATGTTCAGTAGGTATGTTAAACATAATAAAATATATTTCGTGTTGACCAAATTTTTGATTTTTGGTTTCTTTCACTTAAAATGTAATAAAAGTCTTTATCTTTATAAATATAATTCAACTGTACGTGTATGCCACTGAACTCCTCGTAAACGGCTGGAACCCTGTATGGTTTAGATTCATAAGTCAGCCTGGCAGAATGGCTAGCTGGACTTGAATGAAAGTTTGTGTATGCATTGAAGATAACGTTTGCCACGTTTAACTAGTACTTGTATAATAGTCGGTGTATAGAGTTTGTAAAAAGATTACTTATCACTTTAATATTTTTATATGCACATAATACACATTAAAATATTATTTTACACTTTTGATTTGATTATTGCTTTATCTTCACTACACAAAGCACTTCACTTCTCCATTTACAACAGAACAAATGTAGTCGTAAAATAAACAATAGTAGCAAAGTGTTGCTATGCAAATATTTTGTTCAATTATCTTTCATTTATCGATATGATTGAATCTGTTTTTAAGCAATTTAGTCGTATAATTTTTAAAATTAAAAGAAAACGACGAAATACATATACATAAACAAAATTTGTATCTGGAAATGTTTTTATTCTATAATATGTAAGAAACAACAACTAACCAATAATAAACGCAATGAGCATTTTCGACATCGTTGAACCCAAATTGTATCAATATCGACTGAGTGGACTTGGTTCGGTTAGATTTTCTTGCGACATCATGGAACAGGCTGTATTTTTGGAGATTCCTAGTATAGTATTTTAGAATATGATCACCAGCCGCATCTACAAACATTTAACTGGGTGATTCCACGTACTAACAAAAATACTAACGTCAACGTTAGCAAAACATTTCATCGCTTTCATTTTAATTTTGTATCTACGTCGTAGAGTTTGTTCGGCTTAAATATAATTTATTTCTGCTACGAAAGTTTCCAATAAATACTAAATTCAGTTTAAGTGTAAGGGTCCGTAATAAAAGATTTAGCACTAATGATACAAATTAGCTATTGAGTGAAAACCAATCGACTGACGAAGGTTTTGTATATTCCTATATTGACAATAAGTATATTCCAGCAGATTGAGAAGCAGATTGAGAGGCTGATTCTTTCGACTCAGATAAATCCAACGATAGCGATGAAATAGATGTAAGAAATAAATTTGTTGCAAATATGGTTCTTGTTATCTAGCGGAGCCTTTCCTAAAACATGTACCAAGAATTACGATATTTTGAGACAACGCAGTTTAGCAGCCTAAATATATACATTTTTTTTAATAATTGCCAAAAATTTTTCAATACCGATTTTCATTTCACAATTGGGCAATGCACATTTTTTTTAATTTATAATCATAAATATGCTCTGAATAATTATGAATTATGAAATTAATGATCGTATTCGAGTAACTTTCGAGTCCCCCGCACGATTAAAATAAGCATTTATGTGCTCATTTTCGAGTCGAAAATTACTGCTCATTCGGGAAAAAATGGTATGCTAGCCGCGACTCATCTAAAAGAGTCTTTTATGACTCGCGTTTCTGAACAACTTCGACTCATTTTCGAGACATTTATATTTTTTTTGTTCACATATTTAATACTCCTTGTGTTTTATTGATTTTAATGCATGAGTATGGTGTTTGTTTTTTTAAACAAATCACATTTGAAGTGGTTCGGGGAATCATTTTCGAGTCTTAATATAAGCGCATAACTGATTATTCAGTTTTTGATCATCTAAAGTAGTCGAAAAAGACTCAGTTTGGTGAAACAATCTTCCAAATGCTGACAGGGAATATATATGCACATGTTAGTGAATATAAATATATGTGTAACATATTTGTCTATACTTATGTACATAGTTTTTTGAAATCTAAAAAGTTTGCAAATGAATTTCTGTTTTTAATGTTTCTTTTTGTAAGCATAATCCTCACAAAAACATAAATGTGAAAAAAGGCCAAGTTCCTTTCCAAAATTTCGGCCATCAAAAGTAGCGAGATATGAATATTTGACCAAGTTCTTGTTTGGCACAATACCTATCACTGTAATATGCTATGCATTATGTAAATTTGTAATCGTAAGAGTGTCATTTAATTTCTAGATAATCTGCCAACTTGACAATATATTTCCCAATATAAAGAAATAAGCAAGTAGGAATTATTCTCTTCTTTTTTTATAAAGTTAAAAATATTGCCAAGTTAGCAAATTATCTAGAAATTATATGACACTCTTACGGTTACAAATTTATATAATGCATAACTGTTTACAGTGATAGGTATTGTGCCAAACAAGAACTTGGTCAAAATTTTTATCTCACATTTTAACGCCCTGAGGCTCAGCATATTTAGATATACTATTTATGTTGTTATTACGAATACTGAGCACTGGCCGAAACAATACTAATATTATTTGGCTTTAAATTCAAGCCAATTTAGTGAAATCTTGCATACGCGTTGCACGTGCACAAAACTTTAAACTATTATCTTAAAAAGTGGGCGTGATCATTCCAATAAATTGTTAGCCTTGTGTTTAATCTACTTTGATCTAGCATATTTTATAAGAAAATTAGCATGAATTATAAGCTCTGCTTACAAAAAAATTTTGAGTTAGAACTATTGGGAAAAGTAATGCTGATAAAATTTAAAGGTATGATTCACGCTGGAGAGCTGAAATTTTATACACCTATAAGTGTTGCTGCGTAAGTTAATGGGAAAATCTTAAAACAAAAAAGTTTTATCGGGCATACAGGGCCACGACGTTAAAACTCTAATTCGCACTAGCGACCTTAAATTTGATACACAAATAAATCTAGATCAGAGATCACTAAGAAAAATCTGAAAAATCAAAACTTGCTATCAGGTGGTGGAAATAAGCATTTTAAATTCAAAATTAAGATAAATTTTATTAAAACTTTCCATATACATTGCACTTATTCAAAATAAAAGTTTCATTCATAAATCGTAGTTTTTTCTTCTATATACTTCGGCTTAGGAGGTTTTAATTTATTATTCATATATTTCTCATTAGCTTTTTAATACCAAAATTTGCGTAAGCCTTGAGCACTAACAAATATAAAAGTCGGCTGGGCCAGGTCCATAAATATTTTACATAATATTATACTATAGAAAGCTGACATTTTGTAAACAATTAGTAATTGATGTACTCAATCAGAAAATCCAATAATTAAAGCACCATCTAATCTATTGAAACTTTGCATGCGCATTGGGAATATCCTTTTGATTTATGTATTTTGGCTAAGCAGACTTTAATATGTAAATATATTGAGAAAATAGACGGTGTCACGTCCACTAAAATTTACGCTGTATTTTACATGTTTCTTTAAAGACGACTCATACCAGATTGCGTACACACTAGCGACCTGGTCTTTAGTCAAACACCCATCACGGTCTAATCCAATATTCTATGCAACTATGCCATTTTCAACTGGCACAGTGATCATTAATAGAAATAAGACATACCAGAAATTTTAAGTTTAAAAAGTGTTACTATAGAACATTTTTCAATAAGTAGTCAGATCCTCACAAAATCATGAATGTGAAAAAGAGCCAAGTTCCTGTCCAAAATTTCGGCCATTAAAAATAGTGAGATAAAAATGTTTACCAAGTTCTTGTTTGCCGCAGTACCTAACACAGAAATATGTTATGGATTATATAAAGTTGTAATCGTAAGGGTGTCACATAATTTCTAGATAATCGTCTAACTTGGCAGTATTTTTACTTTTTTTTAAACGCTTTAGATATAAGTAATTTTAATTCTTAGCTTTATGGGCGTAGTTCCGGACCCTTGGTAAAAAATTTCGGGTTTTAAAATTTTTCTAGGTGATTACTTACACAGTTCTTCTTGTGTACCAAATTTCAGGTAACTAGCACAATGTTTAATTTGTATGGGCGTAGCCCCGCACTCCTGGTTAAAACTTTCGGGTTTTTAGATTTTTTTAGTTCATCGTTCACTAAGATCTACTTGTGTACCAAATTTCAGATCTCTACCTATAGCGGAAGTGCTTCATAATATTGATGAGTGAGTCAGTAGGTCAGTGAGTATGTCTTAAAATATTGGGGGGTATTCTGGAAAACGCGTCGAAGAAGTGAAACTTTACATTCAAACAAAAAACAAATTTTCAAAAATTGTTTTTGTTTGTCATGCATTTCATTAATGAAATAAACGTGAGAATATCAACGCGTTTCTCTTTCTTTCAAAAACGGTTCATTTTGTATGAGAAACAAAAACAAATTTTTTACATTTACACAGTTTTGTTTTTGTTTTCCATGTAAGTTTCACCAAGTCGACACGTATTTCAGAATAGACACCATACACTTTTTGCACCTCCATGTCTACGGAACTTTTCATTTTAAAACTTTATACTTCGCATATGAGGTAACATGAATTTATTCTTATTTTATACTTTTATTTGTAATAAAGAAAAAAATTCTCATATTTCTGCATTTATAAATTGCTTTCAAAACAGTTAAAATGAACAAAATATACAAATTTGGGAGGTCTCAAGAAGTTTCAAATATGTTGGTAATCAACTTCTATAAAAAAATATATTTCAAAACACAATAGGTATCCAGGTACCTCGTCAATCACATAAGGGTTGGGTTAAAAATTTGTAGTACTACGGAAAAGAAAAACTGCAAGAGTTTCAAATAATCTAACATCAACCACATAGAAAATTATTTTACTCATCGAAGTAAATGCAAGATTACAGCTTTCAGTTGCATTGTAAAACCAAGCAGAATAAGCGAAAATTACAAAAAGAAAACCCTGTTTAAGGTATATATTTTGCTTTGATGAGTTCTATAAAAAAAATTATTTAAAAAATTAAACACTTCAGAAAACTAAAAAAATAATAATTTGATGCAGAAATTGGGAAACAATTTTCCAGGTAGAACTACTTTTAGCTATCGAGATCCAAATGAATATTGTAGAAGACATTAAATCCAACTAAGCAAATTAAGTTGCTCATTTCAGAACATGCAATTTTTACAGTTGCAAGAGTTGAGGTAAATTTTTTTATTAAAAAGTCTGGTTCTTCTTTTAAAAGCAATATCTATTATTTGGAAATACAAAACTCATAACTTCTATTGTATTAAAATTATCTTAATTGATTCCGGCTTAAATATTACTTTAAAATAATCTAATGTTATGTTAGGTAATTTTTGATTTTTCGTTATATTGTGCACAAAAAATTTTAAGAACGTTAGGAATAATTGGTTGTTAGTTCCATACCACTTGCTGACAATATATATTTTTTTTTCGTGAAGATATTAAAATTTATGAGTTTTGCTGGAGTTTTTAGAATAACTCCTTGACTTTATAAGAAATTAATTCAAATGCTGCTTCTCATCCATCATTGCTTTTGGAAAAAAAAAGCTTTTTTCAATTAAGCAAAAATTGATAGTTTTCTTATTAACATCATATAGTTTTTGTACTTTTCCATCAACTTACTTTATCCAAAAGCAAGAATTGATTTAAAGAAAAAACTAATAGAAGCGTGATAAATTTCTTGTGTGTTTTATTGCATTATGGTCATAAACATGTTATAAAAGAAATATTGCCAAATTCAAAATTATCGTTAACTTTTAACTTCTCTAGTATTCGTAAATAATCATGCCAACAATATAACTTATGTCTATCATATAATCAAGCATAATCCTTTACTATTTCCTAGTCTGGCTTTATTTGTGTTATAGGTTTTATAAATGAAATATGGTCATTAAAAAGCCATCAACATTATTACTGTCATCATAAATCTTAGTGTGTGTTTTGACCCAATTTTTTCCATTTATTTTATTATACGTTCAAAGTCATTCATCTCTATTTTATGCCTTTAATAAAAACAAAGACCTTAGTCGTGCTATTGGTCATTTTATTGAGTACGTGTCTGGTATAAAACAATAAGGCTGCAGGACTAAAATCAACAATAATAACACAAGCAATTGAGCACATAAAATAAAAATCAATTAAATACAATATTATGAGAAATTTCTTTACAGATATATTTATTAAATCTCTGATATAAGGCATAACTCTATGATTATTTTTATAGCAGTTGTGCCTAAATGATATTAAGTAAAACGTGATTATCTTGTTTATCTTAAATGTTCGTGTTGTCATAACTCATGATGAATTTTAACAGCAAACAAACAAGTAAAGCAATTTGTTTACAGAAGATTTGGAAAACATAAGGGCCCTAAATGAATGAACTTAGATATTTATATGCCTTAGAAAAAATAAATACATGGAGCTCAATGTGAAGTCAGAACTATACAGTGGGAACTAAAGTCCTGCACAAGACCATTTATATGGCATTTCGAGACATTCGAGATTTTTCAAATACTTTACTACAGCGAAATATTTAATTTGATTCAGTTGCTTGTCTTGCCAACAGTGTTGTTAAGCGTTTGTTTTAGTTTATTTTGCTGTAGTAAGGCAAAAAATGAAAAATCTCTCTTGAAAGGTCTTATAAATGGTCTTGTGCAGAACACTAGTGTGAGCTAAAATGTTCGGTATTAAATAATCGCTACATGTAATTGTAAAGACTCAAGTACCAGTCATAACGACTAAATATTTTAAATGAAAATCTGCCTAATTTATATGGTGGCGGTAAACTAAAAATTCTGAGACATTTTGGAGAAATATCTTTATTTTACTAATAAAAATTTTAAATCGTCAATTTTTAAATTGTTTTCTTTTAAATTCATTTGTTAATGATTCATGCATAGGGTTACCATTAAAAAGAATTTCTATGTCTTGACACCTTTTTAGAGAATCGCAATTTGTTTCCGATTTTTTGCTTGGTATTTTTAATAAGTGCAAACGAACTAAATTTTCATTATATTGCATAGTTACACAGAGAAAACAGATTTGTTGTGATAACCGAATTTGCAGCTAATCGAATTTCGTTGGTTCCAACAACTAACTCACAATTCTGCTGTAATGAACGAATAAACGCTTTTGTAAGCATCGCTTTTTCATTACCGATATGTTAATTTTTAGAATGAAATGGTTATTGCAAGAGAAATTTTTAATTGTGATACAACCTATATAATTTATATTTCTAAAGGAATCATTGGTAGGCATGGCTTATACACATATGTATGTACATACATACAGACATATAGATATATGTACATAAAACCAAGATGTGCACAATAAAAAGGTAAGTACATTATTATCTTTATCGCAAATTATTCTTAACTTTTGCATATAAGCTGAAGTGAAATGTGCAAATGTTTTATTGATGTGGTGCAATGTAACACCAGTTGACGGTATTTGGCTTTATTAGACAGACACATTTTGTTATCAAGAAACCACAAATTATTTGCACAAATAATTTTACTTCAGAATAAAAGAACTTATAACACAATATTTTGCGACTAACATATATAATAATGTCCTTACCTTTTTTATATCAAGATTTTGTGTTACAATACATAAATTAGTTAGAATACATAAATTCTTTCACCATTTGGAAATGAAGACGTATGAGTAATAAGTGATTTTTATGACTATTACTCATACGCACCAAATGGTGAATAAATGGTAAATGGTTAATTAAGTTGATAATATGAACATATTTACAGATATTTATCTTATCACTTAAAACAAGGCGTATATAATAGTATAGTAATTCTTCAAAGATATTTTTTTGTTTTATACTATGACATTTCTATTTAATGTCGATTTTTTGTTTATAACCTTCCACAAATGTAATCAGAATAAAAAATTGTTTGGGTTAACATTTTATTCGGTAAGGAATATCAATACTGTAAGGAATATCAATACTGTGTTTCATTTTCTTTCCTTTTACATTACAATCCAATTTCAGTTTGGTGGGAAATGATAAGTTAGTTGCAATAACCGAATTTAATGTTTCAAATTAAATATTGTTTAAAAGAGTAGTTTTTTAATTTCAAAAGCCAATATTCAGTCACGTTACTTTCTATCTTATATATAATTCAGTTAGGTCTACCAATACTCTAAAATGGTTATTAGAAATGAACATAATCAATTGTTATTAATAATTAAATATTCTGAGACTTCAGTTTGCATTGTAATTATAGTTTTTTGTTTATAAATATGTACATTTGATTAAAAATTAATAGCATAGTTCGTGGCTTCGATTTCATAAGATTTAACTTATTATTTGTTTATCTGAATAATCTTTTTCTTAACGGTGGTTTCCAAACTGATTAATGTATATTTTTCAATAGACTTGGGTCAAATTCTTCACTAGTTAATTTTTGCCAGAAGCCAATGATCAAACCCATTTAAATTAATTAGCTTTTAGTAAAAATGAACTAGTGAACGAAGTCGGTGCAAGTATATTTTTCGATCTAGTGGTCCAAATACACAATGTAGTACACTAAAACTGTAGCGGCCCTATGTATAAGCAAAAATTGGCATGAAGTTAGCATAAGTGGCAAAATTGAACATGATCTTAAAGAGATTTGCTATAAAACTTCACATTGATAATCATGGTAGGACTTAGAGGTGGATTAAGATTATGTAATGCGACCATTTTTAATGTCAAATTGTATAGAGGAACTCGTTAACACCTAATTCAATTTCGTCACTTATGCTAACTTCATGCCAATTTATGTTTATACGTAGGGCCGTAGAAGAATAACTAAATTGTTTCACATTTTGGAAATGAAGACGTATGAGTAATAAGTGATTTTTATGACTATTACTCATACGCACCAAATGGTGAATAAATGGTAAATGGTTAATAAATTTGACAATATGAACATATTTACGGCTATTTATCTTATCATTTAAACCAATGCGTATATAAATGTTATATATCACTGAATATGTAATAAAGTGAATTTTAAAAAATTTTATAAAATTTTAGTCGTATGTAGAAAAATAAAATTAACTTTGGTACTAAAAATATTAAAAAATTTATCATTCTTTCATCTCTATTTTTTTGTATAACAATTTGAAAAACTCATACAAAATTAATGAAGGCAAATATGAACGTATGCGTTTTTTATATTTAAACTAAATATTCTTTATATTAATAACAATTAAAGCTTTAGAGAAAAAATAAGATTTGGTAAAATTGTTAAGCAAATTAGTATATTTATTCGTACGTTTTGAACTTCTAAATTTAATAATATTTTTCGAATGGTGGGTGCACTTCTTTAGCTAAATTTAATAACCAGTAGTCGATGGGAAATTTTTTCCTTCAAAAATAACTTCAAAATAAAAAAAATTAATGTTTTCGAAAAATACTGCACATATGGCGCAAATGTATGTATATCAATTGAAATTGTCTTTAAGTTACTTTTGAATTTTATTCCTTTCAAAAATTTAAGAAAAAATGTTATTCTTTGTACAATCTGAGATAAATTAAAAAAATTATCACTCTGTAAGTTTTTGTTCAAAATTTAGTACATCGAATTCAGACTATTATTCAGATTATTATTACACCCTTTACCCTTTACCAATTTATTTTTTAATTTTTGTCCTTGATTTTTTTTTTATTCGCTAGTACATAACTTCTTTATTACTTGCCAAAAATCATTTTTTTTATTGTTTTTGAAAGAAAACTTCATTACAATTCATATGATATATCAAAAATTGTAGCAAGAAATAATTTTGCAGTTTGGATTTTTAAAAATTATAAGAAAATTTTGTATATTTTGTCAAAAAAGTATTCTTAATTTTTTAGGAATATTTTAAAAAATTATTAAGTATTTGATAAAAACTTTGATTGTTTCGGAGAAAAGAGACATTGAGAAAGGCTGTGAAATAAATATTGGAGATTTCTGTTGGTGCACCCTACATGCAGCAGTTTTCGACTAAACTAGCATTTTTTTTAAATCCGATTTTCGGATGTTTCAAAAAAATTTCTCAGTCGTTTTTGTAAATTTGTTGGTTTTTTATTTTAAATAAACTTGTTACAAGTAATCTGTAAGAAACTTTTGATATCCGACACATAAATGTAGGCAGGAGAGGAGATTTTATAAAAATGCTAAAACTTTTCTAACACAATTTTCCCAATAAAAAAAGTATTATAAAATTCTAATTTGGGAATCATTTTAATTTTTGTCAGTATACATTTAGTTTTGCAAACTGAAAAAATATTATTCTCCTACCTTCAATACTTTTTGAAATATTCAAAATCCAATTTTGTATAAAAATTTTAATTTTCTATTTTTGTTTAAATTATTGATCTTTTAATTTTAATTTAGTTTTAATCTCTTTATCTGAATTTTTCACAAAACTATATTATTCTCTAAACTTATTAAGTTTAATTCTTTAATTCAGTATGCGCGTGCACATTTTTGATTAGAAGGATTTAAATATTGTAATTTGATAATTTCAATTATTATTTATACATGCGTTAATTTTCATTATTTATTTATGTATAGGGTGTCTCAAAAATAAGTTTTTATTAAATGTTTCACTTAAAAAATAAGTAAGCCCTGTACCGAAGTAATATTTTTAGTAATTATTTAAAGATTTGGGATTTTATTTCTTAAAAATAATGTCATCTAACTGTAAACTCTCAACTTAATATTATTATAAATAACACTTGTGAATTTTTATTTAGTTGGAAATATTTGAACCTACAAGAGTGCATTTGCTATAATTTTGATGTTATAAAACTGATATTAGAATTTTTATTTCTTTTAGTGAATAACATTATGAATTTTTATCAGAGCTTGTTTCCTTCTACTTTAGCATACAAAAAATTCCAGAATAAGTTTTTATGGTTTTTTTGTTAATGCAGTATGGTACAATTATGTCCTTATATTTTAATTAGTTGAAAGATTTAGCTTATTACTTATGACTTAATTCCTGTTAGCCGACAAAAATCGCTAAACAGTGCCAAAAGCGGGATAAAAAATTTAGTTCTGCATTAAAGAACTCATATATTTTATATTAAATGGTAGAACATATAATTAGAACGCTATAATTAAAAGAACGCTATAATTAACAAGATCGTGAATTTCAAGGCCACGGCCTGTTTGTTTTCTATATAATGGAATCTCGTTTTTTTAGGACATTCACTATAAGTTGTGACAGTTTTCAAGTTTACATTTTGCTTTTAAAAACAATAATACATACATATAATACATAAGTATATTTTTCTATTCAAATACCATTTATTAAAAACTTTGTATTATCTATAAATTTCTTTTCGTTTCTCTTTACAGCAAAAAAAAAAATATTATACCTTAAATGAAATTCCTAACAAAAAGGAAGTAAACAGCAATTGCAAATTATAACCATGAACATGTGCGCTCAAATATTTTAAAATTTAAATTATTTTCTAAAAAAGTTTTAAAATAAGACATAAATAAAAAAACAACGTTTGTAAGTATACATGAACCAGCAGCAAAGAAGAAAAAGAAAATTAATTAATTAAGCAAAACCATTCTTAACCCGTGATACATATAAACAAAAAAGAAAAGGAAAAATAACATAATTTATGAATGTTAAAAACTGCAGTTCAAAGAAATATATGTACGCATACTCTGAACAGGATTGTAAATAAATAAAATCAATACTGGATGCTTTTTCCTTGTCATGAGGGTAGTGAAAGAAGTGAACTATAAATTTAAAGAAAAAATTCAATTAAAAGTTTAAAAGCATAAGAAAGTTAACCAGAAACTACAACAAAAGCAGTTCATTCTAATAAAATTACACATGTTACACAAGAAAACAAAGTGAATGAGTGAAAACAGAAAATAGAAATTCATAAAATAATTCTCGTCAATCTTGCAAGAAAAAAATACGATTTATATAAGAAAGTATGAAAACAAGCATGTTAACCTAAAAATTTGTTTAGATATTTCAATAACTTTAGTGTGAAACAATAACCATAGAATAATTTAAAATAAATTACTCCAAATTACTGAATTAGTAAAGCTGAAACCATACAAGTGTCAAAGCAAAATAATCAAATAATAACTCACTTATAAATGATAATTGATTTTGTGAATTAAAATTTTTGCACAACTTAAATATTTGATTATTAATATATTGAATTAAAAAATATTAATCGTTTTAAAAAGATGTTTCAATGTTAATAGAGAAAAGTTTGTGAAACAAAGAAATTATTGATATGGTTATTTTTTAGTAAAACATTAAAATGAAAAACAATTTTTAAACAAGAGCAACCGAAAATAATAATGATTAGTTTTGGGAATTGTCTGACAATATAAATGAATAAAAATTAATTTTTGGAAAAACACCAGCTGGGTAAGTCAAACAATTTGTTATTTACTATGATATTGATACACAGGAAATACATTTCATCAATAAAATTAAATAAACTTTCTTATTAGTTAAGTTTTAAAAAAAAAAGTTTAATTCACTAAATTAAATGTTTAATTAAACCTTTGATCTATTCAACTGTTTAACAAAGTCTCTGACTCAATATTTTTTATTTATTTTTGATATCGAGTTTTTTAAATACCTCGATAAAAGAACATCTAATATATCAAAAAATGTAAAAATCTCGGTTCAAAAAATAATAACTGGAGAATTTTTTTTCGGTGCATAGTAATTATAATTAAAAATATTGAACTTAAGGCCGATTAAGAAATTTTTCCTTGTGTATAGTAATTTTATGACTAGAGAGAATGTCCAAATAAATTACAAGTTAACATTTTACTCTCTTAAACTTAGTTAGTGGTAAAATAATTGTTGCATATAAGGTTTTTTTGTAAAATGTTTATTTCAAAAATTTGTAAAAAATACAAAAAAAGGATATTGAAAAATTTTATTGAAACGCTATAAACGGTATTGAATTTATTTATTTAATTCTTAGTTCAAATGTAGAACGTATCTGAAGTGGGGAATACAAAGTAGAATTTATAGCATAACAACCGAAACCCATTTAAGCGACCGTATTAACAAAAGCTACATTTGTTTACTTTGAGCGTAAGCACAGATTTTAAAAATCGACCTTGAAAAAATTTTTAGTTCTTATATTAGATGCACAGACACACACTACAAACTTATAACACCCCTTTTTTAGTCGGGGGTTAAAAAGGTGTATTCTCATTTTTGGAATGCCCAATTCCAAGTAACGATGACAAATATGTAAACCTGGGCTTTCCTGAACACTATGGGCTACAACGGCAATATTCGCAGCAATTTCTTAGCAACTTGTATGAGTATGATTATACACATCATTAACTTGTACCAACAGATCAAGTTTTTTCATCAGATTTATAGGTGCTGGAAGCGAAAATATTTTGGTTTTTTGAACTGTGACCGCCACACAGAGAAAAACTGCCTAATAGAATCAAGAAAATTTTCTCTATGAAACCTTTTTAGGCAAAGGTTTATCCCAGTGTTAAATCTTATTGATTTTATCAAGAAGAAAACCACATAAAATCAAGAAGAAATCTTATTATTCACAACTTTTTTTTGCTCAATTTCCGTTATTTTTGGCAACAAAAAAAAACAATCCATAGAGAAAATCTTCTTGATTCTATTAGGTTTTCTTATAAATTGTAAACTATAGAAATTTCTTATTGATTTCATTAGGTTGCCTTATTGATTTTTTCAAAAAGGTATTCCTTATTGTTTTCATTAGATTCCTATATGATTATGTGTAAAGCATCTTATTAATTTTTTGAATAAGGAAATCTTCTTGATTTTATTAACTTTCTTGTTATTTCATATCTATAAATAAACATAGACACAATTTTTTTCATGATCATTTTCGTTCTTGTATAAGCATGTTTGTACAATACTTTCAGTGTGGATTCAGGCTGCTTGTTAGCATATTGGTTACAGTTCCTGTTTATCAGCCAGAAGATTGCTGGTTCAATACTTGTCTCCTCCCAAGTAATAAATATGTATGTATGGCGAGTTATTTAATTAAGAGTATAATATAATATGTATGTATATATATATGTATGTATAAATAAATAACATCAAAATATACTACATACATACATATATCGTAAAGAATTTAAATGAAAATAAAAAATATTAATATAAAGATATAAATATAAGGATATAAATTTATTTTTTATTTTTTATTAGGTTGCCTAATAAAATCAAGAAGAAAACCTTTTTTAAAAAATCAATAAGATAACCTAATAAAAACTACAATATTTCTTCTTGATTTTTTCAAAAAGGTTTTCTCTATGAAATTAATAAGATTTCCTTATTGTAAAAAACTATAGAGATATCTTATTAATTTTGTTCTATTTTATGAGGAATTTATTAGGCACTGTTTTCTCTGTGCATATTTTTGCCACTTCTGTAGTGGATTTTAGTAATTGTAAAGCGTTGTTGGAACTTACATTTCTCTATTTCAAATAATAGTGTAGTTTTTACTTTCCTTCTCTCAAGCAGTTTTAAATTGTTTCAAGAAATGCCTTGTATCAGATATCTAGGGGCACGGCAGTGCGCCAGGCCAAGTTCCGGCCAATGCACGCAGTGTGTATATTTATAGGAAGCCATTCGAGCTGTTGTACCCCCTTTTAACTTTGCTCCTCGCAATCGTAAAATTATAAAATTTAAATCATAATTAGAATAAATTCATGAATCCTTATATACGAAGTTTATATGTTTTACAATGAAATTTTCCGGATATATGGGGGTGCAAAAAGTGCTTATTTAAAGACATACTCACTGAGTCTCTGACTGACTGACCTACTGACTCACTCAACAATATTATGAAGCACTTCCGCTATAGGTAGAGATCTGAAATTCAGTACACAAGTAGATCTAGGAGAGCGATGAACTAAACAAAATCTGAAAACCCTAAAATTTTAACCAAGGGGGGGCAGGGCTACGCCCATAAAAATTAAACTTTGTGGTAGTGAGCTGAAGTTTTGAAAAAGTGGGCGGTATCAGGCTCAGTAGAAAAAAGAATTTAAATTTGCGCTAGTAAGCTGACATTTGATAAAGAAGTAGGTCTAGACTTAGAACTAGCTAAAAAACCTGAAAACCTGAAAATTATAACTAGGGGTGGGGCTACGTCCACAAAGCTCAGAATTAAAAAACAAATCCAATGCGTTCAACTGTAGCAATTTTATTGTAATTTTGGGTTACATGTTGTAATAATACAAGGTTATAAATGTTCTTTACACAAAACGGGCATTAAAAACCCTCAAAGTTTCCCCTCCTATTTCATGTACATATAAACTTCGGATCAGCAAATTTAAATATACTATTTATGTATTTATTATTAAACTTTTCCAGCGAAACCCAACAGGAGAGATAAGCACTCGTCAAGAAAAATCTTGAGTTTGAAAAAGTGGGCAAATAAGAATAAAAAATTTAAATTTTCGCTATCGAGGTGAAATTTGATAGACAAGTATGTTTAAGCCAGAGACTGACTAGAAAAATCTTAAAGCCAGGATAATATAACCATAGGGGCAGGGCTACGCTTATTAAGTTTAGAACTAAAACATGAAATTTAAACTGATGACGTAAGCAGTTTTATTGAAATTTCGCATACATGTTTTAATAATGCAAGCCCATAAATTTTCTTTTAAAAAAGTGAACGTTAACATGACAATAAAATTTAAGTCTCTTTTTTATGTACTGCGGATCAGCAGATTTATATTATTGTCCTTTCCCATCGAAACTTGGAACGTATGTTTGGCACTAACTAAAAATTTATTCTTTCAAAACAGTGGGCAGGAATACGCCATAAAAATAAAATAATTAAATTTGATCTAGGGAACTAAAATTTGATACGCTATTAGGTTAAGATTAGAAACTAAGTAGAAAATTCTAAAAAACTAAATATTTAAACCGGGAGTGGTAGGTACAACGCTAATATTGAACTTAAGCTTTTAACTGAAACTTTAACTTAAAACTATCATCTTAAAAAGAGGACGATGATAATTGAGTGCTGCTCATAAAAAAATCTTGGGATTAAGAAAATGACGGAGATTGGGGGTGACAGCCATAATATTTAAAGCTTGAATTTGAATTATAGAGTTTAAAATCCATACCCCTTTAAGTTAAGGGGTGAGTTGCGTACCGGAGAAATCCAAGAGCACTGGTTGTTACATTAGTGATGTGGGGCGATGTTTATGAAAACTTAGCGCAATGTTATACGGCAGAGAACTGAAATTTAAAAAAAAATTTACTTAGGTAAGTTACGAACTAGAATAATTTATAACACAAGCTATCCTATTAAAACTTTACAAGCACATTTCACTTATGCTAGCCTTTAATTTAGTATTTTCCAAAGTACTTCGTCTAAGCAGGCTTTAGAAAATTGGCGGAGTCATTTCCACTAAAATGTGCACTATATTTTACATATTTCTATTCTCAATGAAACTAAGCTTTAGGTCAGTAAATTTCATAAATTTCTTTATATATTTATTTTTATATCGATATTTCGTTAACCTTTGGTTAACTTCTTCAGGATTATTCTTGTTTTTATTTAATAAATTAATTAATTAAATAAATTAATTACATTAGTCAATCCTTGTAATGACACAATGGTGCACATATCACCCTCTAACTCATTATTGTATGTAGGTCTACTTTTTAAAACTGACGCAGTCATTATGAATAGAACTATAACGAACTATAAATTTAAAGTTTAATAAGCTTTATTAAGAAAACCTTTCAAAAAGCAGTCAGATCCTCACAAAAACATATATGTGAGAAAAGTCCAAGTTCTTTTCAAAAATCTCGGAAAAATAAAAAAAAAGATAAAAATTTTGACCAAGTTCCTATTAGGCACAAAACTTTTCTTTGTAATATGCTATGCATTATATAAATTTGTAATCGTAAGACTGTCATATAATTTCTAGATAATCTGCTAATTAGCAATATTTTTACCTTTTTTAAAAAGAAGAGAATAAGGCATACTTGTTTATTTCTTTATATCGGGAAAAATATTGGCAAGTTACCAGATTATCTGGAAATAATATGACGCTATTACGGTTACAAATTTATATAATGGATAGCATATTACAGTGATAGGTATTGTGCCAAACAAGAACTTGGTCAACATTTTTATCTCACTACTTTTAGTGGCCGAAATTTTAAAAAAGAACTTGGCCTTTTTTACATATATGTTTTTGTGAGGATATTAATCTTAACAAAATACAAGTATAGCTTTTCTCGTATTTGCTTTCTAATAAATTTTCTTTTACAACTGAAATTTTTAGTATCTATTAAAATTTTGCCTTTACAAAAGGAAACTTTTAGGAATAAAAATCTCTGGGTAGACTTTTGCATTAATTCGAAGGAAAATATATATTTTTAAGCTATTTGGTATCATACCAAAAAAAAATTGTGTGTATACAATTTCCAATATATACCTACACGCTTTGTACAGATTATTTTTGAATATTTGATAAATTTTATATTTTTAGGAATGCTGGCACCAAAAGGAAATGCAATACCTAATGGTCCTGTTAATATCACAGCATTAAGCAAACTTACATTAACTAGACAGTAAAAAAAATTTGATTAAATTTAATACCAAGCCGAGGTCTATATATATGAGACCAAAAAAGAATTCATTTTATCCAGAATAAAATGAATTTCGGTTCTACGTATAAACTATTTCGTAATTTAATATTAATTCAAAATTATTCCGTAATTAAAACCGCTGAGTATTTAAATGAAAATTAAACTTCAACATTTTACTGTGCATATTTATTATAATTTTTTTTTTTTTTATAAATGTGCATGCACACACACATTATGTGTGTACATGCACATTATGTGTAGCAGAGTCTAGCTAAAACGTTACTTAACCCAGTTTTGTTTCTACTTTTTACGTTAAACTATTTATATACTTATGTGAATAATATTATATATAATAACGTAGATGAAAGGAAATATTGTGAACACATTTTATGCTTTACATGCATCCTTAATTACAAAAAATCAATTTCATTATATACACCAATGCCAGCACAACAGCTATCAACTACTACTGCATCAAGATTTTTTACATTCTAAGGATTCTTTTTATTAATGCTTGCAAAGTTGCTAAATTAAAACCTAACGACTAATTATAATCACTTTTGCTGTTAAAAGTAGAAAAACGTTATAAAAATGAGGTAACAGCAGAGTAAACACTTAAGATAATGTTGCCACTTAAAGATGCATGATTAAAAAAAAAATTTATTAAATAATGTGGCTCAAAGTTTATAATTTGTGAAAACTGTAACATTTAATTATACGAGTTTATGTAAAGACAATTCGAGTGAAATAGACAATCCAGAGAAGGAACATTTAATTAAGTTTAATATAATTTTTGGGGCAACAGAAGCTTAATTTTATTTCTCAAATGCATTAATTCTGATTAATAGTCATCTGTAGGCAATGACTTTACAGATTTTTTCGAAGGAGTGAAAAGGCACTCAGTCATGTCAACTGAATCTTAATATTTTACGCAAGCAGGTTAGTCATATAAATATTTGAGAAAGAAAGACTGCATCGTGGGATTGTTATCAATATAAGAAAGGAACTTATTTTTGGCAAAGTTTTGCTTTTATAAAAAAATTAAAGCAAACTTTTAATATTCTTACGAAATTTATTCTGATTTAGTTTTATTAGTAAAGGGATTTAGCATTAACAAATGGTTAAACAAACTGTTTAAGCCACTAATCCGTAATGTAGCGTATTGAGAGGCTAATTTATGATATCACAAAACCAAAATTTGGTAAGACGTTTTGGAATCGATCATGATAATTAACAAAAATATTTAATTTTTTAAGAACTGAACGTACTAAAAAAATTAATTCTGATTAAAACCTTAATTTTACTTCAGTTAAATATTACCAGCCTTATTTATAAAAGATATTAAGACTTTATAAAGGATATTTACAACAAATTTTTCTTATTAATCTTTTTAATAATTTGCTGTAAATAAGTATCACATTCTATAAGTAACTTAATTTTTGTGACCAAAAATATCTGTTAGAATATACGACAAAAATATGTTTTTTTTTTATTAATTTCAAGTTTCAAAAATTAATGCACGTCAATTAAGAAAACCAATGAATTTTTCATTCATTTGTCTTTTCATTGTATAAACTTGAGTGAAAATATGATACATTTTACCAACAGATTTGATAACTATACTTTTAAATTTATAACTCATTTGCATTTAATGTTTGCTACAAAGTTTGATTTTTTTTAACAACATATGCCCGTAATTGTTATAATAATATAATTTTTAACAATGTTTAATAAATTAAAAAAAAAAATTATAATAAATATTAAATAAATTCTTATTAATCGAGACTAGTTCAAATCTAAATTAATATCATGCATAATATTTTTTGATTTGTTTAAATATAATCTAGTTAATATCTCGATACCCAGAATTATATATATAAATATATGACTTTATGACCATTTTCATAATTAAGGGTGAATCCTTTACCATCTGCTTTTTTATCTATTACTTTTCATTAGTCTAATCAAAAGAAACAAAACATGTATGTACATGTATGTATGTATGGTGAATGGTGAATTATAATTTAGAATATAATATGAAAATATAACAAATAACATTACATTTGATATAGAATTTAATTAAAAATAAAAATAAGTACCAGAATTAAAGACAAAAAAAATTGGAAAATTTACTAAATTTGATATCAAAGACGAACAAATTTTTTTTGCAAAGCTCCGAATTTTATGGGAAAATTTTACTTAATTTCAGGAAAATTTTACTTATATATGAAAA
The DNA here is from genome assembly GCA_905220375.1 of Tachina fera. Taxonomy (NCBI): domain Eukaryota; kingdom Metazoa; phylum Arthropoda; class Insecta; order Diptera; family Tachinidae; genus Tachina; species Tachina fera. The sequence continues at coordinate 44,877,992 of LR999965.1, read as the reverse complement.
TATAATTACTATAAACTAGTTCATTAATGAACTAGAAATTTAGTAAATATTTTACTGGTTTCAAGTAAAAACAGCTTTGGTGCCATACGACAACTTTGTCACTCAAATTTAGAAAATTTTCCAAAGTTTTAGTTAGATTTTTTGAGTGTAGGATTTAAAGAATTACAACATTATAATTAACAAACAAAACAAACTATTTAAGTACATTTACAAGAAGGGGTTTCAAAAATTATTTTCCAGGTTTTAAATTTGATGGAAAAAAGAAAGCGTGCTTAAGTCGAGTTAACCTGATTTTGGCTTAACAGTATGCCTAAAATTTTAAAATTTCAAAGGTGCTTTGTGCAAACTTTTAATTATTTTGTGAGATTTACAGTGCAATGGTTTTTTTCATATTATTTTTTTACTTATAATCTCGTATAGAATAAAAAATTAATTTAGCTTATCCTTTTGATGTATTTTAAATTAAATGTATTAAATTTAGTGTGAAGAATGATAAATAAACTATGCCTCATTATTTTTTTCTAATTGTAAAAGAATTGTTAATTTAAAATCAAACGAATCAATGATATAATTTGATTAGTGCTAAAAATTTTATTTTAATCTTCAAGAATACAGTAAAACGTATATGCAATACTAAAAGTAGAGCTACAAAAACTGAAAATCTGGGAATTCTTGAATTTAAGCATTTCTAAAAAATTCATAATTTCCATATTATTATTTTTCAAAAATGTTTAAAGAAGTTGCAACTTATAATACACAGCACAAGCAAATTATTGTGTACACAATTAAATTCCACTTAGTTAAGAAAAACTAATTTCAAAATGCATTAGCAAGTTTGAAATTCAAGCAATACTTTCAAAAGCAAACTTCAATTCTAAGAGTTGCGACACGACATCAAAAAATGCAGACTATGTGAATTTTTCGACAATTTAGAGAAAAATGTCATATTTATATACTTGAAACATATTTTTTCATTGTTATAAAACAAAAGTATGTAGAAACTTTATTTTTTTTCTACAAGTATTCAAAGGAATCCTCAACTTCGTTTTTCCTTATTATACTAATGTGTATGGCATTGCGAAAACTTGTAATGGATGGTATAATTTGTAAGCGTGCATATATTTGTATAGATTATTTTATTTGCTGCACTATCATTAGAGCACGTACAAAACATAAATTAAGTGATTTGTTGTTTTGCAATTAAAACAATTAAACCAGCGAGAGATAGAGAAATTTGGCATGCTATTAATAATGCAAACGTGAATGGTTATAAAATCAAAGGGACAGAAGCTTTAATACATTTTCAAGGAAAACACTGTGATCCACGAATTCATATTTTACCATGGGGCTGTTCTGCATTGTGGTTGGCGTGAAATATTTTTGGAAAACATTACCAAGACTAATGCCGGTGATAGTATCATTGATGAATGCTATGTCAACGATATGTTATGCACACAAAAAAGGAAAATGAATGATTTTGTAATATTAATTAAAATATTTGTAATATCAATTAAAAAATTAATTAAATTTTAACATATAAACAATTTGATAATATCAATTAAGTTTTTCCAGTCAAATTAATTAATACAACTAAAAATTTAATCAATACAATTAAATTATTAATTGAAAATATTAATTGGTGAATACTTTTTTCTGTGTACGGTAGTTTTTTTTATAACTAAAGATGTATAATTAATTTGGGTGATTTTTCTACGACCACACTGATCTTTCACATTATTTTTCATTGTAAGAACATGTACATGATCTATAACGGATCTGAATGTTGACTATTAGTCTTTAGCACTCTCTGTCCTGTCTTCATTATATGCTTTAAGCGTTTTGCTGATCTTGTTTTCTATTTTTAATACCATGCCTCCCTTTATAAATAAAAAATGGGAGGATTTCGTTTAAAAATACTTGTTTTTTATAAATTAACATGGAACCTCTTTTTGGAAGAATCTGTATAAAAATTATAGGATAATTAAAATATTTGCAGTATCAATTAAAAAATTAATTAAATTTTCACCTATAAACAATTTGATTATATCAATTAAGTTTTTTCACTCAAACTGATTAATGCAATTAAAAATTTAATTAATACAATTAAATTCTTAATTGAAAATATTAATTGGTGAATACTTTTTTCTGGGTAATGAAATATAATATCTTTATTACTTGCTTTGTTTATTTAATTTATATTTTATTTCTTAAGCCTGAATCACACTATCAACACAATGTATTAATTTTTGTGAGCTCACTGAAAGGAAGTCATTAGTAAAAAGCTAAATTTGGCTAAATTTACCTTATTAAAATATAAGGACACACCACCGTTGTAATAACGCCATATAGACTTTTTTCGGAATTATTGCAGTAATAACGTTATTTTGGTTTATTATTTTAATTTATTTTTCAGTGAACTGACTAATAATTGTTCCAAATCGTGTGATCCAGGGTTAAGGGTTTTTCACATAATTTAATTATTGAGATTTTTATATTTTGTATATTTCTTGGAGTTAAGTCATAAAAGTATACAAAACAGTCCTTTAGATGTAAGTTTATATTACATTTTGAGCAGCTGAATTATGTACTGGCTCCCACTACATACATACATTGCGTATTAATCATATGATATGTATGCTGAACAATTTATTTTATGCATATGTGAAAACTGTTCTAGAAACAGAACATCGGCTTGCTTGAATTGTACCAGTGGGATGCATCATAGCGTCCAAGCATTGATCATGGATGGCTACATCCATTGTATTTTTAAGTAGCGGCCAAGAAAATTTTCCCTCGAAATTGGAATTCTTTGACTTGATAGCATCATCGACGGTAGCGTAATGATAATGTTAACGTTATCCGTTTTATAGTCCACATCATTATCTGCAATATTACTAGTCGATTCATCACTTTCTGCTTTAAGTCCAGCAAAAGTTAAAATCATACGACTTTGGTATATTTTTTATAAAAATTGTAAGTCAGAATAATATTATTTTATTGAGTATTGTTTCATATCATCAAATGCTAAGATTTACTAACACAATAATCTTTTTGTTGTATTGAATTATCACAGTAAAGTCCCGAAATGATTTCCAATAGTAATGTCATATCATATCACAGATGGAAAACGAACATACCATGCAAAGCAAATGACAAAAACGTGGGGTTACTAGTCAAGTGATTATTTTTTTTTTCTCATTGTGTTAACATCCATTTAAAACAACTAATTCATTTTGTCTAATTATTCCATGAAGTTTAATTTTTCTACGTTCCACCGAAACTTAATTTGCCACAACGCACAAAAATCGCGTTTATTTTTTCCAAGTTGTTTTAACGGAAAAATTATGGTATATTTTAGAAATCATTTATGCCTAAATAGTTATAGAAATATCTAGACACCACAGGTAATAGTATCACAGATAAAAAAAAATACAAATATAGTTAAATATACTATGTTAAATTTTAACAAAATCGCACAAAAAAGATGCTGCTTTTCAAGTTTTGCTATAGTGATTAAAAATCTTTTATATGTGTATTTTCATCTGAATATACTAACATTTCACATTTAGGAAAAAAAACCCGAACAAACGCATGTGAAACAACAATTTAAGCTTATTTTACAAAATAATTTGTTTCACAATTTCTATTTTAATTTCATTTGTATATTTAATGTATTCATTAATATGCAACATACACTAACAGTCACACAGCTGTACATACATATTTTCCACATCAAATGTACGAGTGTATGTTTAATGATTATTTACCAGTGCAGGGTAGTTAGTGTTCATAAGCTTTTGTATGCAATAAGCTTGGTTAGATTGCATTATTAGAGTGTATAGTGAGCAGACCTACTGCTGTTGACATTAAATGCCTTTAATTTGAATGTATGTGCTGTATAAATTATTCAAACAAACACTTGCACATATGCACACACATACACACACACTTGATAGCCATAAGCAAACAAATGTTTAAAATTTATGTATATCTAAATATAAGTGTGTTTGTGTATGTGGGTATTTTTGTTTTTATTTTTTACTTTTTTCTCAATTTTATAATGTGCACTAGTCTGTTGGTAGCAGAAAAGCCTTGCAGCTTTTCATAATGCATGAAATTTACACTTGACTTACAAATTGTTGTCATACATCGTTTGCCGTGTTGATGCTATTGCTGGCATTGTAGCAATTGCTTGAAAAAAAAAATACAGAGAGAAAGATAAGTATTTATGCATGTTTATAAATGTGTATGCATGTGCAAAGCAGGCTAAGTTCAAATATGGCTGCAGGAAAAATAAATATGGCAACAGCATTGGCGTGTTTTGTCTTTAAAATTTTGCTAAATATATGTTATATATCTCTCGGTCTCTTTTTGCATTTGTGTATATAAACTTTTGCATTTTAAGTACTTTAGCAAAAAAAAAAAAAATCTGCTTTCACATCCTTTTTTCCTTCAGGTTATTCTGAATTGCCATAAAATTATACTAGTAATCGTCTCATTCATTTTGTACTGCGGATGCGTTTTGTTTAGCATGTTCAAAACAACCTTAAGGTAAACTTTCTGATACCAAATATTTGACATTAACAGCTCTTAAGCATAAACAACACCAGCAGCAAATACGTTTAACTATGGCATGTAATAATTTGTACAAAGAGGCTTGACAAAGTAGTAAAAACACGTTTTGAAGTTTCTAAGCTACAACATTATTTTGGTTTCATTCAGAAAAATATTTGCTAAATTTTTATTTTCAGATATACATATATGTATATATGTATGTGTATGTAGAAGTGTATGTGTATGTCAGTTGCTTGGCTAAGAACAACTTTAAGTGGACATTTATAAGCTTTTCGTGAACAGCAAAAATTCACTTGCACTTGTGCATGTAAAATTGGCAGCAAAATGCATTTATCTTTTAACTCTTATGCTCAAGGTAATAAAAATAGAGTGACATATATCGCACACTAAATCATAAAGAGTCACAATTAAAAATATTTCATATGCTGAGTAGTGGCAAACAACTGTAGATACTGTCCAAATGACGAAAGTATTTAACATAAAAACAAGCATAATGGTATTTTATATTCTTCAAGAAGACTGTATTGCTAAATAAATAAATAAATTAGTTATTATTATTATATCGCACACTAAATTATAAAGAGTCACAATTCAAAATATTTCATATGCTGAGTAGTGGCAAACAACTGCTGTAGATACTGTACAAATGACGCAAATATGTAATGTAAATTAAGCATAACGGTATTTTATAATCTGCAAGAAGACTGTATTGCTAAATAAATAAATAAATTGGGCCATAGCTAAAGGCAACAAAAAAGTCTACTTCTTTGGTTTTAGAATGCACTTTTTCTAAATGTGAACTTTCGACCTACCATAGACGAGAAAAACTGCACTTTGAAGGAAAAAATTGGTTCTAAAGTTAAAAGATGCTGAAGCTGTTTTTAACAAGATTGGCATCTACTCTGGCTCTTTGGTTCCAGCCAAAACACATTAAAATAAAAAAAATAAAATACGTAGGTATATGTACATATATATATACATTTGTATGAATGTATGAGTTTCTATCTCTTGGCTTCTTTTGTTTCTACAAATATACAAACAATTTATAATCCAATTATTTAACAGTTTATTGTATTAAAATAATACAAATCATCCAATACCTTTTAAATTTGCTCTATATTAATTAATTATTAAGTTGTTTTTGCTTCGATTGTTTTATATTATCTTGTTATTAAATTTAACCCTTTTTCATAACACAGATTCAGATGAGAGAGATGAGAGAGAATGATGCCACTTTTTTATATTCTGTTTTCGATTAAATGAAAAATTTCCAATATTTGTTGTGGCATCCAGTTAAAGTCGTTTCAGCCATGATCTAGGCGCACAGTAGTGCGCCAGGCCAAGTTCCGGCCAATGCATGCAGTGTGTATATTTACAGGAAACCATTCGAGCTGTTTTTACCCCCCTCATAACTTTGTTCCCCGCAATCGTAAAACTATAAAATTTAAACCATAATTAGAAAAAATCCATGTTAACTCATATGCAAAGTTTCCAAATTTTACAATGAAAGGTTCCGGAGATACGTAGGTGCAAAAAGTGCATATTTTAAGATACACTAACTGACCACTGACCACTCACACACTCATCAAATTGATGCAGTACTAACTGGTACTGGTACTAACTGGTACATATTATTTGTATTTTTTAAAGAAGATTCATTCTTGTTTAAGTATATAAAAAGGAATAATTAAATATAGAAAATACTTTTTTGACTTCTTGTTTTTAATTTGAGCAAAGAATTTCTTTAAATTAAACTATTAGTTGAAAAAAACGATGTTTTTCAAACATGTTATTGCAAATTTAAGCATTTGAATTCAAAAATTTCTTTGTCGGACCTACATTGAACAAATTAAAATTTTTTTGAGATAATTTTTGTGTTTGAATTGAAAAATGAATTTTTTTTGTGTAGCCACCGAATTGCCAACGATTTTAGAAAGAATTTTATTTTAGGCATTTTTAAACACACAAAAAAGTAACATGAATAATTTTTTATTATCAATTAAAATATTTGTATTATTAATTAAAAAAAACTAATTAAGTTTTTACCTATAAACAGTTAATTAATTATAATTAAGTTTTTCCACTCAAATTATGATAAAACAATTAAGAATTTAATTGATTTAATCAATTGGTGAATACTTTTTTCTGTGAATTATATTTTTCTTTCAGAAAAATAATAAAAAAAATTCCCATTTTGGCAATTCTCTCCATTTATGGGGATATAAACCAAAAACATTGTTTTATAAAAAATTTCAGTAAAAAAAGTTTTTAGATTAAAATTAATAAAAATTTGCTCAAAAAAACATCGCAAATATTTTCTAAGAAGCTTATTTATAAAAATTATTAAGGCTTTATAAAGGCTTAATAACAAAAATTTTGTATGTACATTTCTTTGAAAAACCCTTTATAAAGACTTATTAATTTTTATAAATAAGGCCGTAAATCATTATCCCAATTATAAATTATTGTATGATTAATATATATTTTTACAAGCTTCTCTATTAAAAATCTGTAAATTTTAAATATATGTAGCTTCTTTTAAAGCAATGGAAATACTGTTCATTAAAAATGACTCACAGTTTTTTATCGATATAGCTAGTCATCAAACCACTTTGCGCTTAACTAAAAGTCGAGTTTTTTACAGCGTTAAATCATCCTATACATGTCCAATTAATTTTTGCAAAAGCTACTGAAATGTTTCCAGGATTTCAGATTCCTTAATTTAACCTTTATAAACTTTGTTTTGAAGGTCTTTTAAAATCTAACGTTTATTCAAATAATATGAATCTATTGATGTTTTAAGAATAATGTGTTCTTGGCATTCGCATAGGAATCATTTTAACCTTCGCAAGCTTAAAGCAGTGTGGATAATACTCTTGTCGTAAGATGGCATTAAAAATTAATAACAGGATTTTAATTGCATTACGAGGCAACTTCATCAGCATGTGGTTACTAATTCCATCAATACCTTGAGCTTTTTTCGGGTTGAGTTCAGCAATTAGTTTTTGTACATAACGCGTCTTAAACTTTAAGAGTAGAGAGGGTAGAGCGATTACACTTGACAAATCATCTACACCAGTACATGTGTTTGGGCTAAATACGTATTTTAAATGCTCATCAAATTTGTTAAATTTTTCAGAATCGCTTCTTGCCTAACCTCCTTTCTATCAGCGCACATCGAATGAAAAAAAATAATATAAAGCAACATACCAACAATTGAAATAACTGTTCAGTAAAATGAAAAAAAACCCGGAGAACGGAATGTGTGTCTTTTTTCTACCCCTTCTGGTTTTCTATACCGTTCGCCATCAAACTGCAAAAGTCGTGTTTCAAAACACATTGAAAACTCAACGTGAGAATTATGTGTAATTTTCCTCAAAAAATAAAAATATTATTGCCATGTTTTTAAAACACAAAATTTAAATTAAATTATTATAAAATTTTTTTCAAAATATATCACAAAATATGTGTTGGGTATAAAGGTCTCATTCATTAGTCTTTACTTTCTGTTGCTGTTCTGTGCTGGGTCTTTCTGTTTTTTTAATTTTAATAGTTACTTTTTCGTATTATCCTTTCAACTATTTTTGAACAAAAAATACCAAGTTTTCCACTAAAGTAATGAGTTCCATCAATTTCAATATAATTTTATGTTTTTCTGATAAAAATAAAATTTTTTAAATTCTAAAAACACAATCACATTTTTTTAAACGTTTTTATTTTATATATGCTGTCACTTACAATTACTTAAAAATTTTTTGGTATTCACAGGTTCAACTAAAAAAGAAAAGAACAGAACGAAAAAAAGAACTAACCACTTATGTATATGAGATTTTAATAAATAAAAAAAAGTTAGCTGATTTGTAACAGAACAGATAGTAAAAACACTCATTCTGCCTTTATGGTTTAAAACAAAAGCGTAAAACATAAACACAAACCTTCTAGTACAGACAACAAATAATAATTGTCCTAAAGAATCACAACTGCGACTTTTTTCGTCCATACACAGAAAAAAAAGATTTGTAAATACAAATAATTTATTTGTAAATACAATTAAAATATTATTTAAAAAGGCACCTACAACGATTTTTGTAAATACAAACACACATTTGTAACATAAGAAAACAAAATCAACTCAATTATTTCCAATTAAAATTATTGTGTTATTAACAATTGAGTTGTTAACAGAAAAATAAATTTTTTAATGAATTTGTTTTTCAAATTCTAATGTGTTGTTTCTTTGTTTGTATTTTTTTATATTATTTTTAGAATTTTGGTTTTTGGATGAGTCGAACCGGCAATCTCTTGATTAATAGACTGATGTACTTACCACTCAGCTAAAGAGCAAATCGTTATTAGGTAAGCAAATAATGAATACACACAAAATGCGAGTTCTTCTGTTTCTTCTACATGTGCGTATTCCGTTATGATATAATTTAACAAATAATTTTGTTGAGTAATTTGATTGACTAGAAACATTTTAAATTGTTGAATCAACAATGAATTTTTTGAGTTTTTGCGGCATGTATAACATAAAATTTGGTTAGTTCAGTTTATTGAAAAAATTTCTGTGTTTGTCATATCAACAACTTAATTTTTTATATTAACTAAATATATATTTTAATTTTAATTAACTATTAACAATTTGTTTTGCTGGTTGCATTTTGATGATATTTTTTTCTGTGTAGGCAAAACTATCCAATTTTTTAAGGTAATAAGGGCATTAAAGTGTGTTAATCTACATATAACAAGTTCAAATTTCGAACAATATTACCATAAGACTACTACACAAGATACAAATACAGGAAATATGAAAAATATAAGTTAAATAAACTTAACATAAATATAGTTTTAAGCCTCAATATATATCCTTTTTATTCAGCTTTTGTTTTGTATGTTGAACAAATTAAATAGTGCCAGTAATATACAAAAAGAGAGGAATTTTGATTAGTAGCTGAGCCCAGAATTTTATTAATTTAAATTTTTTCATTATTAATAAAAAAAAACACTTTTTCAATGTGGTTTCCTTTTCTAAAAGGTTACAAAATAAACATCTGATGAAAAAAAAAACAAAGTTTTTATTTATATTCAACTTTACCAAAAAGTTTTTAAACGAACCACAAAAAGTTAAAGTATACCATTTTTGAGTGCATAAATAATTTTATTAATTTAAAATTCTATTTTTTGTTAAACTATTGAAATATTTGACTATATTTGAGAAGAATATATATGTATATATGTAATTTTATTTATTTAGTCAAAGGAACGAGTCACTTACTTCATACCTTTGTGTATCATAAATTGCTCAACAACAAAAAAATCCTTTTTATATTTTACCAATTTTTAACAACTGAAAGTAAGTACAAGTACAAATGTTTCCTTTGGGAATACATTCACTTACCAAAAGTATGTGTATGTAACTTGTTGTGTAATTGCATGTACTCACAAATATAAAATGTTGTCATGCCATCTAAGCATAAAATTTTACATTGAAATATTTTCAAATTTGCGATTTAGTGTTGAAGTACTAAAACAACAACAAACTTTTACTATGCAAATATTTATAGTTTAAAATAGACGAGAGTGAATTCATAAATTCTTAAAATATTTATAAAGGAAAAGTGTTGTTAGAGACTTAAGTGGAAAGGTAATCTAGGTAATATTAAGGTTCGATAGTAATGTTCTTAAAAGTTTTTTGTTGTTAGAAAAAGTTAAGAGGACCATTGATACACAATAATATCTTAAACACATTACACAAAATTTCAGTAATTTCTGTAGTTTTTAGTCTTTATTGTTATATACCAACTTTTTCTGTCTAACTTACTTTATTCCTCCACTCCGAATTTAAGTAATATAACGTTTAGCATTTTTATTGAATTACATATATGACGTACTATTTTAAACATGACATTATGTGATGAAATAAAAAATTGCTGGTTCAAATTAAATATGTTTCTACTTTTATAGAATAAAAGCAGTACAAAAAGTCTGCTGCTTTTTGTATGGTGAATTCCCGGCTTGGAGTACTAAATTTTTGCTTACAAGCACTTTTTTTAATCTAAAAGCACGCATTACTGAATACTGAATTTCATATATTAATATTTATTATTATTTTTATTATTAATTATTAAAAAAGATTCTTGTATCAATTAATTAACTTCTAAAAATATAAGCGGAAACAAAGATTAAAAAAAAATAGTTAACCTAAATAAAGGTAAAAAAAAACTTTTTGGTCAGAATTACATAAATTTGTATAACGCATGCCACACTGCAGTGATAGGTATTGTACTAAACACAAACTTGGTGAAAATTTTTATCTCGCTACTTTTGATAGTCGAAATTTTGGAAAGAAACTTTGCCTTTTTTCACATTTGTGCTTTTGTGAGGATCTGGCTACTTTCTGGAAGCTTTTCTATATACAGCTTTTTAAATACTAAATTTCTAGTCTGTTATAGTTCTATTCATAATGTCTGCACAAGTTCAAAAGGCAGAGTTACATAAAATAATGGGTTATAGGGTGATATGTGTACCATTGTGTCATAATAAGGACCGAGTTATTTTAATAATTTTTTAAGAGTCATCTAAGTAGAAATATGTAAAATATAGTGCACATTTTAGTGTAGCTAGTAAATTCTACTCAGACGAAGTCCTTTAAAAAACGCAAAATTAAATGCTAGCATGAGTGAAATGTGCATGCCAGGTTTTAATACAGTAGATTGTGTTTTAAATTTATTTAGTTAGTAACTTACCTAAGCCTTTTTTTTGCAGCATTTCAGTTCTCTTTGGTATAATATTTCGATAAACATTTTATAAACGTGGGCCTACTTCCCTAATTTAACAATTGGTGCTTTCAAATTTTTCCTGTTTGTAAATCCTTTAACTTAAATTCTTAATTTTGAGCTTAAAGTGCGTGTGCCCCCAGTTGAAACTTCTAGGATTTTAAATCTTTCTTGGTGATCTGTAATTTAACTTTATTTGTGTATTGAATTTAAGCTCTCTAGTGCAAATTCTAGCTTGAAATGTTATGGTCGTTACCCCCACTCTCCGTCGCTCTTTTTAATTCAAGATTTTGTTGTGAGCAGCGCCCAATTATCATCGTTCCCTTTGTAAAAAGGGAGCTTAAAGTTTCAGTTAAAAGCTTCAGTACAAAATTATCGTGGCCGCTGCCATTCCTGGTTGAAATATTTGGGTTTTTAGATTTTTCTATTTGGTTTCTCATCTTTAATTACTTGCGTATCAAATTTCAGTTCTCTAGAGCAAATTTAATTATTTAATTTTAATGGCGTATTCCCGCTCATTTTTTTCTGAAATAATTTTTTTTTGTCACTGCCAATCATACGTGTCAAGTTTCGTTGGAAGCGGATATTAATATTTAAATAAATAGTATATTTAAATCTGCTGATCCGAAGAACATAAAATGTGAGGTTTAAATGTATGGGCTGTTAACTTCCACTTTTTTCAACGAAATTTTATAAATTTGCATCCTTCCAACATTTGTGCCAAATTTCAACAAAATCACTTGAGATAAACATTTTAGATTTGCTCTTTTAACTGTGTGCTTTATTGGAATATCACCGCCCCCCTGGTAAAAATCTACGGGTTTTCAAATTTTTCTAGTTAGTTGCTAATCTAGGCCTACTTGTTTATCAAATTTCAGCTTACTAGCGTACATTTTATTTATTTTATTTTTATGAGCTTACTTCTTCAATCTCGATACCTGCTGGTGCCATTAGTTATCTTTCCTGTCGAGTTTCGTTAAAAGCGGATTGTAATAAATATATAAATATGTAGTATATTCAAATATGCTGACCCGAAGTACATGAAATAGGAGGCTTAAATTGTATGGGCGTGTTAGCTACCACTGTTTCAACGAAAATTTATAGCCTTGTACTATTGCAACATGTATGCCAAATTTCAATAAAATCGCTTGAGTTTAACGCCTTAGATTTTTTTAAATTCTGAGCCTTATGGGCGCAGCTCCGCCCTCCTAGGTAAAACTTTTGGGTTTTCAGATTTTTCTAGTAATTTGCTAATCTGTAACTACTCGTTTATTAAATTTCACTTCACTAGCACAAATTTTTTTTATTCTTTTGGGCGTGTTCCCGCCTACTGTTTTTTACCCCAAATTTTTATTTGGCTAGTAGTTATCTTTCCTGTTTAGTTTCGTTGGAGACGGGCAATAGTAAATACGTAAATAGTAAATTTAAATGTGCTAACCCGAAACACATAAAATGGGGGGTTAAATTGTATGGGTTTTTTTACGCCCACTTTTTTCAAAAAAAATTTAGAGTCTTGTATTATTACAACATGTATGCCAACTTTCAATAAAATCACTTGAGGTAAACGCCTCAGAAATGTTTTTTAATTCTGAGCTTAATTGGCGCAGCCCCGCAATTTTTCGGTTTTCAGATTTTTCTAGTTCATTGCTCACCTCGTGAGCTACTCGTGTAAAAAATTTCAGCTTTCTAGCTAAAGCGAAAGTGCTTCAGCAATTTGATGAGTGTGCCAGTGGTCAGTGAGTATGTCTTAAAATATTCACTTTTTGCACCTCTATATATCCGGGACCTTTCATTGTATGAGGTTACATGAATTTATTCTAATTATGGTTTAAATTTTATAATTTTATTATTTGCGGGGAACAAAGTTGTGAAGAGGGTTAAAAAAGCTCGAATGGCTCGCACTATCGTGCGCCTAGATATTACACTTCTGATAAAAAAAATGTTTATAAATATTTGAATAAAATTACAAATACTGATCTTTTATTAGTGTTGAATCCTTACTATTACTCATTCATTTTTTTTAAATTTTATACAGAATATATGAATTTAAAAAGAAATTATTACCTATGTAGTATGAATATGAATATAAACAAATTTGTTTAGTTTTTTGTTAAAAAATATATTATACTTTTTATGCAAAATTATATCAATGAACATTTTAAACTAAAAAAATAAATTCTTAAGTTGGTGCGTTTTTTGGTGAATGGCTCGCTTTTTTCTTCATTTTGGTGTGGTTTAAAATTTAAAAGTTGACAACGCTGAAAGGGACACTAATGCATATCAGAAAAATGCATTGTGTTGTGTTTTAATGACTGTTGTATACCATGCTCGAACCCAGGACCTTCGGTTTCGGTAATTAACGTTTTTTTTGTTTTCGTATTTACAAAATGGCCTCTGTTGGACACTATTTAGAACTTAGACTACTGTCATATCTTAAACGACACTCCCAGGGAATCTATTGGTGTAAAAATCATCCAAATCTGTAAACGTGTTTGGTTTATATAGCGCCAAAAAGAATACATACATATATACATACATACATAGGCTGATAAAAACAATACCCTTTATAGTGTCGAGCAGTTGGGTAAAAATGTGAAGTTAGAAGTGTTTCTAGTGACATAGCATTCAGAAAGCTTGATTTTTTTTCTGCCCTAAGCAACTTAACGAAACAAATTAAAACTGTAGAAAATCTGAACTATCAAGCAATGCTGCTATAGCTATTTAGTATCTAAGATGAATAACAAATTTTCTCTAGTTTGCTTTACCTTGATGAAAACAATTTTTATTAGCTTACAAATGACTCTACCTATAAAATAAAGTACTTGCTATATACATACTAGCAGCAAGAAAACGTGCAAATGATACTACGCATCTCTTGTAAAAGTGAATATGTAAAATGATTTTGTGAAAATATTCGCACATAACTCTTAACTACAAGGATGTACAATTATTCGACGATCTCAGAATACAACATGTATACTTACGTTTACTTAATGCATAGACATGCCTGCAGCAAACTTATAAGTATGTGTAAATAAACTTATTGTAAAAGCTTCTCATGATTTATGGACTCAAAGGAAAATTTAGCACTTTATGAAAATAGAAAAATGCAATTTAAAAATAAAAAATGTATAAGCAAATATTCAATATTTGATTAGTTGAAAATAATTTCCATTCTTCATTGTGCTGTTGTAAATTTGTTTTAGTTTACTTGCTTTCATGTCATTGTACATAATTTTATTTTATTTTGCTTCAACTGCGACAAAATGTGGGTAAAAAGACGCATACTTCTAAAAAAAAATTTCATTAAAAAAAACTTTCATTTAAGCCTGCTTCTCTATGTTAAAAATTTAACCCAGTTTTTGTATGTTATAATTGAAGTAAGACACAGTAGCAAAAAAAAACATTTTTGCTTAAAACAAGGAAAAAAGTGTCGCAGAGATCAATTTGGAAAATTGCATTTCATGAAAGTTTCTTGTTTTTAGTTTTAGTGTTATTACAAAAAATATTTAAATTTTCTTCTTACAAGGTTTTCTTTGTATCTTTTTTGTTCACTCTCATTACATGCAACACAAGTAGATTATGGATTTTTGTTTTTAATTTTTCATAATATTATTTTAGTTTCCGTTCATTTTGTTTGGCAATTATATTTATGGCATATTCTCAATTACATACTTCTGGAGTTTTCCTTCATTACGACATTTTTTTCTTCATAATTTCGAAACAATTACAAAATATTTCCAGTCACGCTTCTTTGATATTTAAATTTTCAAGAAAAAAAAAAACTTGACATGAAATTTTTTCAAGAGAAAGTTTTGCACTTTTTGTGTGGTTGGTTTTTAAGTTTTATTTGCATTTTTATATGAAAAATTAGTAAGAATGGGTGAACATGCTTATGTGTGCTTACAAGTGAAGTACGTTTTATTTACTTGACCCAGGAAAGAACGGTGGAACAAGAGGAAATTACTCTTTGGCACACTTTAGGATTTAAGACTTTGACATTGATTGAATTCTTTTTTAAAAATTTTCATTGTAAGTATACCTTTCAAGCCAGCTTAGTATGGCGTACTAAGCTAACAAAAGGATACATAAATTTTTTGAAGGTTTTTACTCAGAATACCTTTTTAAATGCATATCTCTTTAGTTTATAGTTGATGGTTTTCAAAATCTTTGGCTTAAGGATTTTAAAAATACAATTGACTTTAATCCGAATTCAGTTAAGTAAGCTAGATTGACATATCTCCTAATTTGTGCTTTTAATTTAATTATCAGTAGTTTTGAAAATGTACTGAACTCTCTTGACTCTTAAACATTCTGAGTTTCGAATTGATACTCTACATAACTGTTAAGTGTAAATAAATATTAAATACTTGTTAGGTTTGTCATTCCGTTTGTAATTTCTACAATATTAATAAGCGACACATAAAGTCTATATATTCTGGATCCTTATGCATAGGGACGACGAACAAGCGATGTCCGTCTGTCCGTCTGTCTGTACGTGAAATCGGTTTTCCCAAGCTCCCGAAACGCTAGAGACTTCGTTCTTGAACTGGTGTGTTAGAAATTTTCCGAAAAATTTTGCTATTGAAAATCAGCAAAATCGAGCAGACGGTTTCAGAGCTGAAAAACTCAAACTCTATTTTTCCATACAAAATAACTACCAAAAACTAGTTTTTATTATTTTTTTTATTAAATTATCTTATTTTATACTTCGGTAAAAATAAAATTGGTATTTATAATTAAAAAAAAAATTTTAAAAAATTTGACTAACTAAAAAGATGTTTCCAGGGTTGGAAAACTTTAACTTTTTTTCAAATAATTATACATATTTCATGTTTTAGGAAGAAGGCTATTTTCTCAGGAACCGTAAGAGCTACGGGTCTGAAATTTGGAAATAGTATGTAGAACTTTGGTCGCTACAAAAGAAAGTATATAAAAGTTAAATATTAAAGGGTGGTTCAAAACGAGTGACGAAAACTTTTAAAATCCCATGTAATATACATACAATTGTACGTATGTGTGTACATAAGTATATTGACACTTGAAATTTGTAAAATTAGTGTATTTTTATATAGGCTACAACAATGAACACTAAACCTAAAAAAGTTTTAATTAAAGGGTTGCCCATCAGTTAATGCAATTTTGACTTTGTTATTTTGACAAATTTGCTATATCTTGGAAACCGTAAGAGCTACTCTTAAAATTTTCAAACACGGTAAAATTAAAAAATCCGCAAATTATAAAAATGCCAAAAATTTAAAAAAATCGCTAAAACGAAAAAAATCGCCAAAATGAAAACAATCGCTAAAATTAAAAAAATAACGCTAAAAAAACGAACAAAATCGCCAAAACGAGAAAAACGTTTCAAAACTAAAAGAAACTCCCAAAATGAAAAAACGCCAAAAACCGCAAAAATCGCCATAACAAAAAAAAATTTCTTATATGAACAAAAATCGACAAATTTAAAAAAATCGCCTAAATGAAAAAAATAGCTAAAATCCAAAAAATCGCCAAAACTAAAATAAATCGCCAAAATTAAAAAAAAACGCAAAAAACCGAAAAAAAAATCGCCAAAACAAAAAAATTGCCGATATGAAAAAAAAATCACCTAAAATTAAAAAAATCGCTTAAATGAAAAAAAATTCAGCAAAATCAAAAAATTTTCCAGAACGAAAAAAAATCGTCAAAATTAAAAAACGCCAAAAACCGACAAAAATCGCTAAAACGAGAAAAAGTGTCAAAACTAAAAAAAATGTCACAAAGAAATAAAAACGCCAAAAAGCGAAAAAATCACATAACCCGAAAGTCAAAAACCGAAAAAAATCACATAAACAAAAAAAATTGCCTATGTGAAAAAAATCTCCAAAATTAAAAAAATTACCAAAATAAAATAAATCACCAAAATTTAAAGAGCACCAAACTAAAAATAATGCCAAAAACCTAAAAAATCCCTAAAACGAGAAAAAACCACCAAACTAAAAAAGTACCAAGTACCAAATTAAAAACAATGCCAAAACCTAAAAACGAGAAAAAAAGCATCAAAACTAAAAAAAGCACCAAATTAAAAAAAGCCAAAAAGTCACAAAAACGAAAAAAAGCACTAACATGAATCACTAAAATGAAAAAGCCGAAATGTCAAAAAACCGTCAAAATAAAAATACACCAAAAACTTAAAAATAATCGCTAAAACGAGAAAAAAGCACCAAAACTAAAAAAAATCGCCCAATTAAAAAAAATGGCAAGAACCAAATAAAATCTCTAAAACGAAAAAAGCAGCAAAACTAAGAAAAGCACGAAATTAAAAAAACGCAAAAAACGGCAAAATTAAAGAAACCCCTATTGAAAAACGCTTAAAACCGAAAAAAACCCAAAAACAAAAGAAAAGCCCAAATTATATTTTATATAGGTTAAAGTTCATATAGTATTACTACGGAACCCTACTGAATTTATTTTTAGTAAATGGAGATGGAAATAAAATGAATCGCTAAATTACAGTCCTAACTATAAAGTTAAATAAAGAACATGTTCTGTTTCATTTCCCTGAAACCGTTCCTTTGAGCTCAAGAAATTAAAAAAAAATTGTTTAGGAATAAACGTTTACATAATACCTTTATATATACCTTTTCCAATGGGATGTTTAAATTGGGGAAATTAACAATTTTGCAAAATCAAAGATTATTAAATAAAAAAAGTTACATAGTTTACTTGGCGTGGATGTACAATACTAAAACTATTTTTGAAGTTCGAAGCTTAAGCGAACATTAGATCGAATCTCATGTCATCTGGGATATTAAATATTGTTTTCATTTGATAATTTTAATATAACGGCATTATTTGTTTGTTTAGCTATAAATGCAACAAAAAAATAAATTATTGATCAAGTATCAAGAATTAAAATTACTCTTAATGCATCAAATTCGTATTTCAATAAATGCGCTTCATAATTAAAGTTACTACTAATATATATATATATATATATATAGATATAGATATAATCAATTCCTTAATAATTGCATATGAACTTTTATCCTGAAAACATGTATTTTTTTTAGAAAGTAAGGCATCGATATTCGACTTATTGCTAATATCAAAAAAAATATTTAAACGAAAAATACCGAGAGGTGACTTATTAAAAATTGCACAAGAGCAAAAATTATGAATTTTTTCACAAAATTAATATCTACATACATATATCTGTGCTTATGTATGTATCTCTATACTACATAAACGCACTTTGGTAAAGTGTATATAAGATTCGGCACAGCCGAATATAGCACTCTTACTTGTTTTTTATTTAATATCAATTTCAGCTTCTTCGGTATCGTTTTATTTGTCTATTATAGCCAAATTCTTTTTGATGCTATTCTTTGATCATGTTCATTAATTGCACTTATAGTTGTATCACAAAAATAGTTTTTTAATTACGTACGTATACATATATGTTTGACATTTTAACAGTAAATGTGCAAACTTAAAGTTACAGTAAAAATGGCGACATATGCAAAAGACACTGGGTAACATGGAGACGTTTGAAAGATTGCGTATATGTTTTTTTTTTTTAATACATTTATTTATTTATTGTATCTTCAATTATGAACTAACAATAAGTATTCAAATCTTAAATCTAAAATATAAGTATTAGGCCCACTGTCGGACATAAACTTAGTGATAGTTATAAATAATACATAAGTAGTGATAATCAAAAAAAAGAGAAAAAAATATTTTCAAGCAATCCCATCTGGAGTGTTGAGTAAAAGAGCCCTTGTGTCCTTCTTTTTCAAGCGAATGTGGCCAGTAAAATTCAAGATGTTACGAGCAAGCGGATTAGGATGTGACTCGAGTTTTGTTAAATATTTGCCTGCGTATTTTGCTATTTCTTCAATCACTAGTGGCATATTCAAATCACGATGTATATTTGAGTTTTTTATGTACCATACAGTTCTTTAAATAAGCTGCCAAACATTATCGGCAGTTCTGCAGGACTTTATAATATTAACTCAGATCTTAGGGGTAACTTGTCAAGTTTTAAGCGAGATTCGTAAGGGCCTAAGGAGGCAAACATAAAAAGCAAATAAAATAGTGCTTTTTACAAAACCTTCCCAGCTAAAAAAATATGTATGGAGCATATATGATATCCCATATATGGTTCGGATCCGAAAAATGAGGGTATATGGGCATATATGATTATATATATTCATACATTTTCATACATGTATGTACGTGTAAATTGCCTCCACAGTATGCAAAGTTCATATTCATGCACTCTTGATTCACAAAAGCGCTCTGCTGTGCAATAAATTAAATTACTATGAATGAATGAAACATTTGTTTGGACAAATAATTCAAAACAAACTAAAAGTCATTTCATTCATCAAAAGGTGAATCAATTATTTAAAAAAAACACATAAATCATATTCGTACATAACATTTAGCTTAAGAAATCAGATTAAAAACTAATGCAATTAATTATAAAAGATAAAATAATCCGTCTAACAATAGTTTTCAATATAGTAATATGAACTTTGTTTCTTATCTAGAGAAGTTTATTATTTTCTATAAAATTAATGACTGGATTATCCTTTTAATTATTTGATATATTAAATGAGGCCACTATGTATAAAATCATACAAGAAAAAGTTTTTCTTTTTTAAACGTTGAGGGTATGCATATGTATAAACTTTGCATACCGTACGTATTTTCTAATGGATTTCCAATCCAGCATTGATAAAATTCCAAGCTTTTTTGATTGCAAAAACGATCTTATGTGAGATATCATGTATGTATACATTCTTATATGGTTCCATATATAAAATCTTATATTTATATATGGATCCACATATGAAGAGCTTCATAATTAAATTTTCATATATGAGCTTACATATTATAATACATTTCATATATTATTCCATATATTAGTTCATATATAATAGTTTTGCCATGTATAATCCCATATATTTCCATACATGAATTCATACATATTCATATATAGTTATATACATTCATATATTAAAAATATATGGACCATATATAATTTTTTTAGCTGGGTTTATGTATATTTTAAACTGTGTGTGGAATTTGTAAAAAAAATTAAAGGAACTTAGCTTTTTTTAAAGTCTTCATAAACTTGTTTCGTACTCAAGTATAATAATGTGTAGAAAAACTGAATAAAATCTAAATACCTAGGATATCTTACTATTTTTCTAGTAAATTTTGTGTAGTACAACAATAATTTGTTCTTTAAATATTCCAATCACCTCGAGGCACAAATAAAAAAACTCGAGTTACGAATAAGAAATCCGGTTTTCATACCCTACAACTAAGTTGATATCAACCAATTTTAAATTTATAAACGGATTTAGAATTTTTCTTTTATATTTACAATTTTGAAGTATCAGTAATTTTACCTTAGTTAAAACTCGTATTGCAAATCTTTATTTTTGCTCTCACTTGAATTTAGTGCAACAAAGATTTACAACTGAGAGCCCTCAGGCTACAAAAATCATATTACTTATGACATTACTTAGGGTACTTACTAAATGTAAAAATAGAATGCACATAAAATACCAGTTATTTTCCATTTCAAACAATTTTACATACACCAAAAAATTTGTAATTTGGTGTATTTTAGCGGTGTTGAGGTTGGTGTATGTGAAAAATTTAAATATCAAGGCAAAAAAATTTACGAATACTATTATACAAATTTGTTACCCTGTGCTGTTCTATGTTTGTTTAATTGTAATTTTATCATCCTGAAAACTTATATACATAGACAGCGCATAAATGTGGCCCGAAAATCGTTATACAAGTGGTTTTTACCGAAAATTATTAGAGTGAAACATTTAATAACTCAGTAAATTTCTATCGGATTTTTTAGCATAAGCTTGCGTTTAATTCATAATCAGTTATATTTTGCAAATATCGTGATAAATAAAAACTACGGTACGTTTCCTAATAGAAAGAATAAATTAGGTAAAAAACCCCCTTTGGCTGATAATTACTTTAATGTTACATTTGCAATACGGGTGATTAGTTTTTGATTGTGTTGTTTAAAGTGTATGATATGTTTCGGATGATTTGAAGAAACATCTTGGTAGGAACAGAAATGTAGAAATGAAAATAGTCCAACCACTTCATAATACAGGCAAACCAGAGCCCGTGGATGATCTAGACCAGTAAATCATCCAGTAGAGTCTGAAAATTATGAATTTCTTTTGTCGAGCTCCAGAAAAAAAATCAATCAAAATTTTATTTGCATTTTAAAAGCGATAAAACATTGGTAAAAAATAATACGAAAAAGTCACATATAAGAGAGCTCTTGACCCAGTTCCATAAAGTTTGGCTTACAATTTTAAAATATTTTGTGATTTTCATATTTTTCTGTAATATTTTCACACTAAATCACCCTAGTCGTCTTTCAAATCAATAACTTGCATTTGAAGAAAAAAAGCTTTAATAGACTGAATCCATTTTGATGATTTTTTTCAACTCGACCATTTGACTAGGAATATGTGTATTGAAATGCTGAAAATTTGTATCAGTACAATAATAAATTTTTTCAACTTATGTCCCTGGTATTTTTCCTTGATTATAAAGTTTTATTTAACTATTTTGTGTGAGTGTATAATTTCGAAAAGTTTTTGAGCTGTTTTTCTTTGCTTTCACGTGCATCAAAGTTATTCTCGTATTAACAGTACTTTATTATAATGTTTTAAATATTTTTAAATTTTCTTTGAAATAATTTTTACTTATCTTATTAGTGTTTCTTTTGCAATTCACTTTGTTTATATTTTCTGTAATTACTTCTCAGCGCCAAATAGTTTAATGCTCTTGACGTAGAAATAATCCATATTGAGCTATAATATAAGTTTTACTTAAATGGTTTCTATATTAAACCTCTTTTTTTTTTGTTATTTTGTACTCTAAAAAAAATCTTGTTAAGGAAAAATGTATAAAGATGCCACAAGGTGAAAAAAAGTAAGCTGGTTAAATAGGTTCTACGTTTTTATATAATAAAAAAAACAGAAGCCGTTTAAAAAATATGCTTGCTGTTAAAAAGGTATGTACACAAACATTTACAAAAGGCTTAAGGGAGGAAAGTTAATGGCAGCCAAAACGACTATAAATGGTGGCTGAAGACATACATATACAAACAGATGGAAAATAGAGAAGAAAAGGAATTTTCGCATGAATATATTGCACAAATTGCATAACAAAAGTGGAGAATAAAAGAAGAATCCAGCTGTTATTTTCAAGATGAACAAAAACACAGTGGGTTTTATATTAAAATTATTTACAAATATTTTAGTCATTAAGACTATATGTTATAAATATCAGTTTTGAATTTTATTAAGATAAATATATTCTACAATTAGTGAACGATAGATTGATCATAGACGGACCAAAACCCGCTACTGGGACAACTACATGATCTTTTATACCATAGATTAGTATTGTGAAAACCTCTTAATTAGACTTGGGTTGAAGTTATTTAGTCGGCCATTGTTGCCAAAAGCTTATGATCAAACCAATGTAGTTTAAATGTGTGTATCATAGGTTTCTGTCAAAACGACCGACTGAATGAGCTCCATCCAAGTCTACTTTTACTGTCATCTGACCACAAGTCTTCAGATGACTATCTCTAGTAATATGCAAACCAATACAATCACCAAAAATATGTAAAGTCGTCTAATCTTCATCTACGTACAAGTGATATAAAGTTGAACGAATTTGGCAGCATAAATTTGCTGAATTTACGAACATACCCGATGCATTATGCACACGTTTAGAGTATAAAAATAAAATTTTTTTTATTCGTTTTGATTTGTAATAGATTTTTTTAACACACATGCAGGTATAAGATTTTTAAGCATGAAATTTAAATAATTTTTTTAATTTAATCAGAAATAATTTCTTATTCGGCCTGTGTTCAGTAATTTTAATTCTTATTGAATGAAATATTTTTTTTAATTAATGTGAGTTTCTAAAGAAGATTAGAAAAATTTAACTAGACTTTATAGCTGGTGGAAATACCGATATTTATTTGTGTAGCCACGCACTTCATCAGCATTGTTAGAAACTCACATTAATTAATAAAAATATTTCATTCAATAAGAATTGAAATAACAAAACTTAAACCAGAATAAGAAATTATTTCTGACTAAAATATGTGTATGTGTATTAAATTAAAACAGAATAGAAAAGATAGTATTTTGAAAAATAGCATAGCCAATTCAGCATTTAAAGGTTAATATCTAATTTGTTTACGCCCAGCATTGAAATTATTGTTTTGTCTTATGCAGTCTTCTCTTTTTTATTTTTATATCCTACTGAAAAACTTAAATTTTTATATACTTGTGGAAGTTTTATTTTACCCTAGAATTTGCTCCTGTTTGAACAACAAAATTTATAATGTTTAAATGGCATTAGGTTATGTGTGACAAATTGTTGGGAAGAGAAAGTAAGTTTTCAGCCCACTTCGAATATTTATATTGATTTATACTTTAAAGTTTTACTTATAACTGATAACTCATTTTTTTATTTAAAAAATTTATGACTGTAGCTGCCAAGACACATTTTTATGACCTATTTTGAATTAAAATACACGGTCATGACCCACAGTTTAATTCCGTTCGGAAACGGAATTTAATCCACCTCATTTTTGCAGCAAGGGGTGTGTAAAAAAACTTAAATGCGGAAATTTGCCAGGGGTCTAAGGACTTTTGGGTGCGCTGGTTTTGACATCTCGAGGTGGATTGAATTCCATTTTCGAATGGAATCGAACTCTGTGTAATGGCCCATAAATAGAGATGACATGAGTAACACATTTTTAATATTTTTAGTACAAAAATTAATTTTATTTTTCTTCGTTAAAAAAATAAAAATAAAAATATCAAAAAAGTGCTAAAGTCGAGAGAAGCTGTTCTTACTTTAATGCTAGCTCCATAATGTTCATATTTGAAAGTACCCCTGGTCAAAATCTCAATTAACTTGCGTGCTTTTTCAGAAAGTTATAGCACTATGACTTGCGACTTATCTTTTTAATACTTCTAATCTCATTTTGAAAAATAGCTTAATTAAGGTTATATAAGGTTAACAGAGAATTTCCCAATTAAACCACAAAAGAGATAAATTTATGAAAATCGTCTTGAACGCTTAAAATTGCTCTTCTGCAAAACAGTAAAATATGAAGCACTTTTTCCTTATTGCCACAGATATCATGTCAATACCTTTTGTTTCAAATAAGAAGAAATATAAACGTATATACATATGTATGTATATTGATTAGAGTTGAGCGATATTTTGAAAGTTGTTCTTTTTTCACAGCGATTGAAAAATCACTAATCACAAATGTGATTGAATTTATCAAGTAACAGGTTTTGGAAATATAGTTTTTTTTATACAAACTGTGATTGTTCTTTTATGCTTACTTAACATTAGATACCATATGAATTTTTTTATACCTTCAGCTTTTGTCGATAAAAAATCGTGAAATCGTGTCAAATCGTCTTTTCTGGCAACTATGTACATCACACATCACATGTTCATATTTGCAATTTTCTCTCTGCCTCTTATAAGAAAATCTCAATATTTGGACGGGGTTGATTGCTAATTGTTTGTTCTTGTCGCTCTTCTTATTAGTATTTATCAAAATACCGATACTAAAAAATACTTTTAAAGCAGAACCCAGGCAACCTGTGTTTGGAAAATAAACGAACGTTCGCTGTAGCCAACAATTCTCGAAACATTCTCGTAAAAAAAAGATTAGCAAAAAGAAACAATTTGTTTCTCTCAATTTTTTATTTTTTAGCATGAACAACAAAAGAGGAATAACGTTTTTTATTATTAAGAAGCAATGAAATCTATTGGTAATGATATTGCTAAAAGTTCGCTATTGATACATAAGCGAAACATCAATATCGAAAGATTTGCTGCCACAAACTGAGCGACGCGTGAGCTCTAGCAGCACTTTCTTTTTCCCTTTCCGATAGCCGTTTTCGAGTGTTTTGTCCGAGAAATGAATACGCAACATACGAATGCGATTTATTTACGAATGTTTTGGTTAGCTGGGAAGATCTGAATTGATCACAGTCACAGTTTAATTTCACTGCTGCTCTTCTTATTAGATTTTCTCAAAATAACAAAACTGCTTAACTGTGATCACAGTCACAGTTTAAAAGAACAGCGATTTAAAAATCACATTCACAAGGAGCAACATTATTAAAAAATTACGTTATCGCTCATTACTAATGTTGATATTGTAAAATTTATTCGCATTTACTCTTTTGCATTTGGGTACGAATGAGTAATATATCATTTTGCATTATTATTGCTCATACGTATAGCATATCATAATAATAATATAATAATAAAACAAAAATGTCTAGGTAACTGTTTAAGAAAATAAATTTAAAAGTTTTTCGATTTTGTAACTTTTGTGTCTGCATCCTGTTGCGAAAAAAATATTGAAATAAACTACCATGCTGCAAGAAAAACTGTTGCAAGCAGAGCAATAGTTTTATAGTGATTGATTACTCAAAAAGATAAGACATCAATATTTCAGGTGCAAGGACATCTTATAAAAAAGTTTGACTGTTAATTTGTGCTACAATGGTTGTTTTTTAAAAAAAGGGGTGGGTTTTCTTCAGGTTTTTTCTAGAATTTTTTTATTTTTGCAGTATTTATATTTAGTTCATGTGTGCTTAAATTTTCCATGTATTTTTTATTAATTTTTTATTTTTTGCTTTAGTTTTTAGTAAGTCTGTGTATTGAACAATGTAGTTATGAATCTGCTTGCATTCTAATGTGACAAGGAAGAAGGGGAAATTCAGAGTTTAAAATGAATATAAATAATTTGTTCATTGTTGCTCTACAGTTAAAAAAAACACTCTTTGTAACAGTCTTTAAAGAGATTCCTTAGCTTCTTAATTTAATAACAAATATATGGTTTAGGATTCAAGAATAAATTTTTTTCCAAGCCACCGTGTTTTATATGTTCGCAAAAAGAGCTAGACGAATAATATTCATGGCTTTATGTACTTACATACATATATATGTACATACATGAATGCACACAACGCGTTCATACATTTGCGCAATCATTACTGACATGTGTATGTATATAACATTTAAAGTGTTTGAGATATTAAGTAATCATGGCTTTAACCATATGGTTTTGAACTATTTACACATTGTTGTATTTTTCATATTTTATGAAATAACTTAATATTAACAAAACGATAAGTATGTAATTCTTAAAACTAAGTGAATGTGTGGCTTAAAGGAAAAAGTAAGTTTGCTTTAATTCTTGAACTCATGTTTTCAAAAGAAAAAATAAATGTTTACCAAAATTATAAGTTTAAATTAAGGCAAACTTTTTGTGTGTGTGTGATTTCTTTTCCTTTAATATCAACATAGTTAAACGAATTCACAAAAAAAAGGGGTTTGAAGATTCAAATACATAGAATAGCACCATGGGGAATAATATGAAGCTTCGCTGGAGGAAAATAAGTAGTATAATTCATATTTTTTATTGGAAAAAGCTTTTGGTATTTTATTTGGTTTGCTTATACACACAAATAGAAGGTGTTTGAAAATATATACAAATACATACATATGTATATATGTATATTATTATTGAAAAAACGGAAAGGTGTGTTTTATATTAGTAAGAGGGTAAGAATTATTAAAACTAAATGACTTTCTTTCTCGCGAATGCACTATAAATGGTATACGTTTTTAATATTCCACTCCAACAAAAATTTAAAATAATTGTTTTAAGAAAGACCGGATTTATTCCTGCTCTCGCCCTTTTTGATTATATAGAAGATTATCAAAAAAAAAAAAACAAAAGTATATATTTAAATATTCAATTTATTTTTATTAATTTATTAAAAAAATGATCGGTCGGTGGTCAATATTAGCCCACTTGACACCTAGTATGTCTTTATTTACTATAAGCACATATGCATAATTCACATAAGTTATTTCAGTCTTTGAGCCAATTTAATCTAACTTATCGTTAATTTATGAAAATTTCATATTATCTTAAAATTGCATTAGCATCCTTTCACCCACTACGTATTTGTCAGAATATTAAGAACTAGCTTTTGTGTTATTTGTTCAGTAATAATTATCACATGAAACTTGGCCAACAAAGCGATACAAACTTTAGCCTGATCGCATCATAAATATACAAACACGTGAAGTTCGAACAATAAGAACTAAAATGAACTAAAGTTAATAGCCATGGGCCTGTGACAAAAATTAAATAAATAAACTTAATAGTAACAAAACAAAGAGTTTATTTTAACTAGATTAAAAATTAGCAAATTAACTAACATGCGCATAATTAGTGAAGAACAATCGACAATGGCAAGACTGTTGTAAGTTTAGATATGGTAAAATTCATTACAAAAAAAGCTTTCAGCAAATTAAAATACGATGAATCAAAACAATTTAAATATTCCATTTGCAATAAAATTTGCATATACATCTACTTCAACTGACACCTCAGACAGTGGACTAGTTAATTGTTCCGTTTTACTACGATTTTATATACAGGGTTAAAATACAGTAGTTTTCCGGTTTAACGAATCTAATTGTTGCAGGGCATGTTCGTTAAAGTGAATTATTCGTTATATCCGGTACTATGTTAAAAAGGACAAGCGTCCGCTATCAGTTTATGTAATTTTGACTATGTAATTTTGACAACTTACTGTATGTTAGAAACTGTAAGAGGCCAAAATTATAAAATCGCCAAACCGAAATAAATCCCCACAAAACGAAAAAAAGCACAAAATTAAAAAAAATCTAGCACTAAAATATATTGTAAAAATGAAAAAAATCGCCAAATTAAAAAAATGCATACAACCTAAAAAATCGCTTAGACAAGAAAAAAAGCACCAAAACTAAAAAAATCACCAAATTAAAAAAAACTCCAAGGACCAAAAAATCGCTAAAACGAGAAAAAAGCACTACCACTAATAAAAGCACCAATATAAAAAAACCAAAAACCTAAAAAAAACACCAAAACGAAAAAGCACCAAACTGAAAAAAAATTTTTCAAATGAAAAAAATCACAAAAATGAAAAAAAAGTCACAAAAATAAAAATAAAAGCCAAAAACTTTAAAAAAATCCCTAAAACGAGAAAAAAGCACCAAAAGTAAAAAAAAACACAAAATTAAAAAAAAATTTCCAAAAACCTAAAGAAATCGCTAAAACGAGAAAAAAGCACCAAAACTAATAAAAAGCTCCTAATTAAAAAAAAAAGCCAATACCCGAAAAAAATCACATAAACAAAAAAAAACCAAATTGAAAAAAAAAATTTAGCACTAAAATAAATTACAAAAACTAAAAAATCGATAAAACGAAAAATATCACCAAAACTTCAAAAAATCGCCAAAATGAAAATAAACGCCAGAAACTTAAATAAATCGCTAAAACGAGAAAAGACACCAAAAATAAAAAGTCGTCAAATTAAAAAAAAAATTCCAAAAATTTTAAAAAATCGCTAAAACGAATAAAGCACGAATTTAAAACAAAAACGGCGCAGCACATTATCTAGAAATTATATGACACCCTTACGATTACAAATTTATATAATGTATAGTATATTTCAGTGTAGGTATTGCGCCAAACACGAACTTGTTCAAAATTTTTATCTCACTACTTTTGATGGCCGAAATTTTGCAAAGGAACTTGGCATTTTTTCACATTTATGTTTTTGTTAGGATTTTATTAACTGGTTATGAACAGTTTTTTTTTTTGGAATTTATATCTTTCTTTAATGGCATTTTTTCAAAGCTCTCTCAAAAGCGTTAAATTTGAGCTACTAATTTTGTTTTATTCAGTCCATTTAATACAAATTTCGAAATGCCTAATAACATCTTCGTGTTTTATTTTGGGCTCTGGAATTTCAGTTTCATCCAGCTATTTTTCACTTTTGTTTTTTTCAACGGGTACATCTTTTTCTTCGGGTATAGGGTGATTTTCAATTCATATTTCAAATTTAAATTAATTTGTTTTTTGTTAATCTGCCCAGCCAGCTTTGTATTGCAAAATGACAACTACGTTGCATGAGGAACCATTTAAAAAGTTTGTTTTCAATTCTCGGGAACTTACCTTGCTTTATAGCTCTTCTATTGCGATACCCAAAAATACTGTTTTTAACATTCCTTAAAAGATTTTCCTTTCAGTTTAGGATTGAACTATTTGTGGATTTATGCAGACCATATTTTTTATATAAATATATAGACCACAGACCATTTCTATGATCATCGATAATTTTAATTTTATCCTCTAAGAACAATCTATTTCTTTTAACCATTTTTATATTCGTAATACAAATTACTTCTCGCAACTGACTTTCAAATGATATCAAACAAAACCATCAAAAGAAGAAAACTAGCGGGATATTTTTATTTATTTTCTTCGTTAGTAATTTTCTAGTAGCAATTATGTGTTTATTTAATTTGTTCGTTATACCGAGTACAAAATAAAATTTTTGTTCGTTAGCTTCAGTAGAAAAAAATTGTATGTTCGTTAAATCGGAAAACTACTGTATTTTAAATACTTTAAAGTATTAAGACTCATATAAAATTCATATAATATGATGTATTTATGCCATGCCTTCATGCTGGATGATAAAATAGAAATGATGAGGATGTAAACTTTTAAATTTTACAGTTTGAAATTTACAAAAAGTTTTTTATACGAATTTAATTTAAACTTTTACAACATATTTAGAAATTAGGTTGATAATAAATTAAATTAAATATTTATGAACAAAATGTAGGCAGATACAACAATATAACATACAAATATACATACTTATATATGCATACACTTGTATGTAACATATGTGTATGATATTAAAATTTTAATATGTTTAAGTGTTCTGAGTGAATGGTATGAACGTAATAAAAATTGTTGTGTAAAAAACCCAAAAAAAAGTTTTCCCTTTTTATATAATTACTAAAAAAGCAAAAAAAAAGTTTTGCAAAACTTTATAAAAGAGGTTTTTGCTTAATCGGTTAATTTCAAAATTCACCGGTTAACCGATTAATAAAGTTTCTCCATAAATCAAGTGTTTTCAACAAATAAAAGTGCATAAACTATTTATTAATTTGAGTTTATTAGTAAGACCAAAAACACGCATAACGATTCTTAAACTAATTTGGTTAATTTTGTTAGAACATTTCTTGTACAATGCAACGATCACTATTCTATAAGGGTTTACCTAATAATATCAAAACCGAAAGAAACAATAATATATTTACGGTCTAATTCATAAAAAATATTTTAAGTTTATTATAGGTTTATTTGACAAATTTACCTTATTAATATGTCAAATAAGCGCTTAATAAACCGGAAATATTTTTTTTATCAATAAGGCAATTAGAAAATATGCTGTATATTTTGTAAAACATAATTTGTTATTTTTTTTTTTTTTTGATATAAGGAATTTTTTTTTTTTTTTAAGTATTGTCAATACTAATAAATTCTACTACTCCTACTTCAACTACAACTACTACTACTACTTCTAATACTACTACTACTACTACTACTACTACTACTACTACTACTACTAGTACTACTACTACTACTACTATCGATTGTTTCTTCTGTTGGCGGGTCATTATCTGACTCATAATGGCAGAGCTCAGCGACGAATATTCAGAAAAAAAGTTCTTTTCTGAATTTCTTAGCTTTTGTTTTCGTATTGAGAGAAATCTAATACTTAATTAAATTAATTGGCAACAGTACTATTGGCTTTTATTGAATTATTAAACTTAATAATTCCCTCCAGTTAGAGTACCAGGCTATCTACTGAACTCGTTTATACCCATGTCCAAAGATTTTGAAGTTTTACTTAATTTAGGATCACTGAACATACTTCTTTGTTTGTATAAATAATAATTTCTAAACACTCACCTTTGGTACATAAGATGAAACAAATAAATATTCAAACAAAAAATAAGTTGTAATACTACGAAATATGAAAAAATTTGTTACGTCGGTTAATCGCTTAATCGACTGAAATTAGCCGGTTTAACCGTTAATCGAAAAAAGTCAATTTTAAATTAACCGATCAGTTAAAAGGGTAAAAGATACACAATATAATGAAAGAATTGCTGTTAATAGTTTTAAATAAAATAAAACAGGTTAACTTACAACAGAGAGTACTAAACACATCAAATACGTTAGCCAGACCGTTTAAGTTAAAAAAATATTAAACAGCGTGAAATGCTCTTACAAACCATTTTTGGTTTAAAATATTTTTCACAAAAAAAAAGCTCTGAAAAATATAAAGCGCAAGATTCTCAATTATAAAAAACACATTTATCCGAGTAGGGAAATTTTGTATCCAAGACAAATTGTAATATTTTCAGGAACCCTTACCTGAAGAGAACACCTATTTTTATAAAACAAATGATGACTATTTCTGTCTTTTTTGATGAATCATAAAACACACGATATGTTAAATTCATAGATAGATGTAGTTTGAAAATTCAGTTCGGGGCTCGCATTGTGCTTGCGGAAGTTTTATAAAAACCAGCACAGTATTAGAAAGTCATTAATGGGGGTGACAAAGACTATCAACCACAATAGAAATATGGAAAGTGTCACTAAGTCCGCTCGTAAGAATCTTACACTTTTAATTAAAAAGCACGCGCTATATTTATTATATAAGCCAATCGATTGATTGAAATAAATAAACACATGTTTAAAGTCGAAATTAAAATTAAATTTTTTTTGTTTCCTTTAAGTTCAGGACACTTTCATATATTTATCTTCAAAACTTGTTAGAACTTGTTGCTATACAACAAAAAACAAACCCCTACCAAAAAAATCAATTAAATCAAAATGGAAATGTGTTACTTTAAACTAAATAATGTTTACGAAAAAGTTAATTTTCAATTGACTTTAGATCATTAAAGATGCTAGATTATATAATTTTAGCTTTCATACCAGCAAAAAGATTTTAAATGAAAAATCTTACTGTTAAAAAAATTTGTAAAGTAATATATTATTGAGACTAGACTGTTTTTAATTTAATCATATAAAATACCTTAAAAGTTTTTTTTATAAGCAATTCATTATAAGATAAGCAAATAACTCATTAATATATTTCATATTACAAAACTTTATTATATCAACAAGGGATTAATTTGCACTAGTATATTTTTACCAAAGAAAAAATTGTTAAATACATATTTATTCATGTTTGCTGTTGTTGCTACCACTTCATCCAAATAAGTAACATTGAACCTTGAATTATTTATTGAATAAGTATTTTTATCTCTGATATTTTAACAATATTAAGTTTTATGTTTTCTTTTTAATTTCAACTGATCTCTGACTAATTGAAACGTGATTAATATGCGAGATGTTTGATTTTGATACGTAATCATTTTCCACTGATTACTCAATGACAAATTGATGCAAATCCTATTCCCCACGTATTCTGTCATCACTATAATCAATATCTTTGTCATTATACGTGGTTGATGTCATTAAAATTTGAAAATACTTCATAAATTAATGATAATTTGTCACTTTGTGTGTTAGGCCATGTGTGGTTGAAGATAGTGTGCAAACGACTTGAAAATATTTCGCTGATGGCATCATTAAGTATTAAAATAGATTCGCATGATGAAATATATATATGTACATATATATGTATGTACTTTATAATGTAGAATATTGAAGAATGTATCAATATTAACAGTTTTAGATGTAGATATTTACAACTAACAACTAACTCTTAATGACAGAAATTTATATGCTTCTATCCATGACAACATTATCAAAGAAAGCACTTGAACTAACAATTATAATAAAGCAATTAAGTAAGGAATAAAATATTGAATGTAATACAGCCCAGTGAAAAAAAATGGAAGTCATTCTAGCGGAAGTACATTTTCATTGCTTCCAAAAAATCGATATTTTTAATTTGCCGAGCATGAGCAAAAAACCATCTAGAAGCTTATTTTAGTCACACAAAACCTTGTAACTCATCCATAGTATTAGAAAATACTCACTAAAATTTAAAAAAAAATTATTTTTTTTTTTTAAATTTATGAACTATTTTTAGTCTAAAATTTAAAAGTTATTTGCTTAAATTTACATGAAAACACTGTTTCGGGCTTAAATTCGTATAAAAAGAAACGAATTGTTAAAAAAGGCAACTATTTACCATTTTTCCTAGATGAAAATATTATCATAGAACACAAAAAAGGGAATTTTTCTTAATATCGCTTCCAATTCAGTGACCAGGCATCGAAAAAGAGAACTTCTTGCAATGAAAACCCTATGTAAAAATCATTAGATCGGATCGAAATTTGCACTACTTCCGCATCGTAAACTCTACATTTTCATGACTTTTTTGGAGTCTCTTTTTTTACTGGGAGTATAATAGTAAAAGCACTGGTAATCTTTATTTTTAAAATATAAGTTTAACCAAAAATCTTAGAAACATACACCCAGAAATGAGATTGTTTGGAAGATAGTTAGGCCAATAAAATATCATTTGCATTAAATATATTTCAGTTCAGGCTATCAATTCTCTGTTAATCCAAAAAATAATCCATGTTCATGACCATCATATTATAAATTGGATTTTACTACTAACTTTTGGTATTGGCAACTAAAAAATTGTCGTTCTATATTAAGTTAAAAATAAACACTTTTTATCAGTTGCTGCAACTAACTAGAGGTTGAGTTTACTATCATAGTTTATAGCAGAAAATTAAAAATTAACTTTTATGATTTTGAAAGGTATTATGATTTATGAATTCTCAAATGGTTTATGAAAATCTGTGCATAAGATAACACATTTGTGACTTTTTGAAGAAATGCATATAGACATGATTCACCAGAGGAAATAAATTTCAATTAAAACAAACTTATGGCAATATGTCAAATAATAAATTTCCTAAATTGGGTATTTTTAATTGCGCCTATTGTTAATTTTTATTTCAGGAAAATTTTTCTTTCACAGGAACCAATCATGATATTGTTTTAGTTATATTAACCATTTTTTCGGAAGCAAGAATAATTTTTATGAGTCGTTAAGCAGCTCTGGGTCGGGGAACATCTCTCGCGTCATCGTAATTATTTCTTAAGTGCGGTCAGGCTTGTGTTTGTTGTTTGGCCGTCGAGAGTTTTTCGTCTCGCTCGCACTGGTTGACTGATCTGCCACGGATAACCGTATAATCTTGCGGTTTTTTGTGGAATTTCTTTAACAACCACGTTGTCTACTTCCTATGTGAAGGCATAGATCATGTACATGCAGTCACAAAACCTTTTAAAATACTGTTAATACCATCTTGGGCATATGGTCTACGTTACTCCGCCCATATTTTTGCAACACCATATTATGCAAATTTACTTTGCATTAATATGTTTAATAAATAAATAAATAAAATAATTTTTATTTCAAATTCCATAATGTTAACCAATTTTTTCTGTTGCTGCAACTACTTGTTGTAATAATATAGTAATAATGTAATAATGTAATATAGTTGTACCAAAAGAAAATTGCAGTCGTTATACCAGAATTCTGATAGTTGGTGCAACCGCCACAATTCGATTGGCAACAAATTCGGTTGTCTCAACGAATCTGTTTTCTCTGTGTACAATTCACATAAAAAGAATTATTGTGGACATTTAAGACAGCACTATAAAAGACTTCAAAAATTTTATTTTGAAGCAAACTCTTCTAAACTTTAAATATAAGATATTTGTTTGCCGTTTAATAGATTAGTTTTATTCAGTGCTACGTTTATTTTTATTCATGAACACTTTTCATATTTTGGAAAATACAGCATCATAATAATAATTTGAAATTTATGTGCTGTGGGTTTAGCGTGGTCCATATGCATTTCATTGTTGCTGTCACAAACAAACTTGAGCAGTCACAAACATCTAATATTATGCACAGACTTTCAAAAACCATTGGAAAATTCAAAACCAAAAGAAAAACAAATGAGAGTGCTATATTCTTATATAGCCTTTACCAAAATGTGTGTGTATGTAGTATAGAGATACATATATAGCCATATAGATATGTAGGTACATATTTATTTTGTGAAAAAAATTCATAATTTTTGATGTAGTGCAATTTTTAGTAAGCGACCTCTCGGTATTTTTCGAATAAATATTTTTTTTTTGATTATAGCAATAAGTTGAATGTAGATGCCTTACTTTCTCAACCTCGTACATTAAAAAATAAAAGTTGTCATGAGAACAAAAAAAAAAAACGGTCAATATCTCTATACTTCTCTGTTTGGATAAAAGTTCATATGCAATTATTAAGAAATTGATTACATCTATGTATATTTGTAGTAATAATATACTAATCTTTTTTAGTTTAAGCATGAATCGCATTTATTGCGATACGAGTTTGCTGCATAAAGAGTAATTGTAATTCTGGATAGTTGATGAATAAGTTACTCGTTTGTTGCACTCATAGCTATACAAAGAAATGACGCCATTATTATATTAAAATTATCAAATGCAAATCATATTTAATATGCTGCTTGAGCTGAGAATCGATAAAAAACGAATTCTCACTAAAGCGAAGTAACATCGAAACAAAATTATTCAATATTTATTAGCAAATCTAAAAAAATGGAATGTTCGCTAAAGCTTCGAACTTCGAGGCTCTCTCTTCTTTTTTTTAATAACCCTATAAAGTAGTTTTAGTATTGTACCTCCATACCAAGTAAAATAACTTGTTTTATTCAATAATCTTTGATTTTACAAAATTATAAAGTGTCTCAATTTAAACATCTCATTGCAAAAAGGTATATATCGCGGTATTATGTAAACGTTTATTCCTAAAGAATTTTTCGAATTTGTTTAGCACAATGAAAGTTGTTCAGGGAAATGAAACGGAACATGTCCTTTAATTAATTTTATAAATAGGACTGTACTTTAGCGATAAATATTATTTCCATCTTCATTAAAAATAATTTAGTAAAGTGCGACGCTGACTTGCGCACGAAGGGTTCCGTACGGACACTAGATATGTAATACTATATGAAACTTTAGCCTATATAAAATATAGTTTTGGAATTTTTTGCGTTTTTGGGATTTTTTCGGTTTTAAGCGTTTTATAATAGGGTTTTTTAGTGTTGCCGTCTTTTGCGTTTTTTTTTAATTCGGTACTTTTTTAGTTTTGAAGCTTTTTTTGTTTTAGCGATTTTTTTGGGATTTTTGTATTTTTTTTAATTTGGCGATTTTTTAGTTTTGGTGTTTTTTTCTTGTTTTAGCGATTTTTTAAGTTTTTGGTGCTTATTTTTATTTTGACGATTTTTTGACATTTTGGTGATATTTTCCATTTTAGCGATTTTTTAGTGCTAGATTTTTTCCAAATTGGCGATTTTTTTCGTTTTGGAGATATTTTAGGTTTTTGGCTTTTTTATTTGAGTATTTTTGGTTTTTTTTATTTTGGGTATTTTATTACTTTCATTTTGACGATTTTTTTTATTTTGGGTATTTATTTCATTTTGTCGATTTTTTTTATTTTGGCAACTTATTTTAGAGCTAGATCTTTTTCCAATTTTGTACTTTTTTCGTTTTGGAGATTTCTTAAGAATTTTGTTTTTTTTTTTTTTAATTTGGTGCTTTTGTCAGTTTTGGTGTTTTTTTCGTTTTAGCGATTTTTTTAAGGTTTTTGGCTTTTTTTAATTTTAGCGATTTTTTTCATATAAATAATTATTTTGGTTTTGGCGCCTTTTTCGTATTTTGGGCGAAAAAGAGTTTACTACGATCTATATTTGTGGAACATATGTGCATTTAAAAAAAATCGGTATGCTAGGAACATATTTGAAATATTGTTGCTTTATGTGAATTAGTCCTACGCGACTCCGAGAATCAAAAACACTGCAAAAAACCATTAGTTGTTAGGCAAAACATATGTTTGCCATCACGGTGCATCAAATTGGGCTAAACAAATGATTCGGTATAAGCTATGAATAGAGATGGAAATGCATTCAAATACGTGACAAGTATATTTCGTCATATAAGTAAGACCAAATCGAAGCAAAAATCTTTAAATAATTGCTCAAATCTGACTTGGTCAATAAAAAAGAGAGGAGCATGGGTAGGTTTCGAAAATGTATGTCACAACTTTCTTGCGAATAGAAGGGCTCCAAATTTCGAATAGCTGGTGCTGGTACAAGGACTTCTCCTTTCACATCAACAATTCAAATGCAACTTGCCATTAAAAAAACGGTATTCGCATTTAGATTTTTTTTCGTATTTTCATATCTGCTTAGCATGGTGAAAGGCTCTAACAAGATATTGCGCACATGGAAAAAAGGTATTGCGGAAAGTGTACCCCAGAAATATTGACTGATTTCTGCTGGGAAAACAAGCGTAAACAAGCAGATAAAATTTATAAAAGAAAGAAATTTTTTTAATCAGTAGTTGATTATTTATACTAAACTAGTGTTTAATTCCATTTAAGATTTTAATTTATATCATGGAAGCCATTTATGTATGTGTAACATTTTTAACTTTTATCACAATACATACGCATTTTATATTCCAAAATCATAATTATATTTAAACGAAAATAGCTCAAAAAAGACGTGGTCGAAATAATCAAAATCACGTAATGAAGTTCTTTATGACGACTTTTTTATTTTTTTTTTTGCAGTTATCAGTCCACAAGCCATTTCCTGAGTCTGTATTTCAGGTACATATATATGTATATAAATAGTTATATATAAGTTTATATGTCTTTGTATTTTATTTCATGTTGAAATTAATTTTTAAAAGATCTAGAGTAACATTAATATTTGGTCGGGTGAATAAAAATGTAATTTATACTAAAAATTTCAAAGCCTAGCACTAGCTTCAACTTTTCAGTACTAGTTATCCTGAAAAAGCTTAAACTACAAAGATCGTAAATAAGTCTTTGCTAGTGATGCAGCACAGCCAGTTCTGGAAAATGGTAGCAAAAGCTAGAAAATAGTAAAATTTAATTAATAAAATGTATGAACTGCAAAAAAAAAATATTACAATGTGTAGGTACATATTTACTTCTTAAATGTTAAATTTTAGATTTTATTTTTCATTTTGCCTTGTAATTACTTTTATTGTTATCCAATGGATTTCTAATTGTATGAAGGTGTAGAAAAATAAAATAGATTCATATCGAATATAAATTATTTGCTGGGTTTTGTATGAGTTTCAAAGCCTACCAAACTTATTTTGTCTGTGTGATTTTCAAAAATTTTATTATTCTATGAATTCTCATATAGTTTTTGAAAGTCTGTGCATAAAGTAAGAGGTTTGTGACTGTTCGAAATTTGTGGTTGAAGTCTACTGATGATTTGGTTTAAGCGCCAATGAAATGCGTATATAGACCAAGCTAAACCACAAGCAAATAAATTTCAAATTAAAACATAATTATGACAATATGTCGAATAATAAACTTCTTAAATGCGTAATAACAAAATTAAAATTTTAAAAAATTTTTGATATCCTATTAACGGCTGGACCGATTAAGCTACTTTTCAAACAGAAACAACTTAATCCAAATCGGTCCAGCCATTTAGAAGGTACGTGGACTTGTACAGATAAACAGATATACAGACATACACTACAAACTTACAACACCCATTTTTTGGTCGGGCGTTAAAAATGCTTTATGTCCAAAATTATGTGACAAAAATCAATTGGGTGAGCCTTTAAGCAAGGATTTACAATTCGAAAAATAAAATATTTAAGTGAAAGAAAACATTTTCCTTGCTCATCTGGCTTCCTAATATTTAATTTTTTGTATTTTTGTTATTTTTTATATTATATTTTTATATTTTTTGTGGCCCTGAAAATAAGATATAGTCAATATTAATATTCTTCCTTCTACGCCTTTATATTATATCTGAATTACGACAAGAAAAATTGTCTATTGCAAACTCATTCATTCGTGAAACGCTGAAATGTATAAACATTAACAAACTCCTATTTAGAGTGTATTAAGTTAAATAGTCATAAATTCTTATATTATCATAAGAGTGTACGTATATTTTTATTAACATTGGTTAAGCAAAGTGAAATGGTAAGGATTGTAA
Source organism: Tachina fera (assembly GCA_905220375.1). NCBI lineage: Eukaryota > Metazoa > Arthropoda > Insecta > Diptera > Tachinidae > Tachina > Tachina fera. Next base: position 44,838,552 of record LR999965.1, on the reverse strand, counting down.
ACCATTACTCAGTCCACTACTCCACTTTTAGTTATTTGCTAATCTTTCTGCGTAACTAATGACCGTATTATTTTAACAGAATATCAAGATAACGATGAAAAAAGAACAAGCATAAATATACAAAGCCATTGGTAGAAAAAAATTAACACACGAGCACATCTACAAATTTATGGGAACAAGTAAAGAAACGCCAAAGAAGCAGAAACAAAAAACTTAAATAGAAATAGAAATTTGTATGTAGATATCGACGGCTCCATTCTAAAATATGCTAAGTCAAAATATAGTTTTGAGATAAAAGCCTTCAAAATTTATTGCTGATATCTCGGGAATGTTATTAAATATAAACTTGGAACTTTTTGTAATCATATAACAATTGCAATAGATTTTTTTTAGTTTGTTTAAACTTTATAAATTTATGGTAAATCATACTTAAAAGTGACTTAAAACCACAAAGTAAGGTTCTTTCTCAACTAAAATGGTCATCTAAGTATACTTAGCATGTTTTAGTTTGGAGAAATATTTAAATAAATTTTTTTTGACTACTTTATTACAAAATAAATCATGCTAAGTGTACTTAAAACATTTAAAAATTTACGTTTTTTAAAATTGACAAATTATACTAAGTACATTTTTGCTCAAAACTTTTGATAAATTAGTCCAATTACTATCAAAATCTAAGTTAATAAAAGACAATTCAGAAATTCTTTTCCCAGCATAACATGCTATGTCAACTTAGCATGTTTTGGAATGGGACCGTGAATATGTATCGTATATATGCTGAGATATTTGTATAACAAAGATAAACTTTGTTAAATTTGTTTGGCAAAGAGAAAAAGAAAAAAAATTTATCATTAGCTGCTAATTGGCTTTCAATGAGCAAACGAAACAAAATGTTATAATAAAATTATAAGGATATTGTAGCAGGAAAATATGGTTTAATATAAAATTTTATTAAAAATAAATTTTTATTAAATTCTGGGTGAATTATTCAAATATATTTTCAAAGAATCAATTATACTTGCAAGTGTTGATTTGATTGAATTCAAATTCAGTGAATCGTAGAATAAATAAAAAGTTGATATTTTAAGATTTTTAAGAAAAACAACTGCATTTGTCTGGAATATGTGTTTAATGATCGGTGTTGGGAAAAAATTGATTTGAACCGAAAATGTTTGTTTGAAATTATACACAAAGAAAACAGATTTGTTGTCATAATCGAATTTGTAGCCAATCGAATTTTGTCGGTTACAATTACTAACACACAATTATGCTGTAATGAACGAATTTATTTTTTGTAATCATTACCGATATGCGAATTTTTAGAGTGAAATGGTTATTGCAACAGAAAAAATATAGAAATAATTAAATGATACAACCAATGTAATTGGTATTTCTAAAGCAATCGTTGGTAGGCATGGCTCATATACATACATACACAGAAAGAACAGATTCTTGAAAAATCTGTTAAGGCAACAATTATTTACTTATGTAATCCAATGTTGCATATTTGCTATCAATTATCAATCAAACTTACGTTTTTTTCATAGAATTCTCACAGTATTTAATTAGTAATAACAATTGATTCCGTTCATATCTCATAACCATTTTTAAGTATTGTTAGACACAACTGAATTTAAGTTAGAGAGTAACGTAACTGAATATTGGCTTTTGAAATAAAAAAAAACTATTCTTGTGAACAATATTTAATTTGAAACCAAAAGTTCGGTTATTGTAACTAACTAATCATTTGCCACCGTACTGAAATTGCATTGTAATGCAAAAAAAAAAAAAATGAAATACAATATTGATATTCCTAACCGAATAAAAACTTAACACAAACAATTTTTTATTCTGAATACATTTGTGGAAAAATTCGTGGGATATAATAAACAAAAATTAAAAATTAATTAGATATGCCATACACCCAGAAAAAAGATTGGTTTAAAAATGGTGAGGCCAATAAAATATCATTTGCATAATCTATATTTCAACTAACGCTATCAATTTTCTATTAATCCAAAAAACAATCCACTTTCATTACCATAACAGCATAATTGTAACAATTCTTAAATTGATTGCATCAACCGAGCATGTGATTTTGTCATGACCAATTAACTTATTGGTTAACACAACCGAATAAAATATTATGAATTGGATTTTACGACCAACTTTTGGTAAGGTAAAAATAAACACTTTCTATCAGTTGCTGCAACTGACTAGGAGGTTAAATTTACTATCATAGTTTATAGCAGAAAATTAAAAATTTACTTTTGTAACTTTCAAAGATATTATGATTTGTGAATTCTCAAATGGTTTTTGAAAGTATGTGCATAAGATAACAGATTTGTGGTTGTTCAAAATGTGTGGTTGAAGACATACATATAGACATACCTCACCACCAGGAAATAAGTTTCAATTAAAACAAACTTATGAAAATATGTCAAATAATAAATTTCTTAGATTGTGTATTTTTAATTGCGCCTATTGTTAATTTTTATTTCAGTAAGGAAGGTCAATTTTTCTTTCACAAGAACCAATTATGATATTGTTTTTGTTAGTTAGCACGAATAACTTTCATTTCAAATTCAATACTGCTAACCAATTTTTTCTGTTGCTGTTATAATTAAAATATGGTGGTACCACCAGAAAATTGCAGTCATTAACCCAGAATTCTATGTAGTTGGTGCAACGGCCAAAAGCAAGAAATCTACATCAACTGACACCACACACAGAAGAAGAAGAACGCTGATGATGAAGGTTTAGTGAGTTTCGAAAACGGCGGGCTGTTTCGTTTAACTATGTGTTGTCAGAATATTTACAACTAACTTTGGTGTTATTTGTTCATTAATGATTATCAAATGTTATTTGGCTTAAAAAAGCGATACGAACTTTAGCCCGTTGTAGAAAAAAAAAATAGTTTTTAAGGGGGCTTTATAAAATATGATACCCGTGGTTGCCGGCGCTAATTAACACCACTGGCAGAAGATTTAAATAGAATAGCAGATGAATGCTTTTATTAAAAAAAATATTTCTATGAGCAGTTGAATGATCGATAGAATATAAGTAAAAACTCTGCCGATTTAAGGCTTGACTTATGATTAATTTTTATTTTCAAAAATGTATTACTTATATACTTATATAACGGTATTAAAAATTAATACTAATTCTATTCCTTAAAACTAAACAACAACAAATAATTAACAAATATTCCTTAAGCGCCACTCAGACTATAATACAAGTATTAACACTTTTGACGAAAATGCATCCCTGGTCTTATATTTGTTTCAAACATTTAAAAAAAACAATAACAACTCAACATGTCAGAGCTGCATTTTCCACAAAAGTATTAATACTTGTATAATAGTCTGAACGGGGCTTTAGCTAAAAAACTACAACATTAACTTAATATAATTTACAGTAGTGAAGATTAATATATTGTTTATTCTTCCAGTATCTTAAGTAGTATGTTAAGACTTGGTAGATACTCTACACCGTTTAAATAAATCATATATATAGAAACAAATTAAGTTCGAAAAATAATAATTAAAAATTAACTTAAACAAATTCGTTTGTTTCAACGAATCTGTTTTCTCTGTATACATATAAAAATATCTCTGGCAGAATAGTTACATAAAATCTTGATTATTATATACAATGGCAAATTATCCGAAGTGCTATTACTATTATTGTGAATAAAATTATTTGTGCAAATCATTTGCAGTTTCTGGATAGGAAAATGTGTGTGTAATAAAGCCGAATACCGGCAAGGGATGTTACTTTGCACAATATGGATCAAAAGTTTACACATTTTACTTCAGAATATAAGCAAAAGATAAAGAATAATTTGCGATAAATATAATAATGCACTTAAATGTTTATTCTGCACAAATTAATTTTATGTATGTATGTATTAATGTACATATGTCCTTAGCCATGTCCACCAATGATTTCCTTATTTATACCAATTATATTGTTTGTATCAATTAATTATACCTGTAGTCACAATAAGAATTTTCTATTGCAATAACCATTTCATTCTAAAAATTCACACATAGCTAAAGCAAAATTGATGCTTACAAAAAATAAATTCGTTCATTACAACAGCATTGTGCGTTAGTTGTTGTAACGGACAAAATTTCGATTGGCTACAAATTCAGTTACCACAACAAATCTGTTTTCTCTGTCTACTAATCGAAACCTACCACGAAATATTTCCCAAATGAAGTAACTCCCAGGTGAAATTTCTTCCAACCAAAATAAAAGAAGTTACAATTAGAAAAAAATTAAATGACTTATTATTCTTAAAATTAAATAACTCCCAATAATTGGAACTTATTTAAGAAATTTATTATTCGACATATTGTCATAATTATATTTTAATTTGAAAGTTATTTGCTGGTGGTTCAGCTTGGTCTATATGCCTTTCATTGTTGCTGTAACAAATCATCCGTAGATTTCAACCACACATTTTGAATAGTCACAAACCTCTTATCTTACGCAAAGACTTTCAAGAACTATTTGAGAATTATTTGTGAATTCTCAAATAGAAAAAGAAAATGAATATTTTCTGCATAACAGACCTTTGGCAGGGCTCAAAGATTTTGTCCATCATGTATCTCCACGCCGCGTATTTATGGTGTCTTGCACAGCCGGGCTTAGGCTGAACTTAGGAAATATTTAGGAGTTAACCCCATTATGGCAAATAGCAAAGAGTTGAAAATCAGTGAGCCCGATCGAAGGCCGGCACCATGTCGAGAAATACTATGTTAAGGAAAATTTTTAAGCCCGGGCGAAGGAAATATTTGATAGACATTGCCATTATGGGAAATAGGAGTAAAGTTTAGTTGGCATTAACGTTATTGGAAATTTATATAGAATAGAAAATTTTTAAGCCCAACCAAAAGCCTGCTATTTATAAAAGTCGAAGCGTTACCTGTGTGCGAAGCAATGAAAACGAAACAGTTAAGCATAGCTGCAGAGAGTTATAAGACGAAAACAATATTGAAAAAGCATAAATAAGATAAATTAAATAATTGAAAAAAATTATTAACCCCTAAGCAATAATTAAATAACCTCCAGATAAACATGAAATAATTCCTACAAGAGAAATGAAATAATTTCTAATGACAGAAAAAAATTAAACAATAAAATATCTTTTAATGATTTTTCCACACAAAATTTGGACTAATTTCATTTCATTTCAAATAGCTCTAATGCACTTCCCAATGCACTGGGAATTATTTCATTTTTTATCGTTGGGATTTATTTTATATGAAATAATTCCCTAATAAAATAAGTCTTAATAAAAAATATGTTGAGACACAAAAATAAGTCGAAATTTTGTGTGGAAAAATTATTTAAAGGTATTTTATTGTTTTTTGTTGAAGTATTTTATTTGCTCCCTAATAATTTGATCGATTTCATAGTATGATCACCTCTTAACCTAGGAATATACGCAAATTTTACTAAAAATTAGTAATCCATTCGATAGATATTATTTTTTTTATAGCAGCAAGTCTTTCTCAACTCGATTTTAAATATTTATTGGTTTTTATTTAGACTTAAAAAGTGTACAAAATGCCGCAAAATTAACTCATAAGTATCGAATATTAAAAAAACGTTTTTATTTTATTACTCCTTAATTAAATCTAGAGGAAACATTTCTTTCAAAAGGAAGGCCACAAATATCATACAAAACTTTTTTATTATAAATTGCATTAAAATGTGTTTGAAAACATGTGCAAGGAGTGGAACAGGGCATTTGAATATTATCAATGGCAGGTAAAAAGCATTCATTCGTAATTATTCTAAGCTCTTGCTCTCAACAATAAAGAAAGAAAAAACTTTATTATTTGGAAAACAAAAAGATAAAAGTTACCAAAATAAATCGAAGGAAATTTGATAGATAATAAACGATAGTTTAATTTTGTAACAACAACGCCGTGTTATCAAATAAACAAGGAAAGAATCAAAGCAACAGGGATGGTTTTAAAAACAATCAAAATGTCTTTTATAATTACTTGCCCACTGTGATTCGGAAAGAGATGCTGATGACTGGCATGTGAGTGACATTCAATAGAAATTTTGTCATGATACGAACAATTTTATTTGTAATTGTAGAAAAAAAAACAATTTGTTAGTTATTTATTAGTTTCACTGTTTGATTATACTATTGGCTAGTTTCAATATTTCTTAGTTAAATTCATAAATATATTCTTTTTTCAATAAAAAAACAAGCATAAAAATTTTACTATAATTTTTTTTTTAAATTGTTGGCGTTGTTGACATAAATACATTTTCTTTTTTATTTTCGGGATGTATAGAAAAAAATTATTCTATCATGTTTTATGAAGAACATGGAATTTTATCAGCATATTCATAAATTTACTTGTATGTATTCTATGTATTCATGTACATATGTATTTACATGCACATAAAAACATGTAACCATAAAACCATATGTCAAAAAAAAACAAAAGCCATATTGTGAATTTCATGCTTGAAAAAATTATAAAATTAAAATTGTGTTAGACTTTATTTTTGTATGTTTTTTATATGTGCGGAAGAGGCAAATTTTTGTTGAAACTTGTTAACGAATAGTCGACATTTCGAAAATATGATTAAATTAAATCAGTTAACAAAAAAAAAAGAACACAAACTGTTGCATCACATCTGGTATGTTAACAACATATTCACTGAAGAAATATGATATCTATGAGGATTTATTCTAACAAAATAGGTTTTTAATATAATTTAATTTTATTTTATTGTATGGGTTTTAGGTTCTTAGAACTTTTTAAAATGTTCATTGATGTTTTTTAAAGACTATGCTGGAAAATTTTCTCAAAATACTATTTTGTTTATAACTTACTAAGCTTTAAAAATTATATTAAGTAAAATAATATTAAAATTTTGTGATTTATTTTTACCACATTCTTTTGTCTTTACAGCTTCGTATACATGTATATGTGTTTTGAATACATTACTGATGTGCGATATGATATGTGATAAAATAAAACCAAATATAATGTAATTATTGAAAATTATTTATGTGTGCTTTTAAATTATTAAACCTTCTAAGGGCCATTATTGCAACCTTAAGTTAGTTAAAAGTAAGATTTTGTCGGACGTATAAGATGCTCTTCATTATTATAAATTTAATTTAACTTACCAGAAAGGATAAATTTGCCTTTAATTTAGCGCTCCATTTAGGTTAAGCTAAAATTGTACTGATGAAAAACTTTTTATTCGTCCAATAAAATCGTGCGTTTAACTAACTGTAATTTGTAAGAATGGCCCTAAATGTTTTGTTTATTTAGTTTTTCTGTAAAATATTTCCGTGTTAGTACTTTTTCTTTATAAACTTATATTGTAGTCGTGTGCATTTACTAAAAATTTGTACGAATTTGTAAAAATTTTTACTGGAAAGTGTTCATTAACCCAAAAAATTTGCAACGAGAGAGCATCGAAAGAGCGTAAAAAATTGAGAGACAGAAAAATTCTTGCAGATTTTTACAAGTAAAATTTTTACTTGTAATAATTTTTCAAACAGCTGTTTTATGATTGTGTTTGCAAAACAATTTTCTAAATTAAGTTGAAAATAAAAATATTTTGGAAAATTTAAGAAATTGTAAGTAAATGTAAACTTTTAAGACGATAAAAAGTATTAAAAATATAAAAATTTATTTTTGTGTAACTAGCAACAACAGAAGCAAAATAATATGTCTAATGAAATTGAACTAAGCAATACAGAATCTGGTGCATTTGAAATGTTTTTGTTTTTCTTTAATTTTCACAGACCAGCTGTTATTTTTAGTGTTGTAAATATTATGAGTACCTAGCTACTCGATAATTTACACTAAGACGATATTTACACTGGGCATTTTCTGGTTATATTTGCAGGCAGGCTTTTTAAGTTTGTTAGTGAGAGGTGTTGAGAAGCATGGGAAGTAAAACAAAAGGCACGAAATGAAAAATCGAGGGGATTTTTGACATTTATCTTTGTTTTTTCGTACTCTCAGCATTAAGCATGTATATTAACGTCAAAAAGTCTTGAAGAAAAAAGTCTGAATGTAAATGTGCGTGACTTTTCGAAAGGGAATTAAAAGAAAATTGTCGAAGCAAGTAGCCTGCCTTGCTTAGGCATAATTTGAATAGGCATTAAGCAGGCAAATAATTCAGATATATATTTGCAAATTTGAATTAACACATAATTTATTAGTCATGACAATCGTGAATGTAAATGACCATAATCTCATAATTTTTAATCAATATCACAATTACAATAATTTTATAATAATATACATATATATACATATGTATATATCCAGAAAACATAGGGGAAGTTATTGAGTACTCTTATATACCTATACATTACAACACTACTTTAACTTGCAAATTTTAGCTAGTAAAGTGTTCATTTACTTTTTCACATTTTTGAGAGTAGTTTTGAAAAATTTCTTGTTACTCTCTCGTTACTAATTTTTACTAGTAAAGTAAATGAACACGCCTAATGTGTATAACTGAAATTTCTGTTGTGACATGAATGACAGTTCTCCATAATTTAAACCCAGTAAATGGGGCAGTGAATTGATTTTTGTCTCTATTTATTTGAAGTTACTGTTCCAAACACTTAAATTCAAAAAGAACAATAATAAGATTTTGATATGACCATTTCGTTTTAGGTATGTAGGGATCAGAGCACGATAATAAGTACTCAAAAAAAATTTACATAAATAAATAGTCTTAATTTTAGCAACTGCGTATAATTCTAATTGTAGCACGAACAATACGTACGTACGTTCTCTCGAAGAGCTATGACTAAAACCGATTCTAACATACAACAGAATCTGTACTTTGTTTATGCAAAAACCGAAACTACACTACAACTAAAAATAAAAAGGAACATACTTATTAAACTAATTGACTCTCTCTCACATTTTCATTCGGAATATTTTTACACACAAAATATAAATATTTACGGTCTAATTCATAAATGATTATTAACAGTTCAATAACACATTAATAGTCAAAAATCGCTAAATGTGTATTCATAAATGATTAATAGCCTATTACTCGTTTAATAAACGTTTCATAACTCAGAGATTTTTAATGTAGCCTCCATGTTACTTTAAGCGTTTGATAAACAATTATAAATAATATTTTCTTGATTTTTTATCCCTTTAGTGAGATTTTCTGTGGTTTCTCACTTTTATGTTTCTTGTTTATTCTTATGCATGTCTCCTGAATAATGTTCTTGGGCAAATGTTTTAATTTATGTAAGTTGGTACATGTATGTATGCATGCATAATTGTACAAAAAGAAAAATACATACATCGTTGAAAATTAAAGAAATCCCATTCATTGGCAAAAAGGAAAATAGAATTATAAACATAAGGGCATATGTAAGTACAAGAACACGTATGTTTGTATGGTTCTGCATGCTTACATACCTACATATATATGTGTGTACAATAACATTTCAAAATTAAAATAAAATAGTGATGCATAATCGACCGCTATAAAATGGGTATTTGCCTACCTCTGTACTCAGCCGAATATAAATGTGTTTAAATACAACTTTTTTTAACATATAAATTTTGTTTTGGTTTATTTATTAATAAAAATTGAAACGTCTACTTTTTAAGTAATTTTTAATAACATTATGCGTAATGATTTACTTTTTTTTTTTGACTCAAACAGACTACCTAGATAATCGATTCTTCGTTGTATGCATCACTAATCATAAAATGAGAGCGAAAGTAGCATGATGTTGCCAACATAAAATTACAAAAGAAGCAAAATCGTTTAATAGTTAATTCACTGATATTAATCAGTAATGAATACAAATTTTTGTTAGAGCTTAATAAAGCAAAATCTGTTTCATAAGTAATGTACAGATTAAAGCTGAAATAAGGAATTTTTATGAATTAGACCGTTATTCATTAAAAAAAATATAAGACTCATACTTGGAATATTTATTGATCATTTGCCACTGTGTAAAATCATAAATAAAATGGAATGGAAAATATGTGGCTGTGTGTGTGGCTATTTGAAAACATGCTTTATGTGTGCGTGAAAATAAAACAGCTCTGTATTATGTATGTGTATTCGATTTAATATTCAGAATATTTTTATATTTATAGGGCATTTACATTATCTTGAAATCTAGTAGTTACGAAATTTCGAGCTAAATCAAGCTGTTTTTTACTGGATGTCCCATACAAAATAAAATCTTGTTTGTGGGTAGATTTGTAGGCAATCAACTCAAAATCTAATATTTTTATTTTATCTATACTACCCTCTACAACATATTTATATAAAAGATGATTGAATTAGCTACAGTCTGCTTAAAAAGGTGTGTGAATTGGCTACATTGCAGTTGTTTGGTTGCAGTTTTGGAAGTTTTTCGGTTAATTGGATAAAAAAAATCTTGATAAATGTAAAAAAAAAAAATGATGTAAACGGTATAGATTTTCATAAAGATTGTAATTAAAATCTGATAGATTTTGTGCAGGTTTAAATGCCCTTAGTAGAATATTTTTTATGTTACACAGTCTATAAGTTTTACTTGTTGTCGTTTGTGCCGGGTAATTTGAAAAATGTGTATTCACTTAGTTGTTGGATGTTTACAGTTATACGTATTTGGTTTAAAATTAATGCGTATGTTTGTATTTTGCCTGTTTTTTATTTTTAGCTACACGCAATCGTAGTTGTTTGACGGTCAACACTCAAAATGTACTTAAAACGATACTTTTATCATTCTCTGCTATTTTATGCTTTTTTTCATTAATAATACAATTTTATTTTATTAATTAGTGTCATTTTTTCAAATGCAACATTCTCTCTTCCACCGCATACTTCATCAGTACCTTTAGGGTGGCAGTCAGAACCGCGGACTCATCTAGACCGCTTTTGTTTATAGTGATACCACGAGGACTCTACTTATAAGGAGTCCCTATCGTTCAACCATCCAGATTTAATACGTTGCAGTTCAATAGTGGCAACGTCAAAAAGTTCTTGGAATTCAAGAGCGCATACAGAAAATATTCTGCACGTTCCTCTTCATTGATATCTTGAATGTTGTGGTAAAAGTTATTGTGTTCGACGTTAAGCCTTTGGACGTGCCTACCTATGAGACAGTGTCCTGTTCGCATGAACACTAGAATTGAGATTTATTTCCTGTTTCTTAAAATCAACGAAGCTGTATTTTTCTTATTTATATGTGTCTATACCTACGTCCAAAGAAAAGCTGCAACTTAAAAAAAGGAACGCGTCACATTAATTCAATAATTTTCAATAAAATAGAAAATGTAAATTGAGATACTTAAAAATAAATAAAATTAATAAATTAATACTGTTAATTAATATTTTTCCATATTGAAACAAGAATTTTCAACATGACTAGATTTTCATGAATGTTTTTTATTAATTCAATATGGTTTTTATTGATTTCAACTGGTTTTTCCTTGGTTCTACCTTCAATTTGTTTCATCTTTTGCCTTGCGTCTAAGTAAGTCTGACTTGACAAGAGAGTAAACCCACACATTTCAATTCAGGTGGAACATGTAGGCTCATTTTCCTTGGAATTGCCCAGTTTAAACTGCTCTGTTTTTTTTTTCGTTTAGAGATGAACGGCAGTCGAAAGTTTTTATCATTTTTAGAAACGGAAATTCAAAATCCACAAAAGCTGCCACTATTCAGTGTATATGTTAATCCTCACAAAACTATAAATGTGAAAAATGGCCCAGTTCCTTTCCAAAATTGCACTACTGTGCGCCTAGATTAAAGCCGTTGAAGTACCATTCACTTTCAACCAATCCACAACTTCTTTTATAGCAATGATCTCTAACAGGAAAACACTACAGTGATCCAGAAATCGCTTTGCAATATAAAGACCTAATAACCTTAAAAAGACTATATAATCAACACTATCTTGTGTTTTGGGCAGTAACATAAAAACCAAATTGTTGGCTTCTGCCTGAAGTACTATTCCTCCATAATTCCGTGGATGCTATCAACGTTTTATAGAGACGTTAATGTAGTAGAACAAAGCAAGTTTGATCAATCCTCCACGTCCAAGCTTAATCAGCGATTGTTATACAATCGCCTGTACCATTTCCTTTCCACTGAGAAGTACAACGAATATGAATTGCTAAAGTTATTGCTACCTCCTCCCCTACTAGGTCAAATGATATTAGATTCAGAAGCATCTCCAATGCATCTGTAGGGATATTCCAAAGGGCTATAGTTATTTTCAAGGATGCAAGTCTTTGAAATTTATGTAAGATTTGTAGATAGGGCTTATTCTCCAGAGATGGCCACCACACGATAATCCCACGAATTTTAGTTAGTTTTTTCCAGTAGATTTCTTGTGTCGATAGAGTAAAATTTTTGGTTTCTTCACCTTCTCTAAAATATTAATTTTTAAATTCAAAACACTGCAAAATATCTTGGGGATTTGCTTGATTCTGAGCTGAATTTCAAAAAATATTAAGTTATTAACAAACTGATGAATATTAAATTTTTAATCTCGTGTCAGGAATAAATAAACATTCCCTTCACTTGCGAGATATTAAGTGATAAGGTGTTAAAAAAACATTACAATCAATATGCATGGGCTTTGTTTAGATTGGGATGGATTGAATGACAATTGTGTGAAGAATTTTGGATAAATAATGGAAGGTAATTCTTTAAGTACGGATGCGTAGCAAAACATATCACTACAAAGCTTGTATACTTTTCGAATGCGATATTTATGTATATCGTGTACAGATATAAAGTTATAACCATTAACATTTACTTTGGTAGAATATACATACCTAATTGCTTGTTTAGTGTTCAATAAACACAGTTCTCATATATTTTTTAAATTGCCAAACCTCTTGGTATTTTTTTATTGCCCCCAAAAATTTGCAATAAGGTCTAGAGGAGCTTTAAGCTATTTATGAACAAAAAATATATATTAATATTGTATTGTTTTGTTCATTTTCAACCATAATTTGGGCAGATAAAATCTTGTAATTCTTTTCATTATATGGATGATCTCACTAGAATAAAAGCTTTGACAAATTTTCAACAAATCATTTTCATCAAATATGAGACAACAATTTGTTGTACTAACTAATATACAAAAACTATCTCTTATTTGTTTATTGTAATTGTATGTGTGTGCTTGTGTGTGCAAAAAGGACTTAATAGGGAAGTAAACAATAATCTCGCTTTTGTTGTTTATTTTTTTCTTGGCAATGTCATTGTTAAACGAAGCTTATGGTGAATTCAAAAAGGGGATTAAGGCAAAGAGAAAACAAATAAACAAATAGTTTCCTATATAAACATACGTACACAAACAATTTGCGCAAATCCTTAGCTATTATTATAGTGGAACATCTACACTCAAGCATACTTTATGAAGCCACAAAAATAAATACAAGTACCTGCCTACCATTCTAACATTCATGAAAGAAATCTGTTCAGATTTCAAGTAAAATATTTGCCTAAAAATTTAAGACAAAAAAAAAGAAATCTTAAACATAAAGCAAACACCACGTGAATACTCGTTTAAGGATAAAATTTGGTTGCCTCTCATTTTTTTTGCAGCATTTGTGAAGAAAAAAATAACAAATATTTGAGAAATGTGGATCTGTAGATTAGAAAAGAAAACAAGATATTGTAAAAATGCATAATCTAATGATTTGGCACAAGTGAAAAAAATTCCAACTGCCTAACAAATTTTTTATTCAAATGCCAAATAGTCATGGCTGATAACGAATTACAAAAGTTAAAAATTTTTCGTTTTTTCATTCTGTTGTTATCATGTTTGTATTTGATTTGATGAAATTTAAGGAACAGTAGGACTGTTATATAAAAAGTGATAAAAAAATTCTGTTGATTTTTAAAAATTAGCTAAATTTGTTTCTTTAATTTAAGCTTTTATGGAACGTAAAGATTTTAAAATATTTGGAAAATACTAGCAAGATAATATAAAACTATGCATCCTAAAGGAGTTATAAAATTAAAAAAAAATTAACTATCCTATGTATAAGCAAACATTAGAATGAAGTTATCATAAGTGACGAAATTGAATTAGGTGTTAACGAGTTCCTCCAAACAATTTCACATTAAAAATTGTCGCATCCACCTCTTAGTCTTAGCATCATTTTTAATGTGAAGTGTCATGGCAAAACTATTTAAGATCATGTTAAATTTTGCCACTTATGCTAACGTCAAGCCAATTTTTGGTTATACATGGGGCCATAAGAAATTTGTTTATTCCATAAGTAGGTAAATCAATAATTGTATATAAATAATCCTTTCTCAAATTGCATTTCATTTAAAATTCAAGTTTAATAGCTGATGTTTAAAACAATCTTTGCCAAAGTAGATAGAAATTGTTGCTAATTAAGTATGTGACTGCTCAGAAAAATATCGGTATTTTTCCCAGCTAGTAAAGTCTAGTCTAATTTTCCTTCTCTATTTAGAAAAAAAACATTAATTATTAAAATTATTTCATTCAATAAGAATTGAAAATACTGAACTTAAGCCCGATTTAGGAATTATTCCTGAATAAGTTTTTTCTTTCCTTTTTTTTGTAAGAGATAAATGTCTGCTGCTATTTCTAGATATTACCTTCTTTAGGAAATGGATAGTGATAGAGAAGACAGGTGGTTGCTCGTTTTTAATAATGAAGTATTGTAAAAGCGCTTCTGGTATCAATGAGGCGCATTATACTTTACTTCATGATGATTCTCTTACCCAATACCAACGCAAGAGGGCGCTCTGATAGTACATTAGGATAAGTATTTGCTGATATCGGCATAGTTCAGTGACCAGTGTCTATGTCTTTATCACTTGAACTTCTCTACAAAAACTAATACAAAGGACAATAATGCATATCTGAAAAATTCGTGGTGTTGTTAATTCATGACTGTCGAAAGCCGGGATCGAACAAAAAACTACCTTCGGTTTTGTAGTCAACATGCAAACAGCTTCAGCAAACACAGCAAAATTTATATATTGAGGGCCTCTTTTTGAGTTAAAGATTATAGATTAAATTAACCTTAATCTTCATTTGTATTTTTTGGATAGTATAAGCGCCATATTGTGGTAGTTTACTCTTACATTAAGACACCTATGAACATCATTTTTTAGGGTTCCGTACACCAAAGGTGAAAAAAGGAACCCTATTGTTTTCGCTACGCTGTCCGTCTGTCCGTCACACGGTATTTTCTCAGGAACCGTAAGAGCTACGGACCTGAAATTTGAACAGAGTATGTAGAACCTTGCCCACTACAACAACAAGTACATGAGAATTAAAAATTAAAGGGTGTTCCAAAACGAGCGACGAAAAATGTTAAAATCCCATCTAATATACATACACTTGTATGTACATATGTATTGTCACTTGAAATTTGTAAAATTAGTGTATTTTTATATAGACTACAACAATTAACACTAAAATTAAAATAAATTTAAATTAAAGGGTGGTCTATCAGTTAATGCAATTTTGACAACTTGCTATATCTTGGAAACCGTAAGAGGTAAACTCTTGAAATTTTCAAAAACGGTAAAACTAAAAAATCCGAAAATTATAAAATCGCCAAACCGAAAAAAACTCCAAAACCTGAAAAAATTTAAAAAAATCGCAAAATCGGAAAAAATCGACATAATTAAAAAAATTCTAGCACTAAAATAAATTTCCAAATTTGAAAAAATTAGACGATTTTTTCGAATTTGAATATGAAAAAAATTGCCAAAATTAAAAGAACGCCAAAAACCGAACAAAATCGCCAAAACGCGAAAAATTTTCCAAAACCAAAATAATTGTTTATGTGAAAAAAACCGCCAAAATTAAAAAAAACGCCAAATTAAAAAAAATCGCCAAAACTAAAAAAATTGCCAAAATTTAAAATAAACGCCAAAATAAAAAAAACGCCAAAGTTAAAAAAATCGCCAAAATAAAAAATCGCCAAATTAAAAAAACGCCAAAATAATAAAAATCGCCAAAATTAAAAAAAAACTTCAAAAACCAAAAAAAAAACTCGCCAAAACGTGAAAAAAGTGCCAAAACTCAGAAAGCGCCAAAATATTCAAAACACCCCCAAACTAAAAAAACGCTTAAAACCGAAAAAACCCAAAAACGAAAAAATGCCAAAACTATAGTTTATATTGGCTAAAGTTCGTATTGAATTACATATCTCGTGTCCGTACGGAACCCTTCGTGCGCGGGTCAAAGTCGCACATCTCTGAATTTATTTTTAATTAGACAATGATTTCTGTTCCTTTAGGAAACATTAATAGGCAGAGAGTCATAGATATTTTTTTCTAACACCTATAAGAAAATAAAGCCCAACACAGTTTTTCAAAAGGTAAAGGATATTTTTGATAGTTATATAAATCTATTTTTTATTATTATATACACCCAAAAACTTGTGCTGACACACAAATAATAAAATTTCATTCATTAAACCTAAATTTGGAAGTTTACTTTAAATTTTAATTGATAAAAGATTTAAATATGAGAGCTAGTTCAATTTAAAATTTACCAACACATCAAATCTCCTAATTAACAAACCACAATTCGAGGATATGTGGGTAATCTTAGCGACACAAAACTGTACCTGCTTTTTGTGTAGTATTCGGATCATCTTAAGGTCTGAACAAGTGAACAACATGCAATACAAGATATCGGTTGATCTTTAAATTTGTACAGTTAGTCTATTATGCAAAACGTCATATTATTGATATAGTTTGGATAGTTGCAATACTTATTAACCGGGATAGAAATCCGATCTCATAATTTGTCTGTATGTTTCTATTTACATAATGTTTAGCAATATAAAATTTTCTAATTTATTTAATGCTGGTTTGATGCAATTTGTGGCAAAAACGCAAATGAAATGTAAAATCAATCTCATAATTAACCCTTTCATGACTACTAGGATAATACGTACCTACAATTTTCAAACAATTTCTTATCTATATAGCACTAAGAACAGATATAAGTGTTACTTATGAAACGTAAATAAAAACATTCCGATACGTGTCAGCATAGCCATGCATGCATGTAAGGTGTTGGTTTTACAAAAAAGTTTTAATGGCGATTTTGACTACTATGGAAGTGTTGGTTTTTACAAAAAAGTTTCAATGGCGAGTTTGGCTACTATGGAAGTAAATATTCGACTGGGAGATAAGAAAAGACCAAATCTGCTTCAGAAATTGGCAAAAATCTAAATATGCCATGTAATATCGGCAACAAAAATTGAGAGTTACAGACAGTTGTTCATTAGCTAACTGTTGGACTCCCACTCAAAAAAAAAAGACATGTACTATTATTAAGAAATTTTTTTCTCCTAAATTCAAGTAAAAAAAAATTTCTAAGTTTAAGTAATTTTTTCTAAGTTTAAGTAAATTTTTATAAAAATCTAGTAAAAATTATCTAATATTAGTAAAAAATAAAAAGTTCATATCCTCAAAAATAGTTCATAAAAATACACAATAAATTTCTCACATTTCAGGAAATGTTTACTGACTTAAAGGAAATATTTACTAAGAGTAGGAAAATGGTTATAAACTGCAGGAAATTTTATAAGAAGGACTAGTCAATTTCGTCTTAAATCAAAAAATAAACTTTAGGAAATAAATTACTCCTGATAAGTTCATCAAATTTGACTTACTTAAAATATGTAAAAAGGTATACTAAATTTTAGGAAAATATTTACCAGTTTTAAGTATTTTTTCTTTAAATTATAGAATATATATTTTGTTTGCATTAAGCAAAAAATCTAATAAATTTTTCATATTTTCGAGGAATATTTGAACTTGAAATTTTTTTTTTTTGTTAATAAAATAAAATTTTAAAACTCAATAATTTCAATGCTTATTCAGGCTGCCTTGTTAGACAATTGGTTAGAGTGCTTGCCTATCAATCAGAAGGTTGCTGGTTCAATACTTGTCTCCTCTCAAGGAATTTATATGTATGTATGGTGAATGGTGAATTATAATTAAGAATATAATATGAATATATAATAAATAACATTTCATTTGGTATAGAATTTAATTAAAAATAAAAAAGTACCTGAAAAAAAAGATTGGAAAATTTACTAAATTTGATATTAAAGACGAAAAAATTTTTTTGCAAAGCTCCGAATTTTATGGGAAAATTTTACTTAATTTTATGGGAAAATTTTACTTTAATATGAAAATATAATTACTATAAACTAGTTCATTAATGAACTAGAAATTAAGTAAATATTTTACTGGTTTCATGAGACTTTATTTCATCATGCTATAATCGTTTTCCAATTTTAAAGTAAAATGAACATAAGCACTATCTGCAGTTATTGTTCTTTTTTATTGTGATTCTCTTTTGTTGTATTAATTCTGTTTTTTTTTCAATAGCAACAGTTATATTTTGTAAACGTCTATTCGCGATCAGAGATAGCATAAGATTTTTATGAATAAATATAAACATTTACTATAACAAACTTTTGGATTAAAATTTTAAACAACCTCGCATTACCTAGTCCTGATTCACACACGTCAGGTCTGACTCTTCAAGTCTTGTGTTTTTAGGAGAGAGAGGAAAAGAGAATGGAGAGGGGCACAGACTTGACCGTACCAGTCAAGTTTGCATTTTCGTTTCGTGTTGCCATTCGTAATACTCTACTACAACGCAAATTGATGAGACTTGACTTGACGGTGTGTATGAACGCAAATGCAGGTTCAAAAGAAAATTGAACAAAAATTGATCAGGTAAACCTGATGTGTATGAATCAGGACTTAGTTAAAAAAATTCGTTCGATGGTGCAACGTTGTCCTTCAATATAATTCTGATTCACCCTGTCCCACTGTAAGTTTAAACTTAAAGAATTTGACAGCATATATTTTCTCGCGACAGAAAATCATTCAGTGGAAATTCGTATTTAAATTTTTTTGAATGTTTGCAGCCTAATAAACGAAACAAATATGCAGCAATGTTAGCAGAAAATATTTGTTAAATTTTTTTCTTGTCTCCTTAAGAAGTAAATGTGTATATTTTAAATCTACTGTTTAACTTCAATTCCCATTGAAATGTAAAAAATAATACATAATGTTCAACCATTACTCTCTCAGCTTTACACATATTAAGAACTGGTTCACTGAACACAGAACCATCATTCATCCAAATATTCATAATTTTTTCTGCCAACTTCATAGACGACCACTTTTAAATCACTAAGTTAGAGAATAATTTGTTGGACAAAATCTAAATTGTTAAAAGAAAAAAATGTTCAGAATGTTCTAGTTAAATATAAAGCGCGGAAAATTCGTTTGTGTGGCAAATGAAATTTAGCGTTGTAGCCGTCTAAACTTGATGTTGATTGTAGTTTAGGAAATTTTTCTATAGGTTTCTTTTTTGCTGTAATCTTAACTTACTATAAAGGCTTGGATTTGGAAAAAAAATATAAATAATCCTCTTTCTACTTAAAATGATTCAAATACATTTTTAAGATGGATGTAACTAAAGGAGAATAGATAAAATATAAAAACATTGTATGTGTATATAGAAAGATCCTAATAAATAAAAATTAAAACTTTAAATAAATCGCTTTAATAATAGAAAACGAAAAGAGTGGAATTTTTCTTGTAATACATTCCAAAAGAGTGAGATTTGGCTTGTAAGAAACGCCAATAGAATAATTATCAAAATATCTGGTAATGAATTATTTTCGAACTAATAAAAGTACATCCAACGAAAGACATTTTTCACTACTTTCTTAACCAAACGTTACTCTAATTTTTTGTGCACTAACGTCAGCCTTCGCCATTTTGACTACGTTATATTTCAAGAGACAATACAAGACGTCATGAAAAAAATAAGCACTAAAATAGATTCAGTATTGATATTTAGTTATTTATTAATCCTCACAAAAACATAAATGTGAAAAGAGGCCAAGTTCCTTTCCAAAATTTCGGCCATCAAAAGTAGTGAGATAAAAATTTTGACCAAGTTCTTGTTTGGCACAATACCTATCATTGTAATATGTTTGCACTATGCACTTGGTTAAAATTTTTATCTCACTACTTTTAATAGCCGAAATTCTGAAAGGAACTTGGCATTTTTTCACATTTATGTTTTTGTGAGGATTACAATATCATAAAGAATCAAAAAATTTCAGGCGATTCTGAAGAAGACAATAACTCTTATTCCAACTCGCATCCGGTTTTGCAACTTTTCGCGAATTTTTGCACACTTCGCGATAAAAGCGACTTTTTGCATGCTTTCTGTTTCCTTAACAATTCTGCTGTTTAAAAATATTAAACTTTGTTTTCATCCCGCTGTTAGTAGCAGTTTGCGAATTTTCGCGATTTTTATTGAACTTTTTATATTCCTTAAATTTTTTTGCGATTTTTAATCAATATTATGCATTGTTTGAAATTTTGCAAATTCTCGCTATTTTTTGCAAAGTTCGTGATAAAAGCGATTTCTGCATGCTTTCATTCTCCTAACAGTTTTATCGATTTTTAAAAATGTTTAGACTGTTAGTAACTTTTTGTGAATTTTCGTCATTTTCGCGATTTTTATTGATATTTTTGCATTCCTTACATTTTATTGCTTGTTTAAAATATTGCAACTTCTCTGGATTTTTTGCAAATATCGCAATAAAAGCGACTTTTTATATGTCTTAAAATTCTTGGCAGTTTTGCCAATTTAAAAAAATATCATCCCGCTGTTAATAAGTTTTTGCAAATTTATGTGATTTTCGTGATTATTGCCGAATTTTTTGTATTCCTTACAGTTTCAGCGATTTTTATTCTATATTTTTTTTTGTAGATTTTTACAAAGTGCGCAATAAAAGCGGCTTTTTGCATGGTTCTTAGCGTCCTAATAATTTTGAAGTTTTTAAAACATTATTATCATCCTGCTGTTAGTAGCTTTTTGCCAATTTTCATCATTTCGCAAATTTTTTTATTTATTTGCATTTATAATTGCACTAATTTTTATTAATTTAATAAAGAAAAATTAAGGTAAATTTAATTAAAAAACATTAGCACTTTTATAAGCTCATGCATTCCTCCTGCCATTCTACGACATTCATCAAACATACGGAAAAATGTTGTAGGTGTCGTAGCAAACTTTTCTATGGAAACTACGTACATCATTTTACTTTACTTTACTTACAATAGGTTGTGAATTGAGCAATAATATATAAAAAAAATTCATTTAAAAATTTTTACGAATTTGTAACAACTGTTACTGGAAAGTGTTCATTAACTCAAAAAGTTTGGAAGTACAGAGCGTCAAAAAAAAATTGGGAGACACCAAATTCTTACAAATTATTACAAGCAAATATTTTACTTGCAAGAATTATCCAGACATCTGTTCTGTGTTCTATTTTCAAACTAATTTTTTAAAAAATATCTGAAAAAGGAAAACCCAAAAATGTGAATTTCTTTTTAAAAAAACATATTTTCTTAAGGCCAAATTTTGTAAGTACAAACGATTTTTTTTAGAAATTTGTATGAAAAAAATATTTTTTTAAACGAATTTTCGTTATATTTCATACAAATTTTAAACGTTTGTGAGCGACATTTTTACAAAATCTGTTTATTTATATTTTGTTTTTCTTTCACTAAGCATGTGGCTTAAATTTTGTAAATTTTATTGTCAAAGAAGTTTTTTTATTTATTATATCTGATCAGAAATGGAAAATGGGGTTTTTTTATTTAAAAAATAATGAAAAATTTACAAAAATAGTAAAAAGTACATGACTTTATGTAAAGTATTTCATACTAAATTTCAATTTTTAAAAGTTTGTGATTTAAAATATTATCAAACAGAATTATCCAAAATACATCAGAATAAATACAATTGTATCATGATTTACATACATGGTTCTAATATGAATAAAATTTTTTTGCAAGTTTTTACAAGTAGAGCGTTCCTTTACTTTTTCGTATCTGGGAAATAATTAATAATAAATAATATCAATCTGTCTTACCCTCTCATTGCAAATTTCTGCTGAGAATGTAAATGAACAGACCTACTAGTTTTGACTACACTGAAAGAATTTTTTTTCATAAGTTCTATGAATTTCCACATTAATGAAAAAATTCATTAAAATTCAACCAACGTCACGCTTCATTGGATTAATGAAACCAGTTTCGTTAAAATTATTTCAATTAAAACTACGTCAAATGTATTAAACAGTGTCATCAATGCAATGAAAAAACTTCATCGAAACAACGAAATAATTTCATTAAAACGGCGAAATAATTTCATTAAAACCACGAAATGGTTTCATAAAAACAACGAGATAGTTTTCAACGAGATAATTCCCAACGAAATAATTTCATTAAAAAACGAAATAATTTAAAACAATACAATCACTTTACAAGAACAACGAAATAAGTTTATTATAAAAACGAAATACATAACATATTTCCGTGTTAGGTATTGTGGCAAACAAGAACTTGGTTAAAATTTATATCTCACTACTTTTAATGCCCGAAATTTTGGACAAGAACTTGACCTTTTTTCACATTTATGTTTTTGTGAGGATATAGTTTACTACCTGTGACTTTATTTTAGTCAACTGACAAAAATCGATACATTGTGCAGTTAGTGTGATGCAGGATTAGTGCTACACAAAAAAAAACTAAATTTCATTTTAAGCAATCAAATTCATCGAATAAGTAAATATTTTGTATGAATGCAGACCTGCAAATAATTTTGTAAATTCTGATAACAATTTTGTAAAAACTTAACCTTAGCAGAATTCGGCTGAAGGAAGTTGTTATTTAAGTGTGTTGGTGTTCATCTTGTTTGTCGATAGGTACAACGTACTTTTGTGCTCTAATATATTTGATAGTTCATTGAGTTTTGCTTCCCTGGACTTTATTTTATGCATCAAGGTAGAATTTAATTTGAAAACTATTATAATATCGCTCATTTAGAGTTTTGCAGAAAACGCGGTTAAAGTTTTCAATGTGCATACAAGTTAATGAAGAAATTAAAAAATATTCTTTTAAATCTTTTTAAATTTTTTACATAAGATAAAATACAATATGCCGAATTATTTTGCATTAATAAATAAAAATTACACTATTGAAGTAGGTTAGGAAGTATGATACTATACCGTACCTCCGTTCGGAGACCCACTTGGGTCCATTGTAATACTAGTGAAGTAAATTAGCGAAAAATTAAAACCCATGAGAAGAAAATCATGCATACTTTCTCCAATGCAAGCAATCGACTTGCATAGGAAAATTATATGAATAACATTAAAATTTATAAGTGATTCCATTACTAATTTTCCAGACAAGTAACTTGTTTGCCTTGCGGAAAGTACACATTAGTTATTTTTAGAACACACAAATTATATATCAGGCTGGCTGGACTAAGTTCATTAAATTACAGTCTTGCTATGTAAATTAAATTTTCATTGATGCCTACACTACGGACTGTTTTATAAAATCTAAAGAATGTACGACCGCCACTGATATTATCACAAAAAATATTTTATGAAAAACATCACCACAAGCTGTGAAAAAAAATCTATAAACATACTTGATAATTGTTTTATATCTGTTGATTGAACACAAACTATTTATTGGCGCTTAATTGATTTTCATAATGGAATTATTTGACATAACTTAATAAAAAGTTAAATACTTGCAAATTAATATAATTTATTCATATTTATAGTAAAAGTTGATTGTAAATTGAAAATAATATACATATACAGTCGACTCTTGATAATTTGAAACTGATAAATTTTAATCCTTCATAATTACTACTGTGTCCTTCGCCTCTAGAAAAATTTAATAAAATAAAAAATATCTATGTAATTTGATCCCCTTGGTAATTTGAAGTCTTGTCTTTATTTTTATCCTTAGGAATGTCTCTTTTCTCTTGAATATTCTACAGTCTATAAGATAAATAGGTATTTGTATTTTTGAACCAAATCAAAATTCAACAAGTTCTTCATATTTTGTAATCTTGCTTTTAGCGTGCAGCACATCTTCCATAGTTGCTTTTAGCAGAAATTTCGCAGTTAAATAAATACATATGTATGTAAAATTGTAGTGATTTGTTTTTTTTTCTTTTCGTCATTTCCAAAGTTTAACGCTTGGCGAAAAATATATTGCTATAATGCATTTTTAAAAGGTGATTTTGCGATTTTTACGATGGTTTTTTTAACAGAATTTTGGTTTTACTCGAGAGCCTTTTTGCCAAAGCAGTAGATAATTAAAAAAATCTCTCGTTAACATAAATTCATAATTATTAGATTTTTTTCTCTGCTCTTTTGCATTTCTACAGACTACTGATAATAAAAGAAATGCTTTCGAATTTTTCTTAGCTATATGATTTTTCGTTTAAGGTAGCTTTATATGCATATTATTTTTTTATATCAAAAATTTATCAATATTAATTTTATAATTTTTTTATTTGCAGATGTTTCCTACACATAACATATGAGTAAAGGTATGTATATTTTAATTAAAATTTAATAAAATTTTTTTATATACATACATATAATTCTTAAATATATTATTTTAATGACAATGAGTTTTGTATAAGTTTTTTATGAAAAAGTTCAGCAGCTACTACAAATAAATTTTGGTTCATCTTAATACTATCGTCCAAAAGATAAACCTAACATTCACTGAAAACATAAGCTTAATAATAAGAATATCCCAAAAAATCAAGCAAATTCTGGCATTATAATCACAAAGTATTGCAAATTTTTATATGGATTTTTTTTTTCCGAAAGTTATGTTTTTCTCATCCTATTTAAAATTATCAAAGTTATGTTCAATATCATTGACAGTTTCTGAAATTTTTCAAAAAAACCTTCTTATTTTTCATATGAAATTAATAATATAAGACTCAACTTAAACAATAATAGAAGTTTTATTAATTGATTCAGGAAGAGTATTCAATTCCACATGATATACACATAGTGTCGTTTATTCTCTCTAGATAAACACTCTAGAAGCATGGACTTATTGTTACATCCTATTAGAAAAATTTTCATTCTGTTGTTTTAGTTCAGCAAGAATTTCGTTGTTGTTTTCTCCTTAAGCCCTTATGATACTTAATTGTATCTTCATTGATTTCATATTGAATTGATAGAAGGAAACAATAAATGTTAGAAAAAACAAACTATATAAAACGGAAACAAAATGTTTAAATGTTGTAAAATTTTCGTATTTAGAAACCGCTAGTATTAAGACAAAACAAACTAAAAATCGCTATGTTTGACCATAAACCGCTAATAGCGAACACTATTATGTTTCAAGCTTGAAATGTCAATTTTAAGCAGGAAAATTTTAAATTTTTTTTGACAGACCTTCATTTGTTATCGATCATTTTAGTCAAGTTGTTGACATTATTTAATTTTTCTGAATATAGCTGCTCCCTTTGCACCTGTTGAATTTTCCCATATCAATATGTTTCCACTTTTCTCTAAAACTTGATAAATAAAATAAAAATGAAGTGTCATATGGGCCTTATCATTGCCGTCTAACTAAGCGCCTCATGCAAACTGAAACCAGCAACCAACCAAAACTGAAACCAGCAACCAACCAACCTCATGCAAACTGAAACCAGCGGAAAATCCATATGAAGCTTTAAGAAATATGACGATTTTTTTAATATCATACAAATATCTTAAATTTTTTAATTCATGCTAAAAAGCAGGCCAGCTTTTATTTGAAGTTTATGCAATTTTTAACGAATCCAGCAATGAAGAATAAATAAATGTATGCAATTATTGTATAAAATGTACCCATTACTTTATATATAAATTAATGTTTTATTTAAATAACGCATTTCCGTTCAATTTCTTGCATTCAAACAATTATTTTTCCACAGACATTTATATAAATTTATATGCATGAGGTTAATTTATGAAAAAACAAATATAATACAAAAGGTCATACCTACAATTAAATATCATAAATAAAAACTAAACAGAAACATAAATAATCAAAGTAAATATGTACACACAAAAGTTTTCTGTAAATGAAGGTGTTATTTTTAAAATACAAAAATACAAAAAAAGAAAAATTCATTGACATCTCGACATGCAACAAAATAAGGGTACACATTTAACATGCATAACATTCAATTACAAAAACTAGCTGGTGCAACAAATCAAAAACATCCATTACGACAATTACTGCAGTGTGAACCAAAATAGAACAAACAAATCAAACGATAAATTATGCAACCAAAAAATACGCCTACGTAAGCATATGTATTAAAGTTCTGAAAAGACTTTAAGAGACTTTTTAAAAATTTTAAGATAAGAAATTAATACATTCATCTTAAAAGCTTTAGTTAATGGAATGAATGCCATTGGGGTGTATGATCGATTATTTAAAATTTGGTATGTGCAATTAACGATAAATGAAGTTAATAATTCAGTTCATATGTTTTTGTTGGCGCTGCTTAAAATATTATTAAAATAAATATTATTAAATGTTAAACTCACTAAAATAGTTTTCCGGTGAAAAAGATAGATGAAAATGTTTAAGTAAACTTTTTCGTTTACTGAAATATTCTATAGAATTATGAATTTTATTACAAAGAAAATTTTTTCTGAAGATTAAGTTCCTGAAATTGACAGCTATGAGCCAAAAAAATTAAAAAAAAATATATATTAAAAAATTAAACAATTTCGTTATTGTAGAAATTTGTTCATCTTGTTCTATAATTTTACTTAACCCGAAGAGAAGAAAGTAAAATTTCTATTGGATTTCAAGATCTAGCAGAGAAAATTGCAAGTTTTTCAGAAAAATCAAGACTAGTCAAAAATTAGCTAAGAAAACTCCACAAAACAATGGCTTTACACATAATGACTTTAAAAATATTTCACTTTGAAATTTAATTAACTAAAGAAGAAACGGCAGTGGCAAGGTTGTTGTAAACTAAAAATTATTAATATGTTTATTATTTAATCAAGCTAAAGTTCTTATCACTTTGCAAGCCAAATTATATGTGATAATTATTAATGAACAAATAATACCAAAATTAATTGTAAAAATTCTTAGAACCACTTGGTAGAACAAAACAACTAGCTGTTTTTGAAGTCCTCTACACCTTCACCATCAGCGTTTTTGGTGTTTAGTCAACTGAGTGTGGTGTCAGCTTTATATACTCAGCCTTTGTTTCAAATCGAATATGTAAATTGTTTTGATTCGTCCTAGTTTTAACATCTCTAAATTTGCAACAGTCTTGCCTTTGTCTTTGTTTGTTCTTTTGTTATTATGCTCATGTTAGTTAGTTTGCTTATTTTTTGTTCAACTAAGGACCCCTTTTTTTGTTTGTTAATGTTATTGTTGTTTAGCTTCGTAAAGTATTTGACCTATACCGAAAAGTTCTTAAATTTTCATAAAGCTTCTGTCGATATAAAGCCTTTATTTGTTAAAAATTATTATTGCTAAATAAATATGTACTACTATTAATTCTAATTGAAAAACTATTTTATAATAATTCACAAAGAATTAAGAACTATTTGCATTATTTTAAACTTTAAAACCATTTACTCTATTTAAACGATTTAATTTTGCATAAAACAATACAATGTTACTGAAGTATATATAAAAATAAACTGACGCAGATTAAACATCATAAAAATATATATATATATATATAACAAATGGTTTTATAATTTAGTCATAAATGAAAATGTACCAGACATCTGAGTTGTGTTCCATTTTCCTAAAAGTGAATTTGAAAAGAAATAAAACAAGAAATAAACTGCACGTCATGTACATTGGAAAAATTTCCATAAAATAGAAAAGCAACAGAAAGTGCATTTGTCAGCATGAATACAAATTAGAGTTTGTCAGATTTTTTTTTGCACCATAAGCTTCTTGGAAAATGTTTTTCATTATTTTATAAATAAATGAAATATAAATGAAAACACAAATACACGCACTTAAGAAAATCTGAAACTAAGTGTTTAGTGAAATTTTTGCCTTAAACGATATTTTTAAATAGTAAATATAAATAACAAAAATTAAAAATTTTAAAAACCCCAAATATATTCATAAAAGATGTAATATCTTCTAAGCTAGACCTATTAGCTCTCGATCAATCAAGTCAACTTGCAAACAGAAAAAACTAAATCAAAAACGTTACAGCCGTTTTGTTAGTTCGACAGCTGCTATAGAAGGAGTCTAAGAATTTCGTGAGAATTCCACAAAATTAATATTACATCTTATAGAATTAATCCAAGTCCATTATAGTCCCAATAATGTGAGGGATCGAAAGCCACTGAATGTGCTGTGATTTTCTGAATAACATTTTTATGAAAGCTTTATGTGAAGTATCAAAGGGTACACCCCTAAAGAACAGCGAAGTTAACATTGTGGTATTCATGCTATGAACTAATCCAAAATGACAAGTTTACAATGGTACAATTGGCGAATTTTTATGTGATTCAAAATATTCGAACATGCAAAAGTAGAGTTTTTAAACGATAAAAATTAAACAGTATTTCAAACATGAACTTTTTTCTCTGAAGGTTTAAATTCATGGATTTAAGACCATAGTATCTCAAATAAAAGATGGTATAAGTTTCAGTTACAAATAAATTAAATAACAAAGTTTGGTGAAAAAAGCAAAAAAAGATTTTATAACATTCAATAGTAGCCAAATGTTATTTAGTTACATTTATTACGATAACTGTATCAATAAAGGTATTTATTTCAGTTTTTTTCGAAAAATGGAAAAATGTAGTTTTTGACAACACACACAGAAAAAAAATGTGAAAACAATTTTTGAATTTTTTTCCCCTGTGTTTGTTGCAAAAAAATTACATTTTTCCCTTTTTCCAACGAGGAAAAAACTGAAATGAATACCTTTACTGTAATAAATATAAAAGAAACTTATCGACTTTGCTATTCAGTAACATATTTTTAAGATATTCGTTTTCCGTTGAAGTTAAAAGAAAATCACAAGTTCAAATTCATTAAGTTTTTCTTTATTATTCTTTGTGCTTTTCGCTTATTTTCTCATTTTCGATACGGAGATACCACATCATATGGAATTAAATGGTGATTAACATACAGATGTATATAAATGTAATAAAAAATATTATGAAATTACATTAGCACTACAAGAAACGAGTAAATACATATTACGATTTCCGGTTCGAAAAAAGGTAGAGAGTCAAGCTAAAGATATTGATCACTTTCATTGATTTAAAAGTTAATATTGTAAAAAGCTCAAAGTTTTTGTGATATTTATTGAAGTCATTAGACTTTAATATTCTGATAAAGAAAAGATTTCAATAGTTATTTATAAGAGTACATTGGAACCAAATAATCTTTTACTTTAAAATACTGTTCATATTTCAAGGAAATAACATTAAGGAGAAAAATATCTATGACTAAACTAATATTTTACCTTCATTGGAAAAGGAATATTGCAGAGAACAGATGGAGAAGCAAAACACTTACAACTTCGAGAAACTTACAACAACTTACAACTTACATTACTTCGTATCAATTTTATTAACTATTACACTTCGTCAATGGTACAAATGAATTATTAGAACCAAGGTTGCCGGTACTGTAAAGTAACCATTTTTATGCCTTCATTATTGAAACATCCCAACAACAATTAATAGAAAATTTTATAATGTTCAGAATTTGGCACTAAATAAAGATCGAAACGCAGATCTCAGTTGTGACTTAATTTAAAAGTCAAAGTGCTATCTCCTTCAGCCAACAGCATCCTCAAATATTTTGTAAACTATTGTTTGTTATAATTAATGAGCCTGAAAAAACTCGAGGTATTGGCTTATTTTTCAATAAATTTAAATTATACATTAAAAATATTGCCCTATTTTTCAATAAACGTTTAAGAGCTTCAACACTACACCATTAAAAAATTAATTCATGTATCTTATACCGTTAGATACTTTATCCAAATGTGTATTGGCTTTTCTACTTGGTTATTTTATAAAACTTAAAAATCTTTGTTGTACATAATGCTGTTTTGCATGTCAGCTTTTTCTAAACAGACTATGGTGGTATAAAATCTTTGTTCATTTATTAAGAGTTTTAGCAACAAAATTTACATCTTCATTTGATAATTTTCTTACTTTATACTGTATTTTACTTGTTCCTTCTTTCATGGTGTGTTTAATAAAAACAAAACATTATTTTTGTTTACTACTTTTTAATTGTTGCCAACATCATTATTCATTTATTATTTTTTCTATTTTCTCTGTTGCTATTCGCCAACTCTAAGTAGACATTCGGATGCAACATAAAGTGCTGGGAAGTGAGACGTGCTCGCCAAAAAGTGGACGCAGTACACGATGATTGCAAAAATAGAACACATAAATCAGTTAGTTAAGGGAATCAACTCAAGCTCTTAAGGGAGTACTCGGAGTTTCTTGCAAACATTTTCAAAAGAGAGATATGGTATGTTAAATAAACTAAAAAATATATTCGGCAAGTTAAGCCAAGTTGCAAATTTAGAGCATATCATAATAAGAAACATAAAGCAGTATTGCTGGCTTTTTATCTTTGAACTGGTACACTTTCTTATAAACAAGAAATACTACAATAGATTATATCAGTGTGTAGGCGCTGGTCATTATTGAATGACAATGAATGACGGGACGAAATTAACAATTTTGCAAAATCAAAGATTATTAAATAAAAAAAGTTACATAGTTTACTTAGTATGGAGGTACAATACTTTTTTTTTTTTTTTTTTTTTTTTTTTTTTTTTTTTTTTTTAATGCATGTATTTATTTATTGTATCTTCAAATATGAACTAACAATAAGTATTCAAATCTTAAATCTAAAATATAATTATTAGGACCGACCACTGTCGGACATAAACTTGTTAATAGTTATAAATAATACATAAGTAGTGATAATAAAAAAAGAAAAAAAAAATTTATAAAAAAGTATAAAAAAAGTATTTTCAAGAAATCCCATTTGGCGTGTTGAGTAATAGAGCCCTTGTGTCCCTCTTTTTTAAGCGGATGTGTCCAGTAAAGTTCAAAATATTACGAGCAAGCGGATTAGGATGTGACTCGAGTTTTGTTAAATATTTGCCTGCGTATTTTGCAATTTCTTCAGTCACTAGTGGCATATTTAAATCACGATGTATATTTGAATTTTTGATGTACCATGGAGCCGATGTTATTAACCGTAAAATTTTGTTTTGCCTTCGTTGGATTCTTTCTACATTGGAAGCTGAAGCAGTGCCCCATAACTGGATACCGTAACACCATATTGGCTTTAAAAGCGACTTGTATAATAAAAGTTTACAGTCCATGCTAAGTGTTGAATTTCTGCCAATCAACCAGTGTATTTGAGATAACTTAATTTTCATCTGAGTTAGCTTAAAGTCAATATGATGTTTCCATGTAAGCCTTCGATCAAGGTGTATACCAAGGTATTTCACTTGGGAGTGTTGAGGAATATTTTGATTATTGATTCGAATTGGGGAACAAGTATCTCTTCTTAGGGTAAACGTTATATGGACACACTTTTGTTCATTTACCTTAATTCTCCATAAGTTCAACCACATTTCCAATTGTGTAATATGTTCTTGTAAATATCGGGAAGCCTCGTGAGGGTTTTCATGCATACTAAGGCAGGCTGTATCATCGGCAAACGTAGATGTATGGATATTGCTGCTCAAAGGCATATCACAAGTATAGATCAAATACAAAACTGGCCCCAGTATGCTCCCCTGTGGCACACCGGATGATATAGATTCGGGCACACTCATGAATTCTCCTTCCACAACCGTGAACTTCCGGGTAGTGATGTAACTTTCTAATAAATTCACTAAATTTATTGGTAGATATGATTTTAATTTTAGAATTAGACCTTCATGCCACACTTTATCAAATGCCTGAGAAACGTCAATAAACAGGGCAGAACAATACTTCTTTTCCTCAAATGTTTTTCTTATAAATTGAACCAATCTATGAGTTTGTTCAATGGTGCTATGCTGACTTCTAAAACCAAATTGATGGTCTGGGATGCACCCACTATCTGTTAAGGTTGGGGACAATTTTGTCATGAGCAGCTTTTCGAAGAGTTTTGACATAGTTGACAGCAAACTTATTGGCCTATATGACTCAGCTTTAGTAAGATCTTTTCCCGGCTTTGGAATCATTTTGATTTTTGCAAGCTTCCAGAGTTGTGGATAATACTCCAGTCGTAATATGGCATTAGAAATAAACAGCAAGATTCTTATTGCAATATGCGGCAAGTTCATCAGCATCTTGTTACTAATTCCATCAATACCTGGAGCTTTCTTTGGCTTGAGTTCAGCAATTACTTTATGTACATCACGCATCTTAAACTTTAAGGCTCGAGGGGGTAGAGCAACTACATTCGGCAAATCAGCAACACCAGTACATGTATTTGAGGTAAATACGGATTTTAAATGCTCAGCAAATATTTTGCATTTTTCCGTATCGCTTCTTGCCCAATCTCCGGTAGATGTGCGCAGAGGTGGCTTGAACTCAACTTGGGTTTTAATCTTTCTAGCAGCGCGCCACAAAGAGTAATTAGATGTCGGTGTGACATCAAGACCTTCCAAATAATTTTTAAGAGATGCAGTTTTTTCAGATGCAAGCAACTATTGAAGTCGTTTAGAACATTCTTTAATTCTGAGTTTATGTTGGGGTGATCTGTGCTGTTGCCATTCCCTTCTAGCTCTTCTTTTTTCCCATACGAGATGTTCAATATCCCTGGAATAAATTTTATTAAACCCAGACTGCGGCTGGGAGGTAGTGGCATGTTCAGCAGCCTGTTTAATAATTTCGTTAAGATTGGCAATGTTAGTTTCAATGTCATTGGGTGTTCTTAACGCAATATTTTCCGTGCAATGACTACTAAGATATTTTTTGAATCCCAGCCAATTAACACGATTGGTCATCTTCGTATATGGGTGAGGTAAGTCACTTCTTAGTGGGTTACAAATTGTAACGATAGTGGGGGAGTGATCGGAGGAGAGATCTAGAGAAGTTTCAACACTAATTAAATCCCTAGAAATATTTTTCATTACGCCAAAATCAATAACATCTGGAATTTTTCGTACGTCAGTAGCCCAATAAGTGGTCTCCCCACTCGAAATAACATCTAAGCCCATTTTTGAAATTGTATTAAACAAAGCTCGACCTCTAGGTGTTAAAAGGCGCGATCCCCAGTACGTATGCTTTGCATTGTAGTCTCCAGCTGCCACGAAACAAGATCCAAGCGATTTGAAGAACTTCTCATACTGATCTTCGGTAACTGAAAATCTGGGAGGTGAGTAAATTGATGATATTACGAAATTAGAACAAAAATTTTCTACAAAAATATTCGTAGCTTGCATATATTCTTCACTAACGTTGTCAAGGATATAGTGCTTGAGTCTTGACTTAATTAGAATTGCAGATCCACCGCATGCTCTCCCTCTAGGTTCCTTTGTATCATACATAGTGTAGCCATTTATTTTGAAAAAGCTTCTCGAAGTCAAATGTGTCTCAGAGACCAACATTATATCAATACTTTTTTCCGTAAGGAAGAGCTCAAGTTCATTTTTATGTTGGCGAATGCCGTTTGCGTTCCAGAAACATATTTTTAACGTGTTCATGGCTTGTTAATTAATGCTTGAAGCAGAGTATTCTGCATTCTCAGCATTTCTTGCATCATGTTAGTCATATTTGTTGTAAAGTTGTTTATAGTTTGCACCAAATTGTCAATAGTAGCTTCAAGGCGACTAAAGTTAAAGCTTGAGTTTGCATTTGTTGAATTATTTGGAGGTGGAACATTTTGTGCGGGAATAGAATTTGTTCTAGCAGCATCGGCATACGATACACGGGAAGTAACTGGTTGGCTTCTTTGCACAAAAGTGGCGGAGTAAGCGTTTGCTGATTGAGATGGAGCTAATTTGGGTTTTTGCACCATAGGAGGTACAATACTAAAACTATTTTCGAAGTTCGAAGCTTAACAGAACATTAGATCAAATCTTATGTCATCTGGGATATTAAATATTGTTTTCATTTGATAATTTTGATATAACGGCATTATTTGTTTGTTAAGCTATAAGTGCAACAAACGAATAACTTATTGACCAAGTATCAAGAATTAAAATTACTCTTAATGCACCAAACTCGTATCTCAATAAATGCGCTTCGTAATTTAACTTACTACTAACTATATATATATATATATATATAGATGTAATCAATTCCTTAATAATTGCATATGAACTTTTATCCAAACACCGAAGTATAAAGAGATGAACCGTTTCTTTTTTGCTCTCCTGAAAACTTGTATTTCTTTTTTAGAACGAAAGGCATGGATATTCCAAAAATTCCAAAATTGCACAAAAGCAAAAATTATGAATTTTTTCACAAAATTAATATCTGCATACATATCTCTGTGCTTATGTATGTATCTGTATAAAGCCAAGTAACATTCTCTGAAAATCACCAATAGACAGCATGGCTTGGAATGTTTTTTTCCAAAAAAATATCTTGTTTTTTTATATTTTTATTTGGTGCAGAGCGTAAGCGTGTAAAAAATCATCCGACTCCCAATATAACTCTATCTGTTTTTTTTTAACAGAATGAAATCACTGTTATAAGTTGCAGGTCAAATAGTTTAAATTTACGAGTGCTAGTAAACATAACTTGAAACACTATACTGGTAGATGGTAACTTCCCATTTTGTCTTCCTATCTCAAAAAAAAATTCAATGCTGGTTTAAGTTTTTTTTGTATTTACATAGATAACATGTTTATAATATAAAACAATAGGCATTGACTATCCCAATCTACGTAGAAAATACATAAATATTGCGAGCATAGAATGCTCTTTCTACGTAAGATTTATAAATTACCCTGCAGGAAATCGAACTGACACAAGTTAAGTCACGTGACTGGTCCGCAAGTGATAGGGACCAGTCACTTTTGCATGGACGACTTACTTTTACATGGGGATGGCCTAGGATGGAGTTAAATGATACTTTGTATCATCTTGTGATCAATCACTGAACTATCCCATAGGGACCTATTCGGTGTAGTGTCATTTCGACATTTAACTCTGACAACTAACACTTATAATTTGTTTATTGTTACAAATGCAATGACATTTTATTTTTAATCTTAGATTTTTGAGATTCGAACCGACATCCTCGTGCACGACAGCCTTGCACACTACCTGCTATATGTCTGCACAGATATACTTGTTTGCACCAATTTTGCGTTTGTTGGTTCTGCTATGTATAGATACATATGGTATTCAGCGTTAAACGATATGTCTTTTTTTTACCATACATTACTCCGTACTTTTGATAACATTCACATTTTTCAAGTCATGGCACGAGTATGTTTGGATCAATTGTCATAAAATTTTCTGCACGGTACTCATATTTTTGGTACGTGTCGGCACAGCTCAAACTTTTTTTTAGCTTCTAAGTGATCCAGTAATAAAAAATTAAAATTATTCTTCATATTTAAAATTTTTTCTTTTACGATATTTCAAAACTGTCTTACTTTCGATTGTAGGTAAAGCCAGGCATCATATTGAAATTGAAAAAATAATAAATTCTGTCTTTGTACAAATTCATTCAGCCCTGACTTGCATCTTTATTCACAACGTTGTCATCTATTGCTTCTTATTTTAGGAACCTCATTACTTGTATCTCCATAAGTATTTTATTTTTAAAACATTTGTAGAGGTGCTGGAGAGCTTCTCTTTAGTTTTCTTTTTCAGATAGAGAATATTAATACAAAGACTACAGCTGCATAGTTTTGAATAACAAATGACCACTTTACTATTGTTAATTTTTTAGCTGTCTTACGCATACATTTTTTCAGTTGACTTCAGTTTAGTGTTGTAATGTATTTATCTGCTGCAAGCAAAATATTTTCACATTAATAAAGATATATAGTGTATTCCTTAGTTTTTTTTTCATTTTCTTTAGTCATATTTTAGCTTGAAAAAACCTTTTTCATAATGTATTTTTATTTATTTAAGTTTCTTTTAGGTCTTGCTTTATAAATTGTCTTTCGTTTGCATTTATTTTATTGCAATTATTTGTGTTACTTCTTTTGTCATGTTCTAAAAGCCATTTGTAGAGTTGAGTGCATTTTAAATGCTGCAAATGAAATTCTAAAAACTCCCTTCTGGAAGCGTCATACCAAGCTGGGCGACGTTATTGTGCTGAGAAGAAAAAGTAAAGTGATGACTAACTGGTGGTCAGAAGGCAATTTAATGCTGTTATTCTTACGCAAGTAGCTGATGCATTTTTCAAGTGTTTTTAATTTGTTCAGCACAATGTTGTTTTTGCTTCTTATTTGAACTTTCGTCTCTAACAATAACACAATATATAGCAACAGTTGAATGGCGCTTTTGCTTAATAATAATTATCTTAGTTAATATTTTAATTTATGCTTTCTTTTGAAATGAAATTGAAATAAAAATAAAAAAGTTAATTTCTATTGTTTTACATATATAGTGTCAGAGAAAGGTTAGTACAAAAATACTATTCAGTGGAGCGATATAATGGACAAATTTGTACTGCAGTTTAATTTAAAAGATATTTAGGCTGATATTTGCTTCGGTTTTAACTATAGTACAAAAATAAATAGAAGAATAATTTGGATTTTGATTCATTTTGTTTTAGAGAGTAAAACTGAAACAGCAGCTTAATCGATTAAAATACAGTTGGGAGTGTTATCGGGACCAAAATCATATGACACTTTAATTTTTCTAAATTAATTTATGACAGTAAATATGTATATCGAATTTAAGTAAGGATGAATTTTGAAATGATTACTCAGATGAATCATCGAATGGCTTAATCGAATACACTGACGACAAAAACTCAACAATCCAGGATAATTAAAAGTTTTTCTTCGAGTTTATGAATTTTTATAACGACTTCGGATTGCGTTTCAAAAACATCTAAATTTTCGTTATGTAATTTTTTTAAGTTATTACTTAAGTAAGCTCATTTAAATATGTTATAAAACTTATCTATTTACTTTTTTGTTAAATTTTACTATTATTGTTTGAACTTCATTTGTTTTTATATTTAAGATTTTATTGGACTAAATTCAACTGACACCACACACAGTGGACCAACCATAAGGAAAGCTGATCATGAAGGTGTAGTTGCCTTCAAAAACAGCTAGTTGTTCCGTTCTTCTATGTGGTTGTCAGAATAGTTGAAATTAAATGTGGTGTAATTTGTTCGTTATAAATTATTACATGTAATTTTTCTTACAAAGTGATACGAACTTATCATTTATATTTTTATTTTGCTATATACCAACAGCTAATAATTGTTTGTTTTTTTATTTGTGAAAGATCTAGTCAATATTTTTCACTACTGGACGGTCAAAATAAACCTAAAAATATTAATTATTAGCCAATATTTGAGTATTCTTATTAATATTTTTTTAGTGTAATAAAACAATAATTATGAAAAAAAGTATGAAAACATCAACACATGTTCTATTCAAAATGAATTGGTTTGCTACAATAAACTTGCAATATGGTTTTATTTTACGAATTTAACATTCCAAGTTTAGCTGCATATTTGCTATGTAGTTTGTTTTTAATTCAATGCCTTATTCGCCTCCAAAAATATTGAAAATCAAATATAAGATTTTAAAAAATGTTGAACAAAATATTGCATGAAATGCCATGTTGCACAAAATTAATACACAATAATTTTTGATGGTAAGCAACATGTGCACGTAGCAAATATTTTAAACACGTTGCTGTAGTAAAAGCATTGAATGTGCAAACATTCATATATGCACAAAAAGATAAATATGTATATTTTGGATATGTATGTATGTGTAGATACACGTTAAAGTATACATAGTTATTTTGAGTTACTAGTGTATTCATGGAAATTATTTATGCAATCCGCATACATTTTGTTGTGTAAAACCAAAAAAACCATGGCAAACATTGATCATTATAATAGTGTTGTTTATATGTGTGAAAGTGTAGATTAACTTATTTTAGCCTCTACGATGCATGCATACATTTTTCATTGAATTTTATTTCTAATTTATAGCACATTCAGAAAATGTATGGTAAATTTTTCAAAGGCTTCTTGAAATAGTTGCTTTAATTTCTTTGGTTTTAGAAAACAAATTTAATTCAAGCTCTCTGCTATCTATCAAACGTACATATATTCAATGCATGTATGTATGCAGGCAAGATAATCATGGGTTGCGATTCTGCATGCCATTTGATATCTAGAGACATATGTTCCTCATGTGGCCTTTCAAATAACTAATTCAGACTTAACACCTATTTGTTTAAGACCTTTTCAGGGAAGTAGAACTGACACAAAACCAGTCACGCGACCGGTCCCCAATTCATAGGCACCCGTCCGGTTTCTAATACTCCACACTGGGTAAAATGGGATGGGGTAAATTGATACTTTTTGTGCACCTTGTGACTTGTTTCTGAAATACCTTATAGGGAACTGTTCGGTGTAGAATAATATAATTTATATATAAATGAAAACTTTAATACAATTTTATTGTTAAAAATGCAATTATATTTTATTTTTAATCAGAAATATTTTGGCGATTCGAGGTGATAACCTCCGGCATGATAGGCTTGCATACTACCCACTAGACCACAAATTATAAATACCCAGTAAAAAAAGAGACTCCAAAAAAGTCATGAAAATTAAGAGTTTACGATGCGGAAGTAGTGCAAATTTCGATCCGATCTAATGATTTTTACATAGGGTTGTCATTGCAAGAAGTTCTCTTTTTTGATGCCTGGTCACTGAATTGGAAGCGATATTAAGAAAAATTCCCTTTTTTGTGTTCTATGATAATATTTGCATCTAGGAAAAATGGTATATAGTTGCCTTTTTTAACAATTCTTTTCTTTTTATACGAATTTAAGCCCGAAACAGTGGTTTCATGTAAATTTAATCACATAAATTTTAAATTGTAGACTAAAAATAGTTCATAAATTTCTTTAAAAAAATTAAATTTTTTTTAAATTCTGGTGAGTATTTTCCAACACTATTGAGGAGTTACAAGGTTTTGTGTGACTAAAATAAGCTTCTAGATGGTTTTTTGCTCACTCTCGGCAAATTAAAAATATAGATTTTTTGGAAGCAATGAAAATGTAGTTCCACTAGAATAACTTCCATTTTTTTCACTGGATATCATTTTATTTTAGGCTAATATCTATGTATAGTTATGGGACTAGTTCCAGTATCTCAATGGAGGGAACAATTATCATTATATATATACTATTTGTAAGGTCCTGGATTCAACCACATCAAACATGTTCAGTGCCGCTTAATACAATACTAGGCCGAGTCTTTATTAAATTAATTAAAAATAAAGACAGTACATTACAAAAACGGTAAATATGTAACCATTTATAAGACATGTATT
Source organism: Tachina fera (assembly GCA_905220375.1). NCBI lineage: Eukaryota > Metazoa > Arthropoda > Insecta > Diptera > Tachinidae > Tachina > Tachina fera. Next base: position 44,799,137 of record LR999965.1, on the reverse strand, counting down.
TTTTTCACCATATATTATTCCCTACTGCCATTTTTTCAAGTCATAAGATAAGTAGATTTAAATAAATTGTCACCAAATTTTTTGCACGGAGGTTAACATAAGAAATCTTGGTGCTTTTCTAATATATTAATATACGCATTAAGTGGTACTTTTAAAGCAGAGAAAAATTAGTTCCGGAATAATTAGTTCCAAAATTTTTTTCACTAAGATGTAAAATTTTAAAGGGCAAGATTATTAAATTGCAAGATCTCAAACTATAGACAACCTTTTGTAAGAATCGGCTTGATACAAATACGTACAATATTATGTTAAATTTGAGTAAGTGCCACACCCACAGTAACACGCTGCCTGCCTTGAGCAATGTAAAATTTTTTCCGGATATTAGTAAACTTTCTTTGGAAGTGGCCTAGTATAAGCAAAAGGGCTCATGAGAACGTGCATGAGCACATTTTAGGGCATACAATTACATAATTACATTGTACATATGTATATTTAGAAAGTTTTAATTTTTGATTTAATTTTTTCATTGTAGCTACACAGAAAGAACATATTGGTTAAAAATCTGCCTGAGCAATATAAATTGAAGTATGTATTTTAATGGTCCACAATTGCTATCAATCGTCAGTTATAGAATATTTCTATAATTATAAACTAAAAACACAGCAACAATAACAGAAAAGCTACCCTTTTTATAAAATTTTAATAAATATAATTGACTTTATTCATTTCTAATAACCACTGTTACCTTTTTTAGCCTATAAAAATGCTTTTTCGTGGACTCGAAGACTTGCAAATGAATACAAGACCCCATGTACTAATTGGGGTTAAGAATGATACAAAATTGTATTTACAAATACACTTAAACTAATTTTATTAAGATCTTAAATAAACAAATACAGTTTAAATGACTTAAATATTTTCAACTGGTTACCAGTGCGTCTTCCTCGCTGTTTTATCTGCACATCCCTTAAACTGGCTGCGCTAGTGTTCCGTATTACCTCTTTGTCTGCTGCTCGTCAAACACGAGACTCATTCTGCCGACACTCATCGTTGATACACCAATAACAACTCTCTGGTCGACACTCATAGTTTATACAACAATAAAAATACTAGCTGGCTTTACTTTCGCACTCTTACACATGTCTATAAGCTTCTTTGTTTCCTTTACTCTTTACTTTAGTCGACACGATAGACTCAACAATAATTTCAATTCAACTACAGACAGCGTGACCGTTTGACCGACTAAAGTAGCAAGTTGCCACTTTTTCGACTGCCTTGCCACTTTTTTATCTGCCTTGCCACTTTTTGTCTCCCTTTTTGTAGAGTCAATTATATAAAAATACATTAAAAATAAAAAATTTAGTGTAGTTTTCTCGTTTTATAATATTTTTGCCCCTTTTTTGAGATAAATCCCCTTTTGGTGCCACTTGTTGAAAAATGTCATCGGTCACCCTGACTACAGACTTTAACTATCACTATAGACTGTCACCATAATCCTCATATAATAAGCAAACCACAATGGATGTATTGATGAGTATTTAAAAGCGATGTCGCCAAGACTTCTTGTTTGTAACAAACACTCAAAAGAAAAAGTGTCTTCACTTTTAATGCATGTATACTTGTTATTTTGCATGTCGCACATAGATGTAGATTTTAAAATATATTTTTGTGTTTAAGGGCGGTTTTAAAGCAAGGGCACATAACTTCTGTTAATGCATTTGTGCGTTTGTATGAGCACAAAAAAATTAAATAGCATACACACCACAATGCATGAAGTTTGTACACACGCCCTTGCGTAGAAAGAAAGCATTGCTCTCCAGTATTAGTTTTTGAAGACTTGGTTAAAGTTAAGCATTTGAAAAATCCCTTTTGTCTTGAAAATTCTTTCAAATGGTCTTTTGCAGGGGTCCATGGGACAGCATTTATTTTACTAAAAAATGCATTAGATACTTTATACCTTTTGTATATAGAAGCAAAAGGTGTCGACAGATTTTTAATTGCATCAATTGTGTTGATGCTAAGAAAATTAATTGTAGTTTATATCTATATTTATAGCTTATAGGTTTAGCCCATCTCTGCAGAGGTGGTAGTACTCTGTCGATTAGGTAAGCGCTCTGTTTGCTTCCTTAACTTAACCTACTTGTATATCAAATCTCTGTAGCTAAAGTGGGATTGTCTCGTAACACTGTACACTCAACTGTGCACTTTTAACACCTTTAAAACATCTTTAAAAGCTTTCATTTTAAAATGCCTCTATGGGGTGCCCTTAAGTTTTATTATTATAAAATTGAGGGGCGAAAAATTGTGTTTTTTCAAAACAGGACAAATGATCTTGTAAACACACCGGCTGGAACTTCGCTTGGCGAAAGTGTTAACACTTGGGAAAAATTTTTATACTAACGTACTAAGTGTAAACTCACGCCTTTCTGTTTATATATTGGTCTTAAAAACTTGGGTTTACTAAAAACAAAATGTGTAAACTAAAATACATGATTACATATCGCTCATTAGCTAAAACAACGTCACAACTCAAAAAAACTAGTTTGCAAAAAATGAATTTAAAAAGAAAATATTATTTTTCTCTCAAGAGTTGAGTATACAAAACTTTAATACAATATGCATAACAATATGAGGAATAATTTTGCATCACAAAAAAAATTGGATTTTAGAGTTATGACGTTGTTTAAGTAAATATATACTATCAATCAAACATTGATTGATTATAATATTGATAGATTTTATTTAAATTCCCACATTGCGAAAATAAACAAATCAAAATAACTTGTCGGACAATCCAATAAACATTATCACTTATTTAAACAAATAAAAGCCACACTCAAATCCCCACAGATACGTGCCTCCTCCAAATTTATTCACATACATACATATGTATGCATGTATGTACATTGAGAGGGAAATAAAAACACCATACATGCTTAAGGGAATAACCAAAAGAATGCTCACCCGATATGTTTTTGTCATAAAAACTGTCACTTGCATGTGTATGCTCTAACTGAAAAATTTCAGAAATATGAACCGTACCAGAGACAAATATGCAGGTATAATACTCGTATATTCGTGCAGGAAAATCCAAATGTGTGAACATCATTTATATGTATATAAAAGTACATTTACAAAGTTGCTGCTACATTTAAGTAAAAGTGTGTTGTTTTTCTTTTTGTAGCATAAATAAAAAAAAATAAAGTATAATCTTAACTCTTGGTATCCCTCAAGAGGCAATAATGAAACTGTGCTTTTGAGTCTTTCTCAAGAAAACAATTTATGGAAAAAAATATTAACCCGTAAATATTTTTTTATTAAAAAAATTCTTTGTAGGACATGCACATATTTTTTTACACTATTTTTAAATGCTGAAGGTTTAGTAACGTTTAGTTATTGCCCTTACTTGTTTAGCTGACACAAAAGGGAAAACTACTATAAAACATAAATAAATTGCAAGCCTTTGTGCATCATGCCTTGAAAATAACCACGCATGATGTCTTTTACGGTTAAGGAGAAAACAAACTGAATATTAGATATTTTACAAAGAGAATGCACGTGCTGGCATGTTTGTGTTTTAATGGAGAGGGCAATAACAGTATATTTTGCAACAGCCAGGACACAGTCATCAAAGCAAAAGGGAATTTACAAACAAACAAAAAACTATCATGAGGTGACCATAGCAGCGAAATTATTGTATTTTTGAGGTATTTCAGTTTTTGTTTAGTAGTCACTGCATAAAAACGTTAAATACCTTTCGACCACTGGCCCAAAGTCCGAAAGAAATAGTTACTTTTGCATATGCATAGTTAGCCTTCAAATAAGGAACTAACATAGAATTACTCATGTTGCGACTCACCAAATAAAATTATGGAATATTTTAATGAAGTTTGTGTGGAAATATGTCAAGAAAATATTTAGAAATATATTTTTAAATTTTCAAAAAAGAACTTTCGTATTCAGAGAGCGACAGCTTAATGAGGAAACCAAGTTGCATTTACTAAAAACTTAATTTAAGTCTTCGTTGTAATCTTATCTCTGCCAATCAGTAAAAGCTTATCCTCACAAAAACATAAATGTGAAAAAAGACCAAGTTCCTATCCAAACTTTCGGCCATTAAAAGTAGTGAGATATAAACTTTTACCAAGCTCTTTCTTGCACAATACATATCGCTATAATCTGCCATGCATTTTATAAATGTGAAATCGTCAGGATTGCATACTATATCTAGGCTGCCTGCTTACTTGCACTTAAAAAAAGACATGTTCTATTATTAAGAAATCTTTTTTCATAAATTCAAGTAAAAAAAATTTCTAAGTTTAAATAAGTTTTTTCTTAAGCAAATTTTTACAAAAATCTAGTAAAAATTACTTAATATAAGTAAAAAATAAAAAGTTCATATCCTCAAAAATAGTTCATAAAAATACACAATAAATTTCTCACATTTCAGGAAATATTTATTGACTTAAACGAAATATTTACTAAGAGTAGGAAAATTGTTATAAACTGAAGGAAATGTTATATTAAGGACTAGTCAATTTCATCTTAAATCAAATAATAAACTTTAGGAAATGAATTACTCCTGATTAGTTCATGAAATTTGACTTACTTAAAAGATGTAAAAAGGTATACTAAATTTTAGGGAAATATTTCCCAGTTTTATGTATTTTTTCTTCGAATTCGAATGGAATTCATTATTGATTTGCATTTAGCAAAAAATCTAAGTAACTTTTTCATATTTTCGAGGAATATTTGAACTTGAAATTTATTTTTTTGTAAATAAAATAAAATTTTAAAACTCAATAATTTTAATGCTTATGATGGTGAATTATGTATGGTGAATTATAATTAAGAATATAACATGAAAATATAAAAAAAACATACCATGTGGTATAGAATTTAATTAAAAATAAAAATAAGTACCAGAATTAAAGACAAAAAAATTAGAAAATTTACTAAATTTGAGATCAAAGACGAAAAATTTTTTTTTGCAAAGCTCAGAATTTTATGGGAAAATTTTATTTAATTTTAAGAAAATTTTACTAAACTATGAAAATATAATTACTATAAACTAGTTCATTAATGAACTAGAAATTTGGTAAATATTTTACTGGTTTTGAGTAAAAACAGCTTTGGCGCCATACGACAACTTTTTTTACTCAAATTTAGAAAAATTTTCCTAAGTTTTAGTTAATTTTTTTTTCGAGTGTGATATAATTTTTTAACATGCAAAGAAGTAAATAAGTATCCTCTATTATATTTTGTATTACAATGATCTTAAGTTTGAGTTTAAAGTGCTTGTTCCCGCCCCTGATTGAAACTTCCGAGTTTTTAAATTTTTCTTAGTGATCTCTGGCCTAGATTTTTTTGTGTATAAAATTTCTGCTCTCCAGTGCAAATTTGAGCTTTAAGGGCATTACCCCGCCCACTATTTTAAGGTCACGATTTTGTTGTGAACAGAGCTTATATTACATGCTAATTTTCTTTCAAAATGTGAAAGACTGAGGGAGATTAAACATAACGCTTACATTTTATGGGAGTGATCACGCCCACTTTTCAAGGTGACAGTTTAAAGTCCTGCATAAGTGCAACTTGTATGCAATGTTTTACTAAAATATTTTGAGTCAAAATCTGTATATAAAATTTTTAATTCTGAATAGTATTAGCGTGGCCCCGCCAAATCTGGCAAAATTTGGTGGCGTTTCAGATTTGTTAGTTGGTTACTCCCCTAGATATAATTCTGTATAAAATTTCAGCTCCGCGCAAATTTTAATTTTTACTTTTTATGGGCGTAGCCCATTTAGCCCCCTGGCTAAAATTTCCGTGTTTTCAGATTTTTTTACTTCATTGCTTACCTACACGTGTAAAAAATTTTAGCTCTATAGCTACAGCGGCGGTGTTTCATCAATTTAATGAGTGTGTCAGTGGTTAGTGGTCAGTGAGCATATCTTAAAATATGCACTTTTTGCATCTCCATATCTCAGGAACCTTTTGTTCTAAAATTTTTAAACTTCGCATATGAAATAACATGGATTTTTTTTTAGTTATGAATACAATTTTAGAATTTTACGACTGCGGGGAACAAAGTTATCGGGGGGTAAAAACAGCTCAAATGGCTTCCTGTAAAGATACAAACTGCGTGCATTTGCCGGAACTTGGCCTGGCGCACTACCGTGCGCCTAGAACTCACACTTAAAATGCTAAGCCTTGTTGACGTAACCGGTAATCTTTTTCTACTCTTTGCACCAAACAAATTTTCGTCACAGGACGCATATGTTTAGAATAATTAATACAATATAAAACAACATAGCACTCATTTTCCATGATTGTAAATGAAAGTTTTATAAATAATGCTGTAAATATTTAGTATTATGAGAAATCCTTAAAAGACTATTTGAAAAATTTCAACGTTTTTTTTAACCCCGGACAGCCCATCTGATTAAAAAAAAAGATTTAATAAACGGTAAGCTAGGTTAGTTTTTCGAATTTCTGGTTTAAAAGTTTTATTAATATCTTCATCGCCATTAAGAAAGCCCAAGTTTTCCACAAATAGCATATAATACAAATTCACACAATGAAACTTTTATTCAAAGCAAAAGTAAAACCTTTTTCTCAAAAAAATCACCATCACAGAAAAATATATAAAATTGTATGTGACATGATAACATTTCTATTTTTTTAGTTTCCTTTTAAAATGAACATCTGCAGCTTTACAATTTCATTTAAAAATAAAACTATTGAATTGTGAAATTAATAACTTTTTAATGCAAGTTTTTCGAAAAACGGTTGCCAAATCAAAACTTTATTTGAAATGATTTTGTATTACGGAATAATTCTTAGATTTATTAAAAAACGGTTTTGACGAATAGTGCTTAAACTTAAATAAATCATCACTCTACGAGTCGTGGGTTCGATTTCCACCAAATCTCTTTCTTAATAAGCTCATGCACGACTTGTTATTGCATTTGTATTATTTTATATAATAAATAATGGACCTTATCATTACTAGCGTATTTTCATTTTGGACTATGAAATTTTAATCCTAGATTGAAGCAAAAACCTATTACAAGTTAAAATTATTTAAAAAAATGATCATGTCAAAATTTTTAAAATAATAAATTGAGTTCATTACTCATAAATATTTATAAGAAAGTTTGTTTATTGTTTATTTTCTCCTCAGAAAAAAATCTTAGGCTTAAATCTAGATTACATTTATGTATGTAACCTCTTCTGGAGATAAAATTTTCAGGGAAATCAAGCTTCTCACTAGCATCCTGGGATCCTGGTACCTGTGACAGGGCTGTAGATTAATTGCAAAAATAAAATCATTAGAGAAAAAACTGCTTAGCACACTTTCTATGATTCTTGGTAATGCTAATCACCAAGATTTTGATTTGTTTAATGATTCATCGTTCCCTTCAAACTTTTTGATCCTTTTGTTTAATGAGAGGTATAGTTCTCATATCATTGGCAGAATTTTTAACGCTTTGAAGTGGCCAAATTGGAAAAACTCTTGCTTATGAAATTAAAAAAACTCTTTCTTGCTTATGAAATTCACAGTACGGCTTCTAGACATATTGCAAAGCAACGAAAATCCTAAGAGCCATGCTACTACTTAACATATCCAGAGCGCTTTTTAAATTTGTTATAATTTTGCAGTAATTTATTTAAAAATTTTTCGAATAAAATTTTTTTAAAAATTTTTCGAATTAAATTGAATACCCCTATTCATTCTAATATGACTTAAAAATATAAGTATTTTAAAGGGTGTCATTGGCTGAAATAGTTAGCACGTTGACTACAAAACCGAAGGTGCCGGGTTGAGGCCCGGTCTCCGACAAACATTAAACAATAACAATACCATGCATTTTTTGTTGTGCATTAGTGTCGCTTTGTATAATTTTTTTTTATGAAATTTAAAGTGATGAAGGCATAGAAACACTGGTTAATGAGCTACACCGACTTTGGCAAATAATAATCCTAAAGTGACATCACAGCGCCCTCCGTCGGTATTGTGTAGCAAAATCATAGGCAAACTAAAGTAACAAATAAAATGGCTATTAAGCACAGTTTTAAAATTTAATACGCTTTATTTGACACCAGAAGCGCTGCAACACTGCATTATAAAAAACGTCCAAAAATTTAGAAGCTTTCCTTTATTTCTTCCTGCACCATCTGTTTTCTCTATGACTATCCCTTTCCTAAAGAAGGGAGCACCTAGTAATAGTAGTAGGAATTCATTGCCTGAGTGTAAATTATCTCGAATAAAAATATCACATTGAACATAATGTACGTATCGTCGGCTTACAGTGAAAATCTACTAAATAAAAATCGACTGGCTAAAATATTTGGTTCAATTTGAAACACTACATGTCTTAATAACAAATGTTTTATGCTGCATTCTTAAGTCTAACTGTATTATTCTTGGTTGAAGTGAGTTAGCAGTTTTACACTCTAATGGCACTTTTCACAATGTCCGATTAAAAATTAATTAGAACTTTAACTCCCAGTTAGCCAAAAATGTTTTTCACAATGTATGATTAGTACTTAACCGACACCACTTAGCAGAAAAGTTGTTGTTAAATATAAAAGAAAGAAATTTGCCGGTTAAGACACTAATCGAAACCCAAAATAAATAAAATGGATGGGATTATGCACCAAAATTCATATTACGGCAATTTTTTAGTTTTATAGCTTCATATGTATGGCAGAAAAACATGTGTATTTGTAATTGCTGAAACTTATATTCTATATCTAATGCTTATGAGCCCTGATGTAATCATATGTGAATACATACGTAAATATGTATGTATGTATGTGTTTATCTTTTAAATTTTCAACTTTTTTTGACAGACTGCTTTATACTTTTTCTTTTGTGAACGCCTTTTTTGTAAACAAACTGATGGTATTGCCATACTTTCTACAAAATTCATCTGTTAAGTAACCATAAGATGGTGAAACGTAAAATAATAAGGCCTTGGTTAATAGGTTCCTCTTAACCGAAGCATCAGTTAGCTAATATTCTGTTAAAAATAAAATAATTGGACATTGTGAAAGTGGCCGTAAGCCAACTGTATCCCAAATATTACTTTTTTCCTTCTTGCAGAATAATTTTTCAGAGAATTACTTAATTAATCAATATTTCTTTCCCATTGAAAAAAAAATGGAAGTCATTCTAGTGGAACTACATTTTCACTGCTTCCAAGAAATCGATATTTTTAATTTGCCGGGGGTGAGCTAAAAACCATATAGAAGCTTGTTTTAGTCATACGAAACCTTGTAACTCCTCCATAGTGTTAGAAAATACTCACCAGGATTTAAAAAAAATTATTTTTTTAAAAGAAATTTATGAACTAATTTTAGTCTAAAATTTAAAAGTTATTGGCTTAAATTTACATGAAAACACTGTTTCGGGTTTAAATTTGTATAAAAAGAAACGAATAGTTAAAATATGTAACGATTTACCATTTTTCCTAGATGAAAATATTATCATAGAACACAAAAAAGGGAATTTTTCTTAATATCGCTTCCAATTCAGTGACCAGGCATCGAAAAAGAGAACTTCTTGCAATGGCAACCCTATGTAAAAATCATTAGATCCGATCGAAATTTTCACTACTTCTAGATCGCAAACTCTACATTTTCATGACTTTTTTGGAGTCTCTTTTTTTGCTGGGTTATTATACAATATATAGTTGTCAATTTGAATTAACCTTACTCGTTATACAATATAAATAAATGTGTTCGTACATGTATTGATAATTATAGTTATTGTTGAATTTTTAACAAAAAATATTTACATGTAAATAACATAAAATCATCCTGCTAAATTGCACATCTCTCTCTTCCTCTCTCTCTCTCTCTCACTGTCTCTATTTCTTACACAAACTATATTCATTTAAATATTGAATGCACTTCATAATTATGCAGCAATCCTTTTTTAAATTAATTAAATATGTGTAAATAATAAATAGTCATTGTGATATTGTTTACATTATTTTGATTTATTTTCGATACCAGAAAAAATGTACGAGCTTATATTACAATATGGTGTAATTGTAAAATTTTAATTAACAAAAATTTAACAATCAATTTCACTCGTAGACAGTATTATATTATTCCATTGTAATACATATGTTTATGTGTACACCTAAAGCCTGATTGAGCAGAGGACAAAGATGATGAAAATGGGGTAGTATTTTCACAAATATCCTGTTTCTCTGAGGCGAACAACAAGTGCCATGTGCATCAAAAGCTTTTTTCATAAACGTGCAATAAATTATTATTATTCTATTTTATTTTATATATTCTTAAGAGTATGTCTTTTATATAGTCCAGTTCCAAGAAAATTTTTAATAATATTTGTTTTATTTGTTATACATTTGATGGAGTTTTAAAAAGACATACACATGGACACCTTATATAAAGATTTTACTTTCAACCATATTCCATCGAGTTGTGGGAGAAACACAAATTGCATGTTGGTCAGCAAGCAATTGCTATTAATTAATTGAAGTGCTCGCAATCAAAATGTAAACATGCATATGCCACTTTTTTATATAAAAAAATCATATTTAGACGAGCATATCAACATAAATACTTCTGTTTGAAAAAGTGTATTTAATTTTTATAAACACCAAACAGTTTTTATTACTTGCACTCAAAGATAAGGTCAAAGCATATTCATTAATACGAATAAACATATTTCCCGTACGTTTTTAAAGTAACGCAAGTCACGCAACGCAAGGCGTAAGGCAGTGCGTCAGCCCAAAGTTTCGGCCAATGCACGCAGTTTGTACTCGTATATTCAAGTGGCCGTTAATATTTTTTTTGATTTATTATATTATGTCCAATGATTTTTGCCACAGCTAGAACATTTTCAGATTTTAGTCATAGGCATTGTGCAAAAAAGAACTTGGTCCAAATTTCTATCTCACTACCTTAAATGCCGGCCATATTTTATATAGAAAGAATAAATAAATAAATAATATCTAAATGGCCAGTGTCACTTGCAAATCGAAGGACCAATTTATCACTTTTCACCAGTGAAAAGAAAACTCATCAACTGCATAATATTGAAATTTTTCACAGTTCTATTGCTATTTTACATAGAATAGGGACTGATGCTACTATTATAATATAAAATTTAAGAAAATTAGGCAAAGAGAAGATGCAGATCTAAGAACTGCCAAGGAGTTTTTGACCGTTTTGTTAAATATCTTTGAAGCGATTAAGGAAAACATCTGAAATTTGAACAGTGTCACGATAATTTATATGTTCGAACCCTTGCCCGTCGCTGATGAACTTATTAAGCACACTAAATTGTATTTTCGATTCTTAGTTATACTCTGATATATAATTATTTAAAACTTAATTTGAAACGGGCACAGCTGCGAGCATTGCAAGCATGAAAAAAATAGTTTTTTTCTAAAAGCTGCACCAAAAATAAGAGATTTTTAGAAAAAAATAACTTAGCACGAATTGCTTCTGCTTCTTGTGTAACAAATTTTTTCTTAACATTTATAATTTAAATTGAGTTTAATTTTCCTTAAAACAAAGTTGAATATTTATGATTTGAATGGGCTTAAGTTCGTATCGTTTTTTAAGCCACACTACAAGTGATAATTATAATTATAATTATTAATAATTATTAATGAAAAAATAAAATGTGCATAATTAGTAAGGAACAAACGACAATGGGAAGACTGTTGTTAACTTAGAGATGGTAAAATTGAACTTTCATTATAGAGAAGCTTTCAGCAAATTGAAATACGATGAATCAAAACAATTCGCATATTCCATTTTCATAAAAGTTACGTATATAAAACAGAAATCTACATTAACTGATGCCACACACAGTGCACCATACACAAAAGAACGCTGATGATGAAGGTTAAGTGGCCTTCGAAAACGGCTAGCTGTTTCGTTCAACTATGTATTAGTCAGAATATTTACAACTTACTTTAGTGTTATTTGTTCATTAATGATTATCACATATAATTTGGCTTCAAAAGCGTTACGAACCTAAGCCCGTGCAAATCATAAATAAAGAAACAAATGAAATTCGAACAATAATAATTAGAATTAACTTAAAGTTGAATATTTGTTGTATAAAATTGGATAAATTATTCATTCATTCGTTTATTCATTTATTCCACGTCTTGAATTTCTAAAAAAATGTACAAATTTGCATGTAAATAGAAATTTCAACTTGGCATGTTTTTAAAATCTAAATAACAATAATGTTATGATCCCCACTTTACTCCAAATTGATTTAATTTTTTATTGATCCCTACAATACATTTCCTTTTGATCTTTTTAACTATTCAATGTTATTTATCTCTATTTGTATTTAACACATTGAGGAGCCAATGTAAAAAACTTACATCTTGCCTGCTAAGCAAGTTCGCCCAGTTTAGACCACTTTTTCACTACTTCCTACAAATCTCATATTTTATTCACTGAACTCACATTTTATTTATTATGGTGAAGCTTAAGTAAGAATCTCTTGTGCAGCAATAAATTTTATTTTTATTGTGACCCTTGAATTTTCATTTACCTTTGGTTTTATTTTTAATCTGTTTTTTCTTGTTGTAATCCTTTTCAGATAAAAAAGGATGTAAGGGTTTTGTGTTGGTTGAACATTTTACAAAATGTCTTTCAATAAGCTTGTATATTCTCATATGATTTAAATTTTATTTTTGCTGCTGAAATATTTAAATCCTATAAAAATAACACATTTAGATTGAACAGGACATATAATAAATTATGCTATATTAAATTGATGACAAGTTTAAGTGAAGAAAAACTGTTGCTTAATTCCGAGCACAAAAACAATTTCAATAAAAAAAATTTTTAATTTTTCACTTGCTTTACAATATTTCTTGGAAAAGTAGGGTACAGTTAGAAATACAAATTGAATTTGTTATACCCATTTAACTTAACTTGGAAAAATGGTAATGTTATGGATTACAACGTGTCTGGAACTGGTTTTTGATAAGCCTCAAAAAATATAATACAAAACTGTTTACATATAAATTATTACTGTATGTTTGACAGACATAGTTTTTTTACCTCTTCGTTTTTGCAATATAATTTTTTTCGTACAACTTTTAATATAAAATTATTAACTCTTTTTATCATTAAAATAAATACTTGAAGTCTGTAAAATATGCCAGTCTATTTACATAAATGGAAATAAGTGGCGAAGTAAGCATTTCAATAAATAATGAAGAATCAACAATTGCGGAGTTTAAAAATATTAAATAAGTCCAAGATTTCCTTCTCGACCAAATATTACAAAAAACTTTTTATTTTGAGTTTTTAGTAAATTAAGTCAGCTACCCAGCTGACTTAGTTGTTGTTAGTTGAAGACCGTTTTAGGGGTACAAGTGTAATGAAAAAAGGACTTTGTTAGATGTGTTGTGTTGAATTTAGAAACGGATTTTTCTTTTGTATATTAAAAGGGATTTATTAAACAGTTGTGCCAACTAAAAATTTTAAGCCTGGAGGGTCCCGTGGGAATCGCAGGTATGACTCTAACTTTTGACTGCTAAAATAGAAGACTATAATTACAACTAACTAATTACCACTGACTAATTACAACTGCCCTCACTAACTAATTACAACTGTCTTCAACTAACAAACTACAACTCCTCCAACTAACAAACTACAACTCCTCATTTGGTTTCTTCACATGAACTATTTATACAAAACTTAATCATAATTTAATATATTAATATTATGCTTAATAGTTAATATTATTATGCTTACTTGCTAACGTACTTAATATTATTAAGCTTTGGACCCAATTACGAAATATCGCTATTGCACAATTTGTCAACGCAAAGAATTTAACAAACAACCAAGTGAATGAACTGGTTGTTGCTGCGTTAACAAATTAGTGCAATGTACGGGTACGAGGGTTGTTCAATTCTGATTCACAACAGATGTTTGGTCTGTAAAAGTCTGTGTTTGTTTCTTAGGGCCAATTTCAACAACTCTATTTAAATATCAATTCATATTTAAATGTAGATTTTCATGAATTTTTTTATGGAAAAATGACTTTTAAATATGAATTGATATTTAAATAAGTTGTTGAAATTGGCTCTTAGAAGCGCAGATTTGAAGATCCGCTTACAAATACACGATAATACTGGGTTTTTTCTCTTTTCGTTATTCTTTGATTTCTTTGCTGCCACCAAAAGAATTCTTTTTGATATTTGATCTATCAAGTGTTGGCAGTCGTGCAGTAAAGTCGTGTGAAAAGTTAAAGTAAAGATTAAAAGAAAAAATTCGAAGTAAAGATTTTATTAAAGATTATTAAAGATTTTATCGGGTAAAATAATAAATGATCAAAGAAAAGAAAATTAATTCAACATAAAAGTTATTTTTTCTTACTTTACCATTACTACATTGGCTGACTTTTTTTCAGCTTCAAATTGTAGATATAAAGGGTACATACTCTAGAATAGAGTGTTGCCACACACCACTGCACCCGGTCAAAAAAATACTTGTGTGGCAACACTCTATTCTTGAATAGCTGTTGTTGTTATTTACATTTATTTTCTTTTTACATACTCTTTATATCTACAATTTGAAGCTGAAAAAAAGTCAGCCAATGTAGTAATGGTAAAGTAAGAAAATAAAAAACATGTTGATTATTGAATTCTTGTTTCAACTTTGTTATTTCTTGTTGAGCTTCTTATTTGTTTAAATGAAAGTTTATAATATAATAACTCTAGTTGTTCTAAGAAGTTTTGGGTAAAGGTTCCCTGATGATCTGCATTAGCAACAGTAAAATGCGCATAGGATCCAGCTAAACCCCTCAATAATCAATTTCAATGTATTTTATTAAACAAATATTTTACTGAATAAGTAAAATAATAATTTTGGGATTATTAGTGCGTTAACAAATTTTAAACTTAAATTGTAAAAATTCCTAATAAAAAACAATAAAAGTTATTTACTTAATAATATTTTAAACTGTGCTAAATAAACTTATTCAAAAAAAGGGTTAAAAAAATTTTTATTAAATAAAAAAATATTTTTTAATATATTAAACTCAAGTGAAATTGTGTACAAGTTTTTTATTCCAACGAATGCAAAACATTTTGGTAATTTTCTGTGTTGTTTAATTGCCATTACATTTCTGTTAAACCAAACTCCAATTTGGATTTATCTTGGCTGTTTGCGTTTTAATTAACCTAAAGAAATTAAACATATTTTTGGTAAAAAAAAGAAGAAAACTAAAAACAAAAAATACAGATATTTTAAACTATAAAATATTGCAAAATTAGTTAGAAGTAATATCCCACCAGGTTTTTCTAGTTGAAAACTAAACTGCTGTAAAACAGTGTGAGAGAAAGATCAGTCAGTGAATCCCATTCCATTTGTATACGGCTATTAAATATTGTTATCCTGAAACACGAAGCTGAATTTGGAATAACCAGACAACTCCCAACGACATCCCATCATATCTAGCTTTAAGTCATACAACTTGTACAAACCATATACATACCACCCTTATCTTTGCCCAACCCTCGTGTGCCCTGCACATTGTAATTAACTTAACAATTTTTCATGACAAGAAAATAATTCTTTCTTATAAGTTTTTTTTAACCTTACAAAGATCTTACATTTTTTAATCGTATTTTTATGGCACTAAGATGCATAACTTTGTATTTAAACAATACAAGAGAGTAATGTTAATGGTAAACTGTGAAAAACAGGTTCTAAAAAATTAATATATTGCAACGTTTTTCGCGCCTTTGCAGCAGTTAATTGTAAATCTCTATTATACTTATTAATCAAGAAAGCAAAATTGCGCAAGTCCGTGTTTCTATTTTGTGCTTGTGACGTAACATAGAATTCTTGTTGTATACAAAGTACATATATTTGTGTGTGGAATGTACTCTAAACACGAGTGTATTTTATAATGACGTAAATAAGTAGGAAATTTTTTTTGTACGTCTGAGCACGCAATCTTGTTTTTCTTTTGGCTTCATAGATTTAGTGCTTCCTATAACAATATTTTTATATTTTTAAATATAATACTTCTAAATTTTTCATAAAACTACTGATGTTCGCAAAATCTTAAATATAAGTTACAACGGAAGGAACATCTAAAATTAAGATTGCAAAAATATGCATCAGTTGTCATCATCATTTCATAAATCCATAGTAAATATTTATTATTAAAAACTTTCTGTTATGCAGTTGTATTTTTAAGCACAAAAATAAATGTTTCTTTAGTCAGTACACATAATTTCCTGCCACCTCAATATAAACTAAAAGCAACTTTATACGACTATCTTTAAGATGACTTTATTAAAATCCAAAGAAATAAATGACCGAAGAGATTGCAAAAACTAAACTTTAAATCGATTTAAACACAACCAACTTAACAGACGGATATAAAACAGGAAATAGAAAAATATACTACCAATGACAAATATTAAATAAACATACACAAAATGTATTTATAACACTGTGTCAGCATAGCACTTGTGAAAACGTTACTTGTCTATGGGCAATAATAGGAAACGATGTTACGAAGAAAAAGTGAAGTAGATTTGATACAAAAGAATATTTTGGAAAGACAGAGTTTTACACAGAAAATCACAAGTAATTGGCTTTTTTATTTATTTATACATTAAGTGTATCTTATTTAATACATCATAAGTAATAGTTAATAGAATCCTTCAAGAAATTATAACGATAAACAACGTAAATAAGAATTCTCGTGGTACCTTCATAGCGAACAGTCGATTAGCGGAATTTAAAAAAAAAACATATTCGTAGTACATATTATTCGTAATAGGTATATACTGACTTTAATAAATAAACTTTATTGCTTTGCTAATATTTTTTACATAATAGAAATAACAAAAACAAAAAAAAATAAATTCAGTAAAGTGCGAGTTTGACCCGCGCACAAACGGTTCCGTACGGACACTAGATATGTAATTAAATACGAACTTTAGCCCATATAAAATATAGTTTTTGCATTTTTTTTCGTTTTTGACGTTTTTTTTAATTTTTGCGATTTTTTTATTTTGGCGATTTTTTTTATTTTAGCGATTTTTTTCAATTTGGGAGATTTTTTCACATAGGCGATTTATTTGGTTTTGGCGGTTTGTTCGGTTTTTTGGAGTTTTATTAATTTTGGCATTTTTTTTAGTTTTTACACTTTTTTTCTCGTTTTGGCGATTTTTTTCGGTTTTTGGCGTTTTTTCAATTTGGCGATATTTTTTCATTTGGGCGATATTTTTTTATAATAACATTTATTTGGTTATTGGCGGCTTTTTCGCATTTTGGCGATTTTTTTCGGTTTTTGTCACTTTTTTTCATTTTTGCGACTTATTTTAGTGTTGGGAATTTTTTTTATTTTGGCGATTTTTTTTTTTGCTTGACGATTTTGTAATTTTCGGATTTTTTTGTTTTACCGTTTTTGAAAATTTCAAGAGTTTACCTCTTACGGTTTCCAAAATATAGCAAGTTGTCAAAATTACATAGTAAAAATTGCATTAACTGATAGACCACCCTGTAATGTTAAATTTTATAAATTTTAGTGTTAATTGTTGTGGTCTATATAAAAATACACTAGTTTTACAAATTTCAAAAGTCAATATACATATGTACATACGATTGTATGTATATTACATGGGATTTTAAAATTTTTCGTTGCTCGTTTTGGAACACCCTTTAATTTTTAGAGAAAATAGCATGTGACGTACAGACGGACAGCGTAGCGAAAACAATAGGGTTCTTTTTTTCACCTTTGGTGTACGGAACCCTAAAAACATAAACAAAGTGACATTGAGGAATACTCTATACGAGTACCCCAAAAAAACAAAACAATCATAAATTACAAAAAAACCGCAAAGAAAAATAAAAAAACACAAATAAAGTGCCCTTGAGGAATACTCAATAAGGTAAAGAATGTATCTAACATAATAAACAGAGAAAAGGTACCCCAACCCCTATTTTGTGTTGAACTGGAGCCGAATGATATACAGTTGAAAAAAACGAGACTCATCCTATTAATAGCCTGAAATACCTTTTATACTGAAAAATCACAGTTGCAGAGCCATAGGAGCGTTCAGGCCCCGTGCAATGTCATAATTCCAAAGAATATGGCCATACAAAAGCTTTCTGCAATTTACCTACAGTGTGTGTTATCTGCGGTGAATTGAAATTAGCGCGTATGTATTACTACCAAAAATTAGGAGATATGTCAAAAAATCACCAAAATCTTTTGAGTGCCTACACTACACAATACAAGTTCATTTTGATTTAAGTTCTTATTCACTTATAAAGTCGTTAAATTTCTCTAATAAATAAAATATTCCAATAAATATGTGTCGCTTACGATAATTCTTATTTTTATTTAAATGTAAACATCTGCGTACGATAAAATCTCAGCAGAATTAATTTTATTTATATTGGGTATTTTTTCATAAATTTGCTCTCGGGCTTTATTTAATTTTTTTTTTGGTTTTATTTTACTTAGGCCTATTTAACTTTCGTATTTGGGCGTTATTTCCTGGGGCCTTATTTTTTAGCGCCACTTCAGTGGCATTTATTCAAATTTTTACAAAATATTGAACTTTTTGGGACTTATTTCACTAGAAGTTTCGTTTCGTTTCGTTTCGTTTTTAATAATATAAATCTCAATTATTGGGAGTTATTTCATTTTAATAAATGGAAGTTATTTCATGTTTCATTGCAAGTTATTTCATTTGATAAATTACTTTAAAAATTAATAATGAATTAAAAACATTCCTTTAAGTTGCGATTTGTTTGGTACACAATAATTTTAAATGTAATAACGGTTGGATTGATAATTTCAAAAAGTGCCATGGTATCGGGTATCGAAAAGTGATTTGAGAAAGTGGAGTAAATTACAACATCAGATCGATCGTTCACAAATGTATGTATTTTTTATATTTAAACCTAATGTATGATAAGTAGGACAGATATCTTGAAGGAAGAATTGCCTACAACATTATTTAATGGAATTATAGCGGCATTAATGGTCACTACAAAACAAAGTTTTTTATACAACTAACAAAATTATATTGAATTAGCTGAGATACATCAGTACCTGTAAGAATAATTAAAAATGTGTCTATAAGGGTGATGAAAATAGTTTAAAATCATAAATTTAATTTAAAACTCACTATTTTACTTTCATGTAAATGTTTCTAAAGCAAAGAAAATGTTGGAGGAAAAATAAAAGAATATCAGCTTGTCAACAACTCTTGAAAAGTTTAATCCACGTACGAAGGGAATTAAAATATGAAAACTTAATGACTGTAAAAGAGAACTGGTTTCTTAAGGAAACAAAGCCTTATGGTATTAATACAAATAATGCTTTCATTAACATTACTACAGTTTTACATAAAAGTTTTACAAGAAATTTAAACAAACAATAGTATTATATTGCAAGGGACCTTTTTTGTTCTGAGAATTTAAGAAAAATCTTATTGGTTTTAATAAGTCTGTGAAAGTTATTGTTATTCCCCGTATTGCTAGTGCATAGACTAGCAACGAACCAACCGAAGTGTAGTGTACATTTTCTAAGCTGATACTTATATTTACAATAAATAATTTTCAGTTATTCAACAGATTTTGCTTTACTAAAACAAAACCTTTTCAAAAGAATTTCGGTATGTTATATTATTTAACGTTTGTTTATTTCTAAAATTATACAAATCTCCATAATTTAAATCTTCTTGATTCCATTTTACCTTTTCTTTACACAAATTTGCACAAGCTATATTTACTTTGCAGCTTACAGCCATTATACTACCTTACGTTGATAAAAAAGTATATCTAAACTTTTATTTAAGTGTTTCATTTATTTTATTTTTCAAACTAATATATTTATATACACTTCAAAAAATTGCTCAGACAGTTTTTAATTTCCCATTCAAATGTAAGAAAAACTTTAATGAAAACTACCCATTTTGTGATAAAAAAAATTACAAATAAAAACTTTTTGCTAAGTTTTTTAAAGGTAAATATAAGCAAAACATAAAGCAAACAAGCCTGAAAATGTTTTAACTTAAGTACAGGTGTTGATAATGAAAAAAAAAACATACAAAACTGGAAAACAAAAACGAGGAATAAAATACAGACATTAATATATTAAAAAACTTTGGTAGGAAAGTATTTTGAGAGCACCATACTGCATTCAACCATTCGTTCACTAATTTTTATTTTTATCTATGTATAAATATGAAAGTGATGTTGGATTAAGGCTTTAATAGATTTATACTCGTGCATAACAAAATATATTTAAACAAGTAATTAGTCAGAAAATATGAAAATAAATCTCTAGTGAAAGCATGCCTTCACTAAAATGTTACTTATAAATTCTTAAAATGTATTGATATGGAAATCAATAAGCAGATTTTATAAGAATTTTGTTTCTAAAGGTTTCCAATTTGTATAAAAAAAATAACGAAAACTCGTTTCAAAAAACGTTTTTTACATACAAAATTTCAAAACGAAAAGAGGGAAATTTAGGAAAAATATGATGTGCTCCACAACTCAAGCAGACTTAAATAACTATTCCAATTCTTCTGGCTACATTCCTTTTTCATATAAAACTAAAAGTCGCTGTGAATTTGTATTTTCTTAAGTTTTAGGTGAAGATTTTAACAGATATTGTAATATTTAGTATAAAACTATAGTACAGGATGCCTGGTGATAAATTTATATTTTTAAGTACGATTATTTCAAAAAGCAATAAACGGTGCGGAGGGAGAGTGGCACCACTGGAATATTCGATTGTGAGGATTTGTTAATCACGATGTTGCAGTGGTCAAGTGATGATCACACGTTCGCTGTGGAGTCATTTTTTTCTTCTTTTTTTTTTAAAACAATCGACGTATGATTATGGAATTCATTTTAACAAATCTGTGAGCTTATCCATTATACTCTTTACACGCGTATTTCCAACAGGATGGGGCGACTACACACACAGTCATTGCTTCAATTAATTTTCTTCGAAAAATTTCCTCAAAAAACCGATTATTCGCTTTGGAAATATCACATGGCTACCAAGGTTGCCCGATCTAACTCTAATGGACTTTTTTATGGGGCTACCTCAAACAGAGGGCTTAGAATGATAATCCCCAATTTTTTGTGGCCTTAAAGGAAAATATTCGTCGAGAAATCAGCTCAATTGAACCAAGTTGAACAGCATGTTAAACTCAACGGAAGACATCTGGATGACATACTATAAAAAAAATAAAATCCACATTTTCATTCTATCATTTAATGCTCTCCATAAGAATTTGTGTCAATTATTACGTTTTTTATTTAAGTTTGTAAATATAAGTCAGCTACCTAGCACCCTGTTTTTAATATTCATTCATAAAGAAATAGTTTCGCTTTATAAAAGCTTTATTAAAAAAATTTTTCATTCAAAATTGTTTCGTAAAGCTTTTGTAAATCAAAAATATGTTCTTTATGAATACGTACCTTTATGTACAGAGAAACTAAAACTACAATTGCAGAAGATTTTACACGAAAATAATCTTTATTTTTTAACGTAGTATCAAAAATAATTACTCCAACACTCTTTTAAACCAAGTAGAAGGTCATGAAAAATGCTTTTCTAAGGTTCAGAATTATGCTTCAATTTACACAACAAATGTTGTAGCAAGTACTCCTCTTTTGGCCTTGGGCCACTGTGTGATGTGAATTATGATAAATACTTTGGTTTAGCTTCCACCAAGTCTCTTTACGACTTTATAAATTGATTGAGTTTGACTTTTATAAAACACCTTCTGGTGATACAAGTAGCTGATTAGGACTTTTAAATGAAATTGTATAGTCTCGATGAGGGCTATTGGCATTTGTCGATATGTCTTAGCTAGACGTAGTAATTGCGGCTAAAATATATGTTTAGAGAAACTGTTCTTCCTAAATCTTCTACACTTGAGAACGATTTTACAGTTTTCAGAAAAAAAAATATCTGAAGATGAGAATATCACTCACTCTCTATGTAGTCTGATATGTAGCGCTAAAAGTTTTTAAAGATCAAAAATCTACGTCGATTGGTAATAAAAATTTAGGTGAAATGTGTTCCCTTTACCCAAAATTGTAATCTCTAATTTTTGCGTTGTTGTGTCAGTATATCATTTTCTAATTTTTTTCACCAGACTGGGTACAGCAATGATTAGTAGGTTGGAGGATTGAAACCCAGATTGTTGGCAACTTGTTAAGGTAATGAGGATCATAAGAAGAGAAATTATTAAATTGAACTTGAGCTTTTTAAACTTATTTCCATAAAAGTAGGTTTTTCAAGTTATACATATTTTCCATTAAAGGAGCGATATGAGTTAATCCATGTGCATTTTTTTTTCTATTTATGTTTCTTTTTTAGGGTTCCGTTCACCAAAGGTGAAAAATGGAACCCTTATGTTTTCGCTACGCTGTCCGTCTGTCCGTCACACGGTATTTTCTCAGGAACCGTAAGAGCTACGGACCTGAAATTTGGACAGAGTATGCAAAACCTTGGCCACTACAACAACAAATACATGAGACTTAAAAATTAAAGGGTGCTCCAAAACGAGCGACGAAAAATGTTAAAATCTCATGTAATATACATACAATTGTATGTACATATGTATATTGACACTTGAAATTTGTAAAATTAGTATATTTTTATATAGACTACAACAATAAACATTAAAATATTAAAAAATTAAAATTAAAGGGTGGTCCATCAGTTAATGCAATTTTGACTATGTAATTTTGACAAATTGCTATATCTTGGAGACCGTAAGAGTTAAACTCTTGAAATTTTCAAAAACGGTAAAACTAAAAAATCCGAAAATTATAAAATCGCCAAACCGAAAAAAATCGCCAAAACCTGAAAAAAGTCGCCAAAAATTTAAAAAAAATCGCCAAATCGAAAAAAATCGACAAAATTAAAAAAAAAATTCTAGCACTAAAATAAATCGCCAAATTCGAAAAAATCGTTTAAATGAAAAAAAATCGCCAATATGAAAAAAACGCCAAAAACCGAAAAAAATCGCCAAAACGCGAAAAATGTGCCAAAACCAAAATAATTGTTTATGTGAAAAAAATCGCCAAAATGAAAAAAAAATCGCCAAAAATTAAAAAAAAAATCGCCAAATTTAAAAAAAAAATCGCCAAAACGTAAAAAATCGCCAAAATTTAAAATAAACGCCAAAAACCGAAAAAAGTCCTCAAAACGAAAAAAAGTGCCAAAACTAAAAATATATATCGGCAAAACCCAAAAAAAATCAACTATATGAAAAAAACGCCAAAATTAAAAAAAATCGCCAAAATAAAAAAATCGCCAAAATAAAAAAAACGCCAAAATAATAAAAATTGCCAAAATTAAAAAAACTTCAAAAACCAAAAAAAAAATCGCCAAAACGTGAAAGAAAGTGCCAAAACTCAGAAAGCGCCACTAAATTCAAAAAAACCCCCAAACTAAAAAAACGCTTAAAACCGAAAAAAACCCAAAAACGAAAAAAATCCCAAAACTATAGTTTATATTGTTCGTATTGAATTACATATCTCGTGCCCGTACGGAACCCTTCGTGCGCGGGTCAAAGTCGCTCTTCACTGAATTTATTTATAATATTTCTAAGTTTGTTATTAAACTAATTGTTTTTCTCATTAAGGAAAAAAATTAACTAACACATATGTTCATATGTATTAACACGTATGTCCATAGATTTAAGATTTCAATATTTATTGCTACTTCTCTTTCGAAGATGCAATAAATAAAAATATGCATTTAAAAAAATATATATACATTTGAGTGGTTTTTTGAAAAAAAAAAACATGTAATCGTTGAAATAAAATTTTTTATTCTTTGCTCGTTCGCATATGCGAACAAAATTCCAAAATTCTTCTATTAGAAGAATTAAAACACTAGTAGCATTCATAGTCTTAGTTTTAAAAAAATAATATTTAAAAAAAATGAGTCAGTACTTTTCTACTTTGGCATACGTATTAGTATTGTGCTTATCAGCTCTTTTGAGTGACCGCTCTTTTCAGCTCAGCTCACTTTACTGAAGTATTTCATTCAGTTCGCTCAGTAGCTCAGTTCATTTGTAGTGAAACATTTTTCATGCATAAAGAAAGAGCAAAAACCGAAACATAAAAAGTGACAGATTTATACAAAATCTGTTCGTGTGTGTGTCATACATTGCAAAACAAGGCAGATGAAGTATAAAAATTAGATAACAGTAAAATGGTTTCATGAGTGGAATTTGTTAATAAATATGTATATAATAGTACATACATATGTATACTTTTTTATGTATGTACTTGTGCGACACAAAAAATTTGCTGAAAAAGCACAAGACTTGTACCGAACTCTTTCATTAGGTCGTTTTAGACACAAACCCACTAAAATTACATAGGTTTGTGTCTAAAACGAGCTGCTGAATAAGTCCACATGATATTTAAATGGGTTTGATTATAGGTTTGTGTCTAAAACGAGCTACTGAAAGTGTTCGATACAAATGTAGAAACCGCTCAGTACTGAGCTGACAGCGCTCAGTGAATTGAACGGCTCACAGCGCTCAGTTAAGTGAATCGTTCAATTGAACTAGGTCGTTCATGAGCTACACAACTCTAATACGTATTAAGGAAACTTAAGATAGTTTGTACTTGACAATTTTTTATCAAATATCTGAGTACTATAGTATAATGACTGAGTTGAATTTTAACCCAAAAGTAAATATTTAAAAAAATTTGTCATGTAAACTAGACCCTGGCATTTAAAAATATACCCACATATAAACAGCAAAACTTAGTTATAATAAAATTTAAATAAAACCTAAAAGTTTTCTTATAAAATTGAGTTCAACATACAAACATATGACAAAACTAACTTGTAGAAGAACAAGCACAAGAATGCATAAAAAAAATCATAAGAACTTTGCTCGCATACATTTCCTGCAGCATTCCGACAGTCATACATGAAATAAACCAAATATATTTGTGATAGTTTTAAAACTGAAAAGGTGGGAATATTTATAAAAGTCGTAAAATTCTAAAGAAATGTTATAGAGTATTCTTGCCTTTTTTTTAGTGACAAAAAAAGTTTTCCATATATGTATGCCACATATGTAAGTGGGTGTAGCAGAAAAAAAATTTTGTATATATATTATGTATTTTATATAAAGATGAAGTTTTATGTGAAAGTTGGCTAGTACTTTACTGTCGATGATTTAAGGTCTATTCTAAAAATTTCCAAATTGGTATAATACAATAAAAAATATTTGGTGTGGTGTTTGCCTTGAGAATGTATATAGATGATTTATGTTTTACGACTTTAACAAATTTACCCCGTGACTTGGTAGATTTATGAAAGAAGTTCGTCTTTGAAAGTATAGGAATTTTATTTTTTGCATAAAATACTTAATTTTTATGAACTTGTGGTCTTCTTAATGAACAAAGTGAGTTCCAACATAAAATATTAGCAGTGATACAAGGTATGCTATTGGTACATGACAGATCTAAGTTTTTTATGGTTTTAGTGTATCTTCAAATAGTGACTTCCAAAATCTTGTATTATTGGACCTGCATCTGTTCAATTGGCTTACAAGCAGCCACCTTGAAGGGATAAAGTGTTCAACAACACGTGTAAATGATGAATTTTTTTAATAAATTTTCAAATTTTGTGTTAATAAAAGACAACAAAGTCAAGTAAAAGATTTGAAAGACCCAGTACTTTTGTTTTTTTTATAAATAGCAAGCTATGAAAATAAGCAATACTACCCTGAAAATAACTTCATAAATTGTTAAAAATAATAGTCTTTAAAGCATTGCAATAGTAATGAAGTACTATTTATTTAGCGCATTAGTTTAGTATGTTACTACACAAAATAATAAGTTTTTTAATATCGTTCTGTAAAACATTCGATTTTTTAACCATTTAAAGGACATAGGGAAAGGATAAATTATATCTGATTTTGATAAATTATATCTGATTAAAATGTAAAATGAAGTAATAAAATGGTAATTTCAGACATTAAATTTTTTCAAATTATACAGAATAGTTACCAAAATATTTCGTCATTTACTTAGGAGATGTTACAGCCGGGGGCACTCATAAGTCTTACTACTGCTTTTATTCAATTGAAAATAAATCTATTTCTAATCTTTATCTAAATTTTTGCATATAAATTGATTCATGAACAATGTTATTAATGTTATTTTAAAAGTTTGAAAGTTTTCGAGACTTGCCTAATTGCACAAAAATCCAACACAAAATAATTCCTAATGGATATGAATGCACGAAAATTTTGTCATAAATTGTGGAACGGATTATCCTTAATTAATAATAATTAATTAATTTCAGTGAACATGTAGAAACATTTATTAGCATCACCATGTAGTTTGTAAATTTCTCTAAGTAAATCAAATAACAATTGGTTATAACTAAAATACTGGTATGCATTTTTGCATTGTGGTAAGCAAAGTTTTTCTGGGCATTATTTAAATAATGCAAAAGTGCTTTATACTATTCCTTCAACTTCTACAACACCGTAAAATTTGTTTTATAAGTTAAGAATAGCAAGGTATTTTACATATTATATGTAAATGTATGTTGTTTGTATTCCTTATTGTCACTTTAAAAAAGGTTTTTGCGCTTGACACTTTATTATTTTTTTTTTTTGCAAAAGAACCAGGAAAGTTTTATTTGTTTTTAAATTAAATACCTTGACGTTTTTGATATGTATGTGTTGTTTTTTCTTTTTAAGACTGATACCAGAACAAGTTTTTCTTTTATACTCAAATATATAAAAATTTAAAATAGTTTGAGTATTCAGTGCGAAGAATTACGGAAACCTTCTATGTTATTTAATAGTTTTACTTTGTGAAGTTGTTTAGATGGGCATGTTGCTATTTCGATATTCAGTTATACTTAAGTTAGGTTTGACAGGTTTCTGAGAATAAAAATAATTTTCAGCTCACTCTGATACCAATAGCATCTCCTTTTATGTTATCTGAGAATAGGAAAGGCGATAGTGTAAGCACAGATGTTGAGGTGACACATAGATAATTTGTATGTTCACTTTTACAACTATGTTACCTTGTCTTTTGATAATTTTTAAGGAATTGCTGCAGTGCCTTTTGGCGTTAGTTATGCGCATTATATTAAGCTGAATATGTATACTACTGGTTATTTAATTTAACTGACGTTCAATTGCTACAAATATCGATAATAAAGGGCACTGCTATATGCATTAGCATATAAACTAATGCAAAAATACCTTGCAATAGCAATATATATCTCAGGATGCATACGGTGCCATTGTTCACCTGCTTCCCATTGAGGAATTTTTGGTGAGCAAGGGACTAGAAGTCACCGTAGACTTTTTGAAGCAAGTTTAAAGAGAACAGCATTAACAAGTCACACACCAATATTG
Organism: Tachina fera; assembly: GCA_905220375.1. Lineage (NCBI taxonomy): Eukaryota > Metazoa > Arthropoda > Insecta > Diptera > Tachinidae > Tachina > Tachina fera. Next base: position 44,771,697 of record LR999965.1, on the reverse strand, counting down.
AATGAGTCAATTTTTAGTGGGTAGATCTCCGTAACCTCTGGGCTCGTCGACTATGAGGCTGTTAAGATAAATTGTAATATAACATGTTCACTATTTTATTCAGATAAATTCGATAAGTTTTACAATACAATCCAAAATTGTGAGAAGGCACAAATGCTGTTGTCTTTGGTCTGGGGATGAATATTAATTGTTCTTTCAGACTACCTAATGAATATAGCATTTTCTAAGCCGTTATGTTTGCGATCCTTAAGATCACAGAGCTTATAACCAAAAATGTGGCTGAAAACAACGAAGTAATCTTCCATGGCGATATTTAGAAAGTACTAATAATATTAAAGAGACAAAAAGTCATATGGAGACTAGTAAGTGACTGCCAGAGAGCTCTTAACTTGATTATGGCCAAATATAGGTTAAGAATATGTTGGGTTTCTGACCACAGTAATAATGATGGAATTAAAATTTTAAACAATTGACAAAAATACCTTCGGCTTTCGGGTTCTCAGTAATTGGGTGCAGAGAAAGACCAACCGTTCATGTGAGATTGTAGACTATCAAGGAATATGTGGCCAAAACTTGAATCTGGAAGATCCAAGCGTAGCGTGGGCGTATTATTTGCTATTGGCCGAACTCGCAATTCTATAGGCTTAAATTACTGAACAGACGTGATCCTGACAGCATAAGTGATTGCCCAAAATACAAACTAGGGGTGTTTAAGGACTTTGTCATAACGGCAGAACTGATTTTTCTGGGTATAATGGAGGCTAAATTTTTGTAAACGGTACCCAACTGGATCTCCAAGTTTATGTGTTTTACAATACCACCATTTACCGTAACCTTAACATCATTTTTCCCATGTTTAACATACCATGGCGGTATCTGCCCCAGAATATTTTTAAATATAACAATGCTCGAGTTTTGAGCTGCTGGCAGCATATTTGAAGGATTTTCCTGTCTGATTTCGTTGAAAGCTTGCGAATATTCTTTATCACTTACAACTGCGTCAATATCAATTCATTCCTCTCTTCATAATCGACATCATCGCACTTAACATCCACTTATAGCTATTTCCCTTATCATTTGATTAAAGAGATATTATACAGCTTGCTGACTTTGAATAAGTTTTTTAGATTAAATAAGAAAACAAACAACAAATCAAACATAGTTTATAAAAAACCACTCATTAAATATTCTACAAGTACTTAAGACAAAAAAATACAGTTCAAGCAATCCTGATCAGAAAATATGACTGTTAATTGCAAAAGCACATTACAAAAGATTAGCAGCGTCATATACATACCAATTACAAAATTAATGAGAAACGAAATAGAAATCCTCGCTAAATTGGCAAACATTAGTACTCTAGGGTTAATCAAACACAACTTTTTGAAGAACCAATTTTGAAGGAAACAACCTGAGTTGCCATACAAATTTTTGAGAAGATAATTCTAACTGAATCTTTAAATTAGAAATAAAAAATTACTGTTGTCTTTTATATGTATTTGTTGCAAGTTTATCTGAACTAGCTTTTAAATTAAAACATTAAAGCCAACAATATTTTATATTAGAGTAACATATGTATACAGAGAAAAGTTTAAAAATATATATAAAAATATATTTAAGAAAGAACAACCTGGTAAATTGTATTATGCACTGATGTATAACTTAATAAAACAAGTCGAACCATAAACATAAATAGTATACAAAATTCAATTCATAATCATGATTTAGAAAGCGCAGCAAGCTATCGTTAAAATACATCATATCTTATGATTTAGTTAATAAGAGAAAAGCAACATTTCTCAAAGTAGCTGCCGAAAGATTATTACTAAATCGTAACTAAAAAAAGTAAAACTTTTTGAATTATATATATTATAAACCTCTGTATAACTATGCAAGACAAAAGACGGCCTTGTTCCTTTCGTACATGTTGATGAACTTTTTTAACTTGCTTACGCTTTAAAAAGATTTAAATGTTTAATATTCATTTAATGACATTTTTGCCAAGTGCCCCAATACCAGCGGACCAACTGCATAAATAATTAATGAGTTCAAGTGTCAGAAAGAATTTCCTTATGTAACAATTAAAATGACACTTTTATTTCAGAATTTTATTTAACATTCACCAATTAGCATAATGTAGAAACATTGCTATGAAAAAAAATATTTGCATATAAAACAGTCTCGCATATTTCTTGTCTGTGCGTAGAAGAAAAAATTCAGCATAAAAATTAAAATATAGTTTCTTTTATATTCTTCGTTTTCATTGTCTTTTACATTTATTCAGTATATTTATACATTTCTTATTCGCTCTTAGAATATGTACACACAGGATATGAAAATAAATAAAATATTTCACAAATGTGTACTGCAAAGACAAAAAGATTTTAATTGGCGCTTTATTGGTGAATTTTTAGATTAACGTTTAATATATTTATCGTACGTTTGAAACGTATTATTTGAGTAACTTGCTCAGTCTTTAATAATATTAAAATTATAAAATTATGTAGACTGGCACTCGAAATATGTACAAATTGCTTAAAAAAATTAAATTAATATAATGAAAAGCAAGCAAATTATATACAAACACAACAAAGACCAACCAGATTTGATTACTTTTCTTTCATATAAAAGCAGACATTTCTTGTTTTTCTAACAAAAAACTTTGACTAATATGCCCACCCACTTCCAATATAATTATGCAAGTTTCCCTATTGAATAATAAGATCGCTAATGTGTATGTCATATTCGGAGGTGGCACAATATATTTGCAAATGTCAAAAGACTTTTGATTTTTATTGTACAATCAAAACAATTGTGTAATGTGGCTGCAACATTGGTCAATGTTGTTTACTATTTGACTGTCAGGAAAATTGGGCAATATTTTCTTTGGAAATATTGTACCATCTATTGCATAGTGTAAGTCAAAACGACAATACAACGCCATATGCAATAATATTGTATAATGTATAAGCCGCGTAAGATAAATTATCAAAGAAATAAAATCACCCGAACATTAATTAATTAGTATTTCCTGCCAAAATTGTTGAATAATATAAAATATATTCTTTTCATTTAATTGCTGATATTATAATTAAACAGTTGGTTAAACTGGTAATCGTGCAGGCATTTATTTTAACTTCATCAGTTTTGGGCTTAAGAATTTATTTGCATGAGACTAAAAGCGAGTCCACACACTCCATATCTATTCGCACCTGCCAATTTGTCCAAATTTTCAAGCTAAAAATCCGTAGACTATTCTTAAACACCCATATCCTTTGAGATCTAGATTTCAACAATAAAATTAATCTGTCATAGAGTTAAGAGATGACTTTCAGTTTAAGTATGTTGTTGTTCTTAGAAGTGGAATTTTTGGACCACAATAGCGGCTCGACTCTTAGTGTATATGGTTTTATAATAAAGTAACATGTACAATACAATAAATACATATCTAAATCAAAAAATTTTTCACTAGTAATAAGTAGTTACACTTTTATGGGTCAATGCCACAAAGATATAAACCCGGCGTAAGCAGCTCATGTAGATCTAATTCAGTAAATTTTCACATCTGATTTGCATACTGAATCGGGAAAATATTATCACGAGATAACTGTTTCTTTTTTCGAGTGCAAATAATAGACGGTTTTCTTAATTATGTGAAACATAATCAGAAATAATTTCTTAATCGGGCTTAAGTTCAGTGATTTCAATGCTTATTGAATAAAATATTTTTACTAATTAATGAGAGTTCCTAAATAAGATAAAAAAATTAAAATAGACTTTATAGATGGGGGAAATACCGATATTTTTCTGTGCAGACACGTACTTTATCAGCATCCTAGTCTATCTACTTGGGTAGAGATTTTTATTAACATCAGCTATTTTACGTAAATTTTTAATGAAACGGAATACGAGAAATGATGGAAAAACATAAAATGAACAGTGATACTTACAAATTTATTTAACAAAATGTAAATCCATAATTGTATATAGTGATGTAAACCTCCAATTGCACCTACAATCATACATACACATATAAATACAAACTTACAGATATGTATTATTGTAATACTTAGTTGTAAGAGAGAACTAGGAGTAAGTTTTCGTTAAGTTAGGTTTAAAATTATTTAAATAAAATAAGGAAGTTCCGTTCCGTTTGATATTCTCTGAAGAAAGCATTGTTTCATTTAAGAACATTATTATATACAACAATCATATATGGTATATCAATGCAAGAATATGAGTTAAAAGCCAACTATTTTGTTTGCATTTTTAGTCATTAGTGAAAGATTTATTTAATTTTCCAGATTTTAAAATCTTTAAAAAATTTGCTTTCTTCTTATTCACTGGTAACTAATGTCAAAGTTCAATGCTTGTTTATTTTTCTACCCAATTGTACTCGAATATTTGTATTCACTGTTGGCGTATGAGTAATATATAAAGTTCCTATATAATTAATATTACTCATACTCTTCTGAATTTCCATAAGCATTCATACATATGTAAATATATGTATGTTCGTATATACCCTGCAGGAGATCGATCCAACTGGTATTTTACTAGTACAGAAACCATCAGCACTAGTTCCCAACTGTAAGCTTTCCCATAACATCTTAATGCTGAAATTAGCATTGAGTGTGTTTAAAAAATTACTAGTGCCATTGATACTAGGGGGTAGTTTATTACCAGTTCTTTGGCAAAGAAAAATTTTATAAAATTGGTGGTTTTATTCCTTTGTTACCCAGTGACACCTGCTAGTTAAAATACGCAATTATTTATCAAAATTCAATAATACAAAAAAATTAATTATAATTATTTTTAGGTAAACCTAAAACTTTAATAATTGTATAATATCAATTTTTGTACAGCGCAAGGGCTCTGTTAGACAGCCAAAATTTAACTTGCAATCTGGTGCCTTGAAAATACTTCATATACTGGTAATCATTAGAACTAGTAATTTTATACAACATCTTTATCTGTTTTCGCACTAGTTCTTGCTGTTCTAGTAATTCTACTAGTAGCTTTTAGACAATTGACACTTATTCTCCTGTAGGGCACCTACATATGTATGTATGGGCACACATTTATTCACATAGTATATATGAATAAATATATATGTATATACACATACACTTTGTTATGCAAGTGATTATAGTTTTCTCATAACTCCAAAAGTTTTTCTTTTTACGATAAATTTTCCAAGTTGCTCTTAGAACTTTTATTAAAAGTAAAATAGAAAATGTTGTCCAAACTAAGTAATGTAGTTTTACGTGTATGGTTAAAAAATGTTATATTTAGATTTTTTTTTGCCAGTACGCACTCAACAAAAGAAACTTTTATCAGAAAACATGAACCAGTTTAACAATTAAATTTTTTTTATTGGTAATGTTCGTAATTCCTTCAAAATGCTTTTTAGCCAGAAACTAAAAACTAAGCTCGTATTCGTAATTGTACGTGCATTACAGCATACTAACATGTAATTTTTAATATATTTAGGGGAAAAATGTGTATATTTTGAACTTAAAATGCAAAAAGGAAGTTTAAAGTTCGCAAAGAAGATGTCATGAAATATAATTAATTAATGATGAAGTTTGGATTTATTAAAGATTAACAAATTAATTTTATAATTATGAATGAATAACTGCAAGGTAATCTTTGAAACAGAATCTGAAAATAGTGAAAGTTTATTTACCGAATTCTGACTTAAGAAAAAACTAAAACAAATTAAAAACTCAAAAAAATTTATTTTAATATAAATAAGAGCTCAAAATGTAACAATAATTGAAAATCTTGTATCTAGCAAGTTCATTGTTTATATTTTTGTGTAGTTGACGTAAACATTTCAAAAGCATCCATTATATTATCATTACTATTTTATCTATTCTCTTGCAACATCAATTTACTAGTCATAGGAATTTAAACTGAATGCTTAGTTAAAAGAAAAATAATTTTTTTTTCTTAAACACAAACATATATATATTAATGTTCATATCTTAAAGATATGGTTAGGTTGCAAAATAAACAAAGCTTAAATAACAATAAAAAATAAATAAAATGTAAGACTGATATATTTAAGAATTTTAAATACATTTCTACAGAAAAGTCAACAAAAAGAATATCAACAAAGATTTTCTTCATTCATATTGTCTGATAGATGAGAATACAACCACAAACATATGATGAAATACAAATAGTAAAACAATAACATGCAGACACAAATCCATATGTGCAATATGCAATGCTTGAACATATTCAGCCAAATGTAATTACACATGTACTTGTTTTTGAAAGATATGTAAGGAAACTTAACAGATATATCACAATACAATTAAACAGAAGTATTTATATGTATTTGTGTGTATATATGTGTGCATCGTTATATTTGTATCTCAACCACGTATACTCGTATGTTGCCTGTTAAGTAAGAGCCCTTACTAAACATATATATTTGCTTTTGGCTTTCTATCTATTCGACTGTTTCTTACTATTGCCAGTTTTTATGGCAAATGGTCGCTTGCTTTTATATCAGACTTCTTTAAGCGGCAACAGTAGAACGCTCATATAAATATGTGCATCTATACAAATATGTGTATTTCAAGTTTAGTTTGTTTGCACAATAGAGCAATTAGAATTGCATATGGGTGTGTGGGAAACTTGATGGTTACCAGCATATTAATTAAAGTAAGCTTTAATTATTTATCTTAAAAAAGATTTTTGAATAAACATGGTAAAGCAAAAGAAAAAAATTTAAACGCATATGATACTCGTATGACATAGTTTCTTTTAGCTTTAATTTTTTAATCACATACCTTATATAGTCGTAACTCAAGACTTTGTGAACAAGTATTAAATTATTTTTTTTAATAAATAAAATCATTCATATTGGTCGCATTCATAAGACGTAACAGTTGCGCAACCGTTGTGTGTTTGTCTTAGAAACGCATAGTTGAGTAGTTTCGCTCCACTCAACAGTTGAGTAATTGCTGCCATTTTTTCCATCATAAAATTTTTTCGCTACCTATAGTCAACATGTTGTGCTCAGCCTGAACAGCTGATCGACAAGACATATGCCGTTTATAATATAATGCAACGCCGCTTTGTTAGATGGCGGCTGCAAATATTTGTTAAATTTTGCATTTAAAATGCGATAAAGGAACGAAATAAAGGAATTAAATTAAATTACTAATTTCATCAAACATATGTATGTATATCATGCTGTCTATTTGTATTATATATTACATATTTAATTCACTATTGTGTTTAAACGTTTTTTGAGCACATGGCGGCTCAGCGTTAAAATAAAAATACTATAGGCGCAGGTCTTTCTTTTTATTGCAGTGTTGTTCAAATACAGAATATTTATTTTGCGGAGCAAATTTTATTGTAAAAATAGAAGATTCCTGGGCTGCTGACTTCATTAAATATTCTGTGTTATACATACACTTTAGCTAAACTAATTAATATACCCAATCTAAGTTAGTTTATTTGTTGCTCTTTCGTTCGTTTTCAATTGCTTACGTTCATCAGCTGTTCATTTTGCAGTACATACATCAATCCATTTCTAAGAAGTAACTGTTGGGGCCAACAGCTGCCAACAGTTTCACAACAGTTGAGCTCAACAGCTATGTCTTATGAATGTGACCATTGTTATTGTTTGTTTGGAATAATTTATTAATTCAAGCAAACAAAAAAATTAGAGCTGAAATTAAGATTAACATATATAAATAAATCTTAAGACGACTGTATTTGGTGGGTGGCACAGGAAAAATGTCATAGGTAAAACTAACCAATAAGAGCTGTCAAGTTTACAGTAAACGTAAGGTTATGTTTAAATTTCTTTTTTTTTACATTTTTTAATGAAAACATTTGGTATGATTTAAACCTATAGATCAATTTTATCTTGTCAATAACTAGTGCAACAGAAATAATTATTTTATTTAAACGAATACTTTAAATAATTTAGTTTTTGGGTTGTTAAGTAGGGTAATGTAAGATATTTAAAACATATTTTCTGGTGAAATTAGTCTCAAGTTTTTAACTTTAACTTATTATTTCTTGTGCATAGTTACTTTATCTAAAGGTTTTTCAATGTGCAATGAAACTTTTTATTTTCTTAGTGGGTTCAACAAATACGCTCAGTTGTAAAAATGTAATGCTGGCTATTAATAACGACGCACAGTAAAGGATTTTAGAAGTGAATGAAAATAATTCTGCAGTTGCTATTCGGAAAGTCTGATTCTTATTAAATAGTATTGGAAGAGGTACCATTCGGCTTGAATTTTGGACTAAATATCATTAAAAGGGTCAGAGAATAAATAACACGAATGTAGGTCAAACTAATGTTTTTCACGTGACAAAAAATACTTTTTAGCAATTAGATTTTACTATCTAAGAGCTAATAATATATACATTTATGCACTAACACTTACAGTTTAAAAAATATTACATTAATAAATCTTAACTTTTTTAAATACCTTAGACCTAATTTTAAATTTTTCTTCCGCAAATTTAAAAAAAAAATTTATTTAAAATATTTTTTTGTTAAAGCTCAATCAAAAGTTCAGCGCAATTTAAACTAAAGTAAAAAAGATTAGATTTTCCTGCAACAATATGTCTACTATTTCGGAATATAAAAATAAAGAGTCAGAGCATTTCAAAATAGACCTGTTTTTATTGTAAATATCAAATTTAAGGCATGTGTTCTCAAATTTCAAGGCAGCAATGTCATCTACAGTTTTAGTGTGCTTTTCGATATATCAAAAAAAAAAAAATTATCTACGCTTGACGAACAATACAAAAAATTCTAAGAATACCTTTTTTGAAGATTTTCGAAAATTATTTGGGAATGTCTTAGTGTTCAAGAGTAAATCTCATTTGTTTATATTTTTATCGCTCAACTATATATAAACAATTTATTACGAGTACAAAAGAAGAAGTTATTTATCAACATATATTTTTTATAAGAATTAAAAAAAACAAACTTTCGAAAAAATTGCCCGGTATACTTCCAAAGATCAAAAACTAAAATTACAATTAACGTATCCCAGTAAAAAAAGAGACTCCAAAAAAGTCATGAAAATGTAGAGTTTACGATGTGGAAGTAGTAAAAATTTCGATTCGATCTAATGATTTTTACATAGGGTTGTCATTGCAAGAAGTTCTCTTTTTCGGTGCCTGGTCACTGAATTGGAAGCGATATTAAGAAAAATTCCCTTTTTTGTGTTCTATGATAATATTTTCATCTAGGAAAAAGTGTAAATAGTTGCCCTTTTTAACAATTCGTTTCTTTTTATACGAATTTAAGACCGAAACAGTGTTTTCATGTAAATTTAAGCAAATAACTTTTAAATTTTAGATTAAAAATAATTCATAAATTTCTTTAAAAAAATAATTTTTTTTTAAATTCTGGTGAGTATTTTCTAACACTATGGAGGAGTTACAAGGTTTTGTGTGACTAAAATAAGCTTCTACATGGTTTTTTGCTCACTCTCGGCAAATTAAAAATATCGATTTTTTGGAAGTAATGAAAATGTACTTCCGCTAGAATGACTTCCATTTTTTTCCCTGGGTATATTATTTCAAAGGGCATTTTCTGCTAACTTTTTTTTAATTTTTAAGTCGTTATATTTCTCAAACTGGAACGTATAATGATTAAAGATTTCTCACTAAAGACAGTTCATTCCATTATTCCTACAAAATTTCATCATTTCATTTTCAAAAATATTGAAAATGTTGCTTTTATTATTTGGTTGTAAATGCTTTTACGAAAAGCTTGAATTTCAACCCCTGGTTTCTTACGATAATTTTCTTAGAACTTTGTAAAGATGATTTATTACTTTCTTTATTGAGTTTGATGAATATATACAGTAAATTATTTGAATAGAGAAACAATTTTTTTCATTCTATTAAACTTTTACGAATATTGGTTTTTGTTTTACGAAATCTGTGGTAGGCCGTATTTCATTGAAAATATTATATTATATTACTTATAATAATATTGGGTGTTTTTTATTGAGGTATAGAACTTTAAGTTGGCATCACTTTTTTAACTGGCGGCCATTTTTTCAGCTGTCAAGTGATTAATATTTAGTTTGGTTTGCCGTTTCATCATGAACAGGTTGACAAAAGAACAACGCTTGCAAATCGTGCAAATTTATTTCGAAAATAATGGTTCAGTTCGCGAAGTTTACCGCAAGCTCCGTCCATTTTATGGTCGACATAATCGTCCATCAGAGCAATTAATTCGGACAATAAACCATTGATCGTTTTCGCACTACGTTTACTCTATGTGATAATACGCATCAGCAGAGACGTCGAACAGTGCGCACCGAAGAAACAATTGCCGCTGTAGAGCAAAGTGTTGAAGAGGACCCGAATGAATCGATTCGCCACCGTGCACAGCAATAGAGCCATGATAACCGACTATTTTGTTCCCGAATTGGATGGCATGAATGTGGATGAGTTGTGGTTTCAACAAGACGGCGCTACATGCCACACAGCGCACGTCACAATCGATTTATTGAAGGAAACATTCGATGAGCGCATAATTTCGCGGAATGGACCTGTCAATTGGCCACCAAGATCGTGTGATTTGACACCATTGGATTATTTTCTTTGGGGATATGTGAAGTCGCTCGTCTACGCCAACAAACCAGAAACGTTAGGGGACTTGGACGCCAACATTCGTGACGTTATTGCCAACATACGGCCCCATATGTTTAAAAAAGTTGTTGAAAATTGGACTTGTAGAATTTGCTTTATTCGAGCCAGCCGCGGCGGCCACATGCCCGAAATCATATTTAAACATTAATGGCATAAAATTATCCTTCCAATAAAGCCAAATTGATGGACATTAAAACGATTTTCTTGTGTTTTATTTCAATCAAAGTTCTATACCTCTAAAAAAAATACCCTGTACTATTTAAGTTAAAATAGCTCAAAACTTAAGCTTAATAGCTTTTTTCAATTGCTATTAAATTTCATAACTATCTAATTTCGTGTTTATAATCTGCATCATTATTTAAATTTTTTTCTTAAATCGTACTACTCTAAAATGGCTAATCTCACTAATTGCTGTAACCATTATTACTGACATTGACATTGTTTTTGTATCTTACTTAATATAAACAATTAGTTACACTAGTTAAACTAGTAAAGTTGAGCTGTTATCTTACTGCCAATGCAAGTTGTTTTGCAAATTGGTTGATAGCAAAATTTACAAAGTAATTTACTTAAGTAAATTTCAAAAAGTAAAGACAAATTTAATCAATTTGAGTTGTTAGTTCCTTTGTAAATAAAAGTTTTTATTACTATTTGCTGGAACAAAACTTATTGATTAACACAGGAAAAACTAAATTTCTTTTTCAGTGACCAAATTCATTTAGTCAGTAAATATTTTGTGTGAATGCGGACCTACAAAGAAATTTGTAGATTCTGATAACAATTTTGTAAAAATTTAACTGGAAAAATTTTTTTATTTTTAATTAACTTATTATGACATTAGAGAAAAAAGTTTACTCAGTCAAAAATATTAATAGGAACATCAAAACATTTTTAAAAATTTTTTTTGTTACTCAGCAATTTTTTTTTATAATTTACAAGCACATTCACTAAATTTTATTTTTAATTATCAGAAAATGAATTAACTGAATCAACAACAATTCTTAATAATTTTTCTAAAAAAACTAGTAAAAGTTTTATTTGACAAAAAAAAAGTTTGCAAAAATTACTTTAAGTATTTTAGAAAAAAAAAATAACTGAATCAAATAAAAGGTTCAACTATTTTTTTTTACTTTAAAAAATTGGTTTATTTTTATGGTTAAACAATTCGTTCCCGCTTCTGGAAGTCGTCAGTCAGTAGACTTTAAAACAAAAAGTTTTGGAATTTAGTTAATAAAATCCGTATGTACTTTTAATACCATGATACAATAATACAAAGGTAAAACCACATTTGACGTTTAAAATTAATTATGACTATTACCCAAATTATTTGAATACTTTTTTCTTGTAAACAGAGAGGAAAACGTTGCCACACACACATAATGGCAACTTTTATTTAGGAATTTTTTTTGAAATGTGTAATTTGAGCTTAGAAATTATACTTTAATACATATTTTTTTACACGTTGTATCAATTGGACATGAGGATAACGAAATTCGCGTGTAATATGACCTACAAAAGTAAGCAAATGATTGATTTTTTATTTAATTCACCTGATAATAAAAAAGCCTCACGACTAGGGATGCAACATCATTCTTAAAAACATTGATGTTTGAAAACATCAAAACTTCGGCAAAAGAAACGCGAAAATGAGCAAAAACTTGCTAAAAGCAAGTATGAGTATGATGTAACCAAATATGGCCCACCCATAGGATAGGTATACATAATGAATAAATAAATGAAATGGAATGAAATTAAATAAAAGCAGCATAACATAATATTGGTTAAAATTACCGAAAACTGTTAAGAAGCAAAAAATCTGTACACCTATTTTGAAAATACATATTATCCATCTTCTTCTGAAGTTTTGAAAATGTTTGTTTTTTAAGACTACAGTATTACCGATATAGTTTTGCACTCAAAGGGAACGAAAATATTTTCGAGTTTGCATACTATTGTTTCAGAATGGAACCAACTTGGTATACAATTGACGGTGTGGTTTAGCAACACCTTTCTTAATATTGCATAATATTATTATACATACACATTCCAAAGCAGTTGCATTTTCTTTTATTTTTAGTTACAGAATAGACCACGTAGAAAAGTACTTAATAAATGATGTCTAGTTTAGTAGAACAATTTTAATAACACTCAAATTCGAAAGCATTTTCTTTCGTTTCGAAATACGGAGTAGACTCCCTGAATGTGAAAGTGTACCTGTGGACAACACTACTTTAAAGCAATAACGTAATGCATGTATTTATTATGGCAGTTACCTTTGAAGAGAAATTGCACTTAGGCTCAAAAGGATGCAATAATTTTTTACATTCATATGCTCTTCACGGAATTGAACAGAACAACACATTTCTATCCATTTCTGCCGCATATATGAAATTGAAGGAAATTGAAAAAAACTTGATATTTGTGCCTCTGCTGAAATACTTGGTATTACTGCAATTGTGGTATACGGAGCTCATTGCTTAACATTTATTTTTTTTTTTTCACAATTTACAATTATTTATGATATATGTATATTAATATCTATTTAATAACTTTTAATGCAAAAGTGATGAATTTTTTAATATTTTTATTATAAAACATTTTTTTTAATTAACAAAGCATAACAGTCAAAAAGTAATAAAAAAACTAGGATTTTACAAATGAATACGGTAGCATTATTTTTGAGAGTAAAAAATAATCAGGATAAACGTCAGAAGGTTAACATGGCGACGAAAGGAGAGAATGGTTTTACCTTTATATTATTGTATCATGCTTAATACTATATTGAGAATCACAATATACAAACATAATAATAAATTTGAAAACCGCAAGCAAAAATCTTTACAAAAGAAAGAAAATATGTATTTTTTTATTTACTAAATAAAATGGTTCTTATCAGCCCAATCATGAATATTCCTTGGAATTAATTTCTCACGGAAAATGATTTTCTGAAGGAAATATTCCTCCAATAATGAATTAATTCTTTGGGAACAAAAAATAGTAATACGTGGCATCACCGCATTACGAAGGTCGTTGTTTTGTTGTTGTTGTTCTCCCTTTTTGTTGAGTAAGAGAGTAAACAAAATTATTAAATTATTAAACTTAAAAAAATATGTAAAAATAAGTTTATCAGGCATGTTCTGTAAATCACAAGGTTTCAAATCACTTTGTGATTTTAAAATCACAATTGTTATTTGATGGTGTTCTGAAAATCACAAGAGTTTTAACTTTTCGGTGTGATTTTAGCCTTTCAAAAACCACAAGAAAGCAGCTGATGTTTTGTTTTGTAAATGCAAAATCACAAATGCAAATCACAAAGCAAATAACAACATTTCTTGCAAAAAAAGTGTCTTTAATTTTTTCATAATTTTATAAATTCTTTCATAGAAAATTATTAATTTTACTTTAAAAACAATAAAAGAGATATTAAGTTATTCAATTAATTAATTTATTTCGAATTTCAAGATAAAGTGATTGAAAAAATAACGAAGTGATTTCAAATCGGCAGGCATTTAGCTGACCGGTTTAAAATCACAAAAATTCAAAAAGTTTTGTGTGCAGAACACCTTTCTTGTGATTTCAAATCACTTTCACAAAAATTGATTTTCAGAACATGCCTGTATAAATGATTTATTTTGGCATTTTTTGTGTTTTTCCACATAAAAAAACTATAAACTACAAGTTTATGTACATAAATTGTGTTTTAATAGAGTATTTAATATGTTTTTATGTTTTGCAAGGGAAAGACTTTTAGTGAAAAAGCAAGTTCGACGGCGTTCATAATACACACTTTTTCCCGGGGAGTTTTTTATTCCCGCATTTGGTAAAAAAAGGAAAAGTACAAATTCATGATTGCAGAAAAGGAAAAAGTTAAAACTTGCACAGAATTGTTATTCATGATGGGGCTGTATATCTACAAAATAATTTGTAGAAAAAATAAAACAAATCAGACAAATTTTTTTACATTAAAGGTATTCATTTCAGATTTTTTCCTCGTTGGAAAAATGTAAAAATGTAATTTTTTACAACAAACACAGGTATAAAAAAAATTTAAAAAAATTTTTTAAAATTTTTGTCCTGTGTTTGTTGTGAAAAAAATTACATTTTTCCAACGAGAAAAACCTGAAATGAATACCTTTATTATATAAAAATTAATTTAACTGAAAAATAATAAAAATAATAAAAAAATATATCTAAAAAGTTGTGTTACAAATTTAACTTTATATAGATAATTTTCACTCTATACAGTTTTTTCACATTAAATAAAATTGGAACAAATAATTTAACCCTGCTTTTAGGTTTGGACCATTTTGGTAATTTTTTTTCTTTTCGCTTTCACAACGGAATGTTTCATTATGTAAACTTAAAACGTTAGCTAATGTAGGTTTTTTACATTTTATTACTACTACAAAATTGAAAAATGAATGATGTAAAGAAAGCTCCAAAATGAAAAAGTTAAAAATTTTAGGTTTAGGACCATTTTGGTCCGTTATTGATTTATAGACATGAAAAAAAATTTACAGAAGTGGAAATTCCCTCAGTACATGTTGAAAAATTATATTACGTTTCAACTTGCATATAAATTTGTTGCATATGATGGCATTTGCTATCGCACTTAGATTAGCAGCAGCTGCAGTTTGCTCATTTCTAGCAGCTGTTATTTTTGATAAAGTACTCGTTCATGCCTTACAATAAGAAAATAATGATTTTATGTCGGGAAACAAAATTGAAAACTGGTTAGAAAAAGATGCGAAAATTAGATTTATTTGTGCACTTATCAAAAAAAAACAATTTGGACCAAAATGGTCCCATACCTAAGATTCGTAAGTTCTTGTTAACCTAACAGCATGGTTAATGGAACAGTAAAAAATATTTCCTGAAGCTAAATTTTATTTCAAAACACACGTTTATTTGATCATTTTTTGGGAATAATTTTTTCTGTGAACCTTCATTATTTTAATACTTACTATTGAAATAATCAGCTTAAATTGTTAAGGATAGTCCTTTCTAATATTGCGGAATTTTGAAGATTTATTGTGGCTGAGGTTTTAGTAAAATCGTTTGCTTTTTAGTAAAATCAGGAAAAGGAAATTTGCTGCCTGTAATCAATGTATAGTTGTACATGAGGTAAAGTAAAAAGTTAATCAACATTTGAGTAGTATGAAAAAGTTTAATATTAAGTTTTTTTTTAATATTTTGAACTAAGACAATAAGCAATTTTTCATTTCATATAATGAAAATGTTGGAAATCTTTAATTTAAGGAGCCGAAGAACTCTTAAAGTATATTTACAATTTTTGTTTTAAGAACTTTTGTTAATTAGGGGCATTCTTAACTTTTTCCTAATAAATTAAGTGCTGGAATTTCAGGGAATACAAAATAGAATATATTATACATGATCAGTTTTGACAAAAAAAGCCAGCACTAATTAATTTGTTAAGTCAGGAACATACTAATATCAAAGCACCAATGTTCTTAGCAACATAAAAACTCAACATTCAAAACATGTTTTTCTTGATCCAAGCTCACAAGAAAATTTCTGAGAACAATTCGGAAGCCAGCACATAGACGATTGTACTTTTTTCTTACCATTTGTGGTTATATAGATTAAATCAATCGCAATACTGAGGCATCAAAAATTTTATGTCGATACATTTTTAATATGCACCATGAGTGTAGAAATAAATAAGATAATTTATCTAATCGAAACTTCTTTTGATGAGGAAGAATGTTTACCAAAATTTTTTCAGGAATGTAGAAAGGATTGTTATTCACCCTTATTCCATTTGTCGTCATTGACGTCACTTTAGCACAATACCAAAAAA
Source organism: Tachina fera (assembly GCA_905220375.1). NCBI lineage: Eukaryota > Metazoa > Arthropoda > Insecta > Diptera > Tachinidae > Tachina > Tachina fera. The sequence goes on along the minus strand of LR999965.1, from coordinate 44,755,217 downwards.
TTTGGGCCTGTTTATTCGCTCTCGAGAAAAATTTTGCGCCACTGACAATCTATTTCCGTTCTCCAATGTCTAGAAAATAGCATAAACCTGCCAACAGAAGTCAGTTGTTTTCGACAAAGGATATACGAGCACTAATTTTTTGGTGTTGTGTTAAAGTGACGTCGATGGCGACAACTGGAATAAGGGTGATCATCTCTGCAGGAATTTCTCTTGAATTTTTTTTATCGCTATGTAGTTAGTTTGTTTTATATATTTTAATAAATTGTATTAAAAAACTTTTAAATACATTTTTGTTACTAACTATTTTGTTAATATTTGCTATAAAAATGATTGTCAGGATACCAATTTTTTAGTTTTATAACTTATGTTTCAAATTATAACAATGGTGACTACTAATACTGTGCCAGAATATGACAGTTAGTGCACACTACTTTTTAAATAAAATTATTCTCAACCACAAATCTCCCCCAAGTTTAATACTTAAATGAGTTTTAAAACTTTTTCACTTTATTTAAATTTAAAGCTTGCTTTAACCACTCTTCAACATAAACATACATATATAATACATTGCGTATTAAAAATAATGTTTCTTAAATTCGTTTAATCCTGTAATGTTTCCTTCATCCTCCGTAAATCCTCTGAGATTACATCAACTTTTCGTTTTAAGTTTTTCATTTTCGTTTTCTTCCTCCTACAAAACAAAGACGTTAAGATTTGAGAGGGAAACAAAAAGACTAAAAAAATTTAAATCATATTCCTGGTATTTACTGCCAGCCATACAGTATTAAGTCAATAATAACCAACTGCATGACAAGGATTTCTTTTATTATTCATAACGAATCTTTTGTTTGTTTATTATGTCTTTGTCCTACGGAGTCAAAGTTGTTTGTTTTACAGGATGTCACCAAGTGAGATGAATAAAATAAAGGTAATTATTAATTTTATAAATTTTACGTACATATAATAACACACTACAGATCACTTGAATATGGAAAAAAAATTTTAATGTTTTTAATTTTATTTTATACACTAAAAATAAATTTTATTAAATAATCACCTGTTTGTGTAAAATGTTTGAGTTAAAAATCTAAACGTGTCTGCAATAGATTAAAGGAAACTTGTACAACTTTTCTTTGATCTATAACAGAAACCCCTAGATTTCCAACTCAAATGTCTTACACAAACAGAGAGTAATATGTAGTTTCTAGACGACTCGTCTAGAAAATTTGTATAAAAATCACTCAAAAATATGAGTGCTTTCCATATAAATTTTATACTCAAGTTGTCCGTCTAGGTTGTAGAAACAGGGGGTTAATTACATGAATTTAATTGAAATTCATGTAGACGTACTAGGGCAACAAAAAACAATTTTTTTTCAATTTGTATATATTTTGACACGCGTTAAATAAAAAAAAGAATATTGAATCAGTATTAATATTTTATTGCTTTATAATAAGGCACTAACATAAAATTGCTTAATATGCTGCCAAATTATCTATTTCTTTGATATTTTTTATTACGTGGATGTCTTTATATATATTAAGAGTGTCTGGGGAACTGTTATTATACCCAAAAAAAATTAATGAAGTAAAGTTTCTAATAAAGTGTTTTCGTAAGTAGTTCCACAAATAGTTATATATTCCCAGCGAAAATTTGTGTGAGAAAATAATGAGTTTAATTGCACAGAGAGAACAGATTGGTGAAAAATCTTTTGGAGCATTAAATATTTACTTATGTATTCCAATGTTCCATATCTGCTATCAATTATCAATCAAATGTACGATTTTTTCATATTTATAAACAAAAAACCATAATTAAAATACAAATAGAATTCTCAAAATATTTTATGATTAATAACAATTGAATCCGTTCATTTCTAATAACCCTTTTTAAGAATTGATAGATACAACTGAATTAAATATAAGATAGAAAGTGTTGCGTAAATGTACAACACGTTTTTAATTATCAGAAATATTAACAAGACTAAAATTAATTTTAAAAAATATTGACAAGTATGTACATATAAAAAACAAAGAAAAGTTGATTGAAAAAATTAATAAAGTAAAGTTGTTCACTACAAAAGTAACGTGACTGAATATTGGCTTTTGAAATCAAAAAAGAGTATTATTGTAAACAATCACCCGTATTGCGTATGTCACGTGGCTACGAAAATTTTGTTCTAGAGTAAACAAGCCTTTTACACATTTCTTTTAAACTAGTAGGAAATTGTAGAAGACGAATATTCGACGTAACATACGCAATATCGGTGATTATTTAATTTGAAAAAAATCGGCTATTGTAACTAATCATTTGCCACCGTATTGAAATTGTATTGTAATATAAAAGAAAACAAAATTAAATACTTTATTGTAATTGCTAACCAAGGTGTATCTAACTAGGTGGCAGCGCTACTTCAGCTGATAAATTTTTGCTCTTTCTGCTTTGTAGCTGTATAATGTCAAAAACTTCGGTTTGTTTTGGTTTTAGTACAATTATTTTTGTGCTTTTGACATTCTTCGGTTCTTAAGACAGCTATGGTTGCCATATTTATAAAAAAAAAAATTCTTACGCAGTCACCTGTATTATCAGAATTGGTTTTGAAAAGGACAAGAAAAAATGCTTTGGTGTCATGAAAACCAATGTTGTCATTTTTATGTTCGAATGGAATTGATGTCGGTTTAAGGTGTCATAGAAACCAATCTTCGGTTTTTTTATTTAAAATAAACCAAGCACCAACAGCTGTCAGTTTTTATTTAGGCGTATTTTTATTTTTATTTTCTGTAAAATTTTAAGTAAATTTAGTTATTTTTTAAATGTTTGGTTAATAAATGAAATATTTTCACATATTTTATGTTACTCCTTGGAACTCCAATGCAACTAACTGTAGAAGGAATCATATACTAAGTATGTAGGTATTTATGTATTATAAAAATAGTCCCTTGATCTGCATTTATAATTGATGTCCGTTTCCAACCGGACCCAATTTTTATAAATGAACCGATCCATAACTTTGAGCACATTACCTAAAATGATAACGATGTTTCAATAGACGACTTATGTATATGGTTCCCAGCTGATATTTGATAAGATCCTTACGATAAAAACCGCAACGAAGCCATTTGTTTCAGAACCGGAATAATCTAGACAGCGATAAATTCTCTTTAATACCATCAGGTACCAAAGCAAATGATTTATTTATTTATTTGTGTGTTCAATTTCTATACAACAAGAATCAATCTTATATTTACAGTACAGGAAAGCAATATCCATAACTAAATTGCGGCAGCAAACATATAGACAGACATTATGATATAAAATTTACAAAATCAACAAAATTAAATAATTAATTATATATAACGAGTGATTTTTTTGCTATTATCTTTTTGGCAACACTAGTTTTGACAGCTCGCGCACGTTTTGTATCTTGTGTCACTGTCAAACATCTTCAGTTTGGTCTATAATTTAATCATGAATCGTCTTACAAACGAACAACGCTTGCAAATTATTGAATTTTATTACCAAAATGCGTGCTCTGTTAAGAGCACGCATCGAAGAATTTATCGAAGAATTGTGTTCAGCGACGAGGCTCATTTCTGGTTGAATGGATACGTGAACAAGCAAAACTGCCGTATTTGGAGTGAAGAGCAGCCAGAAGCATTGCAAGAGCTACCAATGCATCCACAAAAATCAACCGTTTGGTGCGGATTATGGGCTGGCGGCATCATTGGGCCGTATTTCTTCAAAGATGATGCGAATCACAACGTTACTGTGAATGGTGAGCGCTACCGTGCGATGATAACAAACTTTTTTTTGCCCAAAATAGAAGAGCTTGACTTGCATGACATGTGGTTTCAACAAGACGGTGCCACATGCCACACAGCACGCGAAACAATGGACCAATTGAGAGGCGAGTTCGGTGAACAGTTTATTTCACGCTTGGGACCAGTCAATTGGCCGCCCAGATCGTGCGATTTAACGCCTCTAGACTATTTTTTGTGGGGCTATGTTAAGGCTAATGTCTATAGCGACAAGCCCGCTTCGATTGACGCACTGGAAGCCAACATTGCCAACATTATTCGTGAGATACCGGCCGAAATGTTGGAAAGAGTAAGCCAAAATTGGACTAAGCGGATGGACCATTTCAGGCGCAGCCGCGGCCAACATTTGCATGAAATAATCTTCAAACATTAAATTATATCGACCCAACTATCAATCCATATAAATATTTCATGCATTTTTCTGAATTTTGTGTGTTTTCTTTTTTTTTAATTTCCGATAGTTCTTAAAAAATCACCCATTATTATAGGAACAATATTTATGAATTTCTATTTTCAGAAGTAATTAAAGAAAAATTTCTTAAAGCTAGTTGCGTTGCTATTAAGTTGTTGTGTATGTGGAAGAGTATTCCAGAGACGCGCGAAAATGAAAATTAGCTTCAAATCTATAAAACTTTTAACATACATAAGCGCAAAATAAGATACACTTAGAATTTCTTGGGCAGTTCAGCTGGATTGATGCAATCCATACCTGGCTAGTGGCACTAGAGTGCTGAATTGCAATCGGTTGCTTATATAAATAAATTGATATATACATACCTGAATACATATCTGTCGCTAGCCAGCAGTGATTCAATCCCTCAGACTTTTTATCATCACTTTCTAAGCACTCTTCTTCTGATAACAAAAATGCTACAACTGCTGATGTTACTTTAATTTATATATGACCACTTATTTCTTATTATCTAATGAAATATAATTAATTTTATTGATATTTTAACGAAAACGATAATTTTTTTTTCTTCAATTTTCTGCAAAACAAGTAAAATTAAAATTTGTAAACAAATAAGCAAATGTGAGCAAAAACTGATTCGATCATTGGTTTCAGTTACATTCGAAATTAACAAAACCAACTTGGTTTTATGACACCAAATGAAACCAACATTGGTTTGCAAAAACGACAACCAGCAAAACCGATATGGTTTCTATGGCACCCCTGACTATGTTCCTAACCGAATAAAATGTAAGCCCAAACAATTTTTTATTCTGAATACATTTGTGCAAAAATTTGTAGAATATAATAAACAAAAATTCAAAATTAATGAGAAATGTCATACATATAAAAATATTTCTAGCAGAATAGTTACACAAAATCTTCTTTTTAAAAAGGTAAGGACATTATTATATACAATCGCAAATTATTCGAAGTGTTATTACTATTATTGTGAAGTAAAATTATTTGTGCAAATAATTTGTAGTTTCTTGATAAAAAAAATGTCTTTGTGAAATAAAGCTGAACACCGGCAAGGGATGTTACAATGCACCACATGAATCAAAAATTTGCTCATTTCACTTCAGATTATAAGCAAAAAAAATTGGAATAATTTGCGATAAATATAATAATGCACTAACCTTTTTATTCTGCACAAATGTTTTTATGTACATACAAACATATATGTATATACATATATATGTACATACATATGTATGTCTGAACATATGTATGTATATGATCCATGACTTCCAATGATTCCTTTAGAAATACCAATTATATTGGTTAAGTTTTCTGTTGCAATAATCATTTCATTCAAAATATTCACATATCGCTAATGAAATATTGTTGCTTACATAAAAATAAATTCGTTCATTACAACAAAATTGTGTGTTAGTTGTTGTAACCAACAAAATTCTATTGGCTATAAATTCGGTTATCACAGCAAATCTGTTTTCTTTTTGTGCTTATGTACGTATGAAATACATTGATATATCATTAGATACTTTAGCGTTGTCATTGGATGCAATTACTAACAACCTAAGACTATTTGTAATAACTTAGAAATGTCAAAAATTACACAAATAATCAAACGGCAACTGGCAGTATTAAAGTCGTAGTTTCTGGGATTGATCGTTTCCTTTTTAACGACTCTATCGCAAACTCTATATATCGCGCTAAAACCTAGTTTTCCCAAACACATACAACTTGAATTCCAAAGGATTTGAACACAAAACTGCAGGATAATATACGCTCTGCTAATTAGACACACCGGAGTAGTAGTGAATTGCCAATTCGGCCCCAATTAAACTTGCAAAATTGTTGGTGAAATTGTTAAATTTGGGTAATTAAAATTTGAAAATTGTTAAATTCTTGGAAATTTGTGAAATTTGATACCTACGAGGGTGGTTCAATAAGTCCGTCCAAATTTTTGTTTACATAAGGAGTTTTTTGTTTACATTAACTTTGTGGGAACGGGTGATTTTTTTTGGGTAGTATTAATTGTGATAACGGGTGATTTTTTTGTGGGTGTGGATTAAGGGGTTTTATAAGTTTAAAATTTCTCAAGTGTATATGCCGACGACAATGCATTATAATTTTTCCTAATACCAGTGGGGGAAATAGTGATTATTAATTTTTCCTAATGCCTACGGCAATGCATGATAAGTTTTCCTAATGCCTACGGCAATGCATGATAAGTTTTCCTAATGCCTACGGCAATGCATGATAAGTTTTCCTAATGCCTACGGCAATGCATGATAAGTTTTCGTAATGCCGACGGCAATACATGATTATTATTTTTTTCGTAATGCCGACGGCAATACATGAGTATTATTTTTTCAAATGCCGACGGCAATACATGAGTATTATTTTTTCAAATGCCGACGGCAAAACATGATTATTATTTTCTAGTACCAAAGGGAAAATTGCCAGTGTTGCCAGACTATAGAAATTCGTTATCGTAATACTATATCAGTAATATCAGAGAAAATAGATTTGATGACTACTACGCGATTCTCATATGAATCGGGGGAATATGTGTATGATTTCCTCACACTAATAAATTGTTTATAAATAAAATAATTAAATAAATTAATAAACAATTAATTTAATTATTTTATTTATTTATAAAATGTTCTCTTGTATATGAACACTCTATACTTGTGTGTGGATGATCCAGCTAGTTTGTAGCTGGTATTTATTTATTTGTTTAAGAAATATAATTGTATGTATGTATGTATGTATGTATGTATGTATGTATGTATGTATGTATGTATGTATGTATATTTGTATGTGTATATATGTATGTATGTATGTATGTATGTATATGTGTACTTGTATGCATGACTGAGGATGCTTGTGCGTAAAATATTTTGTAGAATACATTTATATTTTGCAACATAATCATTTTCTTTGTCTACGATTATTTTAAAGCAGCAAAGTTTCAATTAAGTACACTCATCAGCAGAGAAACAAAAAGTAAATATGCTGCAAGGATACTGCTACTGATTTTTGTATAAATACGCCAACTTTTCTAACCATCACATCAGTACTTCATTGTATTTACAACCATCAACAGAAATTGTGTTAAAGTGAAATAATAACAATAAAATAATTAAAAATGAGTTCTTCAGGTTATCAGTGTGAAATATGCCATAAGGTATATAAATACCAAAAGTCCTTTTTGGATCATGTCAAAAATCATAGTGTGCAGGATCAAGTGGTCGTAAGCCGGAACAGAAATCAAGAACAACCGCAGACATCTCTTGAAAATTATCAACAGCACCTAAATATGTCTCATCATCAGCAACATCCTTCTCTACATTACCCCCAATATCAAGTGCCAATGAATTGTCAACAATACGGTATGCCATGGAATAATCAGTTTTTGGGATTAGGAGTGCCATTGGAATATGAGTACCCAACTTATAATTATAATCCCGTCACACCAGATAATCAAATGCAGCAGTATTCCAATTTGATGCAATGGCAACCTCTTAATTATCATCAACAAGAGCAGCAGCAACAACAAGCTCAACAACAAGGTGTGGATATCCATGGAGGGAATCTGTACAACGATGCTATGGACATAAGTTTGCCGGAAAGTGATGGAGAAGAAGAAGAAAGAAGAGAAGAAACTCTGCCAACTCCAATGAGCGCTTCACATTCTAGGACAGAAGAAGTAGCAGAGAATGTGAAATGTTTCAAAATATCCAAAGCCTTCAAAAATCATATCGCCACGTATGCTATTTTAAACAGAAAGGACCAACTTCTTCTGGAAGAGTTTATGAAGGAAAACATAAATATTTTTATTGAGAGACTTCACATGAGTTTGTGTAAGCATACAATCATTAAATTTCATGTGAGTATTGTGGCGGAGTATATCAAAATTGTTGAAGAAGATTTGGAGTTGTGTGTTATAACACATGTAGCTAAAATGAGTTTGGTGACGAAGGCAGACAACATAAAAGAAATATTCCGCAAACAGATTGAGGAGATTTCAACCAAAATGTCCGAGTTTGAAGAGCGCGATTCTGGTTGGACTTTATCACGCATAGTCCGAGCAGAAATCAACATCAACAAATCGTCGCTCGTCAAAGGATCAAGTTGGATATCCACACCTCAAAAACTAGTAAGAAAATTTGCTTGCATCAATATTGAAAATGATGATGATGAATACTGCTTCAAGTGGTGTTTGATTGCTGCCATGGATACCTCCAAATACAAGCATGAAGAACGTTGCAGTTCTTATGGTATTCAGGACATTTCAGCAGACATTATTTTTACGCGAAATGGTGAAGTGTTAAATTTCAAAAATTTAAGCTTCCCATTAGCTCTAAAAAAAATTAACGTGTTTGAGGTGAACAATCCTACAATTAGCGTTAACGTATTTGGGTATGATGAGGAGGCAAATCAAATCATTGGCCCCTATTATGTGACTAAGGAAGAGAAAATTAGTCATGTAAACTTGCTTCTTTTGGAGAATGGTGAAGTTCATCACTATATTTTGATAAAGGACATATCAAGGTAAGTTAAAAAATTATACTACACTTTAATTTAAAGATACATATACTTGTTTTATATATTTTATAATAGATACATTTTACTAATAAATTTTTAACTATTTTTTTTTTATCATTCACAGACTTTTACGAAGTCAGATAACGCAGAATGGACACAAACTGCATTTCTGCAACACCTGTCTGCAGTACACTCATAGCGAGAGTGGAATAAGTCATCATAAGACTGAATGTGGTAAAATCGTGACAAGTATGCCATCAGGTCCGGATGCAATTCTCAGCTTTAAGGGACATCAAAGGAAAATGGATGTTCCCTTTGTGGTTTATGCTGACTTTGAATGCATCCTGGAAGATATAATTGATAATGTAAGTGATAAAACTAGTTTAATTAAAAAGCACACTCCTTGTGCATTTAGTTATTACATTAAGTGTCTCCATAACAGTAAGTTAGATAAGTTAAGGGTTTATACTGGGGAAGATGCCTCCAAAAAATTTGTATCATATTTAGTTAAAGATTGTGAGGTTATTTACAATAATTATTTAGTTAATAATAGGCAAATGGATACTTTATCCCCTACTGATGTGTATAGTTTTTATAGTGCGGTAAATTGTCATATTTGTCAAAAAATTTTAGGTAAAGATCGCGTTAGAGATCATTGCCACATTAGTGGTAAATATAGAGGTGCAGCCCACAATAAGTGTAATTTAAATTATCAAATTCCCAAGTTTATACCAGTTTACTTTCATAATTATTCAAACTATGACTCACATCTTTTTATTAAAGAACTAGGTGAAATTTCAATGCAGCTGAAAGTACTCCCTCTCAATAAGGAGCTTTATATATCCCTCTCCCAATTTTCAGAAATGAGTGATGGTCATAAGCTTGAAATAAGATTTCTTGATACAATACGTTTTATGGCTGAGAGTTTGGAATCATTAGCCTGCAATTTGTCGGATAATGATTTCAGCACTATAAGATCGTTATTTCAGTCAGAAAACGAGTTTCAGCTTATTAAGAAAAAAGGTATTTTCCCCTATGAGTACCTAAATTCATTTCAAAAATTAGATGAGTGTGAGCTCCCTTCACGCAGTGATTTCTTTAATAAGTTGAACAATAAAGAGTGTTCTTTAGAGGAATACTCACATGCTGTAGAGGTATGGAATACTTTTGGTTGCAAAACTATGAAAGACTACATGGAACTTTACTTAAAAACAGATGTCCTCTTACTGACAGATATTTTTGAGAATTTTAGAAAAGTTTGTAAGGGTATTTATGAGCTCGATCCATGCCAGTATTATACAGCACCTGGCCTTTCCTGGGATGCAATGCTCAAATATACAAAAATTGAATTAGAGTTATTGACAGACATAGACATGTACAATTTTATGAAAAAAGGTATACGTGGGGGGATCGTACAGTGTAGCCAAAGATATTCGAAAGCGAATAACAAATATTTGGAAGATTTCGATGCATCAAAACCATCAGAATTTCTTGTCTACTTAGACGCAAATAACCTTTACGGTTGGGCAATGTCGGAATATCTTCCTCATGGTGGGTTCAGATGGTTATCGCAAGACGAGCTGAATCTGGATCCAAACAGCATAGCTGATAATGGAACAGACGGTTATGTATATGAGGTCACGTTGGATTATCCCTCTCATTTACACGACTTGCATAATGATCTTCCTTTTTGCGCTGAAAATAAGAAACCTATGCAAGCGAAGTACAACAAGTTGATAACCGATTTCTCTACAAAGCAATCATATGTGATACACTTTAGAGTTCTAAAACAGTGCTTAGAATATGGCTTAGTTTTAAAGAAAACTCATCGTATTCTAGCATTTAAACAATCTCCATGGTTAAAAGGCTACATTGACTTAAATACTAGACATAGAGCCACTGCTAAAAATGCTTTTGAAAAAAATTTTTTCAAACTACTCAATAATGCAGTGTATGGTAAAACCATGGAAAATGTGGACAAGAGGAGAGATGTTAAAATTGTCAATAGTTGGGAGAAAACGAATCGGAATCATTTGGGGGCCCAAGATTGGATATCAAAACCAAATTTTCATAGTTTATCTATATTTTCCGAGGACCTGGTAGCAATCGAAATGACAAGAGTCAAAACCTGCTACAATAAACCAATTTACTTAGGATTTTGTGTACTCGAGCTGTCCAAATGGAAAATGTATAATTTCCATTACGGGTACATGGAACCTAAGTTTAAGACAAAACTCTCCTTAAACTATATGGATACGGACTCTTTTATATATTCAATAAAGACGGACGACTTTTATGCTGACATAAAAAATGACATACAAGAACAATTTGATACATCGGACTATCCTACAGACAACATTTATAATTTTCCTCTAGTTAATAAAAAGGTGCTGGGTATGATGAAAGATGAAAATTGTGGAAAAATAATGAAAGAATTTGTCGGGTTGCGATCTAAAATGTATTCATTTAGTGTTCAAGATCAAAATGATGTAAAGAAATCGAAGGGGGTAAAGAGAGCCATATTAGATAAATATAGTTTAGCTACTTATAAAAATTGTTTATTTAATAAGACCAATGTATATGATAGTATGTTAACATTTAAATCTAAGCTACATCAAATATATACTAGTGAATTAAATAAGGTAGTATTAAGTTATGGAGACGATAAGAGAAAAATTAGATCAAATAACATTAACACATATGCATGGTATCATTTTCGTATTAAGGAAACTAACCCTTAATACGAACTTGACATGTTGCTAGATGAGATTGCTAGAATGCAAGAAAATGGCTAAAATTAATTAATTTTTAGTTAATTAGTTTTAAATTTTTAAGTTGTATATAAAATCTTTGTTATTAAGAAAAATTATTGTAAATAAAATCCTATTTATTTTTGTAAAAATTATATAATTATAATTATAAAATCCTATTAATTTATTTATCAAGAAAAATGATTGTACAAATGTAAATAAATTTTTAAGAAAAAATTTGAAATAAAATATTGAAAAAAGAATGAAATATGTGACTGGTGTTTATTTCTTTACTGGTTTTACTTCGTTGGATCAAAAAATTTTTTGTTTTTGCTTATTTGCAAATTCTTGTTTTCATATCGCTTAAACATGCACAGTCTTGTTTTCATATCATTTAAGCATGCACAGTCTTGTTTTCTTTGAGAAGTTCTGTACAAGAGAAGTTGAATTTCACAATATTATTAAATTCCAATAAATTTCATAAAGAAACAACCAAGACAATGGAAAATATTTTTCAATTGAGATGAATACCAAAAAACTTACAAACAGATGATTTCCCCATACCTACAGATGGAATAATAATACAAAACGAGGAATATTTTAATAATACAATTTTATTTTATATTTATTTCTTTTGTTTCTTTTAATAATACAATTTAGTTTAATTTTTATTTATTTTATTTATAATGATGGAAACATTTCGTAGTATCCAATTATTAGATGTTCTAATATACTTTTTCGTAAAAAATATATTGTACATCTACAAGTATCGCGTCCTTCCTCACACTCAGGATCATACCAAGGACAGCTTTTGAAGTGCCCTTCTGTGTTGTCTTCATCTTCCATAACTCCATATTCTTCGTTCTCATCCAGCATATTTTGGAAAAATTTTATCATCTCCCAATGATCAAAAAGCCTGAAGCTTTCAAAATCACTCATAAATTGGTTTAGAGTACGTCTAATTTGGCTCATTTTATTTGCCGATAAATGAATGATGATGAATGTTGGAAGGTTCCTTAAAGACTAATTTTCTCAGTAAATTTTTAAACATCTCTATTCCATTATTCTTTTTAGCACTCTATCTCTCTCTATCCCTTTTTTCTCTATAACTATCTCTTTCTGTCTACAACTATCCACCACTTATTCACTATTTCACCATAATTATTTTTGATTAGTCTTCTTGAAGTCATCATCGCTTCTTTTAAGATCATTTCCAGTTAAACATTCAAAGTGAGAAGAAGTAATTAAAAAAATGGACTCCACATTAAATCTTATTTCAAAATTTAATAATCTAAACAGCAAGCCTTTAATCCACATAAAGGAGCTTGAATCATCAACGAAATACACTATTAAAAATGTGTTACGTGTAACAACTAAATATGGACCAACTCTAAAAGTGGAAATGAATAAACACATAATGTTCCTGCCTAAACGGTATAATATTTTAACAGATGACGATATTAAAGATCTATCCAGTGGATCTTATTGCCTAAGCAGAGAAGGTGAAGAAAATCTAATCGTTGAGAGTGAGCTGAGTGAATTTCTAATTCAAAATTCGCAATTTCCTATTTGGCAATAAAATATATTAGCTTTGTGTTTTAAATTATAAATAAAAAGACATTAAAGAGTTTTGTAAGATATAAATGTTTGTGTTTTTATTTAATATTTTCAGTTATTTCATAAAGAAATTTAAGACATAAGTGACCACAGGTAAATGTATTAAAATTCTGATGTTGGTTATAGTTGTATTTTACATTTGTACCAAGATATTTGACTACTTCTGAAGGAGGTTGTAAGTTTCCAAAGCTATCGAAATATTCTTTTTCATTGTTGTTTTTATAATATGCTACCCAATGTGTACCAGGTCCTGTTGATACATCTAAGTTGATTATTCCACATTCAATTTTCTTTGTTCGTTTTGGTAGAGTATTCAACATGAAAAATCCTCTAAAATATGGAATATTTATAGAGAAACGGTTTAGGTCCACATCAGATAGTGGTCTGTTGGGCAGCATCTCTAAGAGTTTTTTCATTCTTCTTTGTGAACTAAGCCATAACCTTTTTTATATGGTTTTAAGTAAAGTCCTTTGCCAACTGCTATAGATTCCATCGCTCTATTATGTCTAGTTGCTTCATCAAGTTGATTTTTGGCATTCTTTGTTGCATTTACAGCTTTAGCTATGGCAGCACCTCCAGTTGTTAGACTACCAATTGCACCCAGAGCAGTTAAAATCGGTATTAGAGGCAAAAATCCACCAATTTTTGGGACACGTATTACACGTGGTACTATAATTTGAGATTTTTTTCCTTTTAATGATTTGTTGATAGTTTTTCGTGCAATTTTAATAGCTGAGTTAATATCTAATGGCTTTTCCTTATTTAGTATTTTTGTTGCAGCTCTAATTGATGTTCTAAACAGTTTTTTATCATTTAGCTTGTTCTTTCCAACATTTTTCTTTTTCTCCACACCCATACCAAATTTTGTCTTGGCTTTCATTGCGTTAGTAACCATATATGCAAATGATTTTTCAGCAAGACTACTATCTTTTGATAAAACTCGATTCCAAGCTGAATTTTCCAGTATTTTATCAGCTTTATGTCTAGTACTTAAATCCTTATTTTTTGAATACGCAATATCGTGATTTTTACAAGCAGAGTCCAATAAATTAATTCCTTTGTCACCTCGATTTAAACGTTTTTGTAGTTTTGTTCCAGGTCCACAGTACTGATATCCAGGAAGATGAAGTTCAACAGGTAGAGCGTTTATTATTTTATCTACTATACCTCCTCCAACGAAGGTGTTTTTATGACTAAACGTTTTCTGATATCGTATAACCATATTATCTAATTTTTTCTATAATAAGAGGTAACAATTATGAAATGCATTTAGTTACAAAAATGCAGTTAGTGAAACAACATAAAAATATTTTAGTTCGTAATATTGATCAATCATCGAACATTACTTCAAAAATAAAGCACAGCCCCCTCTTACCAAATTCTATTCGTGCTCTAATAGTGGGACCATCAAATTGTGGAAAGACTAATGTTATGATTGGCTTACTAGAAAGTCCTAATGGACTCAAGTTTGAAAACATCTCTTTATACTCAAAATCTTTATATCAGCCCAAATATGAATATCTGAAGAAACTAATTTCACCAATTAAAGGAATGGGATATTATACATTTACAGATAATGAATCAGTTATTCCACCTGACGAAGCTAAAACTAATTCAATTATGATATTTGATGATGTTGCATGTGAAAAGCAGAATAATATACGTACATATTTTTGTATGGGGCGACATAGGGATGTTGATTCATTCTACTTGTGTCAAACTTACACTAGAATTCCCAAGCATTTAATAAGAGACAATACAAATGTTATTATAATGTTTAAGCAAGATGAGACGAATATGAAGCATGTTTATAGGGATCATGTTGGCAGCGATATGAGTTATGAAAAGTTCCAAGAAATTTGTCGAGAGTGTTGGAAGGATAAATATGGATTTTTGGTGATAAGCAAAGATAATGAATTAAATAATGGTCGCTACAGAAAGCAATTTGACTATTTCATAACTATATAAACTACTCTTGATAAACATTCACTTTAGTTATTAATCTAACTTTAAACTTCATACATCTATTTGCTATAAGCTGAGCTGCTACCTGATAAACTGATCTGAAAACCAGACCAGGTCCTGAAAAGCTGATCTGATAACCAGACCAGGTCCTAAAAAGCTGATCTAATAACCAGACCAGGTCCTAAAAAGCTGATCTGATAACCAGACCAGGTCCTAAAAAGCTGATCTGATAACCAGACCAGGTCCTAAAAAGCTGATCTGATAACCAGACCAGGTCCTAAAAAGCTGATCTGATAACCAGACCAGGTCCTAAAAAGCTGATCTGATAACCAGACCAGGTCCTAAAAAGCTGATCTGATAACCAGACCAGGTCCTAAAAAGCTGACCTGATAACCAGACCAGGTCCTAAAAAGCTGATCTGATAATCAGACCAGGTCCTGAAAAGCTGATCTGATAACCAGACCAGGTCCTAAAAAGCTGATCTGATAACCAGACCAGGTCCTAAAAAGCTGATCTGATAACCAGACCAGGTCCTAAAAAGCTGATCTGATAACCAGACCAGCTCCTGAAAAGCTGATACCTGATCTAATAGCTGATACCTGTTATTTACTATTATTAAGCATGGATGAGAAAATTTTAAAACAATTGGTGTCGACAAGAAATGTCTTAAAGAAAAAGCTTCGTAGTATAAAAACTGGTGAAATAGATACACATGAACAACTAAGAGATATATTTAAACCTATAACAGAACCACTCAAAGAATTCATAAATAGTTCTAAAAAAATTAAAAGAATTCCCATGAAAGAAGAAAGTAAAATGAAGGCAGAAGTTGAAAATAATACAAGTCTTAAGCCTGAAAAAACATCAGTCAAGATAGAGTCAAGTACACCAAAGAAACTAGCTGAAGGAACAATATTTGATAATACCATCTCATTAAATGATGCTAATACTGTAAATGATGATGACGCTGATGATGATGATGATTTTTACTCACAGACTTCCAATACAGAAGATACTTATACTGACTTATCAGTCTTGGAAGGAAGAAATGAACTAGATACAAACTATGGTCCACATAAGGATTTCAATAATGAATGGAAATTTGGTGATAGTACGCTCAAACTTAATGAAGATAAAATACAAGTTGGTGGTCAAATATGGGCCCTAACACCAGGGCTATTTTCTCTAATGTTTCATAAAATACCAAAAAATTATGATAAATTTGAACTCGAAATCTATAAAAAGATTTTAATTACTACTAATGCATATAGAAGAGACTATACACCTGATGGTCAAATAAAGGGTACTAGAGGATATAAATATAAACATATTATTAAGAAATTTATTGACGAAAAAAACCAGAAGAATTTACCTCAATCAACAGGATCTAAGCCAAAAGGTAGCTATTTAGGTGATGGAATGATGGAATTTAATATTCATAAGCCCAACTATATATACTGGGATGATCCCAATGAGTTAGTAGATCGACTTCGACTACTGCTCGCATCACAAGGTGCAGGTCATACTAATCACAATAACGAGATTGTATCAATTATTGAAGAGCTACGTGAAGCGAATATAATACATTAACTTTAATAAAGTATATAAAGCATGTCTGTTGATAAATTTGGACACTACTTAAACGATACTAGCAACATAATTTCTTTGAAAAATGCACCTAAACTGTTGGGGTTATTTGTGGATACGAACAACAACATTGATGTCCAAAACAAAAGGATCAAAAATCTTGCAGAAGCTCTGGAGGAAAACGATGTTATCAATAAATTGTTTCTGCAAACTCAAATCGAAAAACTAGAAGAGAAATTATTAACATACTTTAAGGCAGACAATACTGTAATTCAAGAAGATCTTCAAATGCAAATCGAAGAATTACAACGTGAAATAAAATTAGATATAGAAGAAAATTATAAAATTCAAAAAGATATCCAAAAAATGAAAACATCCTTTGAAGAACAAATTGAGCAGCTTAATGAGAAAATTTATAGATTGGAAAATTACATGTTTGTATCAATAGCTGAAAGTCCTTCAAGTAGATCACAACACTCTCCAAAAAATCAGTAAAAACAACTTAATGTCTTCAAAAAGAAATTTAGTAAACGAACTCCATAAGCAAGCACGAAAACATTTTGTGCGTCGCAGAGTTGTAATGAAAGGAATTGATGATCTTTGGCAAGCTGATTTAGTTGAAATGGGGAACTATTCTAAAGAAAATAAAAATTATCGATTTTTGTTGACTGTAATCGACACATTTTCAAAATTTGCATGGGCAGTACCGCTAAAAACAAAAACTGCACTCGAAACAACCAAGGCAATGGCAGATATTTTTGAATTGGGGCGAGTACCAAAAAACTTACAAACAGATGATGGTAAAGAATTTTTCAACAAAAACTTTGAAAAATTAATGCATAAATACGACATTAATCACTACTCAACATATAGCAGTATGAAAGCATCAATTGTAGAACGATTTAATAGAACATTGAAAGGAATGATGTGGAAAGAATTTAGCTATAATGGTTCATATAAGTGGATTGATATACACAAAGATTTAGTCAATGCATACAATAAAAAATTTCATCGCACAATTAAAATGTCTCCTATTAAAGTCAACTCAACAAATGAGCAAAAGCTGCTTAATACAGTATACAGTCATTTGAAGATGTATAAAATGTCGAAATTTAATGTAGGAGATCATGTTCGCATAAGCAAATATAAGCATATCTTTGAAAAAGGTTATACTCCAAATTGGACCACAGAAATATTCACAATTATCAAAGTTCAAAATACAAATCCTGCAACATACATATTAGAAGATTATCTTGGTAATCCTATTAAAGGTGGATTCTATACTGATGAACTTTCAAAAACTAGATTTCCAAATACATATTTAGTTGAAGAGGTTCTCAAAACTAAAGTGAAGGAAGTATATGTTAAATGGCTAGGATTTTCAGATCAACACAATTCTTGGATAAGTAAAGATGAAATATTATAGTTGGAAGAAAAACTAAATCACCAACAGCATCATATCAAGAACAATAATAGCATTAATATTAAGAAACTAATGTTAATTTTAAAATAAGAAAATGAAATAAATATGTAAATTATGCTTATAAACTATACTGTGTACTAAACTTTATTTAATTGTAATCAGTCTGTTATAATGTCAATAACACTTACTCTGAGCTCTAACTCATCAGAATTATCTGCTAGTTACTTTCCTCCTATTGAATTACATGATGCATATGAGTGTGCTCTAACTGATTTTCATTCATACAACAGTATTCCAAATGTAGACACTTACAACAATATGTTTCATATAGGGGAACATAAAATTGAAATACCAATTGGATCTTACGAATTAAATGATATAGTTGATTTTATAGAAGAGCAATACAATCGACTTTGCCCAGCAAATAAGATTTTTATTGAAGCCAATAACAACACAATGCAAGTTAAAGTTAATAGTTCCAAAGATCCTGTATATTTTAATAAGGACAACACAATTGGAAAACTTTTAGGATTCAATAGCAAAATCCTAACACCAAACAAATATTATTACTCAGATCTTCCAGTTAATATTTTTAAAGTGAATCTCTTGCGAATTGAAAGTAGTATCGCTATTAACACATATATGAATAACTCCAAATCGCATACACTTCATGAATTTCCGATAAATGTGCCTCCAGGCTATAAAATAGACGAGGTTCCAAGAAATCTCATCTATTTACCTGTGAACACCAGAGAGATAAGTTCACTAGCGCTGCGCGTACTTGATCAACACGGTGATTTAATTAATTTCCGAGGAGAGGAAATTACAATACGAATAAATTTAAGGCCAACTAAATAATGCTAATATACAACACAAATACATTGAAAAATATAGCAGCAAAAACAACAACATTAAAGCGAACAGCTCAACAAAAATCTCTAACAACATCAAATAAAAATTTTCTGAAGTCATTGAATTTGAAATTAAAGACAAAATGAGTTCAATAATAGATGTCTTAGATAAACCTTTGTCTGATGAAAATATAATCAAAAAGGATTATCATACATATGTACCATACTTACAGTCTTACAACAATAATGATGAAATTAGAATTTCAATACAAAATCAAGATTTGTACGTGCTACCCAGTGAGAGCTACATTTATGTGGAGGGGTTTGTTGCCGATGATAATAAGACCAAATCTTCGTCATCTTCAGAGAACTTTATACTAAAAAACAACTTTGTGGCATATCTGTTTGATGAAATTCGCTATGAGCTCAATGGAATTGAAATTGATCATACAAGATATTTAGGAGCCACAAGCACCATAAAAAATTTGGTTTCTATGTCACCAACTGAAAGCAACGTGATGCAAAATGCTGGATGGAACAAAATTAACGATGTCACTCTTGTAAATGGATTTTTCAATTTCTATGTACCTCTAAAAATGCTTCTAGGATTCGCTGAAGACTACACCAAAGTTATACTAAATGGAAAACATGAATTGATACTCTTGCGCAATAAAAACGATGAAAATCTTGTGCGCTCGAGTGTTTCTACTGAAAAAGCTGAACTTACAATTTCACTCATCTCATGGAGAATCCCACATGTACAATTATCGGACTTTAGCAAATTGAATATGATAAAAATTATTAATAATGGTGCTTCTATACCTATGGCATTTCGCAGTTGGGATTGTCATATTAATCCACAATTAAACATAGGAACTAGCCATATTTGGAATGTTAAACTGGCTGCAAATAGAGAACGCCCACGTTTTGTATTGATTGCTTTTCAACAAGAAAATAAGTTTGTTCATTGTGATTTGACTAATTTAAAAGTACATTTAAATTCAGTCTCATATCCATATGATGATCTTAACATAAAGTTTAAAAATGAACGATATGCAATTCTATATGATATGTATATAAGATTTCAACAAAGTTATTATATGAAAGAATCTCAACCGCTTCTAACTGCACCAGAGTTTAAGACAAAAGCTCCTATTATTGTAGTAGATGTCAGTCATCAGAATGAATCACTCAATAATGGCCCGATTGATATAAAAATAGAATTTGAAACAGCAACTAATATTGCAGCAAAGACGACAGCTTACTGCATTCTTATTCATGATCGTATAATAGAATATATACCTATCAAAGGACAAGTTCGAAAAGTCTTATAAATTGAGTAATATGGATAAAAACATAATTTTTATAGACGTACAAGGTTTCAAGAGTAATTCAAATGATTTAATCGCAAAAGAAGTAGCGATTGTTTTCAACAATTATGAATATAACCATTTCATTATAAAATCCCCATTTGATTTTAAATGGTTATCAATAAAAAAGCAAAGAGGCTAATAAAAAACTATCATCACCTAAACTGGACTGCTGGATCAGTTTCATTTCAAAGCGTTTGCAATTTTTTAAAAGCCAAAGCAAGATGTTCAACAATTTATGTAAAAGGTGAAGAAAAAAGACGATGGTTGGAAAAAATGTTACACCGAAAAATTTTTAACGTTGAGGATATAGGCTGCATCAACTTTAAACAAATGGAAATCAAGCATCCAGAATATCTTTATTGTAGTTATCATAATTTTGGTGTTTGCGCATTAAAAAATGCTATTTTACTAACAAAAGAAATGTCTTGCTTTAAATGAACTTTTGTACTTCTTAAAATATGAATTTACATATGTATGTATTATTATAAAATTTAAAAAAATTTTAAACAATAAATGTATACCAAATAAAAGAATGTACAAGTGTTTTCTATTTCAAATACAAACTACATAAATGTAAGAGGTGGAAGTGGGGAGGAGGAAAGTTAACTTTATTGCATACTTGCAAATTTTTACTTTTTGTTTCTCTGCTGATGAGTGTACTTAATTGAAACTTTGCTGCTTTAAAATAATCGTAGACAAAGAAAATGATTATGTTGCAAAATATAAATGTATTCTACAAAATATTTTACGCACAAGCATCCTCAGTCATACATACAAGTACACATATACATACATACATACATACATACATACATACATACATATATACACATACAAATATACATACATACATACATACATACATACATACATACAATTATATTTCTTAAACAAATAAATAAATACCAGCTACAAACTAGCTGGATCATCCACACACAAGTATAGAGTGTTCATATACAAGAGAACATTTTATAAATAAATAAAATAATTAAATTAATTGTTTATTAATTTATTTAATTATTTTATTTATAAACAATTTATTAGTGTGAGGAAATCATACACATATTCCCCCGATTCATATGAGAATCGCGTAGTAGTCATCAAATCTATTTTCTCTGATATTACTGATATAGTATTACGATAACGAATTTCTATAGTCTGGCAACACTGGCAATTTTCCCTTTGGTACTAGAAAATAATAATCATGTTTTGCCGTCGGCATTTGAAAAAATAATACTCATGTATTGCCGTCGGCATTTGAAAAAATAATACTCATGTATTGCCGTCGGCATTACGAAAAAAATAATAATCATGTATTGCCGTCGGCATTACGAAAACTTATCATGCATTGCCGTAGGCATTAGGAAAACTTATCATGCATTGCCGTAGGCATTAGGAAAACTTATCATGCATTGCCGTAGGCATTAGGAAAACTTATCATGCATTGCCGTAGGCATTAGGAAAAATTAATAATCACTATTTCCCCCACTGGTATTAGGAAAAATTATAATGCATTGTCGTCGGCATATACACTTGAGAAATTTTAAACTTATAAAACCCCTTAATCCACACCCACAAAAAAATCACCCGTTATCACAATTAATACTACCCAAAAAAAATCACCCGTTCCCACAAAGTTAATGTAAACAAAAAACTCCTTATGTAAACAAAAATTTGGACGGACTTATTGAACCACCCTCGTAGGTATCAAATTTCACAAATTTCCAAGAATTTAACAATTTTCAAATTTTAATTACCCAAATTTAACAATTTCACCAACAATTTTGCAAGTTTAATTGGGGCCGAATTGGCAATTCACTACTACTCACCGGAAATAATTTGTTATATTTGTAGGCTTCTTCTAAAGCTACCATGTCTGTCTGATTTCTAGAGAGAACTAAGAGTTACGGACATGAAATTTTCACAGAATATGTAAAAGCTTAGTCGCTATAATATATGACAGTTAAAAATGAAAGGGCCCTACAAGCAATGAATGACTGAAACTAACACAAACAAAAATTTTTCACTAACACAATTGCAGCAATTTATATTGAATTCAATATTGATGGTCAATTGACTAGTCATTTGATAGTAAGTGATGATGGATTTATTTATTAATTATAGTTGTTCTGCTCTGGCATATATGTTAGAGTGGGACATCTAATGTACATATGCCAAAACTTTTACAACATCGAGTCTTATGGAAAGAAAACTAAAATTAATTCTGCCTGTGAAAAGTAAAATTTAAAAGTGTTAAAAAAGATAGGTAAAAACAATATTTAATAAAGAAATTTACAAAATTTATATTAAATTTATATTTCTTTTGAAAATTTTAGATATGTATTTGTAAAAGCAAGATGCGTTGGTGGTGAAAAGGTGTAAAGAGGGCAATATTAATAATCTCTAAATAATAATAATTAATAATCTCTTATTTTAAATTATTTATTTATTTCTATATCATTTTATAATAAAAATAAAAAACAATTAAAATAATAAAAACTATATTGTCATTATATCAATCATGTATGATTACTCAATTGTGGGGAATATATAAATCAATTATGATCAGTCAAACTTGAGTAATATTTATGCTATCATTGATTATTAAAAAGCACTGGAGTGAGCAGTTCAACTATATGTTATATTCGTTATTTAGAGAGAGATGCAAGATCACACGTACACAAAAGTTTCCATCAAATTTTTCATTTTGCCCTTAATAAAGTGATAGAAACTTTGTTCTACGCAATGATGAATATATCCTGCCTGACTATCGATCAAATGAGCAGTCAATTGACTGGTAGTGTTCTTGTATGGGGTATTGTAAAGCCAGCAACAAAAAATTTTTAAATGCTAATGTAATATACAGACAACTATATATATATATACAATTTTATATGGGTGACTTATTCTCAAGTAAAAATATTGCAATAGAGAACTAACGAATTAATGGTGAATTAATATTTAATTCCAAATAGCTAACCAACAAAAACCATTTCTGATTAATGCACTATTCACAAATAAAATGATTGAGTTCGTATTTGAAACATTTTTTAAAAGTATTTATATTGACGATTTGTTAAAGCGACAATGAAATGCATATAGACAATGCTTAACCTCCAGGAAATAATTTTTTTCTTTGTATTTTTAACCCCCGACCAAAAAAAGGGTGTTATAAGATTGTTATTAGAAATTCTTTAAAATCCAATTATAAAATCACAACAATTCTTTTTAAAATGTAATCTAATTGATTCCTAATCGTAATTGAAATTTAATAGCTCTGATTATAAACAGTGGCACTAATAATAGTAAGACCGGGTTCACATCTGTGGGCCATGTGCCACACAAACGTAAAAAAACGTAATCACTAATTACTGATAAAAACCGGTTTGATTCAGATACGTATTTATTAAGTTAAACAGTTTCAAACATAACTGATAGACAATTTTAAAGAATATAAAATGATTGGAAACGGTTTAAATCAATAAAGACATGTCTGAATTAAACTTTTTTCATTAGTAATTAGTGGTTACGCTTTCTTTGGCAGATGTAAACTCAGCCTAACTTACGTTAAAATTTTAAGTATCCCACTAATCTAACAACTTATTTAAATTTAACTAATAAAACTTATTATTCAGTTCAGAAAATATTCTCAAAAAGTTGAAGTATAGAAAAGCTAAAATGAATCAAATAATCATAAACAACAAAATAACAAAATTTATTTTCCTTAAGTTTGCTTTTTGTCATAACAGGTGTTAAACTAATGAACGAGGCATATTTTAAAGCTTATGATATTGATTACCTTAAATTTACTTTTAACATCATTCTAAATTTCTTGAAATTTTAAAATATTTATAGCAAAATCCAATGTTTCGACTTTAAACTTAACTCATAAAGTTAATATTTTCCTCAAATAAAGTTAAATAAATGTTACCCTCATTTGGAAGATATTAACCTCTCAAAATATCAAGTCATCAAAAAACAATTGTCCCACTTTGTCCTCATTCCGTTTCCTTAATAAAACTGTTGTTCCACGCGTGTTTATTAAACAAATTTAGGGGGCGAAACACTTTCTTATTTTGTTATTTGCTATGGTTATGACAAAGAAATTATTTTGCGTGCGTGTGTGTTTTTGTTTTTGTTCAACAAAGAGGAAGTAAAATTTTGTGTCAGCCATAAAATTAAATGACACTCAAACTGTGATTAATTGCCGTGCCATAAAATTTGAAGCGACCGCAACATAATAATCCTTATATTTTAGCACTGATATTTTTAACGTTTCAGCTTTAACAAATAATTTCAGGCATTGCAGCAAACTTTTATATGCAAAAATGAGCTAGACATTTAGGGGAAGATCTCTTAATTAGGAGGCGGTCTCAAAATAACTCAATTTAACGCATATATTAACAGTGTGAAATTATTTTATCTTTATTTCTATTAATAGTATTTGCTTTGTTTATTTATGCAATAAACTTGTTTGCAGAGCAGCAAAACTAGCGGTGGAAGAGTCTTATGCTTAGTAATAAGATAAAATATGTTTTATGGATTTATGTTCGTGAATGAAGAACACAACAAATTCGCCAATTTACAATAAATATGTAGAAACAATCGGAATTTGAAAAAAGGTCCATGTGTAACTTTCCGGAGATAAATACTTCTATAGTCACAGATGTTAAGCACAATCCCAATAATATCAATAAAAAAGCAATTTAAAAATTTGTTATTAAGTTCACTGAAAAAATTTTTTTCACAAGTTCTATAAATTTCGACATTAATCTTATGAAAAAATTCATTAAAATTCAACCACCGCCACGCTTTGTTGGAATAATGAAACCAGTTTCGTTAAAATTATTTTAATGAAAACTACGTCAAATCTATTAAATACTATCATCAATGCAATGAAAAAACTTCATTGAAGCAATGAAATAATTTCATTAAAACGACGAAATAATTTCATTAAAACCACGAAATAGTTTCATTAAAACAACGAGATAATTTCCAAAGAGATAATTCCCAACGAAATAATTTCATTAAAAAAAATTAAATAACTTCACAAAAACAGTAAAATAACTTCATTATAATAACGAAATAACTTAATTGAAACTATATGTGTAAATAAGCATACAAAGAGTACAAGAACAATCATACAGAACTACCTTTGTTGCAAGCTTTTAGTTGACAACTGTTGAAAAACATTTAATTTATCAGGCCTTCATGACTACAATGAAATTTTCATTGATACAACGAATATATTCCATAGCTATAATGAAGTTCTAAATTGCTGTATATATTTTATTATTTTTTTAGTTTTAAAGAATTTAATCTTTAACTTAATTAATTTAAGGTATGTACTTATGTACAAACATACACACAAAAAAGTAATATAAATGATTTTGTAATATTAATTAAAATATGTGTAGTATCAATTAAAAAATTAATTAAATTTTCACCTATATATAATTTGATTATATAAATTAAGTTTTTTCACTCAAATTAATTAATACAATTAAAAATTTAATATATACAATTAAATTCTTAATTGAAAATATTAATTGGTGAACACTTTTTCCTGTGTATGTTTATTTCATACAACAACTGTATATGTTCCTAAAATATTAAGGGGTTTCTTAATAATTGGAAAATATTCTTGTCATAAATCCAATGAAATATTGTTACAAAACTAAAATACCAACGAAGCAATTGCAATGAAATTCGATTTGTGAAAAAAATCTAATTAAATTGTTTCCTTGGATTTTTGTAGCCAAATTCTTTCGGTGTAGACATTTGTCAGAATTTCTCTAGATAATCTTCCAACATCTTTCCCTTTACTTATTTTTCTAACGCTCTCATACTTGAATAAAATCTCAGCTATGTTGGCGGTTTGACGATTTAGACCTGCTGACTTAAAAACTTTGGTGGTTTTAATGTGATTTTTTAACAAATTAATTTTTTTTTGGCGCTTAAGGTGCATGTGAAACAAAAATACGTTGAACAACTGACATGTGTTTGGATTGTCAGCCAGTGATGGTATACCAATAGTTTCAAAGAGGAAACAATGTTAAAAAACCACAATGGAATAATTTAATATAGAATTTAAGCTTTGGAAAATTTAAGAGTTTTAGGATCAATAAAATTTTGGTTTTTTTTTATTTGATAATTTTATTTTTACGAATATTTGTGTTTAAATAAGAAAAATGTTTCTATTCGATAAGTATTTTGCGATACAACAAGATATGAAAGCAACTATTGCGCACAGTATATTAGCATAAAATATAATTTCAGGCGCGTTAAATTTAATGAATGCATTTTTAACAGAATAAGATTTTTCAACGATTAGTTTTTGAAATATAAATTAATCTACCTTTCTAGCATTAAAATAAATTGCAAAAATTAAAAATATTGCTAAAGCGAAAAATATCTCCAATATTAAAAAAAAAATTGACAAAATAAAAAAACGTCACCAAACCTTAAAAAATCGCTAAAACGAGAAAAAAGCACCAAAACTTAGAAAAGGACCAAATTAAAAAAATCGCCAAAACGAAAAAAATTACCAAATTAAAAAAATTCTAGCAATAAAATATATTGCAAAAATAAAAAAAATTGCTAAAATTAAAAAATCAGCAAAATCAAAATAATCGCCAAAATGAAAAAAGTCGCCAAAATAAAAAAAAACGCCAGAAACTTAAAAAATCGCTAAAACAAGAAAAAAGCACCAAAACTAAAAAAACACAAAATAAAAAAATGCCAAAAACAAAAAAAAAATCGCTAAAACGTGAAAAAATCACCAAAACTATAAAAAAGCACTAAATTAAAAAAATTACCAAGCCCGAAAAACATCACAAAAACGAAAAATAGCACCAAATTGGACAAAAAATCTACAAAACGAAGAGATCGCTAATATAAAAAAAAAACACCAAAATGATTAAAAAAATCGCCAATATAAAAATAAGCGCCAACAACTTTAAAAAATCGCTAAATGAAAAAAGACACCAACACTAAAAAAGCATCAAAGTAACGCCAAAACAAAAAAAACCTTTAAAATACGCTTAAAAACTAAAATAAAATAAAATAAACGCCAAAACCCGAAAAAAATCACTAAAGCGAAAAAAACAATAAATTAAAAAAAAATGTGACACTAAAATAAATTGCCAATATGAAATAAATTGCCAAAAATAGAAAAAAACCTAAAAATCGCTTAAACGAAAAAAAGCATCAAAACTAAAAAAATCGCCATATTAAAGAAAATGCCAAGAACCTAAAAAAATCGTTAAAAAGAGAAAAAACACTGAAACCAAAAAAAAGCACAAAAAAACACCAAAACGCAGAAAAAAGCCGAAGCTAAAAAACCCTATTAAAAAACGCTAAGAACCGAAAACCCCCAAAAACAAAAAAAATGCCAAAACTATATTTTATATAGGCTAAAGTTCATATAGTATTATATACTTAGTGTCCGTACGGCACGCTTCATGAGGAAATCAAAGTCGCACTTTACTAAATTTATTTTTAGTAAATGTAAATGGAAATAAAGTTTAAAGCTAAAGTACAGTCCTAACTATAAAATTAATTAAAAAACATGTTCTGTTTCATTTTCCGTTCCTTTGTGCTGAAGAAATTTGAAAAAATTCTTTAGGAATAAACGTTATTGTTTTCATTGTATAGTTTTGATATAACGGCTTTATTTGTTGATAGAGCTATGAAAGCAACAAACGAGTAACATATTCATCAAGTATCAAGAATTAAAATTACTCTTAATGCAGCAAACTCGTAACTTAATAAATGCGTTGTACAATTAAACTAGAAAATATTAGTGTATTATTACTACTAATATATATAGATGCAATCAATTCCTTAATAACTGCATATGAACTTTTATCCAAACACCGAAGTATAAAGAGATAAACCGTTTTTTTTTTCTCTCCTAAAAACTTGTACTTTTTAAGATCCGAAGTTAAGAAAGTAAGGCATCGATATTCAACTTATTGCTAATATCAAAAAAAAATATATTTGTATATATATAATATACAAAAATACCGAGAGGCCACTTACTAAAAATTGCACTAGAGCAAAAATTATGAATTTTTCCACAACAAAAATATGTACCTACATATATATGTGCTTATGTCTGTATTTCTATATTACATAAACAGCACTTTGGTAAAGGGTATATAAGATTCGGCGCAGCCAAATATAGCACTCTTACTTGTTTTTTGTGTTTGTTTTTTAGAAATTGAAAAGCGACCCTATTCACAATTATTCTATACTACTCGCAAACTGTTTTATTACTAATCTTGTAAATAAACATACAATCACTGATAAGTATATATATAAAAATGAATGTTTGTTTGCATGTCCTTTAAGCTTGGAAAAAGAGCTCATCCGATGGCAATAAGAAAGGTTTTCAGGGTATTACTTTTTTTAAACTAACTATCTGGTCTTCTGAAATGTTCAAACCGATTTTAATATAATTAAGAACATAGTTGGATCTGCGTCTTAAAATTTACACAGGCTATGGACATGTTTTAAAATAGTATCCAGAGAGATAGATACAAGTGGTAATTTCTGCCTCCAAAACAATCAAAACTGATTTTAATGAAATTTAGAACATGTATACATAGATCTAAAGTTTCACAGAATAACCATATACTTTTTCTAAACTAGGACCAGGAGGAAGTAAGGAGGACAATTTCTAAGTGTCAACTAAATTTAATGTAATGTTTAAGAACAATGAACGTAGGCAAGCTTACAGGGTGTAGCTAGTTAATTTATATTCATTTATAAGCGCATAACAAAGTTGAACTTTATTAAAATTTTAACATTTCAATAATTTGATACATATTTAAAATAAATTTAACTACAACTTTTCCAATTGTAATTCAGAAAGCCATCAATTTAAATTCAGAAAGTATCAATTGTAATTCAGATTTATAAATTTTAGCATTAATTGCATTTCAGTAAGAGTCAAGTGTAATTCAGAATTCTTATTTTTAAATTTTTTTATATACACAAACAAGTAGTGTGAATGATTTTGTAATATAAATTAAAATATTTGTAATATTAATTAAAAAATTAAGTAAATTTTCACATATAAATAATTTGACAATATCAATGATAATATAAATTAAGTTTTACCTATTTTTTCAATTCTTATAAAATAAAATATTTTTATTAATTGAGGGGCTTAAAAGCAAAGAGTCGCAGGTAACAAAATTTAAAAACAAAATAGCTTAATGCAGAAATCAACACCTAATAGTAGTATTTAACATTCTCAATCAAAATCTATTTACCGAAATTTCTAGTACAAGCAACAACTTAAGAGTAAAAGGGATGCTTTAAGGTTTCGTTACTCAAACTTGTCTTTTTTACACTTTTATCCCCTTACTTCTAAGCTCATCAATTAATGTGATTTTCTAGAAACGCAAGAAAAATTTAACTAGATTTTAAATAGGGAAACATACCCGCTTTTTTCTGTACCAGCTAGCACTTCATCAGCACCCATGTTTATCTACTTGAGGCAGATCTTGTTTGCTAAGATCAGCTACTCGCTACTCAACATTAATGCTGAATGAAAAAAAAATTTAAAAACTCATGTTAAATAGCTGATGTTAATAACCTATCTATGGCCAATTAGATAGACATGGGTGCCGATGCAGTGTATGAAGACACTTTAATTTTTCTGGTCTTCTTTAAAAACTACATTAGTTAAAAAAAATATTTATTTTTTCAAATACTGAACTAAAGTCCGACTAACAAATTATTTCTCATATAATATTTCAATAATTTTAATACGTATCCTCGTTAAAATATTCTCCCTCAGTAACAGATAACAAAAGACTGACTATTGATAACATACCCCATTAATTTACAAAGCCTTAGAGATTAGTAAGAGATTGTTAATTAAAACCAATTGTTGCCGATACAGAGTAGACAAGTGACAATATTTGCAGTCGTCTTGATGTGACGTCAACGACGAGATTCGCAATAAAGGGTATTATTTAAATTTCCTTTGCTTTGAAGCTTCAATATAAGGAACTATTTAAAAAATGCCTTGTTCACAAAAAATATTTTTTAGAGCTTTATAAAACATTTTTTCTTACAAAATGTGTTTTATAAAACCTTTATAAAATATGTGGCAATAAGAAAAAGTGCTTAAGTCATATTTTACTGCTTTGCAACAGAGCACTTTTAAGCGTTTGAGTCAATTTCCGAAAATTTATTTCTTTTACATTTAAATAGGGAAATTATCTGTTAACCCTTATTTTTTTAAGCAAATATAAATTATAAGTATAATAGTTCAGTTAAAATATACCAAATTAAAATCTCAATTAATATATTATTCCAAATAATATTTGAAGTGTAAAAAGATAAATCGCAAGTCATATCGCTATAACTTCCTGAAAAATCACATACATTAATTGAGATTTTGACAAGAAATACTTTTAAATATGCAAATTATTCAAGTGTCATTAACTTTAAATCTGCTTATCTCGACTTTTTCATTTTTGCCATAGAAATAAAGTTATAAAATGTTCAATAAAATTGTTTACAATTCGCCATTTCTCTGTCTAGCAATCTTAATTTAAACTTAAACTATTACAAAAAGTATTTGTATATTTCTACTTAATAAGTTTAACTATAAATGATACTTAATAACACAAATATTGATTGATATGAATACTAAATTCGCAAGTATTAAAGTCATTAGAATTCCTACTGCCACCCACCATTTACCACACAACAGCATCAATGAATTTATTTCAATAAGGTGCTTTCAGCAGCACCTGTGCCTAATTAATCTCTTCAGCGAATGGCACTAAAACCGTTATAAATCAGTAAGACTTCTTCCCTCATTTATACTACCTGTAGAGTAACACTTAAAACCATTAGAGACTTTTGCATTACACTCTTACTAAATAAATAATTGCCTTAATAACTTGGACGTTAGAGCAAATATAAGGCGTTAAAAACAGATAATATTAGGAGATTTTCAGTAAGCTAAATGATTATGGTTTTGAGAAAGTGTGGTTTGTACTTTATGATAAAAAGACTTACATACAAAGATTAATTTAGGGCCTTGTTTTGTAAAACGCAATGCCAAGCTTTGACAAATTTTATATGGAAAAAAATTTATATTACAAAACCAAAATACATATAAAATTTGTCAAAGCTAAGCGCTGCGTTTTACAAAATTACACAGAAAAATGTATTCTTGAATTTTTTTCAATTAAGTTATTGCTTAGAAAAAATAATATTTTTTATTAATATTTTAATTGAATATATGTTTATTTTAATTGAATTTACTGCTCTATCAAAAAAGTGTTATCAACAGAGTTTAACTCAGAATAGTATGATATGGTTAACAATTATTGTATGTAAATATTATAATTTTTCTTTTTATGTGTAAAAATCGAGCTGTTTTTTATAGTATGCCACATTGTTTTGAAAAAATATTTTCAATTAAATTACCCAATTAATCTTTTAATTGGTTCTGAACTAAAAACTAAAAAAGTACTCAGCTTATATATATTTTTTTTTTTGATTCATAGTAATTATGACATGCGTGGAATAAAAATAAAATATTAAAAAAAAACAGAAATTCATTTTGTTCCCTTATTTCAAAGTCGTCGTCCATACAGTGAAACATTTGCTGCAAAACATTTGAATTTGAAGACGAGAGGGGAAAGAGGAATGGCAAAGGGTACTTTGTTTCATGTACACGAAGTTCTTGTTAAGTACGTCATTCTCGCCTCATTCTTATGAGACATATATGAGAAAATGTATTAACATGCAAAACAAAAATTTCACAATGTGGACACGAATGCAGTTTCAAAAGAAAAAACAAAAATGTTTTGCAGCAAATGTTTCACTGTATGGACGACGACTTAACAATCAGATCATAATAAGAAACACAAGCTTATAGAGTCCATAGAGTCTATAATATAGACCAAATGTGAATGGTAATCTTAGTATATTGCCGATATTTGGGATCTGATGCAAATGGTCTTGCGTAAGTATGTATGTATATGTAGTATATGGAAAATACTTTAAAATCCAATCACAAAATACACACAATTCAAAGTACGGCTACGATATTCTGCAGTTACCTTTACGCAAGACTCTCAAACAACGAATATGGCCATTGTACTTTTGTGCACCATTCGAAATTCAAAAGCCAGTTAGGTTTTTGGTACAATACACAAATACTTAAATTTTTTATACATACATACATACATATTTACATAAAATAATTTTTTATAAATTTTTTTATACTATTTGATTTTTTCTATATGTCAATTACTATTTTAATAGAATCTTTAAAAAATTTGAAGTAGGTTTTTAATTCAATTTTAAAAATATTTCAATTAATTTTTTAATTAAATATTTAAAAATATCTCAATTAAATTTTAATTGATTCTTTAAAAAACTATCAATTAAATTTTTAGTTAATATAATATTTTTTTAATTAAAAAAATCAAAAAAAATTTCAATTAAAATGGATGAGTTAATACTACAATTTCCGTGATTGGTTGAAAACTAATTAATTTTTTAACTGAATCTTTGTTTTTTTTAATTGAATCTTGTTTTTACTTTTTTCTGTGTAGGCCCTTAATGTACATACATAAGTGTTAAATATTTACAGCCTTATTTATAAAACTTACTTAGCCCTTAAAAAAAACTTACTTAGCCTTTAGAAAAAAATTTCACACAAATTTTTCTTAAAACGTCTTTATAAAGCCTTAATAATTTTTATAAATAAGGCAGGTAATAAATAAAGTTATAAAAAATGGCGCTAATTACTTCACATAATCTTCGATACGAAGAAATTTTTTCTTCACAAATTGTAAATAAGTTAAATGAAAAGAAAAATTTCAAGAAAAAAAAATATAACATTTGAACAGTTTTAATTTCAGTTTTGCAATTAGAAAGAATAAATATATGCTGTGGGTTTTTGGACTGGCAACGGATATACTATTAAGAGTTAAAAACGGGATTGGCGATTTTCAAATAATGCGAATTAGATGCAGTGAGGCTATTTATGCTGTTTTAAGACCATTTAAATAAATTAATAGTCAATAAACAGAGAACAATAAAGCACTTCCTTAATTTAAATATACATACATACATATATACATAAGTGCAATTTTTCTAGTACACTTACAATATTTAGACCAAAACTTTGATTTCAATTGTAACTAATATGTAATTGAAAGTACGCATTTTTTTATGAGATTTACTGCAGCCCTAAAGAAGACAGTGATATACTTATATGTTTAAAAAATTACGTAAAATACTAATTTCATTAAAAACGCCTAGTGTTTATTAGGTATATTTGTATCATATAGTTTCGGCAGATTTCTAAATATTGTTTTCGCTTTAAAGGATAACAGTTAAAACACCACTCGGAGACCTTTAAGTATATTATGCATAATTTTGTAATATTAATTATTATATTTGTAGTATCAATTAAAACATTAATTAAATATTTCACCTATAACCAATTTGATAATATCAATTAAGTTTTTCCACTGAAATTAATTAATACAATTAAACATTTAATTAATACAAATAAATTCTTGATTGAAAATATTAATTGGTAAATATTTTTTTCTGTGAACTCATGTGATTTGGTCTTAATTTTGTATTCTACAAAAAAGATAACTTAAAAACGCAAACAAGGTACCCGGGTACCTTGTCAGTCAAATAAGCGTTAATTAAAAAATAATAAAAGATAAATTTGTTTCAGTAAATTTTCCTTATAACTACTTTTATTATTATCCAATGGATTTCTAATTGTATAAAGGTGTAGAAAAATAAAATAGATTCATATAGAATATAAATTATTTGCTGGGTTTTATTGAAGTTTCTTAGTCTACTTCGCTTATTTTTCTTTTGTGATTTTCAAAAATGTTATTATTTGTAAATTTTAAAATAGTTTTTGAAAGTCTGTGCATAAGATAAGATGTTTATGACTGTTCAAAATGTGTGGTGGAAGTCTACTGATGATTTGTTACAGCAACAATGAAATGCATATAGTCAACGCTGAACCACCAGCAAATAAATTTCAGATTAAAATAAACTTTTGACTTATTTTATCTAATTTTTCGACCTTTTTTATATATTAAAAAAAATAGTTTAATTGAATAAACTTTTGACAATATGTCGAATAATAAATTTCTTAAATGTTACTTTCATATACCAAAAGTAGTTTAAATTTTCCAACCCTGAAACCATGTTATTTATTTGTCTGTTTGTCTGCCACAACAATCTTAAATATTTTTTAGATACACAATAAATGAATACCGTAAAAAATAAATTTTAACTCAACATGCTTTAATTTATGAATAAAGAAAAAATTATAAGAATCTTATTAAAAGTATAAAAAATAACAACAACAAAAATTTTCCTATTTTGTACTGTTTCGCGCAACTTTTTTAATTTTTTTAATATTCTAGTTCTCCAGGCAGTAACAAACAAAACAAAAAATGATTTGTTACTATTGGTGCAGTCATGCAAGCGTGATGCCGTAACAAAAAGGGTTTAGTTTTTTTATATATATATATATATATGTATATATATATATATATATATATATATATATATATATATATATTTTATAAAAAAGTTATATATAAAAAAAACTGAGAAGTAGTATCCAAACCTTCTAGCTTTCAACTACTAGGCGAGCACACTGCCTACTAGCCAGCAGCAGGAAGTTTCCGCTAATAGTTAGAAGTTTGTTGTTTATACAAAACGAACATCAAAACAAACAACAAAATACAACAACAGTTTACATGGCAAAATAAATACACACCAACGCATTTAAACAACATATTATTTCTTATAAGATTTCATATGATTTCCAATTAAAATTTTTACATGGTGATTTTTCATTGGCATTTTTTTTTTGTTGTACTCGTAGTCTTAATCTATCTACTTTGTATATGCTCGTAAGAATAACATAACAACCCTTAAAAAAATTACACATTACCATCAGAACCACTTCTCATATAGTTATATACTTTTCTGATTGTCATACTGCATTACTCGCTTACAAATCACATTACATAAATGAATGATCCTTTTACATTAAAAAGATTAAGTGAACATGTTGTCAAATAAAAAAAAGTACTTCTCAAGAATCGATTATTTTAGTCTCCACCAAAAATATTTAATTCTAATTCCGATTGACTTTCTTGACATTTTTTGCTCGGTAGCTTTATATCGTCAGGCTTGAATTATATTCTATTAATACTCGCACCAGAGATTTTGTTATGAATTTTTGGATTTTTTTATTAATTTTTCTAATTTGTTTTCAGACAACTTTTATTTAATAAGAAAAATATCGATAATTTCACATATTTTGACATTTTATTAAAATCTATCGAGCGCTTTTTTCGATTATATAGTAAGCGATATGTTATCGAAAATAAACTGTTTTATTGAAATTAAAATTTTATGGGCCTACCCATAGTTTAGAATTATCAAAATACCAAATTTGTAAGCGACAATTTAAATACAAAAACAAATTTGAATATTTAAAAAAAAACTTTCACCTGAAAAATTTAATTTTTGTCGATATTTATGCAGTTCGATAGTTTTAAATTTTATTTTGTTAACTGGAACCAAAATTATTTAAAGTGATTTCATATAAAATAAATTAATAGAAAATTATGCATAAAAAAGTTGTTATAAACTATTTCTGCATTAAAATGCAGCCCTTGGCTCAGCTGTTATTTTCATCATAAAAATTATTGACATCATTCAATGCATCAGCCATAAATAAGTTAACATGCACATACTTTACAACACTTAAGTGCATTTTGTTAAACATAATTGATTTCATTATAAATTTCTCCAGTTGATGCTGTCAATTTCATCATTCTTGATTATAGGAGCACTTGGTTCAAATACACACACTCACACACGAGAAATAACCTATTAACACCTTACTGTGTTGAAAAGCTAGTTGAGCAAATCATGCCTGCAAAGGCAGCAAAAATATATATATATATATGTAAAAACAAAAACACATATAAAGATGCATGTATATAAGTTTATATACATAAATAAATACATACATACAGATATGCATAAAAAAGTGCATATTTATTTGTAAATGACTGCGATTTTAACAAAAAACCATGTAATAAACATGAAGAGATTTGCAGGATTTTCACTCAGTTGACTGACGTTGGCCGCAAATCGTTTATAGATTTTCATAAATTTGATTTAATACTGCCTTTATTTTAATTTTTAATAACTTAACTTTTTAATCTTTGATATATCAGTTTTTACGAGGCTGCAATTAAAAATTGAGATATTTTTAAGGACAAATTACACCAAAGACTATTGAATTTATTTTGAAAATTTTTGTCCGAAAGGATGAAAATGATATTTTTAAAAGCTAATATAGCTTTATTTTTTGAGTTCACGTAATTGCTAAAGCCTGCGTATCGTGCAAATAATACAAACTTCAAACATATCGCTCTATAATTGAAAAAATTTTATTTCCTTAAATAGAGAAATGGAACTGACACAAGACTAGTCACGTGATCAGTCTCCAAGTTATAGTGACAAATCCGAGTTTTAACACATGAAACGGGCCAGTAACTTTTACATGGGGATGGGCTAGAAGGGGGTTAATTGATAATTCGTGAGTACCTTGTGACTTGTCACTGAACTAGGGATCTAACCAATGTAGAATAATATAAATTATTTAAAAATGTCCTTCCGACATAGATTATATTAGCTGGATCTTATGCGTATTTCACTGTTGCTAATGCAGATAATCAGGGAATCTTTACCCAAAGTTTCTTAGAACAACTAGAGCTTGTATGTTATAAACTTTCATTTAAACAAATAAGAAGCTCAACCCCTCAATAACCAATTTCAATGTATTTTTAATAAATGGTTAAAAATATATCGTTTCCAATATGGATGTTTATTTTTTTAAATATTAACTTTTTATGCACTAGTTGCACGAAAATTTTTTGGTATCAGGTACTATGTAATGGAAATTGTTTTCGATTTAAATTAAAAAAAATAGAAAAAGTTAAGAAAATTTCAACAAGAATACAAATTTTAAAGAAATTTTCAACAGAATACCCAAAGAGCAAACATTTTCCACCAACCAACTCGAATTTAGGCAAAAATCGAAGAAAATTTCATAAAAAATAGAAAAATCCAATTCAGGCAAAAATCCAAAAAAAAGTTTAACCCGCCATTGGTGTCCTATTGGTCTGTGAGACCGGGTGTGTTAAAAAATTCGAATAACATTATTCCCTGTTATTATTTTTGGTTGCAATTTCGAGTAGCTGCCTCATTGCACATCACCTACTTTTAATTAACGACGAAACTGCTTCGTGAGCACACGTTGTGTACTTTTTTACTAATCCGGTGCGTAAGACCGTGTGTCACCGTGTATGTGAATAAAATAACCAAGTATACATTTTTCATTACATGTTTTTTTTATTTTTTTTTATTTATTTTGTAAAAGTTCCTAATGTCGAAAGACTAAAAAACATTATCTTCCCTTATAAATATGTGATTTTTTATTTGTTTCTTAATTTTGAAAAATGTATTACTAAAATCGCTGTTATTTTTAATGCTCTAATAAAACAATTTTTTGAACGTTAATATTGAAATAAAAGAGCTTAAATTTATTAATTATCTTTTCTTTATTCTCAAAGAGCATAAATTAAAAAAAAACATGAAATAATACCAACAAATTTTGGAAAAATCTTCAGTTGAAAATCTATGTGCGTGATACCGGCGTCACCATTGATCAAAGTCAAAATTGCGTCACCAATTTAAAATCGATTGAAAAACTTAAAAACTTCAGATATATATATTTATTTTAAATTCATTCAGCTTTTGTTTTAAATTGAAATCAATTTTGTCTTGTTCTACGAAAATTTTAGAAAAAAGAAGAACAGATGGACAACGGAGTTTGTATTTTTTTTTTTTGGTTTTTAAATCGAGTAAGCGGAAGTTCACGCTTTAGGAATTATTGTGTATTTGAGAAAAATTTTGCTACAATAACTTGTGTCGTTACGAATTCGTAACGACATATCATATTGATTTCGTTCCGACATATCGTTAATAAGTCGTGTCAACCATTTCATACAAAAATTTTTACGATTTCTGTAATGTTTTGGTTTCGAAATGGAAAGATTTTGTTGACTAGTCGTTACGAATTTTTTTTCGAATTCGGAGCATTTTGTTTGGCGGGTATGTACATTAAATTATGATATGACAATAAAAGGTAGTTTTTATTTAAATAAATTCTTGTTTGAAATAATATAATTGTTGGAAGGATGACGTTCATCAGCTAAAATCCGCTGCCAAACCGATTAGCGGCCAACGACGCACAAAGTGGTCAAAAGTCAAAAAATTTAGAAAATGTACTAAATTAATATTCAAAAAACCTTTTAAAAGCCAATGTCTAAGAATACACTATATGAGTTGATAACTTGCTCAGATTTACAACGCTTCAGTTATATGAATTTTCCCAAATTTTAGATTTTTAGCACC
Organism: Tachina fera; assembly: GCA_905220375.1. Lineage (NCBI taxonomy): Eukaryota > Metazoa > Arthropoda > Insecta > Diptera > Tachinidae > Tachina > Tachina fera. The sequence goes on along the minus strand of LR999965.1, from coordinate 44,716,333 downwards.
GTTACCCATATTTAATCTTTTGGTAAATTTTTTGGGCCTTCGAACAAGCTTTTACTTCTTCTATTGAGCGGTAGGAAGTAATAGTAGATTATTTTTACATGTGCGTTATTTGTACGTTATCATTAATAAATAAATTCAGTGAAGTGCGACTTTGACCCGCGCACGAAGGGTTCCGTACGGGCACGAGATATGTAATTCAATACGAACAATATAAACTATAGTTTTGGCATTTTTTTCGTTTTTGGTTTTTTTCGGTTTTAAGCGTTTTTTTTAGTTTAAGGGTTTTTTGAATTTATTGGCGCTTTCTGAGTTTTGGAACTTTTTTCACGTTTTGGCGATTTTTTTTGTGTTTGAAGTTTTTTTAATTATGGCGATTTTTATTATTTTGGCGTTTTTTTTATTTTGGCGATTTTTTTTAATTTTGGCGTTTTTTCATATAGGTTATTTTTATTTTGGTTTTGGCGATTTTTTTAGTTTTGGCACTTTTTTTTTGTTTTGAGGATTTTTTTCGGTTTTTGGCGTTTATTTTAAATTTTGGCGGTTTTTTTCGTTTTGGCAATTTTTTTAAATTTTTGCGATTTTTTTTAATTTTGGCGACTTTTTTTCCACATAAACAATTATTTTGGTTTTGGCGCATTTTTCCCGTTTTGGCGATTTTTTTCGGTTTTTTGGCGTTTTTTTTCATTTAAACGATTTTTTCGAATTTGGCGATTTATTTTAGTGCTAGAATTTTTTTTAATTTTGTCGATTTTTTTCGATTTGGCGTTTTTTTTTAATTTTCGGCGATTATTTTCAGGTTTTGGCGATTTTTTTCCGTTTGGCGATTTTTTAACTTTCGGAATTTTTAGTTTTAACGTTTTTGAAAATTTCAAGAGTTTACCTCTTACGGTCTCCAAGATATAGCAGTTTGTCAAAATTACATAGTCAAAATTGCATTAACTGATGGACCACCCTTTAATTAAAATGTTTTAATATTTTAATGTTTATTGTTGTAGTCTATATCAAAATACACTAATTTTACAAATTTCAAGTGTCAATATACATATGTAAATACAATTGTATGTATATTACATGAGAATTTAACATTTTTCGTCGCTCGTTTTGGAGCACCCTTTAGTTTCTAATTCTCATGTATTTGTTGTTGTAGTGGCCAAGGTTCTACATACTCTGTCCAAATTTCAGGTCCGTAGCTCTTACGGTTCCTGAGAAAATACCGTGTGACGGACAGACGGACAGCGTAGCGAAAACAATAGGGTTCCTTTTTTCACCTTTGGTGTACGGAACCCTAAAAATGGGTACGATTTTACGATTTAAGTGCGAATTTTCAGAAATTGCCAAAACAAGAATCTGTTATATTCAATTCTTTAGAAGATGTGTGAAAAAGGTAATAAAATTTAAAATTGACCCTTTTTAACCCCTAAAAGTAAACATATCGAAAAAGTACCAAGCACATATTGGGTTATTTTTAGCAGCATTCGTATGGTTAAAGAATTTGGATTCTATCTATTGTAGTTTCCAAGATATAAAGATACTTTTTACCCCTTTTTTACCCCTTTTTTTCCTTTTTCTCCTTAGTAACGTACACACAAAATTGCAGGTCAGTAGCTATAGTGGTTTGGGCTGCGCAATGATATGTCAGTCAGTCAGTAATAAATGTTACTCCTTTCTAGATGTGCAATTATTTAACGGGCAGTTACGGGCTGCATACTTATGTTAATAACTACCTGCAATAGCTTGCAGAGCAGGATCTAGCAAGACAAGATTTCACCTAATCACATATAATCATATTATTTGAAAAAATACTAAGAAAAAATACTCCTCACATATTTAATTCTATTAATTTGCTATATATAAATATACTTTCAAATTTAAATTTTACTTATTGTACTTACCTTCAGCTGAAGTATCCGTTTTGTTTCGTTTGATTTTGATTGGTTATAAAAATGTTCACACGTGCTTGGAAGTGTTTACTAGATGATTTTTCCTATGGTAGTGTGCTATTCGTGTGGAGGCGTCATTCAAACTGTAATTATAAAGGACATTTGAGACGAGGGACATTATTATGAAAATTTCTCATCTTTAAGAATATTCCGTTTGCCAACCCAAAGACAAATACGCCCCAATTAAAAACTTGTTTTTTCGACTTTGCACACACTATGCGATGTTGTCAAGTGTTTCTGTAAGACTTTTTTAATGGTTTAAAAATAAAAAAATTTTTGCTTCAGTAGACCACTATTCAATGATTTACGTCGAGCCGATTAACTTCAGTTTGTATACTATTTGAAAAATAACGATCTGAATTTAGGAACAAAATTATTGAATTTAGATTGTAGAAATCATAAATTTCAATTTTGAAATTTGGTCACTAGGATTGACGTTCCCCAATTAAGCATAAATTCTTATTTTATTGATTGAATTTTAAAAATCAAAAACGCATTCTTAAAATCAAGAACGTAGACTTAATTTCGAAATTATATTCTAAAACTTTTAAGAATATGATCTTAATTTAAGATTGAAATTTATTTGCTGGTGGTTTAGCATGTCTATATACGTATTTCATTGGCGCTTGAACCAAATCATCAGTAGACTTCAACCACAAATTTTGAACAGTCACAAACCTCTTACTTTATGCACAGACTTTCAAAAACTATATGAGAGTTCATAAAATAATAATATTTGAGAAATTTTTAGATTCTTTAATTGAACTGTAGTGAATTTTAATCAGAAATAATTCATAGTCAGGCCAAAGTTCAGTAATTTCAGTAATTTCTTCTTTAGAAACTCACATTAATTAATAAAAATATTTCATTTAATAAGAATTGAAATTACTGAACTTGAGCCTGACTATGAATTATTTCTGATTAAAATAATAATATTTTTGAAAATCACAAAAGAAAAAATAAGCTAAACCACAAATAAATTTCAATTATTATACTTAAACCTCTGACAATATGTCAAATAATAATGTTCTTTAATTCAAGATTTTTTTTAACAAAATCTTAAACTCGATCTTAAAATGGCATTTAATTTAAGATTACTATCTTAAATTAAGATTTTATTCTTGAATCAATAACTTTCACATTTAACAGACTATTAACATGAAAATAATTTGATTTTGAGCGTAAAATCTTGATTTTTAGCAGGTTTTTTCCTTAGTGTAGCAAAAAGGATATATAAAGGAACAAGTTTATGTTTTGTAACCAACTGAAAATGAAATAAATTTTTAACATGAAATCGATGCATTTGCTGCCACACCAAACACAATTTTCTACGTTTTAAAAAATTGAATTCACTTCACATCCATTGTAGATTTACATCATAATAAAAACATTTTATTATATGATATTTTTTTTTAAATCACAAAATAACAATAAAATTTTTCAAGTTAAATTTCGTGGTTATTTTTTCGTTATTTTATTTCATAATTTTATTATTTCGGCCATTATTTTCTCTTTTCATTGTGCATTTTATTTTATTATTGCCTACGCATAATTTTCTGAAGCTCATGTCACAAATTTCTCAGCAACAAAGCTTTATTTAATGATGTTTGAATTGTGTCTCGGTAGATGCATGTGTGTATGTGTAAACATGCATGTATAAACTCTGTAGGTATATGTGTTTCAACATGTACTGTTATTTTATATTGTCGTCAGTCTGTCAACCATGTGCAGAAGGCAAATAAAAATTCATAAATTGTTTATATTGCAAAAAAAAAATGCAAATCAATAAACTGAACGCAAATTTAATGTATCATTTTAAATTGCGTGTATTACAGGGTGTACCAAAAGAAAGTTTATATGTATATATAAAGTAGACTGATTCGAATTTAAGTAAAGTTTTTATCTAATCAGTGTTTATTACTTATGTACACAGTATATCAATACAGAACGTGGGAGTTTAAAGAAAAAATAATAATAACGCCCACATGTAAACCCCTGAGTAGCAAAACTTGATATGAAAGCTGGACAGGTATATTACGTAATGGCTGAGATTTTCTGCAGGACATTTTCTTTTTCTAGTCAGCTAATTTAAATTTCTCTTGTAGTTGAGATAATAGTAAGACAGAAAATCTATAGGAGAGCAGTCAGCATTCTATTTATTGACCATTTTCTCTAATAAAATTTTTCTAGGAGTTTGAAGATATAATTCGCTTCAATATTTTCTTAACTCATTGTTTCTTATAGCGATTTTTTCAAAATTAATATTTCAATATTTTACTTACTGAAAACTTTAAAAAAATTATCAAGGATTTTTAAACAAAAGCATGCTGGGAAACTATTGCTGGACTGTAATACGTGACCGAATTAACCAAATCAAACCGAATCAAGAAATTACAAACGACGTTTAAATATTGATTTAAAAAAAAAACTAATAATAATAAAAAAAATTTTCGTTTGTATCTCGAAAATCTGATGTATTTGAAAAAAAAATTAAGCCTACCAAAATACTCTAGGAAAGATATTTGGTTGCTCAAATTCAAAGCCTTGTTGGCTAGTGTAATCAGTGCTTTTTCAGGAATTAAAATTTTTAATTCAAATTTAATAATTTTATTTCCTTTTTTCTCAAATTATTTCACTTGTTCCGTAACATAATAATTTGTCAGCAAAATATATTAAAAGGTACTTTTGATACACTCTGTATAACATTTATTTTATGGGTACTTCATTTTGCTTGGTTTTTTTTTTTTTTATTTTCTATCGCATTTCGAAAGTTGAAATTTTTCATTTAGTGATATATATATATATGTATATAAGGGGTGTTTTTTATTGAGGTATAGAACTTTAAGTTGGCATCACATTTTTAACTGGCGGCCATTTTTTCAGCTGTCAAGTGATTAATATTTAGTTTGGTTTGCCATTTCATCATGAACAGGTTGACAAAAGAACAACGCTTGCAAATCGTGCAAATTCGCGAAGTTTACCGCAAGCTCCGTCCATTTTATGGTCGACATAATCGTCCATCAGAGCAATTAATTCGGTTAACCATGGATCGTTTTCGCACTACGTTTACTCTATGTGATAATACGCATCCGCAGAGACGTCGAACAGTGCGCACCGAAGAAACAATTGCCGCTGTAGAGCAAAGTGTTGAAGAGGACCCGAATGAATCGATTCGCCACCGTGCACAGCAATAGAGCCATGATAACCGACTATTTTGTTCCCGAATTGGATGGCATGAATGTGGATGAGTTGTGGTTCCAACAAGACGGCGCTACATGCCACACAGCGCACGTCACAATCGATTTATTGAAGGAAACATTCGATGAGCGCATAATTTCGCGGAATGGACCTGTCAATTGGCCACCAAGATCGTGTGATTTGACACCATTGGATTATTTTCTTTAAGGATATGTGAAGTCGCTCGTCTACGCCAACAAACCAGAAACGTTAGGGGACTTGGAAGCCAACATTCGTGGCGTTATTGCCAACATACGGCCCCATATGCTCGAAAAAGTTGTTGAAAATTGGACTTGTAGAATTTGCTTTATTCGAGCCAGCCGCGGCGGCCACATGCCCGAAATCATATTTAAACATTAATGGCATAAAATTATCCTTCCAATAAAGCCAAATTGATGGACATTAAAACGATTTTCTTGTGTTTTATTTCAATTCGAAGTTCTATACCTCTAAAAAAACACCCTTTATAAATATGTGAAAAAAGGCCAACTTCCTGTCCAAAATTTCAGCCATTAAAATTTTTAAATTTATCTTGTTGGTAACTTACCTAAACCTATTTTTTTTTTGCAAAATTTCAATTCTCTACCGTATAATGTTTCGATAAAAATTTTATAATCGTGGCCCTACTTTCCTAATTTAACACTCGGTGCTTTCAGAATTTTCCTTTTCGTAAATCCTTTAAATTATGTTCTAAATTTTGAGCTTAAGGTGCGTATCCATGCCCCCAATTTAAACTTCTAGGATTTTATATCTTTCTTGTGTGATCTCTAATTTAGATTTATTTGTGTATTGTATTTTAGCTTTCTAGTGCAAATTGTAGCTTGAAATGTTATCTTATACTTAATACACCTGGTAGATTTATTCTGATATATCTGTTTTGTTTTTCAAAAAATTCATTTAAATTTTCATATATGAATAAATTTTATACCTGTAATACTTGTGGACTTGAAAATATTGTTTTAGCTTAAGTGAGTCAAATTTCATATTTTGTATTTCCATTTATATAAAAACAGGTTATTTTATACCTCACTTTGTATTAAGTCCCTTATAGCAAGAACAATAGCTCAAAAATAAATTATTTGTTAACATTTTCTTGCCATATAAACTACTGTGCATGGTACAATACTTTCATTTTGCTAAGTCCCTTCCCAGACAAAGAAATTTTAAGACCCTATATAACGTTAAATATTAATAAACTATATTAATAATTTTTTAATATATAGTGAATTGAATATATCTGTTGCAAAAAGGAAAAGGGTGTATAAGTCGAGACAAGCTGATTTTGAGTTTATGGCCAAAATCGCAATCAATTAATTTGTATGCTTTTTCAGGAAGTTATATAACCATGAATTATAATCTCATTTAAAATAACAGCTTAATTTGAGTTAAACTTTGGTATATCTTAGCTTAAATGTATTACTTTTTATGTATAGAACGAAGTTTGTTTAGAAAAAAAAAAAGAGAATTTCCCAAGTTTAAGCTAAATAAATTTCTGAAAATCAAATTGAACGCTTAAAAGTAATCTCCTGCAAAACAGTAAAATTTGACTTAAGCACATTTTGCTTATTGCCACTGATATATAAAACTTAACCAATTAAAAAGTTTTTCTATGAAATATCAATAAGAAAAATATTATACGTTCTCTTTACAACCACGGCAAACAGAGTGCGAAGCACCAATGGAAATATTGATTCTTGTTGTTTCGTTTCCTTTAATACACAAGTCAATATATTTTAATGGCTGTAAAAAAATTAAAAGCATATTGTACTTTCTCTTTGCATAAATATTTATAGAATATTTCCATGCTTTTGAATGAACCACTTAGCTCTAAATAGAATTTTATGAGCACAAAATCGCAAAAATATTAAAAAAAACGAGTACATTAAATTTTTCAAAGCATAATTTATAGAAATTTCTTTAAACTGAGGCCAAGTGATGTTTACAAGGAAAATAATTTTCTGGTGAAAAGCATTAGTGAACTCAAAAGTTTTCTTCAAATAATGTAAAATTGTAAAAACATTTCATATACCTGAATATTAAACAGTTACACTACTGTACATTGCAATTAAGTTAGCATTCCATTTGATTTCCCAAACTTTTATTAATCTAATTAATTCGCGAAAAGCTAAAATTCGGTAAAACATTTCACGAAAGAAGATATTTATTTTTTCATTATTATTTTTACTTTTTGTATAATCAATAACTAATACTGATGTATAAAAAAATGTGTTATTACCGAATATAAAACACTTGTATTTTAAAGTTATTCTGGTTTATAATATATTAGCAAAAATCATACGTGCCTTCACATTTTAAAATATTTTGACTACTCTTCAATTGTATAAACAAATAAGAATCGTTGTGCTTGAGTGCATATGTACCCAATAAAATTTTTTTTTCGAAATCGATGAAAAGTCAGGACTCTCTATTAGTTGGTTGCAAGATCAAGTACACGCCTTACCAAGAATTACAGTTCGGTAAGTTGAGATTGATTTAACTTGTTTCTTTTAAGAAACTCGTAAGAATTTTACTTAGTTTATGGAAAATGTGTAGACTATTGTTCGCTGGATGGTCAGAATAATAGATTTTAAACGAATACACAATACAAAGGTATGCAAATGATAGAATGACTTGTTTATGTTACTCGAAAAATTAATTTGTTGGTAGATTCCTACTCGATATTTTTAAATAACAACATGACTTTTTTTTCACAAATAAGGCATTGACAAATAATATTAATATAAATAAAATTGTTTGACCCCTATGTCTAACATTTGCTTCGCTATAGAAACTTTAAAGACACATGAAAGTTTGTATACAAAAATTGTTTAACCCTTATGTGCGCGGCAAAAAAAAACACCTTGTAATGCGCTGCGAAGTACCTGGGTACCTACATGGAAGTTACGTAGAAAAAAAGCATTTTAGCACTAAATATCTAGTCAAATCGTTGTCGTCGTTGACAATAAATATATTACATAATTTTCTTAACTCCTTAAGGTGTGCAACACATATCATTGAAAATTCCAGATACACATATGTGTCAAAAAAGAAGAAGGCAGTAGTTATGCTATCAACCATGCATGCTGATTCTAACGTGGAATCGAATACGTTTCCAAAACCGGGTATTATAACATATTACAACAAAACTAAAGGAGGGGTTGATAATATGGATAAATTATTGGGTGAATATACGTGCAAACGTGGAACAAGTCGATAGCCGTTGGCAATATTTTTTAATGCTATTGATATAGCAGCTGTAGCATCATATATTATATATATGGTATTTAGTACCCAACATAAATCTACTGATCGTCGTAGAAAATTTTTAAAAGATTTAAGCTTTGATCTTTGTCAGGAAAATGTAAAACAACGTGCTAAAAATACAAAAATAAGTTCACAGTCATCGACGGCATCCGCGATACAAATTTTTTATACACGAGACTTTGAACCTCTAACTACGCCCATGTCCAGTTTACAAACAAAGAACAAAAGCGGTCGTATTCCTTTAGTAGGAAGTTGTCACGTGTGCTCGCAGCTACGAATGAAGCAGAGAAAAACTCGTAAGGCTTGTATCGGCTGTTCAAAGCCAATTTGCAATGAATATTCGATCAGTCGACCAGTGTGTACAAACTGCTCGAAAGATCCGCACTAAAATTTTATATCGTTCTTTTTATTATTTATTGAATTTTTGTTTCATTTTATGTTTCTGTTTGCTTATTTCATGAAATAAATTGTTTACGTTTATATTTTATGCAGATTTTTATTTATTTATGCAGAGCTATTAACAACATCAAAAAAGATAAGTGCAATGGCAGCATTCCCATATAAAATACGTACAGGTACCCCGGTACCTTGGTGCGCAGTTAAGGGTTTTAAGAGTAAATTGGTCTCTCATGCAAATTAAAAAAAAAAATTATGTGTACGGCTGCAAAAAAACAAAATTTTTTGAAAGTTGTTAGTTCTCAAGAAGTTTCAGATATGCATGTTATCAATTTCAATGATAAAAATTTGGTTGAAAACGCCAAAGGTACCCGGGTACCTAGGTGCGCACATAAGGGTTAAACAAATTAAGCTGCTTTAGACATGTGCATAAAAATTTTTTCGCTTGAAATCTGACAAGCTAATATTCACATAACTATAAAAAAAAATTCCAGGACAATATGACCAAAATGAATAATCAGCATGATTTTAAAATCGATATAAAGCAAAGCCGGATTATTTTTCTAGTTTTTAGTATGTCACAAAATAGAGTACATTCAGTTAATGTAATTTTGACAACTTGTTGCATCTTGAAAGCTGTAAGAGGCAAACTTTTTAAATTTGAAAAAATGCTACAACTTAAAAAAAATCCCTAAAATAAGAAAATAGTCAAAACGAAAAAATTTAAATAACCAAAAAATGCTCAGACGAAAAATTCCGCAAAATGAATAAAAAGCGCCAAAACTAAAAAATCCCTAAAACTTAAATAAATCGACATAACCAAAATAATCACCAAAACAAAAAAAAAACGCAAAAACATCCCAAAAAGCAAAAAAAAAGGGCCTAAACTAATAAAAATCGCCAAAACTACATCAGGTAAAATACTCTATAATATACACAGAATCTTCGTGTGCGAGTCAAAGTCGCAATTTCTTGAATTTATTTTTTCTAAAAAAGTGCACCATTTATTTTATTTTTCATTTTATTAAAAAATTATGTAACCATGAATTGAAGAGCGAAAGACTTACCGTCAGTTTAGAGAATACATGTAAAAATTCTCGTCTGCCTATTTATATTCAAAACAAAAACAAATCAGTCAAAATTTATTTTTATTTTCAATATAAATATGAAGCCGAAAAGTTTTACATGTCTTCTATAAACTGGCAGTTACTTTCTTCTGCTTGACAGGACATTTATTAATTTAATTCCTTTGAGTTTGAAACTTGTCTTCTCAATACTTTATATACATTCCCTTTAACCATTACATTAATCATATGCTTCCAAATTGTAGAATATACATAAGTAATTTCTGATTTAAGAATGTTTTAAATAAATTTTTCAAAAAAGACCCCAATGAATATACAATGTTTCGCAATAATCTGTTCTATATTTCAGGTACTTAATGCGCATGTAGGCTGGTATGTCCATGTTTAAAACTACGTAATTTTGCTAAATATGTTGGCAAGGTTTCATAGAACTCCGATAAGAAACAAAACTTTAAGAATAACTTCGAACATGAACAAACTTCTCTTTCTCACCCCATCACATTTTTGAATCAGAATTTTTAACATCATATTAGCGTTCAAAAATTAGTCTGCCATAAACACACATCACTCAGAAAAACCTGTAGGGTGTGTGTAGTAAGTATTCCATATGGATAATTCCTGGGCAATGGACGTGATATTCGTTCACTTTTAGTTGAGCCAAAAACAAGAAAGGAATGGAAAGATCGGTTATATATACCCAGTAAAAAAAGAGACTCCAAAAAAGTCATGAAAATGTAGAGTTTACAATGCGGAAGTAGTGAAAATTTCGATCCGATCTAATGATTTTTACATAGGGTTGTCATTGCAAGAAATTCTCTTTTTCGATGCCTGGTCACTGAATTGGAAGCGATATTAAGAAAAATTCCCTTTTTTGTGTTCTATGATAATATTTTCATCTAGGAAAAAGGGTAAATAGTTGCCTTTTTTAACAATTCGTTTCTTTTTATACGAATTTAAGCCCGAAACAGTGTTTTCATGTAAATTGAAGCAAATAACTTTTAAATTTTAGACTAAAATTAGTTCATAAATTTCTTTAAAAAAATAAATTTTTTTTTTTAAATTCTGGTGAGTATTTTCTAACACTATGGATGAGTTACAAGGTTTTGTGTGACTAAAATAAGCTTCTACGTGGTTTTTTGCTCACTCTCGGCAAATTAAAAATATCGATTTTTTGGAAGCAATGAAAATGTACTTCCGCTAGAATGACTTCCTTTTTTTTCACTGGGATATTTACATTCACATTAGCGGTTATAATAATATAATAAACGCAAATATCTGGGAAAAATAGACGCGGCAAAAATAGAAGTTCTTTTTATGCACTTATGTAAATGTACTCTTAAATAATTCAGCGAATTGTGTGAAGAAATTTTTTTACGAATTTAGAAATTAAGTTGAAAGAGATTGAAGAGATTTGTAGATTTATGAAATATGTAAATTTTGTATTAATACTTTTAAATTTTATAAGGTACAAATAAATAAAAAACAAGTAAGTTTTATACACCCTTTACCAAAGTGCGTTTATGTAGTGTAGAGATACATACATAAGCACAGAATTATGTTTTAGATATTAATTTTGTGTAAAAATTCATAATTTTTGCTCTAGTGCAATTTTTAATAAGTGACCTCTCGCTATTTTTTGATTAAATATATTTTTTTTTATATTAGCAATAAGTTAAATATCGATGCCTTACTTTCTAAAAAAATAAAAGTTTTCAGGAGAGCAAAAAAGAAACAGTTCATCTCTTTATACTTTGGTGTTTGAATAAAAGTTTATATGCAATTATTAAGGAATTGATTACATCTAGGATAGGAGTTTGGTGCATTAAGAGTAATTTTAATTCTTGACACTTGATGAATAAGTTACTCGTTTGTTGCACTTATTATTAATTATCATTTTATTTCTTTTCGATGTCCCATACACAAGACTTACGTCTTATATTGCAGTATGGAACTAAGCATATGCAAATACAATAAATCACTTAAAGCTAAACAAACAAATAATGCCGTTATATCAAAACTATCCAATAAAAACAATATTTAATATCCCACTTGACATGAGATTCGATCTAATGTTCGCTTAAGCTTCGAACTTCGAAATTAGTTTTAGTATTGTACATCCATACCAAGTAAACTATGTAACTTTTTTTATTTAATAATCTTTGAATTTGCAAAATTGTTAATTTCCTCAATTTAAACATCCCATTGGAAAAGGTACATATATTGGTATTATGTAAACGTTTATTCCTAAACAATTTTTTTAAATTTCTTGAGCTCAAAGGAACAGTTTCAGGGAAATGAAACGGAATATTTTCTTTTTTTAACTTTATGGGTAGAACAATAATTTATCGATAAATTTTATTTCCATCTCCATTTACTAAAAATAAATTCAGTAAAGTGTGCGACTCTGACTTTCATACGAAGGATTCCGTAGTAATACGATATGAACTTTAGCCTATGTAAAATATAGTTTTGGCCTTTCTTTCGTTTTTGGGGTTTTTTTCGGTTTTAAGCGTTTTTTAATATGGTTTTTTTAGTTTAACCGTTTTTTTAATTTGGTGCTTTTTTTTTAGTTTCAGACCAGTAGCTCTTACCGTTCCTGAGAAAATAACCTTCTTCTTAAAACATGAAATATGTTTTATTATTAGACAAAATATTAAAGTTATCCAACCCTGGAAACGTATTTTTAATTTGTTAAATTTTTTAATTTTTTTTAAATTAGAAATATTAATTTTATTCATACCGAAATATAAAATAAGTTAATTTAATAAAAAAGTAATAACAACTAGTTTTCGGTAGTTGTTTTGTATGGGAAAATAAAGCTTGAGCTTTCCAGCTCTGAAACCGTCTGCTCGATTTTGCTGATTTTCAAAAGCAACATTTTTCGGAAAATTTCTGATACACCACATACGTATTGTAATAAAAACTTTTGTTATTAGGTAGAAGTATTTTCAACTAGTCAATAACGCAAATATTATCAACAGCTTTTTTAAGTCTCCCTCGCGAATTGTGGCAAAATATTGTTTAGTTTATTTAAAAAATAGTTCAGTATATTGTAAAAATTTTAAAATAAAAATACCTTATCATAGAAATTTTTTTCACTTATATATATACAAAGGATATCTAAGTATATTACTGATAAAAGCAAAACCTTTAGTTCTGTTAATTTTAATTTTATTTTCTCAATACATTTATTAACCAAACCATAACTGTTAGTTTGCTAAAGATTGTTACTTTGGTCCCAGTAAAAAAAAATATCCTTTTTATTTCATTTTTTTCTTACTAGGACAAAATTAACAATTTTCAATGATGGTTTATATAATAATATTTGCATAATATATCATCAAATTTTACAATATTTATTAGTTAGCTATATTTGTTTGTATATGACAGATTAGAAGGATTACATAGATTTATATTTTTGATACTGGTTTAGCTAAAATAATAAGTTTCATTGAAAAAAAAAATTTATTAAAATATTAAAACAATTTTGTCTATCATTTTTATTTTAGATCATAAAACTATTGAAGCGTGAAGGTAAGAAATTTTTTTAATACCATAAATGTGTGTCTAATTTTTGTATGTTATGTGAAAGGATATTCAATCTATCATTATGTAGGTATAACGAGTGTTTGTTTTACAGAATTTATTTTTCGTGTTTATTTTTCTACTCATTGCGGTAGGAGAACTCTAAATTTAAGATGTATTCTTTCATCATAGACGTTACTAATTAACATAAGTAGTTTAGTACACATACTTAATAGAAGCTTCACAAAAAATACTTAATAAAACCAAAGGATGACAGAAAAAAAATGTTTTTAATATTGTTACCCTAAAATATCATATATAAAATAATAAATAAAAAAATGTTAAGTGTTTTGAAGGTGAGGGTTTATACATTCACTAGTGCAAATTGAATTATTTTGGGGTTCAAGTTATGTGCTAAAAATATCTGCGACTTGAACTGGTCAAAAATCAGCTTAGCAGTATGGGTAAATGAAATATGACACAGAAAGAAATTTTAGCTTGTCTGTCCAGCCATTGGCAAAACTTTTTTGTATTATGACATTCTTTACATCAGCAGAAATCCAAACTAAACAATTCCTCGAAAATTAGTCTTCTACCTTTATGAGCGCTACACATTTCCTGTGCATTTTTTTTAAGAAAACCCCTTAATTCTAAAATTTGTGGTCATAATAGGAGAGTTTCTTAATTTTCTACATAGTGATTTTCGTTAGAGATTTAATAATATTTAGGCATTCTGCTTTTTTGCGAGAACCTCGGCTTTATGTAGACTTCAGATTGAATTTTAAAATAAAATATAAAAGCTAGAGAGATACAACTATAAAAAAATGCTTGCTTTTGCCTTTGAAAATAATTTTAAGGAAATTTTAATTTTAATTTATAAATAATCTTTTGACATACTGTGTAAAAAGTACTTTTTGCCAATAGCACAAGGGTTGACTCTCATGTTCTGTTTGCAAAAAAACAAAAAAAAAATATTTAACTTCATAAGAGTTAATAAATTATAAAATAAATTATTTACGAAAAACTGTTTAAAACTTCGCGTATATCAAACTATTTTTTATGAATATGGCTTTATATTGTTTTTTTATTTTCCCATCATGAGTATAATATCTGTCATTACAACATTTTAAAATATTATTAATATAAAAACCAAATACACTTTAGCGATCAAAGAACTCGGAGCTCAAAAGCAAAATAAACAATTAAAAAAAATTTTTGCACATTCCTTGCTATAAATCCTGTGAGATTTAGGTTGTATTTACCTTATATATTTGTATGTATATTATTTTGTTTTTAGGGTTCCGTACACCAAAGGTGAAAAAAGGAACCCTATTGTTTTCGCTACGCTGTCCGTCTGTCCGTCACACGGTATTTTCTCAGGAACCGTATCAGCTACGGATCTGAAATTTGGACAGAGTATGTAAAACCTTGGCCGCTACAGCAACAAATACATGAGAATTAAAAATTAAAGGGTGCTCCAAAACGAGCGACGAAAAATTTTAAAATCCCATGTAATATACATACAATTTATGTACATATGTATATTGACACTTGAAATTTGTAAAATTAGTGTATTTTTATATAGACTACAACAATAAACATTAAAATATTAAAAAATTTAAATTAAAGGGTGGTCAATAAGTTAATGCAATTTTGACTATGTAATTTTGACAACTTGCTATATCTTGGAGACCGTAAGAGGTAAACTCTTGAAATTTTCAAAAACGGTAAAACTAAAAAATCCGAAAATTATAAAATCGCCAAACCGAAAAAAATTGCCAAAACCTAATACAAAATTGCCAAAAATTAAAAAAAAAACTCCAAATCGAAAAAAATCGACAAAATTAAAACAAAAAATTCTAGCACTAAAATAAATCGCTAAATTCGAAAAAATCGAGCAAGTGAAAAAATCCCCAAAATGAAAAAACGCCAAAAACCGAAAAAAATCGCCAAAACGCGAAAAATGCGCCAAAACCAAAATAATTGTTTATGTAAAAAAAATCGCCAAAATAAAAAAAACCGCCAAAAACAAAAAAAAAATGCTCAAAACGAGAATAAAAAGTGCCAAAACTAAAAAAATCGCCAAAACCAAAAAAATCACCTATATGAGAAAACACGCCAAAATTAAAAAAATCGCCAAAAAAAAACGCCAAAATAAAACAAAAACGCCAAAATAATAAAAATCGCACAAATAAAAACCAAAAAGCAATTGCCAAAACGAGAAAAAAAGTGCCAAAACTCAGAAAGCGCCAATAAATTCAAAAAACCCCAATACTAATAAAATGCCTAAAACTGAAAAAAAAACCCAAATTAGAAAAAAATTGCCAAAACTATTGTTTATATTGGCTAAAGTGCGTATTGAATTACATATCTCGTGTCAGTACAGAACCCTTCGTGCGCGGGTCAAAGTCGCACTTCACTGAATTTATTTTTATTTTTGTTATATACATATAATTATAATAATTATGTATAACACTTAAAAAAAATCCATAAAAAATTTACGATACGTCAGGAAAAAATTTAATTATAAATTTATTTTGTTTAACAATTTAAAAAACAATATTTGCATGTAATTTTTTTATTACATAGAACTCAATGCTGGCAATACTGCAGAAAATAACAAACCTGCACATAGCTCATACGCCACCATTCGCCAGAAATTTGCGCATAAGAGTATGCTATATATTTTGTTTTTAATAAACAGCAATTATAGACTCATTCATATCGAGCGTATACGCAATATATTTAGCATGCGGAACAGTGAAAAAATTTAATTTCATTGCATAGTGAGTAGGGCTGAAAAGAGAATATGGCCTACATTTTATATTCTATCGACATTATCGCTCTATAGCATATATATTTAAAATAAAAATTCCATTCGTAATAAAAATTTTAGATGAAACATATCAAATTATGTAATGACCAGTATTGCCATAATCAAAAAAATTACAATACTTCTGTTGAGAAATGAGAAAAAGATAGATATCATAAAAATTTAAATATATGGCCAACAAATATAACTAAAGATTTATCCATTAGATTCAGAAAATATAATATTTTAAAATTTCATTCCTAAACAAAATTGCATGTTCTCAGATTGTGAATTATATATTTTTGCTTAAATTCCTTTAGCAGTTTTAATATCTTCAAAAAAGGACCTTTTTTTCATTTTCAGTTTCGAGATTAACTTAACCTTTTGGGATTTTTTTCTTTTGAATTTTGTTGGGACTGATTTGAATTTTTAATTCACATTTCATTGAAAATTGTTCTATTGCGACTTATTTCATTTGGCTTAGTATTAAGCTAAGGCGTAGGAGCGCAGTAAAATTAGACTATCTCTTATATAGTTCAGGGAGGAGTGAACATTTTTCTATTTTATTCGATAACACTACATCAAAATTTAAATTTATTAGATTTATTTTTACTTAAATTAAGTTATTTAAATAAACCGAATATATAATGTTTTTACAATCCAAGTCAAAGTCTTCTTTATTGTCTTAAGACTCAACTTAGTATTCAATTTGATTATTTTGTATAAAGTAGAATTTTTAAATCAATAGGATGCCACTTTATTAATATGTATTATTTGAATACACATATAAATCTAAATGGCTTAAAATTTATTGAATCTTTAAATTACTTGCACTTTATTTGATTGTTAAAAATTCTATGGGATTTTAAGTCTATATAGTGAAAGCATGATTCATTATATTCTAAGTAAAATAAATTAAATGTTATTGCCTATTGCTTCACAGTATGCATAATCATTTGACTGTATAAACTTAACACTAATGTGAACCAATGCCTACTTATAATTGCATCCCATTCAGTCTGATTTGTAAATAAAAGCAAATCTAACGCTGATGATAGAAAAAATTTATGATATCTTGTTCATATAAAATATATGCTTAAGTTTCCACATAAGCAACTCTTCAGTACATTCCACTCATAAAAATTGGTTTAGCTTCTTCCAGCCTTTTAAATACAATTTTACTCTAGATTCTGACAATGCTACTCAACAGCAATTACAGTTTTTTCAAACAATACATTATTATGATTGAAATTTATTACTATTTTGAGGCATTGAAAAGAAATATTAACAATTTCGATTAAAGCAAATTGCATTGAATGAGACAAACTTCAAAATCCTTTACAATATATTTATTTCTTTTTAACAAAAGATGGTCGTTATGCAAAATATTATAAATCTCAATTATACACATAAAACATATTTCATTAAACTTAAAACAATATTTCAGATAAAAAACACGTCCAGCATGAAACAAAACAATTTGCTTCGAAGGCCAACAATTATGCTAAAAATATCTCATAATCTCACTTGCCAAATATAGTTTGTTTTTCTCTTAATTTCTTTTTCTAATTCACACAATTTTAATTTATCTCTTTTTTCATCTTATTTTATCATATATTGCCAATATTTTGGCTTAAATTATTTAGCACAGAAACAAAACACACAACTAAAGCAAATGCAAATTATAATAAAATGAAAACGGTTTCTGTTGTAGAGCATCCCAGTCTATTAACCTTACTAATGCTGCATAATAAACCAGAAAATCATAGGTTAACCACTTTTTTTAGAATGCTTTTATTCTATATAAAAATAAATTTATTTTTTCTGAATATGATAATGTACATACATATGTAGACACAAACACACAAGCATAGCAAAGTATTGGTGTGCATAAATAGCAGGGGGAGTGGTTGCGAAAGAATGCACAACCGCTGTTGAAACCTCTCGCACGCATATGTAAATTTATACACACTAACATGCATATTGAAATTTTTACAAATGCATACATACATACATACATACATACGTATCTACATATAATTGTTAGTTGGCAAACATTTGTACGATTTTCTTCATACATTGTGATTAACTTTTTTGGCAAATCTAATTTTTATATGCCAACTACACAAATTCTTCAACAACAGGATCAACAATATTTTACAAATGCATATAATTGCGGGTTAGCTATAAAACAGCTTAAGTTGCTTAACAATAATTCAATAATTCCATTTAAACTGCAAAAACTTCAATTGAATAAATTAATTGGTTTGTTGGAAAATGAGCTGCTATAAATTAAAAATACTATTTAATTTGCGTATGGCTTCTTTGATATCTTGGAAAGAAGCGACTTAGAGTGCTTTCATATTAAATGGTTTTTAAGACCAAACCAAGCACTTAAACATTTAAATAAACCAATCATACATTTTTCACATACTCTACTAGGAATCTATTTAGTATAAAATATTTTAAATTAGATTGAAAGTTTAAGGTGACAGCTAGAAAAATAACTGGTAATCACAAAGCTTTTATACCAAAGCAGAACTTGGAACACGGTAATCCCCGGGAAGCAGGATATTAAAAAACAAGCCTGATTTAACATTTTGATTTTTTGGTAAGGAAGTGTTTGTTATTATGTAATATTAAAATTAAAAAAATTTATTTAAAAAATAAAGCTTGAAAATATAATCTTTAATAACACTAGCTTACATAAAAAATTAACCTAAAACTTAAATTATTTTCGAAGTTTTTTGGAGATCTAAACAAGCAAATGTTACTTATTGTTTTTTTTTTTTTTTTTGTCAAAAAGTGTTTTTTCTCTTGCAATATTGGCATAGAAATAGGTGAACGATGTTGCACCAGGCCAAGTTCCGGCCTCTGCATACAGTGTGTATGTTTCCACAAAGCTATTGGTAGTGTTTTTACTCCCATCATAACTTTGTTCCCCTCAATCGTAAAACTATTAAATTTTAACCATCTTAAGAACTAATTCATCTTATACATATATGCGAAAGTGTAAAAGTTTTACAATAAAAACTTCCTGAGATATGAATATGCAAAAATTGTATATTTTATGACATACTCATAGACAAGCCAGACATATAAAAATTAATGAAGCCCTTCTCACATTTCAGCCATTGTGATGGCGCTAAGCCCATAAGACCCTGGACTAAAAACTAAATCTGAAGCTCAACAGATTCTTTTGACATTTTTAGTACACGTTGCGCTACTGCAAGACTATTGAATTTTTGCTCAAGAAAGTGAGTGCCAACACTTCCATAACACTTCAGCCTCCTTTTTAATGTACTAATTTATTTATGTATTTAATATTATGCGCTTCCTACGAAATTTAACACGAACGATAACCACTGGCCGCGAAAAAATCTTAAGTTTAAAAAAGTGGGATTACGCCCATGAAATTAAAAAACTTAAATTTGCGCAAGAAGGCTCAAATTTGCTTTGAAAAATTAAAATTGAAAAAAAATTATACTCGGTGAGAAACTAAGAAAAGAAAATCTGAAAACCTAGAAAATATTTATTAGGGGCGTGGGCAACATCCATAAAAAAATAAAATAAAAAAGTTGATTTAGTGCGTTTAACTTTTAATTAAAACTTTGCACACACGTTGCAATAATGCAAAGCTAAACATTTTCAGAAAATAAGAGAGATGTACCACGCCCATAATACTTAAGCAATCTGTTTTATATATTTATTCCTTTTAGATTCAAATTTATTATCTATTTATTTTTTATTATCCGTTTCCTTAGCGACTTTACATGAATGACAAACATTGGCGAGAAAAAAGTCGTAATTTAAAAAAGTGGGCATGGTCACATCCATAAAAATTTTAAATTAAATGTTGCGCTAGATAGCAATTTGGAATGAGATACACAAATTTAACTAGGTAAGTTACGAACTGGAAAAACCCCAAAAGCACCGACACTGTTACACCAGGAAGGCGGGTTCATGCTCATAAAAATAAAGAGCTGAAGTTTTTAGGTTTAGGTGTGTTACCAGCTAGGAAACTCAGAAAACCCCAAAATTAAAATACAATACAAGGTACTCTTTTGAAACTTTGCAAGCACGTTTTACCTTCGCAAGGCTACACAGAAAAAAGTAAAAACAAGAGTCAATTAAAAAAAAACAAAGATTCAGTTTAAAAATTAATTAGTTTTCAACCAATCACGGAAATTGTAGTATTAACTCATCCATTTTAATTGGTTTTTTCAATTAAAAAAATATTACATTAACTAAAAATTTAATTGATGGTTTTCTGAAGATTCAATTAAAATTTAATTGAAATATTTTTGAAGATTCAATTAAAAAATTAATTGAAATACTTTTTAGGATTCAATTAAATAACTTATTAACATTTTTTAAAGATTCAGTTAAAATATTAATTGAAATACAAAAAATCTAAGAGTATAAAAATATAAAAAATTGTAAAAATATAAAAAATTTTATGTACATATGTATGTATGTATGTATATATCTCCATATAAAAAATTTACAAAAATGGAAACATTTGTGTATTGTACCAAAAACCTAACTGATGCATCGCATGGCTTTTGAAGTTTGAATGGAGGAAAAAAGTACAATGAACGTATCCGGTCTTGCGTAAGTGTAAATGCAGAATATTTTATGATTGGATTTTAAAGAAAGGCTTCGATGATTTCCATATCTACTTACGCAAAACGAACCCATCGAACCCCTAATACCGCCAATGTACTAACTTTACCATCCGCATTTGGTCTATAAGCTTGCATATTTTATCATAATTGTCTTGTTATTTCTCAACAAAAGGGAACAAAATGATTTTCAGTTTTTGTTATTTTCATATTTAATTTTTTATTCAACTTATGTCAAAATTACTAAGAATCAAAAAAAAAATTAAGCTGAGTAGTTTTTTCTCCCATATAAAATATCAAAACCAATTAAAAGATTAATTGAAAATATTTTTTCAAAACAATGTGGCATACTACAAAAAACAGTCAATTAAAATAAACATATATTCAATTAAAGTTTTAATCAAAAGTATTATTTTTTCTAAGCAATCACTTAATTAAAAAAAATTCAACAATAATTTTTTCTGTGTATAATTTTGAGTTTTCAAAACGGCCATACATACATCCATAAAATTCTAACTTTTTTTTTACTTCGGCTAAGCAGACTTTGATATATTTATATATTTTGAAAAGTAAGTGGGGTCATGTCCACTAATATTTCATTATATTTTACATATTTATATCCAGACGACTCTCACACAATTTCGTACATATTTGAGGCTTTTTAAAGGTATACAATTTTACAGTCATTACGCTCTAATCTAATCATCATGATTAGAAACATGACAAATTAGAAACTTAAAGTTTAAAAAGTTTTATGCCCTAGCTATGTTCGGCGATTATATCTTCTTGTTTTTGGAAGACAATAGTATTTGTATTTGTCATTATCAAAGACAACAACCATTTTTGAAGAAAATAATTTAGAGAATTCAAAAGTATTTTCAAAAAAAACGTCCTAAATGTTCTTACTGAATTAGGACACAAAAGAAAAACGTCCTAAATCTTCCTACTGAATTAATTTATGTAATAAAACTTTTCGAAAAAAAGTCATATCCAAAAAAATAAATGTGAAAAAAGCTCAAGTTCTTATTCAAAATTATTGTCATCAAAAGTAGTGAAATGAACATTTTTACCAAGTTCGCATTTGCCATAATATTTATCACTACAATCTGTTATGCGCTTATATAAACTTTGTAATCGTCAGTGTATCATATCATCTCTGGGGACATGATTACTTCGCAATACATGAATCTTTCAAGCATAATGCGATGCTTTTTTGTTATCTGATTTACTTCTCTAGGTCTCCTTTTAATAAATGAAAAAAATGTTCATGAAAAAAATGCTTAATATAATTATGTTTTATTTAAAATTTTAAAGAGCTTCTTAGGGCCATTTTCACACTTTGCCCTAAGCTAAAGGTAGGATTTTGTTCTCCCGATAAATGGTTTTGCATTATTAAACCTTCATTTATTCGTCTTATTTTTTAAACATTAAATATTCTTATTATTTATAATAATAACAATAAAAAATTTTAGTTGTAATCTAAAATCCAAGTCACAAGTCTGTTATTTTTATTGATATCAACTTTAAAGCATCCTATAAAACTACGTTAAATTAACAAAGAGAAAAATTAAAGGATTTATACAAATATTCTGATAAAATAAATTAAGTCTTATTTAATGACCTCTGCAAAGCAGCAAAGCAAAAAATGAAAACCCATATTCATGGTTCATTGCAGCAATTAAAAGTTTTTAAGCAAACTACAAATAAATCATTCAAGCACAAAATTTAATGTGTCCCAAATAAAGTTTTTGTCGCAAGAATAGCAAAAAAAGTAAATATCATAATATTAAGTTAAGAAAGAAAAAAAAGAACACATCCCGCATAATATCAACCATAAACCAAATAGTTTTAAAACACTGAAAATATATATAATAGCTGACCAGTATCGCAAATGTATACTTTATATATGTAAGTGAATTGAAAAATTACATTATTGTGAGAAATAAAAAAATTCTTATTTTACAAATTGACCAGCCCTTAAAACTATTTTCTAGTTGATGAAGAACACCTCCTTCTAGGCAACTCCTCCTACACTATTTAAAGTGTTTATAATCGAATTGCATATATGTTTGCCAGAAAATTATTTTCTCAACTTCAAATACTTTTTCTCGTGCTTGAAATCGTTTTACCACTCGCATACTCGCAACATTGTGGGTAAGTAGTTTTCTCAAGTATTTTGTAAACAAATGACTAACACTTGTGGGAGATAGAAACATGCATACAAGTCACACGTGCATAAAGTCATATTAAAACAAACACATTCAGAATTGAAGTAAAAACTTTGCATTCATTTAAGACGCAATTATCGGTGAAGTAAAACTTTTGTTTGAAAAGAATAAAAAGTCTTTATATTAGATTTGTTTTTAGAAAATTGCAACTAAAATTGTTAACTTTTTTTAATTCTTTTGTTTTAGTTTAAAATAACAGAAAGTAGTTTTTTCAAAAACCTTCTCTGTGTGGAGATTTAGAATTTAAGTAAATACTTGTAATAAATTTAAATATGTAGACTTTAAGATTAAAGGAATTCTTTAAATTATGGAAAGAAATCTCCATTCTCGCTGGCGTAAAATCGTTGTCACAAGTGTATCTGCAAGGTTTGTATCAAAATTTTACATATTGTTGTCAATTTTACAACGCCAAAAAAAGCCCAGAACGTACCGTTATCTGTTCTTACACGTCCCTGTAAAAGTTGACAATCAGCGTTGTTAACCCTTTCGGTGTTTTTGATGCCATATGGCATCATGGTTTTTTGAAGACTTCTCATTTCGACCAATTCAAATAAAATCAATTTTTTTTAATGCAGTGTTGTACTCTTAAACTTAAAACAAAAATCTTAAAAAAAATAATGTAGTTTTTTCATTTTAAAATAAAATACAGCTGTTTTAAAACTCATCTAAGTCGCTCCTAACCCCCATGTCGAAAAACATGCATTTTAAAACATCATATTTTACAAAATTTAAAAAAAAAAATATAAAATTTTTTTTTGCAAAAGTATTCAAAAAGTAGTCATTTATAAATAATTTCAATTGCAAAAACACAAATCAAATAATATAGCCGCAGTATTTTTTTTAATTTGCATGATGCCAAATGGCATCAAAAGTTACTCAAAAGAGTTAAATATGTAACAGAAAAATAACGACTTTTTGCATTTGATAAAAAAGTTCAATTCATTTGTGTGCTTTTTGTCAGAGAGTAAAGACGTTAAATATGACAAAAAAATTAAAGACTCTGAGATTGAAAAGATTTTAAATGATTTTGAAGAGTCTGATATTTCTGATATTGAGGACTCTGATGACTCTGACATTTTAGACTACCTATTGGAAGAATTAGAGAACAATAATTCTTTTGTTTTAAAAGAGCTATTTCGAGAGAGTCCCACTGATATTAATTTAGAAGATATTGACGAAAGTGATTTGCAAAAAGAATTAGTAGATGAAGAAGTAGTATTGGAACCATTTAAGAAGCTTGATAGTTATAAGTGGAAGAGGGCTGATTGGTCAGCCCATGATGCATGCTTCGAGCAACATTTGCCTAAAAATAATACTAGGACTCCCATAGAATATTTTTTGGAGTATTTTACAAAGGAGCTTATTACTGAAATTGTTATATCAACAAATGAAGTATCCCTCATGAGAACAGGGACTTCTATAAACATAACCAGTGAAGAGTTAATTAAATTTATTGCTCTCGAAATAATGATTGGTTCAGTTGGTTACCCTCGTCTTAATATGTACTGGACAAAAGCAACTGAAATTCCTTCCTTTCGTCACTGTATGTCAAGAAGCCGATTCCATTCTTTGCGCAATAGTTTGAAATTCACTTCAAGCTCAAACAAAAATGATAAGCTCTACAAAGTTCGACCACTATTGGATGTTTTCTGCAAGAAGTTGTACTCCTTACCGAAAGATGAAAATCTCTGTGTGGACGAAATGATGATACCTTTCAAAGGAAGATCCACTCTAAAACAATATATGCCTAAGAAACCTAATGAATGGGGGTGAAAATATTTTGCCTTTGCAGTTCTAGAGGAATCCTCTATGACTTAGAAATTTATTAAGGAAAGAATACGATTGTTGGAGAAAAGAAATTTGGATTCTGCTCTGATATTGTCATCAATTTGACAAAAACAGTTCCCGTAAACGAAAATTTTAAAATATTTTTTGATAAATTTTTCACAACATTTGCTTTAGTGCGATATTTGAAAGAACGCGGAATATGGGCAACAAGAACAATCAGAACAAAAAGAATCTGAAAAAGAACTGAAAAAAATTGGGCGAGGTAACTTTGACAAATCGCATTGAGAGAACCGACAATTTTATCGTAGTAAGATGGCTTGACGGTGGCATTGTACAGCTTGCATCAACAATTTATGGTCCAGAACCAGTCAATTCCGTGACAGAAAAGAGGAAAATTGAAATTAAACAACCAAATCTTGTTTTAATCTACAACCAAAACATGGGCGGAGTTGATAAATTAGATTTTCTGCTTTCCCTTTATCGTATTTCAATTAGGTCCAGAAAATGGACACTAAAAGTTTTTGATCACTTCATTGATCTTGCCGTGTGCAACTCATGACTGGAGTATAAAAATTATTGTGAAGCCAATAAACTTAAAAAGAAAGATTGCATGGACCTATTAGAATTTCGAAATGATGATGAATGATGACAAAAGTGATAACGTCAAATGTCATATTGACTACAGGCAGCATCTTTTCCCCTCGTGTAGATAAAAAAATTATTTTTCGTTTTATATTTTTTCCCCTAAATTTGTTTAAAGGACACAAATTTTTGTAAATAATTTTTTACAGCAAAAGCTGAAATTATTGGTCTTAAAAGCAAATAAGCTAGAGGAAGGTATTTAAAACGTTAAAGAAAAAGCGACTAGCAACTACACAGTAAAAATTATTCTTGAATTTTTTTCAATTAAGTTATTGCTTAGAAAAACTAATATTTTTTATTAATATTTTAATTGAATATATGTTTATTTTAATTAAATTTACTGCTCTATCAAAAAAGTGTTATCAACAGAGTTTAACTCAGAATAGTATGATATGGTTAACAATTATTGTATGTAAATATTATAATTTTTCTTTTTATGTGTAAAAATCGAGCTGTTTTTTATAGTATGCCACATTGTTTTGAAAAAATATTTTCAATTAAATTACCCAATTAATCTTTTAATTGGTTTTGAACTAAAAACTAAAAAACTACTCAGCTAATATATTTTTTTTTTGATTCATAGTAATTTTGACATGCGTGGAATAAAAATAAAATATTAAAAAAAAAAACAGAAATTCATTTTGTTCCCTTATTTCAAAGTCGTCGTCCATACAGTGAAACATTTGCTGCAAAACATTTGAGTTTGAAGACGAGAGGGGAAAGAGGAATGGCAAAGGGTACTTTGTTTCATGTACACGAAGTTCTTGTTAAGTACGTCATTCTCGCCTCATTCTTATGAAAAATATATGAGAAAATGTATTAAACTGCAAAACAAAAACTTTACAATGTGGACACGAATGCAGTTTCAAAAGAGAAAACAAAAATGTTTTGCAGCAAATGTTTCACTGTATGGAGGACGACTTAACAATCAGATCATAATAAGAAACACAAGCTTAAAGAGTCCATAGAGTCTATAATATAGACCAAATGTGAATGGTAATCTTAATATATTGCCGATATTTGGGATCTGATGCAAATGGTCTTGCGTAAGTATGTATGTATTTATGTATGTATATGTTGTATATGGAAAATATTGTAGCCTTTCTTTAAAATCCAATCACAAAATACACACACTATTCAAAGTACGGCTACGATATTCTGCATTTACCTTTACGCAAGACTCTCAAACAACGAATATGGCCATTGTACTTTTGTGCACCATTCGAAATTCAAAAGCCAGTTAGGTTTTTGGTAAAATACACAAATACTTAAATTTTTTATACATACATACATACATACATATTTACATAAAATAATTTTTTATAAATTTTTTTATACTATTTGATTTTTTCTATATGTCAATTACTATTTTAATAGAATCTTTAAAAAATTTGAAGTAGGTTTTTAATTCAATTTTAAAAATATTTCAATTAATTTTTTAATTAAATATTTAAAAATATCTCAATTAAATTTTAATTGATTCTTTAGAAAACTATCAATTAAATTTTTAGTTAATATAATATTTTTTTAATTGAAAAAATCAAAAAAAAAATTAAATTAAAATGGATGAGTTAATACTACAATTTCCGTGATTGGTTGAAAAGTAATTAATTTTTTAACTGAATCTTTGTTTTTTTTAATTGAATCTTGTTTTTACTTTTTTCTGTGTAAAGTTAAAAAAATTTTTGATTGAATAATGAAGATGTGTGTAAATAAAGAAACAACTTAAATATGTTTATAAAAAATACAACTTTCGGTTTTAAAGTTGAGTTAAATACACTACAAATAAAGCTATGATTTTTATGAAACATTTATTTCATTACAGTGCTTGGATTCTGCAATTATGTACGAAATATAATATTATTTATTGGTATAGTTTTCGACCAATTTTTTGCACATTATGGGTGCTATCTTGGCAATAGCTTGACAAATGTTTAAATGCGACATTATCCACCTAGACACTGTCTTAGACGTAGCCTAAACGAAAATCTAACGGCATCAAAATGCATGACCCTGGTGGAAAATTAACGTCTCTTATACGTGAGATTACCGTGTTCTGAAAACTTTTTATGCAATATATCATTTTGTATCATACCACTCACTGTCTTGTTGAAACCACATATTGTCCAGTTTGCAATATTCCATTCAATTCCAAATTTTTTTAAAAATCATGCTGCCATATTACTCTGAATTCACGCTAATGGCTGTTCGTATTATTTGCCATACTTTCACTAACAGAAGAGATGTCTGCACATAGCCATGATACACATTTCATCGCCTCAGAGTTGGATTAGCACATACGCCATAAAGTTGGAGTGAATAAAAACGACAAAAAAGTTAACATGAAGCTTTCTCAAAACGAGTATGTTCGATTTCATGTTTTGAAGAAATATTCAAATTTTTGTGAAGTTTCATTAATGAAACACTAGGAAGACATTAATATTATTTTATTGTAAAAGTAAAAAATACGTTTTGTACCGCCTACTCCAGTTCTCTCAATTTATTTACAAAAACTAGCTTTATGTGCTCCATACGTATACTTTATTGCTGTGTATTTTTGTTGTCACGAAAGTTAATGCTTCAAATTTATACTTCTTGTTGTCAATGCAAATAAGTCTTTCATTTAACGCCGATCAAGAAACGGCAGCCATAATATTTTTAACTATCGATCCGCTTACACACTTACACCAGAAAAATAAGTAATTCATGTGTATTTAATATAAAAAAAATCTTTTAATTAGAAATAATTTTTAGTCAGGCTTAAAAAAAAATTATTTCTGTTTAAAATTCACTAAAGTTCAATTAAATATCTAAAAATGTCTCACGAATAAAATTAAACAATATCTGTTATACTCCAACAAGCATAATGAAGATTTCTTTTATTTTATTCTAGTGTTTAATAAATTTATGTTAAAACATGTAATCGGCGGCTGCGTCTGGGTGATGATGTTTTTGCTTAACAGTCGCGGTTGAATTTTTCTTACGGCACCTGCAGCAAAACAAGAGTTAACTTTACTTCGTACGTTTTTGTATGAAGAATTTGACATAATCGTCAAATAGTCTGTACACGCGACTAACACAATATTTATTTAGCTTAAAGCTTGAGAATATGGAGCCAAATATATGCTTGATATATCATAAACCGTAATAAGTTTCCTGGTACGAGTTTTTGATTCAGAAAGAGGGTATTGACAATATTTATATATTTTAAGAATGGTTTTTTATTTTTTTGGTTCTCTTCATTTTTGAGATTTCAGGTCCTTGCAGCAAATTGAATTCTTTGCTGGCACTTTTGAGGTTTAAGATCAGACAGCCAAAGGGAAGCTGTATTGAAAAAACTAAACTTTTATTACTTCAATTACAACAATTATATAAATAGTATGGGTGAGACATATTTTTAAATGCACGAAAGACAGCTATTACTTCTAAAGGACGACGGTATAAGAGTTAGATTCCAGTTGCAATTTTATCATCATTAATTTATGTTAGACCCAGTGAACTACGATAAACATTACAAATGGAGTTCTAATGGAGTTTTGAATTTAATAGATATTTTATTTTATTAATCAACTAATATGAGTACTAATCAATTAACCAACCACTTCATGAAGTATTTTGCGTGAGTTGTTTTTTTTTTTTTGCAGGAGCCTAGGACTTCTGTTATTTGTTATGGACCAATTTTTAAAGTAAAGCCAATGAGATTCGGTTTCTATTAAGTCGCCTCTTAAAAATTATTTTGTTTGTAAAACATTCTTGTAGCATTTTAGTACAATTTAAAAACTTCTTTATATGACAATAGTTTCTGAATAAACAAAATTGTTTCACGTACGAACTTTTTCAAATGAATTGCATAATTTCTTAATTCTCTAATTCAGTAAGAAGATTTAGGACGTTTTTGTTTGAAAATACTTCTGAGTTCTTGTCTTTGAATTCTCTTATGCCCTAAATCTGTTCGACGATTGTATCGTCTAGTCTATGGACGAAAAAAAGCAGCAGTTGTGATTTTTTAAAACAATTATTAGTTATTGTCTATGCTAGAAGGTTCGTGTATTTGCTTTACGATTTTGTTCCAAACATTATATCCAACACATATTTTTTTATATATTTTTCAAACTATTGTATAATAATTTTATTTAATTTTTATGTTTTAAAAACATGGCAATAATATTTTTATTTTTCATTATCAAAGACAACAACTATTTTTGAAGAAAATAATTAAGAGAATTCAGAGACAAGAACTCAGAAATATTTTCAAATCTTCTTACTGAATCAGGGCATTAATTATTTTTTTCAAAAATAGTTGTTGCCTGTGATAATGAAAAATAAAAATATTATCGCCATGTTTTTAAAACATAAAAATTAAATTAAATTATTGTACAATAGTTTGAAAAATATATGAAAAAATATGTGTTGGACATAATGTTTGGAACAAAGTCATAAAGCATAGACAATAACTAATAATTGTTTTAAAGAATCACAACAGCTGCTTTTTTTCGTCCATAGATAAGATGGTCCAATCGTCGAACAGAATTGTTAGGGCATAATAATAAACCATTTAATTCATTTGCTTTAATATCTTAGATATTATTTAAATAATATATATAAAATGTTTACGAATAAGACATTTAATTCATTTGCTCTAATATTTAAAAGCATTATTCAAATAAAATCACTAGAAAAACCTTTTAAGGAAAAACAAAACCAAAACTTATTCCCTAGATATTGGCCATGCATGCCACATCGTATAATGCCAGTACAACATAGTTTTAAAATTAAAATTGTTCTGGCAAGTGATGCTTCAAAAAATAATCCACATTCCTGTTGTTTGTATCACTCACCATGTTTGTTCCTTGACCACTGGTGCTGCTGCCAGAACTCGTTAGTTGCAAGTGGTATTGGCAATAACCAATACATATGAGATGAAGTGTATGCATAGTTGAGTACGCTGCATTGTATTTGCCTTTAGTATATCTTGTAATCTATATATTGTATGAGATTTTTTTTCTACCAATTATTGTGGTTGACTTCTAATTGTCGTTTTACAACAAATTCAGTTTTAGTTTCATAGTTCTGTACCATTTCGAATTTATTTTTAATTTTAGCTATTTTTATTTTTTTATGTACTTGAATTTTTGTACTTGGCACAATATCAAAGTTTTCTGTATGTAGATGCAAGAATTTTCTAACCAGCCAAGAATGAGGGGGAAAGTATAATGAAGAGACTTTGGCAAGAATTTTTGAAATGCAAGGATTTTGTTGTAGTAGTGTTTGAAGTATATTTGAACAAGTTTGTTGCTACAGTATGCTATTACAAGCAAACTTTTAATTTTATTTTATACTCTTGTGCTTGCTATTCTGACTTACCCCTTACATTGAGCGTTGATTTGTTGCAAATATTTTAAAACTTGAAGTAGTTTTTCAAGTGGAGCTTTAATATTTCTTTTACATGCTTTGTGGTTATGTGAATAATTTGAGGTTTGTTCAAGTTATTTTATATACTTTATATATTTTAATTATTTCGATATAAGTATGTATGTATTTAAGGTTCTTGATTAATTTACCTTCACAAAACAAAAGTTTAAAATTAGAGTTTTTAAATTATTTTCATTTAATCTTTTTTAATACTTATCAGCCACTTCGTACATGTTAGAGAGATTTAATATGAAATCTTATATTTTTAGAATGATGGTTTAAAAGGTCCTTAAAAGCTTTTGAGCTTAAAAACGTTAACATTATTTGAAGACTTAAGTAAAAAAAAATTGTGAGCTTCCTATTCGTTTTTGCCATTCAAAGTGTCAACTTAATGTGTTCTGAGAATGCATATGTTTTTAAATCTTTCTATATTTTATAATCGCAAATATGCTCATATGGTTTTTAGTTTAATCCTAAAATTAAAAAAAAAAAATTATTTACAAGTGCACTATATTGTAGCAAATGTTTCAAAAGCAGTGTTGCCAAAACGGCGGTTTTCCCGCCATATATGACTGTATTTTGTTGTCATTAGTTGACGGATTTTCAGCGTTTTTCTGAAACTTATAAAGAAAAGTATTGAATCAAAATAAATTAAATTTAACGCAACTGTGCGACACGTACCCTGGTATTTATGTTGAGTTTTTTTCTCGATATAAACACGTACAGCGAAAAGAAACTAACGTTACTTTTTTGCAAATAAAAAATTGACATATTGTGGTCGTGTAGTATAATGTGAAAATTTAAGAGGTTAAAAATAATAACATACATACATATGTATATACATACGAGTACAAAAGTTAATAAATCTCACAATTAGTGAATAAAATTAAATTCGATTATAATTATATTACAAACCAATTTAATCATTCTTTTCTTATTAAAAAAAATAGTAAACAAATCTTTAAACAAACGGAAAACAAACCAAAAACTTGTTGATTGGACCATTGAGTATGAGGAAAAAATAATATCAACCAAAATCTCTCAAACCAATAACTTTTTCTGAATAATTTGTTTTTGATTGAAGACTTTTTTTATTGAAATTCTCCTTCGAAATTAAACTTCAAGCCAGTGTGAATTGAGCCATGGAGTTTATTTTATCAACATTATTTTTTTAATTTCAGATACTCAAAAAGTCAGGAAATTTAAACAATATTTTACAAATACTTTAAGCAAACCGGCAAGATATTATTCCACACGTGTAGAATAATTAAAGTCTATCGCAGAAAATATTGAAAATATACTGAATCAGCTTAAACTTTAATATTATCAGATGGAATAGTCCCTTGGATTCTACTTTTATCTAGCTGGATATTTGTGTATGGAAACTCTGCAGGAAATAAAATACCTACTTAAAGAGTAGGCTGAGTTTTGCTTACAAATATTGGGGATTAACATAGATACGTCTATGCATATATATACATATTTTATAAAATTTATCTTATTCTTTTTTTTTACCAATAAACCATAAAAAAGACATATGTATGTTGGTTATAAAAAATTCAGCGGTTATATTAGCGTTTATTTTTATTCAGCTGGCGGTTTTTAGCGGGTTTTCAGGGGTTATATGGTGGGAAATGCCTGTAATATTTTGGCAACACTGTTCAAAAGTCAGGCAGCAACTCGTTTAAACAATATTATGAAAATCATTTTAAAAAATTTGTAATATTCATACAAACTCCTTACTCAACTCGATCATATCGGTCGTGGAAACAGGGGTTAGAAGTTTATTTCACTCACAATTTACACCATTGAGTTTAATGATATATTGAATCAAAGAGGACGCTTAGATCTGATTGGTTGTTTATATAAATCTTTGATTCTGGTCTGAGGAGATATAACAATTTTCAAGGTAGAAATTCACTCTCATCTTGCTTTAAGGCTGTTTTGTTATTTGAAATGACAGTTATTGTTATTTATTGTATCACAGGCATAACTAGAAAAATCTAGTTTGACAGAAATTAGGTTTTAATTTTTCTAATTTACATACAACTCAATCAAGATATAAAAATATTTTCTCCCTCGAATATTTATTTATGTATTCCAATGTTCCATATTTGCTATCAATTATCAATCAAATTTAAGATGACCATAATAATAACAATACAAACAGAAATCTCAGAATATTTAATTTCTAATAACCATTTTTAAGTATTGGTAGACACAATTGAATTAAATATAATAAAGTAAGAAAGTAAAGTGACTGAATATTGGCTTTTTAAATTTAAAAAACTATTCTTGTAAACAATATTTAATTTGAAACCAAAAATTCGATTATTGTAACTAACTAATCATTTGCCAACATACTGAAATTGTATTGTAATGTAAAAGAAAAGAAAATGAAATACACTATTGATATTCCTAACCGAATTAAATGTTAACTCAAACAATTTTTTATTCTCAATACATTAATGGAATGTAACAAACAAAAAATAAAAATTAAATAGAAAAGTCATAGTATAAAACAAAAACATATATTTTGAAGAGTACCCTACAAGAACACTACCAGTCAATTGACTGCTCGTTTGATCGATAGTCAGGCAGGATATATTCATCATTGCGTAGAACAAAGTTTCTATCACTTTATTAAGGGCAAAATGAAAAATGTGATGGAAACTTTTGTGTACGTGTGATCTTGCATCTCTCTCTCACTAACGAATATAACATATAGTTGAACTGCTCACTCCAGTACTTTTTAATAATCAATGATAGCATAAATATTACTCAAGTTTAACTGAACATAATTGAATAATATATCCCCCACAATTGAGCAATCATACATGATTGATATACTGACAGAAAATATACTTTTTCTTTTATTTTAAAATACACAAGTAAATACCATATTAAAACAAATATACAACAAATTAACAAAAATACCAACTAACTTAAGCGGTAGGCAGCCCTCTTCACACCTTTTCATCTCCAACTAAACTTGCTCTTTACAAATATCTAAAATTTTGAAAATAAATATATGTACATATTAAATTAATTTCTTTTATTCATTATTTTACTTATCTTTTTTAAATCTTATAAACTTTAATTTGCACAGAATGAATTGTATTAAAGCCTCCTTCAACCACCAACACATCATGCCCTTTCCAAATATATAAATATTGAAAAAACGAATACATACATATGTACATATGTATATTTTTAATTAAACTTTATACAATTTCTTATGTTCGTTATTATTTTTATCTTACTTTTTCACAAGCACCATTATTTTTTTACCACTTTTATAAATTTGAATTTTACAAAACGAACGAACTTTAAATTATTTTCAGTAAAATTCAATATTTTAATTGTTTTGACATATGTATATTAGATGTTCCACTCTAGCATATATGTTAGAGTAGAGCAACTATAATAACTGTTGAATTGAATGTAAAATTGTTGTAAATGTGTTAGTCAAAAGATGTTGTTTGTGTTAGTTTCAGTCATTCATTGCTTGTAGGGTAATTACACAAAATCCTGATATAAAAAAGGTAAGGACATTATTATATTTTTGTTAATCACAAAATATTGTGTTATAAGTGCTATTATTCTGAATCGAAATTATTTGTGCAAATAATTTGAGGTTTCTGGATAAGAAAATGTATCTGTGTAATAAAGCCGAATAACGGCAAGGGATGTTACAATGCACGACGTGGATTTCTTTAGAAATACCACTTATTGGTTTTATCAATTAATTATTTGCAATTATGCAATAAACATTTCATTCTAAAAATTCACATATCGCT
The DNA here is from genome assembly GCA_905220375.1 of Tachina fera. Lineage (NCBI taxonomy): Eukaryota > Metazoa > Arthropoda > Insecta > Diptera > Tachinidae > Tachina > Tachina fera. The sequence continues at coordinate 44,681,579 of LR999965.1, read as the reverse complement.
AATGAAAAATTGGTGCTTACAATAGAATTGTGAGTTAAGCTATGTACAGACGGTTGTCAGATCTTACAATATTGCCAGAAAAATGTGCTCAAAATTTCTTAAAACCGTGTGAACTGACAAATTATGTCAGACCTCGTTGCCAGAAAAGGCATTGACAGTCCATTGCAAGAGTAGCAGCTGACAAGAAATTGTCAGATAACTTATAATCGTGTGAACACATTGTAAAATTATTACCAGATATTTGTCAGACATTTTAATATTGTCAGATGTTCGAAGTTTATGCATCTGACAATGGCGTCATTGTAAGAGAATTATTTCTATGGGAAACACTGCACACGCTTGATTTTAAATAAAACATTTATGGTAAAATATATGCACACAAAATCATTGCAATTGTTTCTTTATGGTCCATAATAATTTATACTTTCACTTTTTACATTTAATTCAAAAACAACCGATTGATATTTAACAATTTCTAACAAATGCTTTGAGTCTGGCAACGCATAACATTAGATCTGACAATATGTGCATATGACAACCGTGTGAACTGACAATTTTTCGATTGACGATTTTGTCAGATGAATTTATTGCCATACAACCTTCCGGCAATAAATTGTAAGATTTTCTTACAACCGTGTGAAATGACAAGGAATATTGTATTGGCAATTTTCGATTGCCAGTACATTGCCAGCACATTGACAGATCTGACAATATTGTAAGATATGACAATCGTCTGTACATAGCTTTAGTTTTTGGAACCGACAAAATTCGATTGGCTACAAATTCGGTTATATATCTGTGTATTTTAATTTTTAATTGCATATTTAGTGCAAAAATATCCTTTAGCGGCCATGAAAAAAGGAGTTTTAAAATATGATTAAAATAAATTAATGGGACCGGAAGCTTATTCTGGCAAGAAATTTTATTTTCTTAGTCTATTTCATCGCATTTAAGAAATTCTGGATGATTTTTTTAAACTAGAAGGTATATATTTACTATAATGGTTCCAAATTTACATAGCTATCCTGACGAATAGACGACGGAAGTAGTTTGAAAGTAGTTACTTTGTACTGAAGATAATTTGGTTAATTTTTTCTGGGCAAAACTAAAATTTCCCACTTTAGAAAGTCGACTATTTCTTGTTGTAATATGATAAACAAAAAATAACTCAAAGGAAATAGAAGCAAATTTTGTTTATATAAAAAACAAATAACCAGCAACCACGTTCTCAATAAAAACATAATCATTCTTAAAAATAAAATAGTTTATTGGTGAAAAAATCATTAATTTTTCTTAATTTTAAATTTTAAAAAATAAATGTTCTTTTACAATTTTGGTTAAGCTTTTAAAAAAGTTTAATATTTTTTAAAGCTGAGATCAATAAAATCTTGCCACAAATTTAATTTTGAGCTTATTCAATCAATTTGATAATGCGAATGCGTTGTTTCAGATATTCATTTTTTTTTCTAGGCAAACTCTACTTCTCTAATAGCTAAAGTTTGTATCAAACAAAAAAATAAAGCAAAGAAAGAAACAGCTGTTTTGAATTTTATTTATGCTTAGAAAACTTGAAGATAAGGAAACATTAAATAAAGAAGTGCTTGTTCTAAAAGAACAAAAACAAACACAAACAGTCAAACAAAAGTTTGACTGAAATTAATTTTGACTTAAAAATTAGGTCAAATTACACAAAGCGCTTTAGCGAATTTCTAGCCATTGAAAATAAACGATCTGAATAAATTTGTAAACACGGAAAAATTTTTTCAGTATTATGTAATCCATTACAGTCATTTTACAGATAAATTCAATACTAAGCGGGTTTGTTTTGAGTAGAACAAAATATTGCATTTTAGAGTTCAAACGAGTACGTAACAGTTATCAGGACAAACAAAGTAAATGACGGCAAATTCAGGTATCCACCGCTTTAGATTTGAGACAAAATAAAAACAGTGAAAGCAGTCGACTGGTATGGGAAAATCATAAAAAAACAGTGATAGTTCCATTTGCAGGCCAGGTCATTCCGTCTGCTTTTTCCCTTGCATCGAGGGATAATATTTATTGATTATCTTTATAAATAAAAAATAAATAATGCGCAAGTATTTAGCTAACTAATTGCAATGTTTAAGTGATGAAATTAAGGGACAAAAGGCGGCATTTGACAATAAAGAAAGTTGTTTCATCAAGACAATGCACCATTTTCATCATGTTTTTTTTTTGCCAAATTGAGCTCTTTAGCATTATTTTGTATTTCAAACTTAAAAAAATCTTTGTTGTACGTGAAATTCTCTGATGCATTGTCTATAACAAGCAATCCTAAAATTCTATGAAAAAATTTGTCTCGTTATATATTCAGAAAAGATCATGCTGCTACCATTTTCTTTGTAACAGATTTACCTCCTATGAGTAAACATCAAATAATTATTTGTATTTCGAATAAAGACTCGCCTACACAGATATGTAAATAAAAAAGAAAATTGAGCAGCACGTGTGCTTAAATAAAGGAACTTGTGACAAAAAAAAATAATAATAATAAAAAATATGCTTTTAAATTTTTTTTACATATTAAAGTGAACACAATATTGAAATTGTAAGTTATGTATACATATAATACATATAATTTGAAGGTATTAAGTAAAAAAATCACTTTGAGTTTCTTCGAAATAGTTATAACAAAATTTTAGTATTATTAAAAACATTTGTGGCAATAATAAACAAATTGCTATTCTGAATTTTAAATAAAAACGCTTTTTCCGTTAATTGAAGTTGATAGCTATGAAACGATGTATTTATTATTATTTTATATTTTATTAATAATTGTGATACATTTATATGTTATAAATAAAATGAGCTACATTTATTAAAACTCATTCTATTAATTCACAATTAAGTATTAGCATATATAGTCGTATTACAGGTTTTTTAATGATTTTGTTTTTATTAATAAATAAATAATAAATAAAAAAAGGTTTAATAAGAGCATATATGCCATCACTTAATTGTGAATAAATTCAGAATTCATGCAATGATTTTTAATAAATGTAGCTCATTTTATTGACATACATGTGATACATGAATGTATCACAATTAATAATAAAATATAAAATTTTAATAAGTCTTTTAAAAAATTATGTTCTTAATGTTTTTGAAAAAATGTATTTTTTTTTGTATAAAACATTTGAAATATCTCCAAAACTAAAAGACTGTTGAGTAATTAATACCGACTTAATTTAAAGGCCAATTTGTTTACTATCTTTCTACATATTTTTTTATTTAATCCAAGAACTGGTTCTCAAGTAAATGCAAATTATGTGATGCAGCATCCTCTTTTTTCTTAATAAAGGAAAATCTCGAGATACAGAGCCTATTAAAAAAAAAATTATTTAGAGGGATTGATACAGAGTACTTAGTGTATACAAATTGACTACGAAACCTTGGATCTTACTCAATAAATTTCATTTTGTTGACCTGTGTCATTCTATAAATTTTGAAACAAAAAATCTTTAATATTAACAGCCAGGTTTTTTAAAATATAAGACTTTTCATTTTTATGTTTCGTTTAACAAAAATAAAGTTTTAAATTTATATTTATAAAACATATTTTAAAGCTTTCTTTTTTACATAAAAAATAAATTTTTTGTTATAACAAAAAATAAACATTCAAGGATCATTTATTATCAGGTAATATCAGAAATAAAAAACATGACTTCTAGTTTATTCAAAAGGTCAAATATATAATTTGTTTAACATAATAATAAAAAAAGTTATTCACAAAAGTTGTAAAAATTTTTCCCCGGCTGATACTAACAAAATTTGCAACGCTTAGCACTTTTCAAAAATTTTTAATAGTATTTTTCAAATTTTAAATTTTTTTTTTCAAAGAATTTTTTTAGTAAAATATTTTTTATATTGAAATTTTTTTAACATTTTTTGTAATTTCTCTTTCGCCAAAAATTTTTGAAGTTTCGTATGCACTTTAATTTAAAAAAATAGCTTAACTGTGTTTCCGCTACTACCTGGTGAATGTGCGTTGGACACACTCATAAAATTATTACAGTAACGAAACAAAAAAAATAATGATGAAGTGCGTGGCTGCACACAAAAGTATCGGTATTTCCCCCAGCTTAAAGTCTAAGTTTAATTTTTCTTCTCTTCTTTAGAAACTCACATTAATTAATAAAAATATTTCATTCAATAAGAATTGAAATTACTGAACTTGAGCCTGACTATTAATTATTTCTGATTAAAATTCACTACAGTTCAATTAAAGAATCTAAAAATTTCTCAAAAAATAAAATGTTCAAATATTTAAATAAATTTGTATAAAAAATTTTAAATAAAATTAATTTTTTAATAAAGGGCTAAAGAATTTTATTTTTATTGCCTATTGATCTCATTTACAAAACTAGGAAAACAATTATCAGTTGATTACAAAAACTCAGTTTTTTATTTAACATCCTTTACCTTATTTTGACTCAATTCCACTGAACATTTTTGTAATTTTTTTACAACTAAACTATGATAAAGCAAAAATCATTTGTTTATAATGAATTTACAATAAAATTAGCAGCAATTCTTTAATTCTGAATTAAAAATAAATAGACGGATTTTTCAGAGCTTTGCATTTATTTAAGACCATAATTTCAGTTAATTTTATAATTTTGTTGTCAGTTACATGATTGAAACAAAAACGTTAACATGGTTTCATTCGTTATTTTAATTAAAGTGAAAGTTCGTTTTTGAAAAACAGTCTGTAAGAATAAGTAGAATGATTTTTGGGATATTTTAATTTTATTTTCAGACTATAATTTCAGTTAAATTTAAATATAGAATCTTACGAGTGTAAGAAATCTGAAAATCTTGTTGTGACTTACAAAGAACATTATTCAATGTTACATGAACGAAAACATGATTTCGTTCGTCGTTTTTTTAATGAACATATTCATTTTATAAAAACAGGCTGTAGATCAATTTATTTTCTCTTTTTCCTTTGATATAAATAACTTAAGATTAGAACAACTGTTATCATTTAGGCTATAAGCCAGGAAAATGCATATCTAAATTAAGCATTTCCTAACTAAACATTACGAAAATTTCAAGTTTTTGACTAAATACCAGTTTGCCTAACTTCAAAGACATATAAATAGCTAAACAAATCCCTTGCGAAAAATTAAAAAGATAAGTAGGAAAGTGCAGAAATAAAATACAATAACTATAGTTAATACTCTGCTTTGAGATAATACACGTATATGTACATTTAAAAAAACACACATGCAAACCATTTGCAAGTCCTTTAATTCTATTGTTTCAAAGAGGTGTATAGTAAAGAAAGAGTTGTTAGAAGACAAACACATGTTTGTGTACTCTTTGACATATAATTTCTCTGTTGATGTCTTACAACTAAAAGAATAGTTTAAGCCCAGTTGAATTACTAGGACTAACATTTTGCAACATAATAATATAAAAACATGTAGTCATTATAGAAAAAAATATTTATATACAACGTATTAATTTTTAATAACTCTACATTTTAAATTTTCCATTTCCTAAATATGAAAACAAATTTCATAAAAATTTATATAGAAATATTTTAAAAAAATTTTAATTTTCTGTACCACACTTCGACTGAACTGAATATACAAGTACGAGCAAGCATTTTTCTTTTATATTGACACGCTTTTAAATGAAAATCTTTTGTTGGTTTTAGTTTCCCTGCTGTTGCTTTTAATATCCCATTCTTCCTGAAAATGCTCGTAACTTTTGTGAAATATGCCATGTGACGGCTAAAGAGAACGTGATATATTTTCAATGTTGTCATCGTCATCAACATACTTTCGCAAGTGTATAATATCCGTGTGTACATTTTCGCACAATGACAGAAAAAGAAAATGGGACAGTGGCTTTGCCATCATAAGCACAAGCAACAGCAAATAAGAGTCATGTCATCTGTGTATATTTCTCACTTTTTTTTTTTTTGCTACGGATGCCTGTTTAGAAGTTTTTGCCATTTTTGTTCATTCGTTTAAATGGTGCTTCGTTTCTTTTGTCGCGGCTTGTTGGGCGCCATATGAGGCACGTCAAAAATTCAATATGATTTTTCTTTTTTGCAAATTGATATTGCTATCCTCTCGTTATCTGACAAACCAACAGAAAACAAAAATAAACTAAAATTTTCCTTTTTTAAAGTATTGTATTTTGTTGTGTGCTTTTAGGGATTTATAATACTCGTATAGTGCTAAAATGGTATTGTAAGAAAGTCAGCCAGAAATAAATATTTTTTTAATGAAGACAAGGTCAAGCTATAAGTATGGGTGTTTTTTGACTATTTAAAATTAATGTTTAACTAACAAACCTAATGTGGTACTTAAGATATATGATATATAGATTTAGCGAATCATATTAAATTATGTGTAAAATTTTTTTAAATTTTTAATTTTTATTGAAGGTTGATTTGAAATCAACTTTTTCAACACTAAATTTTTTCTATTGCTAAAGAATTTGTTGATTAATGCAAATTAATGCCAAACAATGAAATTAAAGCACGTTATAAGAAACTTGAGCCTTAAATGTAGCTAAACCCACATTAGACAATCTTACTAAAAGAAACCTTTTTACTTACGAATATAATACTCCAATAAGTATCAAATACTGAATACAAAAATGGCTACTAACTGTAAAAGATTTTGAGGGAACTTGTATTGCATTTTAAATAAAAGTTTGCATTGCCATGCATTTACAAAGAGACGCAATAAAAATAACAAACTTCTTCGCAGTAGGCTTCAGCACAAATTGTATCTGGTGGGAATCACAATATGTAAGTTTTACTAGGCAGGTTAAAAAAGAGATTTTGTATTCTATATTTGTAATTTGAACGGGCTAAAATTATTATGTTATAAGCAGGGAAACCAGAAATATGCTCTAAAAAAAAGTGTTTTATGCGCATTCAATATGCACTAAAAACTTGAAAATATGCACTAAAAAGTAAAAAAATATGCCATTAAAAATAAAATAAATTGGTTTAGTTGCACATGAAAATATATTTTTAATTCAAAAATTTAATAACATTTGCAGGTTAAAACAAAATTACCATAAAAATTTTGACTAATACAAATAACATAAAATAATTTTTATTGGACGCTTTCCCAAGAATTTAACAAAAGATCAGGATATCAGAATTCATGCTTTGGAACTGGATAAATAGAACAAGATTTTTATTTATATTGCAATAAATGACAAAATATTGACATATAATTTTAAATAAAAATCACTTCTTTCTCATCTAAATAAACTTTAATGCATTGACAATGTTCCTTCAACGTCCTTTCGAAGGCAGAGTCCATCACAAATATCATTTTAACCCAAATAGCGCCGAAAAAATATCTTCTTTGTATATTTTTTTCGGAATGGAATGCCCTTTTAAAAGGATGTTTGCGCCAAATGCATTAAAATATAAAAAAATATATATAAAGTATCAAAATATGCCTTAAAAGCGTAAATTATGCTCTAAAAATTCGAAAATATGCTAAAAATATGGGTGTATATGCAAAAACATGCTTTAAAGGGTGAAATATGCAAAAATATGCAGTAAAAAATCGATGTCAAAATTCTTAAAAAGTTCTGAATCGGATAAATATATTGTCCCCACATTAATATGTCACACGAGAAAAACATGCAATTGCATACTTGTGGTTTCCCTGGTTATAAGTTATTATATTATAAGATTTTGTATTATTTATTTTTCTTTGTTGTTGGTTAAACAACGTCTATATGCATTTCGTTTCTAAAAAAACCCCTTCTGTAGACTTCAACCAATTTTGTATAGCTAATCTATTGATTTTTGCAGCAAAAATAATCGACACTAATAAAGCTATAAGTTTATGTTTGTTTTGATTTCTTTATACTTAAAAGCAGATTACGAAAATAAAAAATTAAAATGTTTTGATTTTGGTTTGTTTCGTTCTCTGAAGTTAGTGGAACAATAAAAAAAACAAAAACAATGATAATGATAAATCACCTTGTTTTTGCACTTGAGCATAAAGAAGAAAACACAGCCGATTAGCTGTAAGCAGGCTAACAGCTGTCATCGACCACAAAAAATACATTAATTTAATAGTACGCCGCTAGAAAAAAATATAATAGGAAATAAATGGAAACGTTTTAAAATATTTGTGGCGAAGTTAACATGATCATTTAATATAATTTTATTTTATTGTTATTTCACAAATTAATTTTTTTTATATAACTAAGCAGCATAGCTATAACCGGGTGTTCTAATAAATAATTTCAATATATTATTGAGACATTTCTTTTAAGAAAATTTAAAAATAAATGTAAGCTCATATCTACAGATGAGTTTCTTTAGCAAAAACGAAATCCATATACACATTTTTTATCCAAAACCAGGCAAAATTATTTACGGTAATACTTGTCTAAAGAACTAAATGTCAAATACAATATACTTCAGTATTCGGATATAAAAAAATTTTATCTAAAACTTTTGTAAATTTTCATTTCATTTTCTATTCAATACCACAAATTTAAATATGTACTGGGTATAAACAAAATTAACATATTGCCTGTTTATGCAAAAATTTTAATTCTGCTACTGGTGATTTATTTTTTTTTTGTTATTATATATTAATACAGTAGTCATAAGATAAAAATAAGACTAAGGCAGCTTAAAATGCTGAATAATATTGAGCTCTTTAATAACCAACAATGACAGAGTTTCTACTAACAATAATGTTTTCATAACGACACATACCAAATATGTCAAGTCCTGCTTTCCCATATAATATGTTAGTTTTTTTGCCAAAGATTTATTTTATTTATTCTTTCATAATAAGGTATTTATAACAAATGTACAATTGGACTTAAAAAATTGAACTGTAATCTATCTACTCATAATTATATAAATCATGTCATCAAAGTGATTGTTGTATGGAACAATACCTGCTTCCAGCAGAAGCTACAGAAAATGTTTAAAAGATATACTGAAGTATATTTATTTGGGACTCTGTCTTTAAGGTATGAGATATTTTTTTACTAATGAGTTCCATAAGTAGAAACAAAATGCTTAACGAAAAACAAACAAGCAAAAATTCCTGCAAATTCTTAAAATTTATGTGAGCAATTTAACATATAAGGAGAAGTTAAATAAAACAAATAGTAATAAAAAAATCAAAAACAAACAGCCATATTAAGTTTAGTGCCACTCCCATGATTAAGACAATCGATTAATGTAGAAATCTTAAAAATCGGTCCAGGTGTTCATTTTATATAGACCCGCAAAGGAAAACACAAACATATATACATAAATACAGTTGAGTCCGCTTTAGCGCAACACGCTTTACTGAAAAAAATCAGATTAATGAAAGCCACACAAATTTCCCCATTGATTTTAAATGCAGCTGGTCTTATTCACTTCGCTTTAGCGAAACATCGATTTACTGAAAATATCGTATTACTGAAAACCAAAAGCAAGCCCACAACTACGTTTGGCATGAAACTTACTTCGCTTTAGTGAAAAAATAAGCAATTACAAATTTATTTATTAGAAATCGTGTGCATAACTTAAGGCTGAAAAAATTGTGCAGGTTTTGTCTGTTAAAAAATTAAATGGCAAAATGTATTTGTCCTTTTCGCTCTTGCTTACTTTGTTGTATTTTTCTATTATATTCCACTGATTTTAAGTAGTAGGCTTAACTGCAACAAACTTCAGTAATCCGAACTACGTTTCAGAAAAAAAAATCGGATAACTGAAAAAATGGGGTTTGGTTATTTCCAGTAAAGTGGAGTCGACTGTACATACATACATAAATAGATTGATAAACACTGAGTCGCGCACACATGTAAAAACAATAAAACCATTTAGCATTTTAATCAAAACAAGTAAAAGTGCTATATTCGGCTGTGCCGAATCTTATATGCCCTTTACCAAAATGCTGTTTATGTAGTATAGAAATACACACATAAGCACATAGATATGTAGGTACATATTTATTTTGTGAAAAAATTCATTTTTTTTTTAATTTTTGCTCTAGTGCAATTTTTAGTAAGTGGCCTCTCGGTATTTTTGTATTGAATATTTTTTTGGATATTAGCAATAAGTTGAATATCGATGCCTTACTTTCTCAACCTCGGATCTTAAAAACTACAAGTTTTTAGGAGAGAAAAAACCGGTGAATATTTGTATACTTTGGTGTTTGGATAAAAGTTCATATGCAATTAATAAGGAATTGATTACATCTATATATATTAGTAGTAATAATACACTAATCTTTTCTAGTTTAGTTGCTCAACGCATTTATTAAGTTTCGAGTTTGCTGCATTAAGAGTAATCCTCACAAAAACATAAATGTGAAAAAGGCCAAGTTCCTTTCCAAAATTTCGGCCATCAAAAGTAGTGAGATACAAATTTTGACAAAGTTCGTATTTGGTACAATAACTATCACTGCAATAGGTATGCATTATATAAATTTGTAATCGTAAGGTTGTTATATAATTTCTAGATAATGTGCTAACTTGGCAAAATAGGCTTGGTAACTTACATAAGCCTATTTTTTTGAAAATAATAATAATATATATATATATATATATATATATATATATATAATATATAATATAATATAATATATAATATAATATAATATATAATATAATATATAATATATAATATATAATATATAATATATAATATATAATATATAATATATAATATATAATATATAATATATAATATATAATATATAATATATAATATATAATATATAATATATAATATATAATATATAATATATAATATATAATATATAATATATAATATATAATATATATATAAGAGAACTTCTTGCAATGACAACCATATGTAAAAATTATTAGATCGGATCAAAATTTTCACTACTTCCAGATCACAAACTCTATTTTCATGGCTTTTTTGGAATCTCTTTTTTTGCTGGGAAGTGATATGATCTTTAGCCTGATCAAATTATAAATGTTTTATGATTTTTTGTTGATATTTTCCTTTATATTTTTTATTTAAGAATCTCTTAAACATTTATTATTAACTGTTATTTTTTAGTCGATCCACTGTATAAAAACTTTCTTTTGAGGCTGCAGTTCAGTCTAACTTGCATGAAAACATGTTTCTTTTTAATTAACTTCCTTCAAAGTTGTTACAAATACAGTTAACATTCACATTTTTGGCAGCGTATACAATATTATCAGTAACAAATTGCATGTAGAATTTTATAGAAAAAAAAAAGAAAGTTGGAAATGAAATTGTGTCATGTTGCAGCTCTTTATGCTTTTATCAAATTGGCACGACACTATGCAACAGCAAGAAAGAAACCATTAGCAAAAAGAAAATTCTTTAGAGTTTTGTTGGATAAGAAAAAACATATTCACTGTTCTACCCTTCACATACAAATGCAAAATAAATATGCAAGCCAATTATGCGTTCATGAGTCTGTATGCATGTATGCACAGGAAAAGTGTGCATGCATTAATGGGGCTTGAGGGAGTCTTGTTCTTGTATGTCAACATAGAGAAAGTTACTTTAAGAAACATGTTCTCTAAAACAAAACTGACCTACAATGGAATAATGACATTGTTAGACTTTTTACATTTAGAATGTATGAATAATTTTTATATTTTATAAATGTATTTAAATGTGTATATGCTGATGTTAAACTAAAAAATAAATATGTACATATATAAGATGTGCATGAAGATATATGTGTGTATGTATGTATATAAATATGTATACATATATATATATATGTATATACATGCATATGGGTAATTTCCACGAGACGGACGCGACATTCGTACACTTTTATTTGAGCAAAAAACCAGAAAGGAATGGAAAGATCCAATATATATCTTAGAGTTTTAAAGCAATGAAGGAGTAGCATATTTAAGAAAAAATTCTGGGCGATATCATTAACATAGTAAAAGGATATAAGCATATGTCAGCAAGAAACGGACGCGACAAAAATAGAAATTATTTTTGTGCACTTATAAAAATATGCATAATTCAGCGAAATTTTATGAAGAATTTTTTTTCTAAATTTTGAAATAAAGGTGAAAGAAGATCTTTTATGTGTTGGTTTAAGAAACATGATAATTTTGTTTTATTTTTTTTAATGGTTAAAGTACAAATACGTACGCGTAATTTTTTTCCCATGAGGATTAAACGCAGTAAACTTTCTAATATTGAATGATCTTTAAATAAAAAGTAATAAAACGATAACAAACGCCTATTTACTACTGAGAAAGGTTAATAAATATTGATTTTATGCTACGTATGCGACATTAAGGTATAGGTGGAAGCAACCTCAAACAACTTCCCTTATTAGAGCTCCAGTCTTCTTTTTTTCTGCTAATGCGTAGGTTGTTGTTAGTAGGAAATTTGGAAATTACAAAAAAAAAACAAAAATAATACAAATTACTTTAAATAATTGCTAAGAAAAAGATCCAGCAAAGAAAATATTTCTTTTAAAAGTCCCACATTTTGCTCAAAAAATTTCACTAATTAAAAGTGCTTTTACATTTGTAAAGTATAGAGCTTTATGCTTTACTATTTAAAACAAAAACAAAATTTTTAAGCAAAATAAATTTTTTTTGGTTGACCTTTTTCTGGAATTACCCATATGTATCAGTGATCTGCATGATTACTAATCAAAGGATTTTGCATTTTCTAAAATCAAATGATGAATGATGCTATTGCATGATTCATATCAATGAGACTGTTGTTAATAAATGCATGCCACTGCTTGCAATCCTATTCATTCATGTGATTCACTAAAGCAATGAACCAGTATGATTGTTTTGAATACTTCCCAGTGAAAAAAAATGGAAGTCATTCTAGTGGAACTACATTTTCATTGCTTCCAAAAAATCGATATTTTTAATTTGCCGATAGTGAGCAAACAACCATGTAGAAGCTTATTTTAGTCATACAAAACCTTGTAACTCATCCATAGTGTTAGAAAATACTCACGAGAATTAAAAAAAATTATTTTTTTAAAGAAATTTATGAATTATTTTTAGTCTAAAATTTAAAAGTTTTTTGCTTAAATTTACATGAAAACACTATTTCGGGCTTAAAGTCGTATAAAAAGGAACGAATTGTTAAAATAGGTAACTATTTACCATTTTTCCTAGATGAAAATATTATCATAGAACACAAAAAAGGGAATTTTTCTTAATATCGCTTCCAATTCAGTGACCAGGCATCGAAAAAGAGAACTTCTTGCAATGACAATGCTATGTAAAAATCATTAGATCGGATCGAAATTTGCACTACTTTCGCATCGTAAACTCTACATTTTCATGACTTTTTTGGAGTCTCTTTTTTTACTGGGTTCTTAAAATCCCTTCAGACAAATACAGTTTTATGTAATATTATAAAATAAAATACATAGCTCCATTTTATTTTATAGATTGTGTTAATACGAGAAAAACTGTTAATTAATACACCATGTCTTATTAACTTAAGACTTCATCTAGTCAACATGCTTTTGCGAGTTATTTGATTGCTATACAAAACAATCAAACAACAGTAAGAATTTTTATTGATTTTTACTAACAGCACCAAAAGAAAAAAGAGAGTGAGTTAAAGACAGTCAGTTGTTAGAGAGGTAACAGTGCAAGCAATATCATTAGTACATATTGATGTTAAAGAACAATACAAAAGCATTGTAAAAGTGAGTGGACAGCGAAAGTGAATCAACTTATACAGTTCACTTATATGTATACATATTTAAAAAGTGTTATACTTAGTTTTGCAATTTATCTTGTATTCTTGTTAAAGAAAATATATTGTTTTTTAAATGTATAATAGGTAGAAACCTAAGTCATTGAAGTTTACATAATGTTCTTCAGGTGTTGTTTAGACATGACTCTTCTGTGCCAGTTCATTCAAGTGTGAAAGTTATGAAAACTTTTTTTAAAAAATAAACTATGAATGCAAATGTTTTGCAATAACAAAATAATATAAAAGAATCAAAATAAGGAAGAATCGTGTTGATGAAAATCAAAACGTTTTAATTTTTTTATTTGACGGATGATTATTTGATCGTCTGCAATACTGATTGACTAAAAAATATTATTTGCCTTGTGTTATTTGCTCTTTGTATCTTTAAAATTATTATTTATTACTTTTCTATATATGTAATTTTATTGTGCCAAAGTTCGTATCGTTTTTTAAGCCAAATTTCTCGTTCATGTGAAAATTATTGCTGAGCAAATAAGACTGAAGTTAATTGTAAATATGCTGACAAAGATGTAGTAGAACGAAATAACTAGCTGTCTTCGAAGGCCACTGCACCTTCATCACCAGAGTTCTTTGTTTTTTTGATCCACTGTGCATGGTGTCATTTGGCGTAGATTTCTGGTTTAATTGTTCATTAGTAATTATCACATGTAATTTGGCACACAGAGCGAGAGGAACTTTAGCCCAATAAAATTGCAAATGAAGTTCAAACAATAATAATAAAACTTAACTAAAATTATTTTTCATTAACAAAACACTTTTTTTCTTGTGGGTAAAATCTTTTTTTAATACCGGGATTTTATACGGGCTTAAATTTTTATTTTTTCCTTAAACAAGTTTGAACTTGAACGTTGAAAATAAAAAATATCATCGATACGTCGATATGTCGATGACAAGATATTTTGACATGAACGATACGAAGTCAAAACAAATAAGTGACCTTCTGCGAGAAAGGGACCTGGTGTGTGAAAATTAAGTTTCGGGAAAAACGCATTTAAAGTTTCATAACGCATTATCACTTTGAACACACCTTCAGTTGGGAGATGCAATTTGGTATGCTTAGTTATGATTGAGTGCCGACTTTGGTGACGTCACGTCATGCCTATGTGGTGACGTTTATTACGCTTTTAGTGCGACAATACCTTTTGTATTGTTGCTGCTCTGTACACATTGTAAAAATAAAAGTTTAACGTCGTTTATTATACCATTAGAAATTGTGTTCCGAACACGTTTATGGTTGTACAAAGAATGCTCAAAACTTTATTTTATTTTATTACTTCACCTATGTATGTATGTTAGTATTTGGTCGTGCTTACATAAAAGATATTAGTATTATAAATCTATTACAAAAAGATAGGGTGTCCCATTACTTTTCAGGGATGGCACTATACCTCCCTTTTATTAAAAAGTTTAATAACAAAGTTATTTCATTAAATTATAAAGTTTATATAATAAAGTTTATATAATAAAGTTTATATAATAAGGTTTATATAAATAAAGTTTATATAAATATTATTTGATTAAAATATGAAGTTTGTAAAATTTTAATTTTTTTTAAAATGTGGGAATATTCTACCTTCCCTTTTCAAAAAAAACAAATCAAATTTATACAAATTTTATTTTAATTAATTTTAATTTTTTTTTTGATTCAATATGTTCTTAACTCAAAAGCAAACAGCCTGAAACACTCGGGATGAAGGAGGGAGTGTCCTGTGTGACCAAGACACTACCCCTTCGACTGGTGGTCATTGACCCGCCAGGAATTGCCTTCACCCTAGTGCTTTGCCTGTCTGCCCCTGGGAAGATTAAGTTTTAATTTTTCAAGCAAATAATCAAAATTGTTACAAAAGATGATGAAATAATCAAGGTGATCAAACTTGGTTATTTGATGATCTTTATGTTATTACATAAAACTTCAAAGTAAATATGATTTCTTATTTTGGATATGTAATTTACTTAAATAAATTTAACATATTAATACATGTTATAAATTTTTATATATGCAATTAAAAGTATTTAGATATTTAAAATTTGGTTTTTTTTTTTGTGTAATGTAAATTTAAAAAAAAGAATTTTACCAATAAAATAAATGAAAATTAATTTATAATATACAAATTTTTATCAATATTTTCGTACTCTGTTTTTATGTACAGTTTTTTCTTTTTTTGTTTCTTTATTATAAATTGTTACATTAGTATCATCAATTTTTGTTACTATATATGGACCATCATAAACACTCTTGTGTTTATCGTATGGTTCTTTTTTTAATACAACGTTGTCATTAATACATATAGATATTGGTTTGGCATGCTTGTCGTAAAACTTTTTATTTCTTTCTTTGTGTTTTTCTATAAGCGTTTTTGCTAATAAATGAGTTTTTTGTAGTCTATGTTTGACTTCTTGACTATAATTTTCAACATTGTAAATTGGATCTAAGTTTGTATGGTCTTCATTGATCAATGTTGCTTTTCTACCAAAAACTACTTCGAATGGTGTTAATTTATAATCAAAAACAGTGCTTACTGCAGTGTTATGGTAAAAAGTGAAATACTTTAGGTAAGTATCCCAATCTGACAAGTTTTCGCTAAGAAAAGATCGAATATATTCATTAAACACTCTATGATTACGTTCGACTGTCCCTAAGGTTTCATGATGGTAACTAGTTGAAAGTTTGGTGTTTATTTTAAGCAATTTGAAAAGTTCAGTGGCAATTTCATTTCTAAATTCGGTTCCTAAATCTGATTTTAAAATATTCATTTTTCCATAAACAAGGATAAAATTTTCAAATATTGCGCGAGCTACCGTTTGAGCCGATTTATCTGGTAAAGCTACTGTTACTAGATATTTGGATAAGTCACACATTAATGTTAATGCATACTTGTTTCCATAGTTGGACTGTGGTAGAGGACCTATAGTGTCTATTACAACAATGTCAAAAGCCTTAGTGGGTGTTGGTGTCAAAACGAGTTTTTCAATGTTTGAGGTTTTTACTTTATTTAAATTGCACTTTGGACAATTCTTAACAAACTTTGCTACATCTTTTGTCATTCTTCGCCAGTAATATTTCGTCCGAATTTTAGCATATAATTTTTTCTGACCGCAATGACCTCCAAGGATTGGGTCATTGTGATGGACTTGCATTATTTTTTCTTTTTTCTCGTCTTCTGTTACTGTTTCAACCGGTTCTGTTAGAATAATTTCGAAATTCATTAATGTTTTTCTACCGTGATCTTTTAATTTCTGAATTGTACATAATGTGAAAAATTTGTCGTCTTTAGGCCATTCTGCTCTAAAAATTTTAACATTGTTGGCTTCTTTTTCCAGCCTCGAAAGCAAGTAATCTAAATTAATTGTTTCGTTAACAATTTCAAATTTAATAGAAAGCAGTTTCTTAAATTTTTTATAAATTCTAATAATTAATTCTTGACGATTTTCATTGTAATCAATAATTTGGGTTTTGATTTTTGCATTGTTTTTATTAAATTCGTATGAAAATTTGTCATAGATTTTCAATTTTATGTTATCATTATTCGGCGATTGGTTTAAAACAGCGTTATTTTTATTTGTCTCTTTTAACATAGCTCGAGTTGTTACAGCGAGTATTTGGTTTTTATCTTTCAGGTCATTTACTGAAATTCGTGAGAGTGCATCTGCCCCAACATTCAGTTTACCTTTGATATACTCAACGACGAAATTGTACTCTGAAAGTTCCAGCCTAATACGTGTTAGTTTTGACGAAGGATCCTTAATGTTGAATAAATAAACTAAAGGGCGATGATCTGATCTTACAATGAAATTTGTACCAAAAATATATGGTCGGAAATGCGTTATGGCAAAATGAATTGCAAGAAGTTCCAATTCAATTATTGGTTTTTTCTGCTCCGCGGCCTTAAACGATTTTGATGCGTAGTATATAGGAAGGTCATTACCGTCGAAAAATTGACTCAATATGGCTCCACAACCTGTTTTAGACGCATCAACTGTAATTATAAACTGTTTGTTGAAGTCTGGGTATTGCAAAATGTTAGGTGAAATTAAAGCCGATTTCAATTTTTCAAAAGAATTTTGACATTGTTCATTCCAACTGAAAGTAACCTTTTTCCTGGTCATATAATTTAACGGTGCTGCAATAGTAGCGAAATTAGGAATGAAACGTCGATAATAATTGGCGAAAGCCACAAAACGTCTCACGGCATCTTTATCGGAAGGTGTTGTGTAATTTTTAATAGCGTTTACTTTTGAATCGTCTGGCATAAGACCATTGGCTGTGCATTTATGCCCAAGGAAAGTTACTTCTGGGCGGAAAAATTCACATTTGTAAGGATTTACTTTTAAATTTCGTGTTCGAAGTATCTTAAAAACGTCTTCTAAATTCTTAAGGTGATGTTTCTTACTACATCCAACGATAATAATGTCATCGACATATAAAAAAGCTTTATTTGGAGCTAGTCCAGAAAACGCGATTGCCATCATTCTGGAAAATGAATTTGGAGCGACGTTAAGTCCAAATGGTAACACTTTCCATCTAAACGAACCTTTGTCGGTGCTAAATGCAGTTATATCACGAGAATCAGGATGTAATGGTATTTGGTGGAAACCAGAGAACAAATCTATTATTGAGAAGTGTTTTGCGCGACCAAGATTGTCTAAAATGTCGTCAATGCGCGGTAACGGATATTTATCGGCGATTAATTTTTTATTTACGGAACGATAGTCTACGCACATACGATAGGCTTTTTGGTTTTTATAACTTTTTTTGGGTACCAATATCAATGGGCTGTTGAAATTTGAAGTGCTGGGTTCAATTAAATCATTTTGTAGTAAGTTTTCAACCTGTCTATTGATCTCATCTTTTTGCGAATGTGCTAACCTATAGTTCTTTATATAAACTGGAGATGTGTCAGCTAACCTAAGTTTCTGTTCATAAAAATTATTTAACGTCATTTTGTCTTCATCCAGAGCAAAAATATCTGCATATTTTTCACAGAGCTGTAACAAACAATCTTGTACGTCTATTGGAATTTGATTGCATAGTATACTTTTTAGTTTATCAAGCCGATTGCTATTTGTTTCGTTATTATTAATCGAATAAACATTGTAATTTGCTAGTTTTTCCATTCTAATTTTGTCGTTTGTTATATATTTAACCTCATGTGTTGTATTCACAATCTGTAAAATTGGATTGTTGTTATCAATAATTCCCTTTGCTACAAAAACACCATTAGAAATTTCCTGGGAATCGACAAACATAGGCTCAGTAACATTACGCAACCGAAAAGTACGGAAAACTTCACACCTCGGTGGGACTATACAAGTAAAACTATTTGTTCCTTGGTGAATAGGTATTTTTATAATGGAGTTTAAAGTAGAAATGGAGATTGTCATATCTGCGTAATTGATTTTACATTTGTTTTCTTTTAAAAAATCTTTTCCTAATATTCCGTTCGCTGGGATATTGAAATCATCACGCACTACATGAAAAACTTGACTGATTATATTATTTGAAATAACTAAGCTTGTACAGATTGATCCTATTGTGGAGATTGTATTGGAAGTTATACCAGAAATATTTATAATTTCATTTTTATTTAAAAAAGTTTGAGGATTTAAACAAGACATTTTTATAAGCGATACATCTGCTTGCGTATCGACAAGAAAAGTGCATGATTTTATGGTGTCAGCGCAACCTATTTTGATGAAATCAGCATAATTGAGGTTAAAACTGTAGACTGATTTCTCACTAATCTGTTTTTCTACTGTTGTGTTTCTTCTTCTTCTTCCCTCAACAGCCCTTGTTGAGGGACTTCCGAGTTTAAAAACCTGACTGAAGTCCTTTGATTGTATCGGTTTCGATGAGAGTTATTTCCGTTATTATTACCGTAATTTGATTGATTTCGATTATTAAAACTTTGATTACCTCTATGCCAGTTTCTGCCACGCGAATTCCTGTGATTGTTTCCTCTAAAAAAATTGCTTCGAGCATGATTGAAAGTATTATTTTGCCGAAAGCTGTTATTATTTCTAATATCCTGAGGGCGAATTGCCAAAACTTGCTTTTCTTTTGCCTCATTTGCCTGTTCGACCAAAAGCTTAGCTACTACTTCCTTTGAATCGGAAAAAGTAGATGAAGCTAAAATGGATTTAACTAAATCCGTTTTGGAGTTTAAACGACAAACTGCTACAGTTTGTTCTACTGCCATTTCATGAGCTTTGCTACGGGTTATACCCTCAATGACCAAAGAACGTTTTAAAGCGTCAGTAAGCTCTTCAGCTTGTTTGGCAAATTCCTTGTAGTTGTTATCCTTAACATTCAAAGCTGCTATTCTGCTGGCTATGATTTTCGAATTTTCGGGCTTTATTGCGGTTTTCAAGGCTGACTTAACGTCTTCTATTGTTCTAACATCATCTGGCAATGCTTCACGGGCCTTTCCTTCTAGTTTAGATTTTATAAAATTTAAAAATGTTGTTTGTAAATTTGGCTCTGTAAGATCCTCAATCAAGGCTATTTTGTCAAGAAATGAGGGTAAAGTCAAAAAATTTCCATCGAAATTTTCTCGAATTATTGACGCACACATACTGACGTAGGTCCTTTTCTGTTCTATGGTGGCCATTATGCAATTTGTTTCTACACTTTCTACAATAACACTCTCCTTGTTCGGCAATATTAACAGTTTGCAATCTTCCCCACTTTCTGTCATTAATCGCTCCTCACTAAACTCAACTTCTATAATATTATCAGGTACCTTTATTTTGCAATCAATTTTATCAAAACACTGTACTAATTGTTGCCTGCATTGACTAATCTTAAAAGTAATTGGTTCCTGATCAGGATTTGTGTCACTTTTTAAACTTGTTTTCGCATAGGCTATAATCAAATTATAATGTGATGCTAAAAGGTGTACGTACTCATTTCTTTTGGTTAAATTTGTTGAAACAGGTCGTTTTTGCAATACTCTTTTGACAACTTTATTGTAATTTGCAATTAGTTCTTTTAATTTTGTATCGTCAAAATCCGGCATTTAAGACATTTAAATTTTAACATTATGTCTTTTATTCCATACGATACCACTGTAGTGGTTACATTGGATACTTATTGAAAAACACGTGAAGGGAATTTCAAAATTCATAAAAAAAATACAGTCTCTGCGAATAAGCAAAAACACAAAAAAAAATTTAACCAATATTGCTTAGCAAATTATGAGCAGGAGTGATATTTTGCAAAAGTTGAGGTAATATTTGAAATGGCTTTAAACTTTATCATTCAATAAATTTAAATTTTTTTTTTTTTTTTTTATTATAAATTTTTATTTGTTGATAAAGATTTAAAGAAAAGTAAAGAAATCATCAAAATTGTGAATAAAGAAATTTATAATTTATCAAAAGTTTTCTGCATATGTGGTAACACTGTTTGAAAGTTATCTATTTTGTTATGAAAGCAAAAGTGAAATAAAAGAGAATACGATTTTTTTAAATATTTCTCTTATTTTAATATAAGAAATGCGAAAGAGAAAAAAAAAACAACCCCAAAACTATAGTTGGTGGATTTTGTCCGCTCGACAAGCATGTAAACGTAGAGTTTTGCAATGTGTATATATAACAACGAAGTATGTGTATAAAGACAATTTCTATATATTTTTTAACTTTGATCATATTTCTGTATTTGAAATTTGGATTTTAAATGTTTTAAAATATGTTCTATTAGAAATATACATGTTTTAAATTTATAAATTTTGATCAAAACAAGTTTTTATAAAAATGGGATTAATATATATAGAAATTTATATGTAGATATATACTAAAATACAATTTAAATGAAATACCTATATCTTATTATTTCAACTTACGATAATTAGGTACAAAATAAACATTATATTTTTGATAATATCATGTATTCTCCTGTTGTTGATTTCGCTGTGTTTATGTCTCAGATGTCATCGTGGTTGTGTTGTTTTCTGGATTCATCGTTTTTTTTTTGTTTTAGATGTCATCGTGGTTGTGTTGTTTTCTGCATTCATCGTTTTTTTTTTTATTTTAGATGTTATCGTGGTTGTGTTGTTTTTCTTTTTACTTTATTTGTCTCCTTTTTTTTGTTTTGTCTGAAGTATGGATTGTTTCTTTTTCTGCTGTTTTTTCACTCTTTTTGTTAAGTTTTTGTTTGTTTTCACGTTGTTGTGTCGTGCTGTTTTTTTTCATACTCTTTAGTTATTATTTCTCTCTTTTTTTTCACTGTTGCGCAATGCGTTATTTTTATTTCTTTATAGGTATTATGATGATTTGCTGATCGCAACATCCCGTTACTTTTTCTGGCATTTTCTTTGACGAGTTTCGGTTTTTTTTTTATTTCTTTATACTGTTCGGCACAACGGGAATCTTTAATTTTCGTTATGTTTAACTACGCACGTTTCAACGTTTTTGACTAGTGAACCTAGCGCTACTGTACTTATTTTTTTCAGTGTTTAGTTTTTTTTCAGGAATTTATTTTAACTGTTTCTTATATCTTTGTCAAAGATGTGAAACTGTACTTTAACACATTTTATCAATTTTGTATTTTTTGTATATACTTAGTTTTTATTTCATTTTTGTATTTTTACGAAACAATCTGTTGAATTTTGTATATATGTATATATATTTTTTTTATTTTAATGCATTTTATCTCATTAATTTAATTTAATTTTAAGTTAACTAATAACTTTCATTCCTTTTCTTTTTGTAAACATTTTATTTTAAATCACTTTTCACTGTTGATCGTATATTGTTTTATCAATTTATTTTATTCTTATAGACATTGTGCTTTTAATTCATCTAGACACGAGAAAATTTAGGGCACTGTTTGTTAAAGCAAATGAAGTCTGACTGTTTTACTTGTTAATTTCAATGAATTATGCCCTTATTTTCTGTTATTTTTATTGAACTTAAATTTATTTAGGGTCTTTTCATTAACTAGCAAAAATTCCAATATTTTTCACACGACAGTCAGACTTTCGTCACTTCGTTTGTTACTTACTTTATATACATGTATGTACATGCATACATAAGTATATGTAAGTATGTCACGGTCGCCATTTAACGTCGTTTATTATACCATTAGAAATTGTGTTCCGAACACGTTTATGGTTGTACAAAGAATGCTCAAAACTTTATTTTATTTTATTACTTCACCTATGTATGTATGTTAGTATTTGGTCGTGCTTACATAAAAGATATTAGTATTATAAATCTATTACAAAAAGATAGGGTGTCCCATTACTTTTCAGGGATGGCACTATAAAAGAATAAAGTGACGCTTCAGTCTAGTGCCAACTGTATAACGAGTATTATCAATATCTCAAATCTATCTTTTGTAATTTTTATACTAAGCTGATCCTAATTTGAAGTAATTTTTATAAAAATTGATATTTCTGACAGTTATGATGATGATTTAAAAAAACTAGACCCGGTTTATGACGTTATATAAATATGTATCGGTTCTCCATTTTTATTGATTATCCCAAGTTCGTTTTGTACGTTTTTATGGAGTATATAAATTGTTATCAGAAATCTAACTCATTTCATCTTAGTCTACACCCTTTGATATAGCAGAATCCACTCTTAAGTTCAAACCCGTTTTTTTACACACTAGATCCCTTTTCTCGGAGAAGGTCACATGTAGTGGTTTATGTATTCATTTGCATTTTTTCATTGGAGTGGTAAGCAATGGACACTCACATATATGGAGTGATAACCAGGCTTATTTGATCATCTCAAGGGCCCATACGACTAATATTCATACAAATTATCATATCGAAGATTTTTTAATATATTTTTTTTAAATATTTGCATTGAAAAAATCTGAAAAATTAATTTTTAAATAATCCTTTGCAAGGAGAAAGCATTTTTGTTGAATTCTTTTATTGCTTGTTGTGTTACAAAATCGTCAATTTATAATGACTTTTATGAAAAAAGCGTCAATTTAAGAGAATTTTCTCAAAAAAAAAAGTCATCTATCACTTCTGGACTTCCAAAATATTCCGGTTTCAAGTGTCTGTTACATCGGTTTTTAAAAAAAAATTTGCTGCTGAAAAAACAAGATTAAAAGAGGCAAAAACGACAACATGCATGTCCTCAGGTGGTAAACACCACCAGGCAAATAATATAGAGTATACACAGAAAAAATTTTCACCAATTAATATATTTAATTAAGAATTTAATTGTATTAATTAAATTTTTAATTGTATTAATTAATTTGAGTGGAAAAACTTAATTGATATTATCAAATTGTTTATAGGTGAAAATTTAATTAATTCTTTAATTGATACTACAAATATTTTAATTAGTATTACAAAATCATTCATATTACTTTTTGTGTGTAAAAAAAAGGTTTCCCTTACCATTTTAAATTATAAAATTCATTATATTGGTTGCCCAGATCATGTCCTAAAAAATATTGCACACTTATTGTATTGTAAAAAGGTAACAAGTCCGGTTGTAAGCCAGTCATAAGAAGATTGGATGCTCCAGTATCGTTGAAAAACGTTGAAACTAAATTAGTATGATAAGACTAAAAAAATGCATCTATCACCAACTCCTAAATGATGATGAAAATTCATAATGCTGGCAGGATCACCAAGTTTTTGGAAGACCATAAAATTACATTGATATATTTGTCCAGCAACTAACCTAACATACATCCTAATACCAAACAATGAGAGAAAAAGAAGGTTTCAAGCTTAAGCTTACAGAGAGGCACATTAATATTTTTTTTATATTTTTATAGCACATTTTTTATACATTTTTATTTTACTTGCTCGTATTTTAGCTTCTTCCCGACATTTATAATCTTATTGCAAATCAAACAAAACCACATTGAGAATTATTGGCTGTAAACTGTATACTTGTTTAGGTTTAACAAACATGTTTCAAATAAACATAAAAATATGTATATACAGGGTGGCCCAGAAAGACCGAAGTGGTGTGACATCCTTATAACTTTTTATTTAAGACATATTTTTTTAGTTTTTTGTTTTTTAAATACATTAAATTTATAGGGAATATTTTAAGATTAGTTATTAAAAATTATATCCCGCAAGTGGTGGCCATTTTCTGCTTCGCACAAATGTGCTCTTTCCAACACATTTTCAATGACCTTTCGCAAAACTTCCGGTGTTATGTTGTTAATTTCGTCTGGAATATTGGTTTTTAATTCCTCAATAGTCCTAGGCTTATTAACATAAACTTTCCCTTTTAAATAACTCCAAAGGAAACAGTCTGGAGCAGTTAAATCCGGGGAACGCGGAGGCCAATTAAAATTGCTTCTACGCGAAATTATTTTTTCACCAAAGATGTCGCGTAAAAGAGCCATTGTGGCCCTGGAAGTGTGCGCTGTGGGTCCATCCTGTTGGAACCATATTTGCGGATGGTTTTCCACGGTTGGCTTTACAAAATTTTCCAACATGGCCCGATATCGACCACCATTGATTCAAATGGCGACACCTCGTTCATTTTCAAAAAAATATGGGCCAATGATCCTTTCTGAAGAAACACCGCATCAAACAGTATACTTAACTGGGTGTAATTGTCGTTGATGAAGTACTCTCGGGTTTTCAATATCCCATATCCTAAAGTTTTGTTTGTTAACGAGGCTTCGTCACTCATAACTAAGTTATGAATAATGAAAATGGAAAGAACACATTTGTGCGAAGCAGAAAATGTCCACCACTTGCGGGATATCATTTTTAATAACTAATTTAAAAATATTCCCTATAAATTTACTGCATTTAAAAAACAAAAAATTAAAAAAATATGTGTTAAATAAAAAGTTATAAGGAATTCACACCACTTCGGTCTTTCTGGGCCACCCTGTATATATATATATATATTACTATTTTTACTATATATGTTTGTTTTTATAAAATGTTTTTTACAGTTTAATTGGGAAAAAGAAAGGTTAACTTTCTTTTTTTAAGCAAACATCGATCTACACACTATATGTAATATGATTACATTTGGGCTGAAAAATACCAAAGTACAACATTAGTTCAGCTATTAGTCTATATGAGATTAACAGTCTAAAAATGGATTGTCGCAAGTCATAGTGTTATAACTTCTTAAAAAATCACACGGATTAATTGAGATTTTGACCAGAGGTAATTTAAAATATGCAGATTACGAAGATACACATTACTTCAAAATCAGCTTATCTTGACTTAAATACTTTTTCTTTTTTTCCACAGAAATCATTTAAATTACATTCTGGTACAAAACTGATTCAATATGCTATTTAATCGATTTTAATACCCGTAAGAAAATTTATTTTCTTCATCTTTAATCATTTAAAATTACAAAGAAAAGTCAAAAGGAAAAAAAAGAAAAGTTTTTCTCACGATTTCTGGAACTTTCTTATTAGCTCGACATTTTTATTGCATTCTTTAAAAAAACTCCTTGCAAATATCGATCTAATAGAATAAAACAAAAACTTTTTAAAAAAAATATTTAACTGAGCACCAATTAAATACATGACATAAAGACAAACAAACAGAAAACAAATTTATCTACTTCCCTTCAATATTTATAACGTTCTTTCTCACTGAATTATTTACATACCAATATTATACGTTCAATTGTCATCATCAAGTTTCAATAGTTTCCGAATGCCCACTTATGTATCATGTCTTTTTAAGTTTAAAAAGTGTTTTTTTCTCTTCCCTTTCAGTTGCTTATTTGATTTTGTTTGTGATTTCTTCGGTGCAACAAAGACCAAATGGAAATAAATTTTTGTTATCTGTTTCGAAAGTTTCAGCTACAATTTCCTTTACATTTTTGCCATACCACCTTGTTTAAGGTGGCTGCTTGTAATGGGTTGACCCAGTCGGTAGTTTGCTTGAAATTATTCAAGCGTATTTATATTTAAATTGAGTAGAGAAAACACTCTTATTTTATATCCAATTTTGTAGGCTTTTCTTTTGTTTATTTGAGGTATGTGCATACCAGTTAAGATTTTAAATATAAATATCTTATTTCTTTTTTGCTGCTACAGCTGCTGCTGCTATTGTCGTTGTCCTGGCTGTCCTTGTTGTTTGTTTTACTCTATTGAAATGTAATGGATCTACAGTAAATACTTGTGTTTAAATGAAAGAAAGAACTGAGTAAAAAGTTTGTTGTTTTTGTTTGTTTGTTTATGCCCTGAATCGGCATAATAAAGTCATTGAATAAGTGCACTTTTAATTATAAATAACATAATTAATTTTATTTACATTAACAGGCATTAATTTAATTAAATGCAAATAATACGCGGTCTCAATTAGTTTTATTGCCCTGTTTGAGTTTGTCAGCCAAATGTGATTGAAAAATAATTATGAGGCCACAGAAAATATTTACATATACATACATATGTACATACACATACATACATACATACATATGTATTAAGCAAGCAAACGGAGGCCATAAAGTATTAAATTTCTAAAGCAATTCATTAGGTTAGTAGAAAACAAAATTTATGGATGACGGATGTATGAAATTTATTTGGGAGTATTTGATTTATTTTTCAAAGTCGTTTTCAAATATAATTTTTTTTTTCAGTTATGAACGCTAAATATCAGTCGGTCATCTGTGGCTTATCTGGTAAGACCAGAGGCTTCATGCCGTTGCTGATTCTTTTGTAAAGCCAGGTGCACGTTGTGGCATTTTGTGACATTGCAGTAGTGTGAACTAGTGGCAATGTTTGTCATTTCCAATATTTTTCATTGTGTGGCATTGCTTTCCATATAAAATTACATAATGTGAACGGTGTTGCACTTATTTGAAAAATGACACCACAAACCAGCAACAAAAAAAAATGCTAGATGTGTTTTCAGCATAAGTCATTTAAAGTAAGAGTTGTGTGACATTTTGCGCCATTATTTTCAATTGTGTTACAATAAAGTCAGTGATTATATCCTTTTAGTGGCCGGTATTGTTTTCTAAGAAATACAAATGGCTTCGCGGATCCATAAAACACAAAAAACAGTACCTTCTTTAATACAAACCAAAAATTAGATTTATCTCTTAAAAAAATACTTGTGAAATTTGGCACTAAACAAACAGCTGGTTTTCTTTTGATGAAATGGCTAGCCAAAGTGAGCAAGCTTTTTCTGTTTGTGCATTATATTCTTACTATTACCATAAATATCCTTTCTATGCATGAATTGAATGAATGGAAATAAACGGAAATCACAGGACACCGCGACCGAAGTAGATCTATTGTATCCCTTATCAGCTGCTAGAGCACCTCATCGAGACCTACTCTCCTGATGAATCTCAATATAGCCAGTGGGTCTAGTGTTGGCCATTCCCAACCATCCAATAAATGCTTGCCCAATTGTTTATATATTTTGTGTGGCATAACGGTTCACAGTGCTTCAGAATTTGCTCTGGAGTTATATCGTCGTAATTCCAAGTCTATTGAGATGTTTTCTCAGTCTGCAATGACCTGTGAAGAAGCCTGTGAGCAAACCTAGATTGCTTTAACGGTTCACAGTGCTTCAGAATTTGCTCTGGAGTTATATCGTCGTAATCACAGATTTTGCACTGGCTGTTGTTCTCAATTCCAAGTCTATTGAGGTACTTTCTCAGTCTGCATTGGCCTGTGAAGAAGCCTGTGAGCATACCGAGATTGCTTTTTTCAGGATTATAGAGCTATGAAACGATTTTGGTTACATGTTTCCATCATAAGCTTTTCATGCCTCAATCCAGGGAGATTGGAGGTTTTGGTCCGACTATGGGTATATTAGACCCCTTGTAATTATTTTGTCTGCGTTTTCAATTACTATCACCCGTGTGTGTGGCGTGTCCATGAACCCAGCAGAGTGTGTCCTTATTCATGCTGCTTAGCTGATTTAGCTTAATGCGACATTTCTAAGCTAACTTAGAGCTAAATGCTTTGATGCCAATTTGACTATCCGAGCATATGGCTATTTTTCTCCCTCTCTAGCTCCTGCCAAGAATAAATTGTGCGCATCTCACAATCGGATAAATTTCCGATTAAAAAATGGCAGGAGATTTTCCACAAGGACTAGTGGTAGCTAGTTCTTGGTCCTACAACTCCCATAACATAACATGCCAGCGCCCTAGAACCGTCAGTGTAATACCTGGTTGTGCCAGTTCTAAAAGAATATTGGGGTGCTCTTTCCCTCTATCCCTTCTATTGTTCAGAAAAGTTTCAAATCTCTCATCGAAGTCATACACTTTATTCGTCACGTCAGAGTGTTGCCCAAGTAGGATATATCATCTTACCAGTGATGATTGCTCCCATTGGCTAATTAGACAGTCCCTGTCTGTCTTTTCTCCACGATTCTGATTATTTTTGGTCTGGCAGCAGTCGATATCACAATCGTCAGAGGTGTAGCTTCATTGAGGACTTTCCTAGCCATTATAGGACTCGTCCTCAAAGACCTGTTGTACAAAGGCCACTGTAATTTCTCTAACTGACCTCTGGCCGTAGCCCAATTCCACTAGGCAACAGCACCATATATGATGATAGGTCTCACTATCATGGTGTGAGATTAGAGACATGCGTAAACAGTCTTAAAATGTAAATACGTTTTGTTTTTTAAATGTATTCTTGTGGCATGTATTATACTATATTGTAAGCGAAACACGATGGATGTATTGTTGTACGTGGTGTATATGAGTATTAACAAACGATGTCACCAAGACTTCTTGTTCATGACAAACAATCAACAGAAGTTGTGTTGATGCGTGTATGCTTGTTATTTTGCATATTGTACTTTTGAGTGTGTGTGTGTGTGTGTAAGATGTAGATGGTAAGCTATTATGTGTTTAAGGGTGATTTTTTAAAGCAAACGCACACAAGTACTGTAAACGAATATGAATGTTTGTATGTGCTCAGAAAAATATAAGAGCAAGCACACAACTTCTGTAGGTATGTATGCGCCCTTGCGTATGAAAAAATAAGCATCACAAATTCTTTCGTCATGAGGTATTTTCTTTTTTACTCCTATACCTGCAATAGCTGAATCAAGTGACTTGCCAACCGTGTTCTTTAGCTTTTGTTTTAAAACATTTTGCTATAGTAAAACACATAATATAAATATATAAAGCACTTCCATTCTCTCTTTGTTTTTTTAAATATAGGTATTTTTGAAGTTTGTATTTTAGGAGAAATAAAATAAAACGTTTCCACATTATGAAACATTTTAATTTAATCCTAGAAATTTTTACCAAAATATGTAATTGTCTTAACAAAATTTTGAGATTCGCTAAAGTGATATAACTACACATCTGTGGATTTTTGGAAAACAATAGATGCAATATTAAATTTTTTTATTATATCAATACACTGAATAAAATTTAATAAAATATTTTGTGTACGCGTTCAAAGAAAAGTGAAAATTACTTCAATAGCTGTGGCGTCTTTTAAATCTACGTCTAAAATTAATATCGAAAGTCCACATACATACAAGTACATATATACTATATCTCAGCTGCCCAAACTAGCCCCAGAGCAGTGAACATCAATCGACTTCTTATACAATTGAATACACGTATTCGAATACATTACTCTCCCTAATATCTATTTGTTGCTGTTAAGCTAGACTACATTCTGCTGGCACCAAGACCAATTACATACATTTAAAAGAAGACGCAGAAAAACTTCCTATAACGGTGAAGTGTTAAGTCATTAATGTTACGTTGATGTGCATATATTCATTGATAACCTTGTGCTGATTGCTACTACATTTTTATTCAATCTAATTCGTTTCTTTTTGCTCGAAATATCCTTTTCGGAGCACATGATTGGCTGTCTTGCCAAGTCTGCTTCAGAGAGTTTGTAAGGTCCTAGCCACTGTTGACGAACTTCAGGTGATGTAGGGAACTTGAAAAATGCAACATTCGTATCCTTAAAACATTTTGTTTGTCGACAATTTGGAAATAAACAGCTCATTTTCGCTTTCTTTAATACAACACACATTAAATTTAATCTAATTACAATCTAGTTCATTGCTTACCTTTTAAGAGGCCCATACACACATACTGCTCATGCTCATGCGATAAGCATGTATTGGTAAATTTAAAATTTTTGTTAATGTATTTGTCACACAGACAATGCAGTATCAAGGCGAATTCAGTATCAGGTGACCTTATCAGTACAACAATTTTACAACACAAAAAACCACATGTAGTTTGGTATGCTAGAAATCCAATCTGTCAAAAGATTTCTGAGCAAATTTTGACGTTTTGGTTCAAATTGCTCAATTTCGCATCAACAGCTGATAATCAGCTGGGCTGATAAGGGCACCTGATACTGAATTCGCCTTGTGCAGTATGAATAATCAAAATACTTTTGATTTTGAAATGAACCATACTGCTGACAGTTTTTCAAATGAACAAAAAATGAATTTATTAATTTTTCTGATATGTATTTTTTTTTAAATTTGAAATTTTACTGAGAAAAAGAAAGTAAAACAAACAAAAATGGAAATAAAACAAACAAAAAATAAGTTCTGAAAAAAATAAAGTGTAAAGAAAATACGTTTTTAATTAATTTCTTCAATTCTATAAATAATTTTTTTGTTGTCAAACGCATGTTTATTTTATAAATTTTTATTTTAAATGATGATTGATATGATTGATGGTAAAATATCAATCACATACGTTATACCAAGGGTTCATTGGCAGTAGCTGCAAACAGTATGTGTTTTTGATCCGCTTTAAACTACCTTGTTTTCTAATTTTTAAATTATTTCAATTTATAATTCTGTATTTTTGGAAGTATGTATACAATTTTAAAATAATTTTTTAATAAAATTTTCAAATAAACGTGAAATATTACATTAATACAATAGCGCAATTTCACCAGATCCTTATCAGAAGGTGAATGTCAAAAAAAATGAGTGAATATTTATATCATGGTAAAACATTTAAACAATCCCTCATGTCTTAAAAGTTCTTATAAGAGGTCTTGTGCAGGTCTTTAGTGTATATCCATCTTAAGATTATACGTGTGCAACATTATGTTTTTCCTGCAACAGATCTACAAACCATTAACCCATTTGTTGCGTTGTCAGAAGTCACCTCTAAATGATGTCTACATAACAGTTTTGAGTCTAATATTACTGCCAAATACTTCACCTTCGGCTGTCAGGCTGCCTACTCAGATGTTTTTCCAGCGTCGATGTGCTCTCCTCCTTGTGAAGGAAATAATGGTAGTCTTTGCAGGGTTGATATTCAACCCTACAAATAGATATCATTCCTTCACTATCCTTACACTCGCCTGTATGTATTGATTTTGTAGAGCAACAGATGTGTCCAACTAAACAATTGCATTAACAACGTTTTTCAATATCCGAAAAGGGGGTCAATGCTTAAACAAGAATCTTTAGAGAACTGCTTGGCATGTTATTCTTTTTTCTTTGACAAAAAATTTTAAATTTTAAAACCCCGCAAAATATCTATAAAAGATGTGATATCCTGTGAACGGCTGAATTTCTAAAAGCATAGCTCAAAACAGAAGAAAACTAAATCAAGTTCAGCCATTTGTTCTGTACATGGACACAGATACACATATAAACAAACACGCACTACAAACTTATAACACCAATTATTTTGGTCGGAGGTTAAAAACAACAAATTAAAAACAGAAATAGTTTAACGCTGCATATTTTAGCAAAAAAAAAAATAAGCTTTGCTAGTATGCAGCCTTTATGTTTTGCTTAAGAAAAAGTACCAGAAAATAAGTAAAATAGTAAATAAGTAAAATAGTAAAAATGTATGTATATTTTTTACCTGTTTCTATGCACTGACTTAGTTCAAAAAAAAAGAAACCTGAAAAAACTTTAAAAAAATATCCTTTTAAACAGTCATATCACTTTGTATTATATTGACAAAAAAAAAAAAGAACAGCAAGCCCTTAAGGCAAATCGATAAAGAAAAAAATAGTTTTACAAATTAAAGAACAAAAAGAGAAATTGAAAAAAAAAATACAAATAACAAAAAAGCCCAATACACACATGTTATCATGCTGACTTTTTAAATCGAATAAATAAGAAACGGTAATACAATTTTCAGATAAAATGAAACTCAACACCCAAATAAAGGTTAAATAAACTAGGACAAAGAGAAAGCCAACAAAACATTATTCAAACATTGTACCTACTACAAAAGGCCTAAAGGATTCAACTCACACTTACATACTTGCACTCGTGCAAACAGAATCACATGTATACAAATATGAAGTAAACAAGAAAACAATGAGTTTATACAAAAGGCTACAAGACGTGGGTAGAATTATTTGAACAAAGTTTGGGAAAAGGGTCATGAATTTTTCTTATACATATGTGTAACAAGAAACTAAGCAGTAAAGTTAACCAGGGTTTTTAAGGCTCTCATATGATTTCATTAAAAAACATTGCATTTCATTTCATTTCCTTCAATAGAAAACTATATGAATAATTCATTTAAAATATTAAGTTTTTAACTTTTTATAAAAAAAATATTTTCTTTTCCTGTTTACGGACGCCTCTTATGGAGATGACTTGATTTTTTTACACAGCCTTTGCTTTTTAATTAGAAAAAAGTGTTTCTTCTTTCCTTCAGTACTTGTGGTAGAAGAGTGCAAATAATGTGTTACAAAATCTAAGAGTTTGTTGTTGATTGATTGCATTTTAGTATCTACTTGAATTTGCAAATACCCTACATATTACACTTTATTTCTAGTCATAGATGTAAAAACGGGGAAGTATGGTATAAACTCTGTTTATCTTGTTGCATAATTTAAAAAAAAAGTTTGAAACTATTTGGCTTTTAGCGTGCTAGAACCGCATTTGCTGTCACAAGAAAATTTAATGCTCGATTAATTAAGAGCAACCAATTTGAGAACTTATATTTAAAATATTTTAAAACTTAACTTTCGAATTGTAATATAAAATCAATAATAAACATTACTTCAATAGCAGGCTCACTTATTAGTTTTTATTCTACGCACTAATTTTAAACTTTTTTTAGAGAAATCTTGTACAGCATTTCAAATTATACCTAAACTGCAACATCGAAAAATACCCTTTTATTGAAATTAAAACACAAAATGCCAAATAAAAAAAAATACATTTAAAGGAAAAACATTTACTAGATTGGTTTACTCAAATTCCGAAATACTGTTTAAATTTGTATACTTAAACGTTATACTTTCTTGTTTATAGAAGAAGATTGTAGTTCCTTTTGCAAGGCATTTAAAATCAATTGAAAGAAAAATCTAAGCAAACATTCCCTAAAGCTACTCGTATAATCGACCTCATGGAAAACTTATAAAAACCCTTTACAATTGTAAAACTGAAAATAAAATAAATCAACATGTACAATATTCACCTGACACTTTTGTTTTGTAGTATCCTTGCATGGACCTAATTTTGTAATTTTGTTTTCCTTTTCAAATTTAAATGATTAAGTAAAGCGCAAATTTACTTTACACTTTTACCCTTGCGATAGCAAAACACATACTTTCCCTACTACATAGTTGAAAAAGAAAAAAAGGTAATGAAAGAAAATAACCGGATGACAGATACAAACTTTATATACAATAAACAAAAAGTATGTGTGTGACACTAACTATACAAATACACAAAGTTAGAGTTAGCATAAAATTCTTTTCAAAGAAACAAAAATTTATGCATAAAAAAATGTAACGAGGCATCTGTTAACTGACAAGTGGCCTATTTATATTAAAGTGTTTTTTTTTAATTTTCTGGTCTGTTTGATTTTTCTTTTTGACACCTACACACAGTGCATGAATTTTAATAAATATTTTTAAATAAAAACAGTCTTATGAAATAAAAAGGTTATGGTGTCAAATAAAAATTCCATATGAAAAATATGGATATGAGAAATTTAGTAAAATATATTTAAAAGGTACACTCGATATTCTTGACAGTTCAATATTTCTGAAAATTTAAAGATTTAACTCAAAAAGTTATATTTTAGCATTTTTTATAGCTTTGCTATTTATTGAGCGATACAGGAGTTAGAACGTGATTTCCGTAATAAAAATAATCAATACTGTTACAGTTATAAGTTAATTTTTGTTTTTATTTCTTTGTACTTAAAAGCAGAGTACGAAAATAAACGAAACAAATTGTTTGATTTTGTTTTGTTTCGTTGTCTGAAGTGAGTTACACAAAATCAGAACAAAAACATTGAGAGCGATTGCTCAATTTATTTTTGCTTTGTTTTTGCACATGCGCACAAACCACACAACACAGCCGATCTGTTGTAAGCCGGCTAAAGACTAACAATGCGAAATAAAGGGAAACGTTTTGAAAAATTTGCAGAGAACTTAACATCATCATATTATTTAATTTTATTGTATTGTTATTTCAGACATGAAATTTCTTTTATATAACTAAGCATCAAAGCTATAACCAGGTGAACTAGGACACATCTATTATTTTTTTCACAGACATATTAGCTTTAAAATGTTCGAACTATAGAGCATAACTATAGAGCATTTGATTTAATACAATTCAGTTGCTTTATTGTTATTTAATAATTTTTGTGATCCTATTTTTATTTTCTTTCTGAAAAAACAAAAAGCACATTCGACATTATGGTTATTTAGTCAAAAAAGATGCATTGATGTCAACAGGATTGTTTTGACATGACAATTGCAAAGGTCTTAAAAGAGCTTTCATTGTTTTGCCATCAACGTACTTACATCAATACATATTGGCAACAATCTTAAAAGCATCTTGTTACTTCTTCTTACCAGCATTTCGAAGATCTTGTTGAATTTTAGATAAAATGCGAGGGTTATTAGGA
This sequence comes from Tachina fera, assembly GCA_905220375.1. Taxonomy (NCBI): domain Eukaryota; kingdom Metazoa; phylum Arthropoda; class Insecta; order Diptera; family Tachinidae; genus Tachina; species Tachina fera. The sequence goes on along the minus strand of LR999965.1, from coordinate 44,646,019 downwards.
AAATTATAAGAGAAAATAAAAATAATACTAAAATTATTTAATTCTCTCACTCTACGCTTCTTAATTAATTTCTTTTAAGTATTTAATGATGAAAAATGTATCTTATGTCTTGTATCCCTTAGAATTGAATAGGGAGGAAGAGATTTTGTCCAAAAACTGGCACTGCTAAACCTGATGGATCTTTTGTACCATAAATCTGTGAATGAGATTAACTCAATCTCTGTATGATTCCCTTTATGAAAGTCAGTACAAATATTGGAGAAGCCCTCCTAATATCATCTGGACATAGAAACTCAGAATTAAAAACACGCCTTTTACTGTCACACAATACTATACTTTTATAAAGAATGTGTGTTGTCCTCTCTTTATCTTTCAACAATAAACGATACAAAGGTGAACGAACTTGGTTACTTCTCTAAAAAGGATAGTTCAGTCCAAAGTGATCAGAAATAAAACCAGTAAAAAACCGTAAATTATTCCTGTTGAGGTTCAGGATGCATCAAAACTTTGGCTTGCCTTAAACCAGAAGAAGACAGCCACATTTCCTTAGCGGTCTAAGTGTCATCTTCTTTCATCAGAAATGTTACATTTGACCGACTTACCACAAAATGGATCTGGGTGCATAAAAAGATTAGCAAGATGCCCTTTGGCCAGTTCATCTGCTTCCTAATTCCCTGGATCACCGCTGTGGCCAGGTATCCAATAATTATTCCAATATTAATGGAAACCTTGTTCCGCATGAAAAGCTTTGATAATGAGTCCAAACACTCTAAAACTAGCCTGGAACGGAATTTCCATGAAAGGATAGACTTGAGAGTTGCTTGACTATCGGAAAAGATAGCTTTATGCACACCTCTAATGACTCTATTTAAATAAATGTCAACATATTTTGTGATTGCCTGTATATCTGCTTGAAATACTGTAGGACGAATTGCTCAGAAACTCCAGCACCAACTACATTATCCGTTTTGGATCATCCGTATAACAACATAAGCTTCTGAAATCCACATCGTGTCCGTTTTCGTCCCACACTGCCCTTTAGGACAATATTTTTCGAACCGTCTGTATAAATATCGATTCCTATATTATTATTCCCCACTTTGTCTATTGTATACCATTCCGGTATTAGGGTGGTGCAGTTTTTGGGTTTATAAAAAAATCGGTTTCCACTCTGAGCCATCCTCAGTGCTCTCTTGAAGTTGAAATTAAACTAAACCTCTTCGATATAAACATACATTACTCCATGATTTTCTGCTTCACAATTTTTCCATAACTGGTGACTTCATATGTCATTATAAGACACAAAATTTATTTATTTATTTTTATTGGGGAAGACATAGAGCTGTATAAGAAAAATGTCAGTGGATTTCTAAAACAATCTTCGTGTCATTGCAAACACTTAAAAAGTACAACCATTGTATATTGTTTACTAAAAAAATACACACACAGCCACACAGACCCACAGACAAACACACACACATACCTCCTACATGTTTTGCGTTGTAAACGAACAAAGTTTTCTAACTTTGTACAACAATACAAATCACCTCAAGGTGTTTAAGTAGAAGTTTGACAAGTTATAATGACAAAGTGCCTTTAGGATATAAATTCAATATACACTTTATCAAATAACAATAAGGGCATAAGGAATATAAAATTTGAAACAACAACAGTTGAATTAAGTAAGAGTTAAAAGTACAAAGAGAATTTGTAAGCAAATAAGTACAATGAATTTAAACAAAAATGTTTACATAAATGTGTTTTAAAAAAACTCTGTGGAGTATTTGAACTTTTTAAAGGAATATAAACATTATATAAAATTGCTAAAATGCTTATGTTAGTCTCCATTTGAGCAAATATTTAAATAAGAAGAATTTATTATTCGATTTTCGTAAGGTTCAATCAATATGGTTAAACTATCAAATTTATAGTAATTGTTATTTAATTGGCATTAACATATCAATAATTTTATAGATTTAAACAATGAAATGTTAATTAGCTCATAGTGTTTAGTTTAATAAATAAATTTTTTAGTAAATTTTTTGCAAATAACCCAGCTAAAAAAATATGTATGGATGGAGCATATATGATATCCCATAAATGGTTCGGATCCAAAAAATTAGGGTATATGGGCATATATGTTTATATATATATATACATACATTTTCATACATGTATGTGTAAATTCCCTCCACAGTATGCAAAGTTCATATTCATACACTCTTGATTCACAAAAACGCACTGTTGTGCAATAAATTAAATTACTAAAATTAATTTTCTTTAGATTTGAAAGAGAGGTTGTATTTAATGAAACATTTGTTTGGACAAATAATTCAAAACGAACTAAAAGTCATTTCATTCATCAAAAGGTGAATCAATTATTTAAAAAACACATAAATCATATTCGTACATAATATTTAGCTTAAGAAATCAGATTAAAAAATAACGCAATTAATTATAAAAGAAAAAATAATCCGTCTAACAATAGTTTTCAATACACTAATATGAACTTTGTTTCTTATCTAGAGAATTTTATTATTTTCTATAAAATTAATGACTTATGATTATTTGATGTATTAAATGAGGCCACAATGTATAAAATCATACAAGAATGGTTTTCTTCTAACAAAAAGTTTTTATTTTTTAAACGTTGAGGATACGCATATAAACTTTGCATACCGTATATATTTTCTAATGGATTTCCAATTCAGCAGTCATAAAATTCCAAGCTTTTTTGATTGTAAAAACGATCTTATGTGAGATATCATGTAAGCATACATTCTTATATGGCTCCATATATAAAATCTTATATTTATATATGGATCCACATATGAAGAGCTTCATAATTAAATTTTCATATATGAGCTCATATGTTATAATCAGGGAAACCGCAAATATGCAATTGCATGTTTTTCCTGGGACGACGCATTAATGCGGGGACAAGATAATTATCCGTTTCATAACTTTTTATGAATTTTGCATATTTTTGCATATTTTACACTTTAAAGCATATTTTTGCATATATCAGCCTAACACGCATATTTTTAGTATATTTTCTCATTTTTAGAGCATAATTTACGCGCTTGGGGCATATTTTGATACTTTATAGATTTTTTTATTTTATTTTAATATGCCTACAAGTTAAGCGGTTGGTCAAAATTTTTATTTTTCGCCATCTAAATCTCTGTTTTAATGTCCCATGTTGTGTATAAATTTTTCTTATATATTACTCAGTTTTACGGACATTAGTTTCAATACAAATTCAGTTTTGCTATTTGTGACTCACTCTGCCCCTAGTAGACGTTGAAGGAACATTGTCAATGTATAAAAGTTTATTTAGATGGGACAGTAACGATTTTTAATTGAAATTCTACGTCAATATTTTGTTGTTTATTGCAATAAAAATTATAAATCAAAATCTTGTCTTATATATCCAAAACACAGTTCTAAAGCCTGAATTCTGATATCGTGATATTTTGAAATTGAAGTTCAATTCTTATGAGAGCATTCAATAAAAATTAATTTTTATTATTTGTTTTAATCAAAATTTGTATGATTATTTTGCCCTTCAAACTAAGTTATTCTTTGTTAATATTTTTCCCTTCTTTGTTTATTTTTTATCTTATTTTAAATGCAAAAATTTTAGAATTAGAAATATATTTTCATTTACAAATAAATCGATTTATTTAATTTTTAAGAGCATATGTTTTACTTTTTGTTGCATATTTTCAAGTTTTTAGTGCATATTGAATGCGTATAAAACACTTTTTTTAGAGCATACTCCTGGTTTCCCTGGTTATAATACATTTCATATATTAGTCCATATATTAGTTCATATATAATAGTTTTGCCATGTCAAATCCCATATATTTCCATACATGAATTCATACATATTCATATATAGTTATATACATTCATATATTAAAAATATATGGATCATATATATTTTTTAAAGCTGGGTAGTAAAAATTAGAAAAATCGAAATTACTGTTCCAAAATCAATTTTTTTTTGCAATTAAATATATTTCATGTTTTAGGAAGATCTTTACCCAAGATTTTTTATATATACAGGGTGGCCCAGAAAGACCGAAGTGGTGTAAATTCCTTATAACTTTTTATTTAAGAAATATTTTTTTAATTTTTTGTTTTTTAAATACAGTAAATTTATAGGGAATATTTTTAGATTAGTTGTTAAAAATGATATCCCGCAAGTGGAGGCCATTTTCTGCTTCGCACAAATGATCTCTTTTCAACACATTTTCCATGACCTTTCGCAAAACTTCCTTTGTTATGTTGTTAATTTCGTCTGGAATATTGGTTTTTAATTCCTCAATAGTCCTAGGCTTATTAACATAAACTTTCCCTTTTAAATAACTCCAAAGGAAACAGTCTGGAGCGGTTAAATCCGGGGAAGCAATTTTAATTGGCCTCCGCGCCAATTAAAATTGCTTCTACGCGAATTTATTCTTTCCCCAAAGATGTCGCGTAAAATAGCCATTGTGGCCCTCGGAGTGTGCGCTGTGGCTCCATCCTGTTGGAACCATATTTGCGGATGGTATTCCACGGCTGGCCTTACAAAATTTTCCAATATGGCCCGATATCGATCACCATTGATGGAAATGGCGACATCTCTTTCATTTTCCAAAAAATATGGACCAATGATCCTTTCTGAAGAAACACCGCACCAAACAGTGCACTTAACTGGGTGTAATTGTCGTTGATGAAGTACTCTCGGGTTTTCCTTAGCCCATATCCTAAAGTTTTGCTTGTTAACAAACCCATTTAATTGGAAATGGGCTTCGTCACTCATAAATAAGTTATGAATAATGGAAATGGAAAGAGCACATTTGTGCGAAGCAGAAAATGGCCACCACTTGCGGGATACAATTTTTAATAACTTATCTAAAAATATTCCCTATAAATTTACTGTATTTAAAAAACAAAAAAATTAAAAAAATATAACTTAAATAAAAAGTTATAAGGAATTCACACCACTTCGGTCTTTCTGGGCCACCCTGTATTAAATTTTTGTATGCATATTTAATTAAACTAAGGCTTGTGCCATGTTGCTTATTATGCTCTCTAAATGGAGATAGAAATAAACTTTATCGCTAAAGAGTAGTCACAACTATAAAATAAATTAAAGAAAATTTTTAGTTTAATTTACGTGAAAACATTACTTTGTGATGCTCAAATTTGTAAAAATTCTTTAGTAATAAAAGTTTACATAATACCTTTATATATACCTTTTGCAATGGGATGTTTAAATTAAGACACCCCATCTAAAAAAATTATGTATGGTCCATATATATGAATGTATATAAATATATATTAATATGTATGAATTCATGTATGGAAATGTATAGGATTATACTCGCGAAAAGTATTTTATAAGAATTGATATATGGACTAATATATATAAAATGTATTATAATATAAATATGAGCTCATGTATGGAAATTTAATTAAGAAACTATTCATATGTGGGTCTATATATACAAATAAGATGTAATATATGGTGCGATATAAGTATATCAGTATGTATGCATACGTTATATTTCACATAAAATAGTTTTGCAATCAAAAAAAACTTGTATATTATTAACTCTTTTATCACTGGTGAAGTGGAAATATATTAGAAAATACATACAGTATGCAAAATTTATATATGTTTGCATGGCCTTAATGTTACAAAACGTAAAATTTTATTTACAAAAATATTCTTATTGTATATTTGTTTATATATTATGGCCCTTTTTAGTAAATCAAATAATAAAAAAGATGATTAAGTTATTAATTTGATAGAAAAAACGGAATACTCTAGATATTTTTCAGAAACAAAGTTCATATTACTGCAAACAATTGTATTGAAAACTAGTGTTAAAAAACGGATTATATTGAGGGTTTTCATGAGAATATTCAAAAGTCTCGCAAACTGCACAGAAAAAACTAATTTTTCATTTCAAACACAAAATTCTCTGAATCAAATATTATTTTTTTCAATTGAGGTCCTACAAAGAAATTTGTAAATTCAAGTGTTAAATTTTATAATAAATTGTTTGAAAAAAAAACTTGAATTTTTCAATCAACAAATTGTCTGATTCAACTAAAATTTTTAATGAAAATAAAAAGCAAACAAAACAAATAACTGTTCTGCACAGTGTGCAATTTCTATATTGGAACAGAAATCTTCTCTCAACAATTTTGTTACAAATGTTACTCTATATTAATTGTATGAACTAGAATTTTTCACTCCATAATGTTTTTTGTTTTGCTTAAAACAAAATTGAAACAACTTTTCACTGGAGGAGTAAAAAATATTTACTGAACTTAAATTTTATTTCAAACAAACGTTTGTTTGAAAATTTTTTGGGAATAATTTTTTCTGTGTGTGCATTTGTACACTCTCGTAAATAAAATGTCAAAAATTTTATGGGAATTTACTTACATAAATCTGTTAGACTAAAGTGAAATCATCGGATGTTTATTTAATTGTAAAGCCGAGGGAACTACAATGGAAAACAATATCAGCCAGGATCACATACTTTTTAAGAAATTGTTCTGTGTGTCCTTAATAACTTCATGAATTTTATCTTTAAGATCTTGAATCGGCTGTAAGTCACTGGACATAGTTCTTATTTTTCCCGTAGCCCAAAAGGAAAAAGTCTAAAGATCTTCAATCACGAAATTGCATTGGCTAATTGGGACCGCCGCTGGAAAAAATAATATACAAAGAAATCATTTAAAAATTAAACATCGTTTTTATCATTATCTTAAAATGCATTTGACGTGGCAGTTATTCCAGGCTCAATATCTAAACATAATCATCACTTCAGATGATGTAATGTTGTTTGTGGAATGTCTGCCAGCTCGGGTTTTTATACTTTAATTTTTTACTTTTTAGTGCATATACTTAAAGTTAGTCTAATTCTTGGCAATATTGCTTTGTATGGGAGGAAGCCTTACCACTAGTCTTACACCACCACTTTTCCGCTAGATCACGCTCATTAACTTACCAAAACCCCATAAATGAAATATACTTTTATCTATGCCATAATTAGTAATTAATTTTAAGGGCTCCTATTACATTTTTGGTGAAAAACTATTCTTTAAACAAAATATTGCATAAATTAAATTTTGCGAAAAATCTTGATACATCACTGTTATCTGGACCCACATACTACATATTTCTTTGAAAGTATACAGAATTACCCTATAGGAACTCAAACTCATTTGTACCTTCAAACTGGTTTTTTAATAACCACAACTGGTTGATTAAGTGACTTTTTTCCTTGTCGCCGACTCACTATTTTAACATAGTCATGTCATAGGCAGTAGTCAATTGGCCATCTCTGCATGACTTTTAAATTGACTACTATCTACTTATTTTTCAACCACTCTGAAGTCACTTAATATCTATTATAGTTAAATAAATATTTATGTAAATCTTCATACACATTTGTATATCATATACATATGTATATACTATATATAATGAATATACATATGTATATTGATATATAGAAATAATTAGTATTTTTATATTTAAAACAAAAATACATACATACATTCATACGAAAGTTTGTCCTGCTCATAGAAAATATTATACATATTAACTATTATTATTATTTTATTAATTATTATTTTTTTTTTCAACACAAACATTTGGCATTTGATTTCATGGCATGCTTCTTTTGATTTTTTTTTATTTTCTTTTCATTTACTTATTTTGCTTTTATTTATTTCTTACGTGTGCTTCTATTCAATATGTTTGGTTGATATCTGCATGAGATTTAAACCAATTTGTAGTCACTTGCAAAATAATTAATTTATAGCTAGTGTTTTTTGTCAATCGACTATTTTATTTACTACAGGGTATATCCATAAATATCTAAATACATATGTATGTATGTACTATGTGTATATATAAATATATACGCACATACAAATATACATGCATAGACACGTATGTGTGTATGTAATGTAGATTTGTACATTTATATGCTCATAAATTAGTACGCTCCAATAATGATGTAATGACTTTTCTAGCAATTAAAATGTCTTCTTATAACTTTTGTCTTTAGAAAATTTTTATTTTTCAAAATATCCCAGCAAAAAAGTTTATTGCAAAATAGTGTAAGAAATTTACCGCCACCAGTTTGGAATATTAAATCATTACATTAAACTATTTATTTCTCTCACAGATGAAGATAATAGGAATTGATTAATATCTGAGTCAATACAATGGATTCAATAGTATAAATATTCGAGGCTATTCTGGAAAACGCGTTGAAGAAGTGAAACTTTACATTTAAACAAAAACAAATTTTCAAAAATTATTTTTGTTTGCCATGCATTTCTTAAATGAAATAAACGTGAGAATTTCAACGCGTTTCTCTTTCTTTTAAAAACGGTTAATTTGTATGAGAAACAAAAACAAATTTTTTACATTTAAACAATTTTGTTTTTGTGTTCCATGTAAGTTTCACCAAGTCGACGCGTATTTCAGAATAGACACCATTATTCATATATTTATATATTTTATTTAATATTCACTGCGGAACCACAAATCACGATAGGAAAGATATGAAAAAATTAAATTATATATAACGAAGGTATAGTGAAAAAAATTTGAAAAAGAATTTATCGTATACAACTTCCGTATGCAGAGAATTTTTGGGGTTTAAGTCAAAACGGAAACAGAGTATTTGACATTTAAATCAATATGAAGGGCCAATTTTGGCATGATATGAGCACGAAACAAGCGGCATTGTATAAAATTCAGCTTTTGTATGTCTGATATCTAAAAAAAGGAAAATATTACTAAGAATTTTTTATAGTTGAAAACGTCTCAGGAATAGCTTGTGCATTAGCAATGTTAATATCCAGCCCTTTTTTTTTTTGATTTTATCGTGAGCGAAATGTTATTGCAAATAGACTTTTTTATTGAAATTAAATTGGGTCTACTCATAGTTTAGAATTATCAAAATGGGAAAATTGTGGCTAAATTGTACAATTTTATCGTGAGCGACAATTTACGTACAAAACCCAATTTGAATATTTAACAAAAAACTTCTCCTGAAAAATTTAATTGTTGTCGCTTACGATAAAATCCAAAATAAGGCTCAATATGTATGCACTCGATCACTATTGAACGATAAAGATAGGATTTTTGGGTTTGGAAAAGGGAATAACAATATAAGGTTGGCGAAGAAGAGAAAGTAAATTTTTAACTCACTTTGGCTTTTTTGTGTTACCTGAGAGTAGGAAAAGGATATTGCATGTACAAATGCTGAAGTGATAGATAGATGTAAAAAAATAGCTCATTAAATTGTTTTTTTTTTTGTTACAACACTGCTAAGGGGCATTTTTCTTTTAACTTGTATACCATAATTGCAGCGCCTCTAGTGTTAGGTGGGTACATTATTTAAAGCATTGCAACCACTTTTTTTTACTACGTGAACAATTAATTAATGCAAATTTCAACGGAAAAGTGTGCTTATGCATATCAGAAAATTCTGTGATGTGCAAACTGAGTCTAGCCAATGATTGAACTCGGGCATTTTAAGACCGACATTTGCTTTGTAGTCGATGCACAAACTATTTCAGCTAAAAGCTTTCCATAAACAGCTGATTTTGCATTCACACTGCAAGTTTATATTTCTTGTTGTTTAACTTTCTACTTTTTTTTCAACAACTGTTTTTGTTTGATTAAAAACTCAGAGATTTCACATTGCGCTCTAAAATGGAAATTATTTTATATTTTATAAATAAACATTTCTTAAATTATAGAACTACTTACACTAAGTGTTGAAGTGCTGGAAATCAAGTTATTGTATATAAAAATTCTCAAATTGATTTGAAAGTTTATTCTAAGATACGAAATATGCATGATGTAGAGTTATTGCAGATGGATCTTTATAGCCTTAGTAATTGGTGTGACAATAATTTTTTAAAATTCAACATGGATAAATGTGCCTATATGTCTTATTCAAGATCTCGTACACTAATTCCGTCATCTTATAACATAAAATCTGTTATTTTAAAATATTGTAGTGAAATTGATGATTTGGGAATAATTTTTGATTCAAAGTTAACATTTAAACCGCATCTGGAAAGGTTAATTCCGAATGCGTATTCTACATTAGCGTTTATTAGGAGAAACTGTTCTGATTTTTCAGATCCTTATACCATTAAATCTTTTTATACATCCTTATTGTAAAAATTCTATTGCACGTATCGAAAGAATACAGCGGAAATTTATTAAGTTTGCTTTGCCGCATTTGAATTTTCTATACCCTCAGCCTTCATATGAATCGCGCTGTCTACATTTGGGTCTCGAAACCTTAGAAAAATGCAATCCTTATTATTGCAATGCAATCCTTATTATTTATACTTGACATTATTAATGCTAATATAGATTGTTCTATCCTACTGGAGAGAGCTCCCTTTAATGTACCGAATAGATGTCTTCGACATTGTAACTTATTTTATAATTGCCATCATCGTAGAAACTATACTCTAAATAGTCCTCTAATAAGAGCTTTTGCTGATTTTAATAAATTGCATACTATTCAAATGGTTGAATTTAATGCATCCAAACAAAACTTTAAAAACTCTATGAATAGATTAAATTAGTTTTATTAATACATATAATTAATATAATATACTAATTAAGTTATTATAGTCTGTAAGGAACATTGTTCTATAGACCTAAATAAATAAACAAATAAATAAATAAATAAATACATTACAAAATAAAACTTTTTTATCGGCAGATCGATGTCAGTCATATCGTCTATTTTCACTTCCCAGAGGTAAATAAAAATATTCCTGTTGTTTTCCGTTCAAAAATTTTCTTTTTTTCCGCATTTTTATATAATTATTGCGGCTGCATCCATTTTTAAGATGAAAATTTATCAATTTCATTCACTGGCATAAAAATTATTAGCTGATGCCGGTCATTTTAACTTCTAGCAGCACTGAATTTAGCACAGCGAAAACAAGGTTGCATTTCACAAAACCAACTTAAAATCAATTAAAATATGGTTTTAAGTTGCTTTTAACAAAATCAATTTGTATTACAAAACCAGGTGTTGGAAAGTGGTTTTAACGTTAAAACAAACTTATTAAAACCATGTCAGTGTGAAAACACTATAAGATGTTATTTTTTAACACATTAGCAATATTTTTCCTGGGATATGCTTTATAAGGGCTTTTATTAATGCAGCACACACAGAGATATGTTTATGATATGATTATGTGTACACATCTTTACATGAAATTTTGTTGTTCTGAATATTTTCCATTTCCTTGTTTTCTTCGGGTTGTGTATATCGTTACATAAAATTAAAAAAGGCGTAAATTCATACTATGTATTTAAGAAAAATCACGCTACTAACAACATTTTAATCACCATATGCCCAAATATATATAAAATCTATTAACGAAAATCAGAGACTATGTGAATCGAACAAGCATTCTTAACACAAGAATTTTCGGTTCTTGCTTTAATATTTTTTATTTTTTTTTTATTTTTCTTGCATATTATTGTTATTTTTATAACAGAGCAGTTTTAAAATAATAACTGTGATTTCATTTAAACAATTTAACAAACTAAGGTTCTATTCCATAAACATTTCGCTTTAAAAATTAAGAGTATACTAAGAAATAAATATGAACAATTAACCTAATGTTTTCTTTTTCACCTGTAAAAGACTTTGAATGTAAATTACGCCTTCCTTTTTTGATTTTTCACGACGACATGCTTATCTGCAAGTGCACTTGTACATACATTTATACTTACATATGTGGACATACATATACATACATATGTATATAGTTCACATTAGTTATCTGCCTTTTGTAAAGAATTTCCTTTTTCTTAAATAAGTATGTTTATATTTGCAAACTTTTTCTTCTCCCTTAAACAATATTTAAAAATGTTCTGAAGTACGTTAAAGCTCATCTTCCTTAAAAAGTAAAAATTAAATGAGTTGCCAAGAACTTTTTTCATATTTTGTTTGTTTTTTTTTTTGTGTTTTGTTTTCCTTCACTTCTAAAATTGTTCATTTTGTGCGTCACACATAAAAATAATAAAAAAAAAATTGCAAAAAAGTATATGAAAATTATACACATATTTTCTGTAAATGACAAGTAATTTTAACATTTTCCTTAACTAACTTGTTGACAAAAATCTACTATATTTATGGTTGTGTTGTTTTTTATTTCTGTACGCAAAATTATTCCTTTTAGGAGAAAATTGTAATCAGGTTGGAGTAATTAAAGATATTTTGGCACTAAAGCTATGGGGAAAATAATTTATTTTGTTTGTAAAGGTTAAGTTTTGCAATGGAATTAAAAAAACTTGCAAAAATGATCCCTTGACATTTACTTTTTATCCTTTACTTACATGCAGGTTCTTTTCTTAATTTGTGAAAATAAAAGTTGTTTACCAAAAAAATTTTAATATTTTTACAATGACATTCAAGTAAGAGAATAAATATATTTTAAAAATTTTCCATCCATATTTGATTTGCAGGATGATGTTTAAAGAGTTTAATTATGCGTTTATTTTGACATAAGTAAAATTGGCATAAGCAGTGTGAAGTTTATTTATTAACCATACAATACAGTTTTAATTTTTATATTTTTAATGCACTGTTTTTCATTAAATTTAGTTGATTTCAGTTGTCTTCAGGAAACATTTCTGAAATAAATTTTTTAAAATTTTGTGCAGCAAAAATTTTTTTGTTTAATCCTAAATTAATTTTAGTAGAATCTGCGGGAACATAAGGGCAATCATTATCAAAAAAATATTTGATAACATCCCAATTTAAGTGGAATTAAAATGTTTTTAAATTTCGATTGATATGTTTCGATTTGATCCCTACACGATATACAAAAATTTTGCTCGCTATAGTTCTGATTTTTTTTGTAGTATCAATCAACAAATTATTTAACTTTTCACTAACAAACAATTAAGTAAATAGTGTCAGTTCTGTTTTTCCACTCGAATTAATTTAAATAAATAAAAGTTTTTTTGAATTAAAATATTAATTGGTGGAAAATTTTTTCTGTGTATTGAAAACAGACATAAGAACGATTTATGTTACTTTTTCATCTTTTTCATACAAATCAGGAACAAAACGAACACTAAATTTTTAATTCTAATTTTTTTAATGAATTTCATAACATATATTTCAGATAAGTATGTATATATTGACTAAGTTAAGAATTTTGTTTTATTAAAATTTTATGTATTTTCAACTATGGCGAAAGATTTCACTGAAAACCCAATGAAAATCAAAAGTATCAATTTTAGAATTAAATGGAGACTTTCATTAAGTCTTAGAAGAGTGACAAGTGAGCGCCCCTGTTGCTGAGTGGTAGCGATGCTAGCCTCTCAGTCCAGATGTCGTGAGTTCGATTCCCACCATGTAAATGCTTGCACAACTTGTCGTAATCAATTTGTAGATCCGCTTGTGTTACCACTGCATATCGAAATAAAACTATTCGAATTTGGCGCCAATTAAGTTAGAAATATCTATAATATTAACAGACTTTGAATATTATTATGGATAAAATATATCAAAGTGGTTTTTTCGAAATCGGTTAAAGTTTCGTTAAGTTTTGTTATTATGAGTTGTCACTCAATATTAGTATCCTCACAAAAAAATAAATGTGAAAAAAAGGCCAAGTTCCTTTACAAAATTTAGGCCATCAAAAGTAGTGAGATAAAAATTTTGACCAAGTTCGTGCTTGGTACAATACCTATCACTGCAATTTGGTATGCATTATATAAATTTGTAATCGTATGGGTGTTATATAATTTCTAGATAATCTGCTTTCAGTTCTCTACCGTATAATATTTCGATAAAAATTTTATAAACGTAGCCCGACTTCCGTAATTTAATAATCGGTGCTTTCAGATTTTTCCTCTTCGTAAATTCTTTAACTTTAATTCTTAATTTTGAACTTAAAGTGTGTGTTCATGCTCCCCATTTGAAACTTTCAGGGTTTTAAATCTTTCTTGGTTATCTCTAATGTGGATTTATTTGCGTATTGAATTTAAGCTCTCTAGTGCAAATTCTAGCTTGAAATTTTATGGCCGTTACCCCACTCTCCGTCAATTTTTAAAACTCAAGATTTTGTTATGAGCAGCGCTTAAATATCATCGCACCTTTTTTAAGATGATAGCTTTTAGTTAAAGCTTCAGTTAAAAGCTTCACTACAAAATTATCGTGGGCCCTGCCACTCCTGGTTAAAATATTTGGATTTTTAGATTTTTCTATTTGGTTTCTCATCTTGACCTACTTGCGTATCAAGTTTTAGCTCTCTAGCGCAATTTAGTTACATAATTTTAATGGGTGGGAATACTCCCACCTTTTTTAAGTAAATTTTTTTTGCCAGTGCCAATCATACATGTCAAGTTTCGTTGGAAACGGATATTAATACTTAAATAAATAGTATATTTAAAGCTGCTTATCCGAAGTACATGAAATAGGAGATTTAAATTGTATGGGCGTGTTAAAATCCGCTATTTTCAACAAAATTGTATAACCTTGCATTATTTCAACATTTGTGCCAAATTTCAATAAAATCGCTTGAGTTTACCGCCTTAGGTTTGATTTTTAAGTTCTGAGCCTTATGGGCGCAGCCCCGCCCTCCTGATTAAAATTTTTGGGTTTTCGGATTTTTCTAGTAATTTCCTAATCTATTACTACTCGTTTGTCAAATTTTAGATCATAGCGCAAATTTTTATTTTCTGTTCTTATGGGCGTGTTACCGATTACTTTTTAAAATCCAATTTTTGCTTTGGCTAGTGTTTATCTTTAATGTTTATTTTTGTTGAAAACCGATAATATTATTTATCTAAATAGTACATTTGAGTTTGCTGACCGGAAGTACATGAAATAGGAGGATTAAACTCTATGGGCGTGTTAACGCCCACTTTTTTAACAAAAATGTATAGCCTTGTGTTATTGTAACATGTGTGCCAAATAAAATCACTTGAGTTAGACGCCTTAGATATGTGTTTTTATTTCTGAGCTTTATGGGCGTAGTCCCGGACCCTTGGTAAAAATTTTCGAGTTTTCAGATTTTTCTAGGTAATTACTTACAAAGTTCTACTTGTGCACCAAAATCCAGCTCCCTGGCGCAGGTTTTAATTTTTATAGGCGTAGCCCCACCCCCTGGTTAAAATTTTAGGGTTTATAGATTTTTCTAGTTCATCGCTTACCTAGATCTACTCGTGTACCAAATTTCAGATCTCTAGCTATAGCGGAAGTGCTTAATCAATTTGATGAGTGTTTCAGTGGTCAGTGGTCAGTGGTCAGTGAGTATGTCTTAAAATATGCACTTTTTGCACCTCCATATCTCAGAAACCTTTTGTCCTAAAATTTTCAAACTTTTAATATGAGGTAACATGGATTAATTCTAATTATAAATTAAATTTTACAATTTTAAGAAGGCGGGGGAAAAAGTTATCAGGGAGGTAATAAAAGCTCGAATGGCTTCCTGTAAATACACACATTGCGTGCATTGGCCGGAACTTCGCCTGGCGCACTGCCGTGCGCCTAGATCAGCCCTTTACTACGAAAATATATATGAATAGCAAATGTTGTTCACAACAAAAGTTTGAGTTTAAAAAAGTGTGCGGGGTCACGCTTACAAAATTTAAAGCTAGAAATCGCGCTAGAGATCTGAAATATTTGTATATAAATTATTTAGCCAATGAAAAAATTATAAAATCCAGAAGTTTTATCCGGCGGGCGCAGCCACGCTTTTAAAACTCAAATTCACACTGAAGAGCTGAAATTTGATACATCAATAAATTTAGATCTGAGATCAGTAAGAAAAATATAAAAACCCTGAAGTTTCAAGCAGAGCGCAGGAACAAGCATTTAAACCTCAACATTTAGAATTTAAGTTAAAGGAGTTCACACGTATTCAATTTTATTGAAACTTTTCATGCATATTGCACTTATCCAAACTAATAATTTTCTTTTTTAAAAAGTTGCCATGACTACACCCATAATTATTTTCCTGTTCTTTCATGTACTTTGGCTTAGCAGATTTGAGTTTCTTACTCATGTATTTTGCATAAGGATTTTCCTGGGAAACCTTACATGAACTTACAAAAACCATACAATTTTTCTTGCGTATTTGAAGATTTAGTATTATTTGAAGTTTGGCAACATCGTTTTTAAGGACTAAAAATAATTTAAAAGTTTGTTTCTTATGATTGCTTAAAATGCCTGAAAACAGTTGCAGTGTTTTGAAGAAGATTTAAGATTAATTTTATAATTTTGGTCATCTCCTCAAAAGTCCCTTTCATTTGATACCCATATCATGAAAGTGATATAAAGACTAATAGGAGCCTTTTTGGTGTGCACCTTATATTTATCGTTAGCGGAATATCAACAGCTTGATCTCAACCAGGGCTGCCGTTTTTGGTTATTTCTAACCAAAAGTGTTTATTTTTTTCTTTAATGTGGAGATGTGAATATTTTTCTCATTTTGGTTATTTTGTTGCCAAAATAATGATATACATGCACATATTTTTTATGTTATACTTTTTAAGCTTTTATGTTCTTAAATTTTTAGTATGGCTACCAAGGCAACTGAAAATAAAACAGCTGTGGCTTAAATTGCTAGTGCAGCCACCTGTTATGAATTCGCCTTGATTGCTGCTCACTTGTTTACAAAACTTTTCTTTTACAACACTGTCAACAACTTTTAATTTAGCTAAATAGTCGCAACTCTGTACTACAGACCACTATGTAGTCCATAGGAGGTGAGTTTGTTTATCAGCCCGTATAGCCTACTTCCTAAAAAAATTGGTCACATCTTGGAATATGTTAGTTAGTTGGACAAATTTAAAGTTTTTCGAAAATCTCCTGAAAACTCGAACTTCCAGTAATTCTGAGTATGGACGTTTTTAGAGTACCATGTGGTAGGTGAACACTTTTGTCCGCCAGCATCGCCTCCTTCCCAAGAAAAGTGCGTAACCCTCAGAAAATTCCAATTTTAAAACTTGACGATATTTGGTTCAAATTCATGTTTCTCAGAAACAGATTCAATAAAGGAAAACTTTATCTATAAATTTTCACTAATTTTTCCCGTCTCGGTTGCATCATTTAATGGAAAAGTCCTTTGGAAAGGCACTAGCCGAATTTTTATAGCTTAACAGAGCTCTGTTAACACGCTAACAGAGCTCTGCAAACTCTACATTTTCATGACTTTTTTGAAGTGATGTTAGTTAATAAAAATACTACATAGGGAAATTTGGTTATATTTTTTTCATTTGGTAACTTTTAAAGCGAATTTTGGTTGTAAAAATTTTTTGGTTGTGGCAGCACTGATCTCAACGTAGTAGCTATATATGTATGTACATACGTATGTATGTATGTACAATGTACAATATGTACATATAAAAATTATTTGTTACATTTAATGTAAAACTAGGAAATTGATTTTTATATCTGCTCAGAAAAATAAAAATCAGGGAGCAAATTACGGCACTCGTTACTGAACGAAATTACAAAATATTTCAATAGACTTTATATGGAAATATTTTAAAATTTCGAAACGAATCGAATGCCGTAATTTGCCAACAGAAATTGAATTTTATTCCTGGTCAAAAAAATAAAAATCAGAAATTGATTTTTATTTCTGCTCAAAAAAATAAAAATCAGAAAATAACAATTATTTCTAATTATCTCTAAAAATCTAATTGAAAACTATCAAAATTGTATGATTTTCTAGCCTCTACAACATTTCCTTGTTCTTGATTTTTTTCTTTAAAAATTCAAGAATAACAATTATTTTCGGTCCCTGCAAAATATGTATAATCGATTCCTACATTTTTTGCTTCTGACTTCATTTTCTTAAGTACAAACTAAGTATGTATTTTATATTCGCATATTTTATTATTTTTTCGTTGGCTTAAAAAATGTTACAAAAAAAAATACGTCCTACTTTACAAACAAATATTGTTTAAGTATGTTGTTTGACATTATTTCATTCTTATTTTATATTGTTTCTTTTTATGTTTAAAGAAAAAAATAAAAGAAAAAACTTTTTCATTTAATACGAAACAAAAAAGTTTTGCGTTACGACATTTTGCTGTTAAACAAGAATGCAATAAGAGATGTTGATAAATTGACAAAAGTTACCAAGAAATATGCATAATAAATTTTAAGGAAGTAATATAAAAATACTAATAGCAATATATTTATTATGCATGTTAATATTGAAGTGACTTTGATTTAAGAAAGGCACATATTCAATCGCTGAAGAAATTATTATTTATGAATAGATATTAAAAATTGTTGTTATCTAATATATATTATATGTATTAACTGCAAGGAAAGGTTGAAGTTTTTTTAATGGAAATACACGAAGAAAATATATAATTTAGGGCGACTTTTTTTACAGCTATGCTATTTATAGCGCAATAAAGGAGTTAGGACGTAATTTTGGCAACAAAAATAATCGATACTAATACAGTTATAAATATATTTTTGTTTTGATTTCTTTGTAGTTAAAACTGGAGTACGAAAATATATGAAACCAATTGTTCGATTTCGTTTTGTGTCGTTCTTTGTAGTAAGTGAAACAAAAACAAAATAAAAACAATAAGAGCGATTGCTGAATTTGATTTTGTATTATTTTTGCACAAACTTGACAAAACATCCGACCGGCTGTAAGCCGACTAACAGCTGCCACCGGCCACAAACAATACATTAGTTTAATTGTGCGCCCCTGGAAAATAAAATAATGGGAAATAAATGGAAACGTTTAGAACTATTTGCGACGAATTTGTCAGCATCATTTAACATAATTTTATTTTATTGTTATTTAATTCATTAAGTTTGTTTTATATAGATAAGCAGCATAGCTGCAACCGAGTGTCCTTAGAAACCTTTCTTCTTTTTTATTTTAAGAGAAGTAACAGTAAAGAAATTAATATGCCAACATACGCATTAATGTTCAAAAGGCGATTTATTTTAACTGATGTAAATATTTGATTCGATATTTTACTTCCCCGAGGATTCATTCTTAGAAATATCGAACAAACCAAAACAATTCACATATTCCTTTTCCACTGAAAAATATATATGTATATAAAGCTGATATTTTCATCAACTGACACCATATACAGTAGGCTCAACATAAGAATGGTGCACATAAAGGTGGCGGCCTTCGAAAACATCATGATGTTCCGTTCTGCTAGTGTATGACAGAGTATTTACAATTACCTTTAATGTTATTTTTTTCAGAGCGATAGGAACTTTAGCCCAATCCAATCACAAATATAGGAAATGTTTTTATTTATATTTTGTCCAATGTAGAGATATTTAACGAAGACAAAACAAAATTTTAAGGTTAATAACATCGGCTGGATGGTTCACACCAAACATTGAAATTTACATCGTGTTAAAAAAAATTTTGTCGTGCTTAACACATCCTAATTACTCTGAACAGGTGCGTAGTAAATGTACCTTAAATTATTATTATTTTTATTATTATTATATCTGTGGCAAAAAGGAAATAATGCTTTAGTCGAGGTAAGCTGATTTGAGTTAATCATGCTTCCGTAATCTGCATATTCCAAAGCACCCTTGGCAATATCTTTAATAATTTGTGTAATTTTTCAGGAAGTTATAGCACTTTGACTTGCGATTTATTATACCCTTTACCAAAAAATTTCAAAAGGGTATATATAGGTTTGTTATTCCGGTTGTAAATTCTACAATATTAAGCGACACATAAAGTATATATGTTCTGGATCCTTATGCATAGGGATGGCCAACAAGCGATGTCGGTCTGTCAGTCTATCTGTACGTGAAATCGGTTTTCCGAAGCTCCCAGAACAGTTAGAGACTTCGTTCTTGGACTGGTGTGTCAGAAATTTCCCGAAAATCAGCCAAATCGAGCAGATGGTTTCAGACCTGGAAAAATCAAACTTTATTTTCCCATACAAAATAACTACTGAAAACTAGTTTTTACTACTTTTTTATTAAATTAACTTATTTTATACTTCATTATGAATAAAATTAGTGTTTCTAATTAAAATAAAAATTTAAAAAAAATAAATAAAAAACTGAAAAAGACGTTTCCAGGGATAGAAAAATTTAATATTTTTCTTATAATTAAACAGACAGAGTAAGTAGAACTTTAGTCGCTACAACAACAAAAATATGAAAGTTAAAAATTAAAGGGTGTTCCAAAACGAGCATCGAAAAATATTAAAATCCCATGTAATATACATATATACAATTGTATGTAGGTACGTATGTATGTATATAGACCCTTGAAATTTGTAAAATTACTATATTTTTATAAAGACTACAACAATTTTCACTAAAATTTATAAAAATTAAAATTACAGGGTGTTCTATACGTTTAGGTAATTTTGACTATGTAATTTTGAAAACTTGCTCTATCTTGCTAACCGAAGGAAGTCTTGAAATTTTCACAAACGGTAAAAAAAAAAATTTCCAAAATTATTAAATCGCCAAACCGAAAAAAATTGCCAAAACGAAATTAAAAAAATTCTAGCACTAAAATAAATTGCAAAAATTAAAAAAAAATTTTAAAATGAAAAATATCTCCAAAATGAAAATAAATCGCAAAATAAAAAATAAACCTCAAAAACCTCAAAAAATCGCTAAAATGAGAAAAAAAACCACCAAAATTTAAAAAAGCACCAAATTAAAAAAGCACCAAACCGAAAAAAATCACCAAATTATAAAAAATTCTAGCAATAAAATATATTGCAAAACTAAAAAATCGCTAAAATGAAAAAATCGCCAAATTGAAAAAAAATCGCCAAAATGAAAATATTTCCAAAATAAAAAAGACGCCAAAAATTAAAAAAAATCGCTAAAACGAGAAAAAAAATCACCAAAACTTAAAACAGCACCAAATTTAAAAAATGACCCAACCCGAAAAAAATTACAAAAATGAAAGAAACCACCAAATTGGAAGAAAAATCTACAAAATGAAAAAATTCATAAAAATGAAAATAACACCAAAATGATAAAAAAAATCGCCAAAATAAAAATAAGCGCCAAAAACTTTAAAAAATCGCTAAATGTAAAAAGACACCAAAACTGAAAAAGCATCAAAGTAAAAAACGCAAAAACCTAAAAAATGCTAAAATTAGAAAAAAAGCATAAAAACTAAAAAAATCGACAAATAAAACTAAGCAAAAAATCTTTAAAAAGCTCTTAAGAACTAAAAAAAAAATAAGCACCAAATCTCGAAAAAAAATCCCCAAAGTGAAAAAACAATAAATTTAAAAAAAAATGTGACACTAAAATAAATTGCAAAAATTAAAAAAAAAATCGCTAAAATGAAAAAAATCGCCAAAATAGAAGAAACCCCAAAAAAATCTGAAAAAATCGCTTAAATGAAAATAAAAGCATAAAAACTAAGAAAATCCTCATATTAAAGAAAATGCCAAAAACCTAAAAAATCGCTTAAACGAGATAAAAGCACTACAATTAAAAAAAGCACAAAGAAAAAACCCAAAAAAAACGCTGAAGCTAAAAAGACCCTTAAAACCCTTAAAAAACGCTTAAAACCGAAAAACACCTAAAAACGAAAAAAATGCCAAAACTATATTTTATATAGGCTAAAGCTCATATAGTATTATTTTAATATTATATTATTATATTTAGCGTCCGTAGGGCACGCTTCGTGCGCAAGTCAAAGCCGCACTTTACTGAGTTTATTTTTAGTAAATGGAAATGGAAATCAAATTTATCGCTAAAGTACAGTCTTAACTATAAAATTAATTGAAGAACATGTTCCGTTTCATTTCCTATTCGATTAACATTCGATTTTTTTAGATTTGCGAACAAATATTGAACAATTTTGTTTCGAAATTTCTTCGCTTTAATGACAATTCGTTTTTATCGAATTTCAGGTCATGTGAAATACGAAATAATGTTTTCATTGGATAGTTTTGATATAACGGCGTTATTTGTTTGTACAGCTATGAAAGCAACAAACGAGTAACTTAGTCATCAAGTATCAAGAATTAAAATAACTCTTAGTGCATCAAGCTCATAACTTAAAAAATGCGTTTCACAATTAAACTAGAAAAGATTAGTGTATTATTACAACTAATATATATAGATGTAATCAATTCCTTAATAATTGCATATGAACTTTTATCCAAACACCAAAGTATAAAGATATTGACCGTTTTTTTGATCTCATGACAACTTTTATTTTTTAAGATACGAGGTTGAGAAAGTAAGGCATTGATATACAACTTATTGCTAATATCAAAAAAAAAAAATATTCAACCCAAAAATACCGAGAGGTCACTCACTAAAAATTGCACTAGAGCAAAAATTATGATTTTTTTCACAAAATAAATGTGTACCTATATATCTATGTGCTTATGTATGTATTTCTATACTACATAAACATCATTTTGGTAAAGGGTATATAAGATTCGATACAGCCGAATATAGCACTCTTACTTGGTTATTTTTAACTTCTAATTTCAATAATTTTGGAATAATAGCTTTGGTATATCTCAATTTAAATGTGTTACTTATGATGTGTAGAACAAAGTTTGCTTAAGAAACTAAAGGTTAACAGAAAATTTCCCAATTTAACTGTAAAAGAAATAAATTTCTAAAAATCGACTTGAACGCTTAAAAGTGCTTTCGGCAAAATAAACTTTAGCACTTTTTCCTTATTTCCACAGATATTTTTAAAATATAAATTTTAAGTGTCTTATTTAAACAGTTTTTGTCTTCCTTACTTATCTATTTAAAATTAAGAAAAACTTTTATCTTTGATGTACTTTTTTAACTAAAATATTCTGGTCACAAAAGTCCTTTACTAAAAGGATGTGAAATTTTCAAACGATTAAGACAATGTATGACAGTTACACGTGAAACATACAAACATATATGATAGTATTAAAGAAACTTTAATTGAATGGGAAATACAACAAGGCAAACTGATGATTGCAAAGAAATGCAGATAAAAATGAAAAGTTTTCCAATAAATATACAATAACAAACCTGATAAAATAAAAAAAAACAGACTTATATGAATACTCTTGCTGGCCAAGTCCTTAAGTTTGAGTGCAGTATGCAACAGTTAGTTTTTAATATAAAAGTTATACGTGTGTCTATATGATTTGCAATATGATTTATTTTTAGATTACATTACTTTTATACTTGTATGATTTCTGTAAAATTGAAACTTTTTTTATGCCGATTGTAATAATCTCTTATGGCTTTATTACTAAAAACACACACTTGTGCCTTTAAATATGAGAAATATCGATTATATATTTTGCAAAAGCTAAGGGTATTCCTTTTGCAAATTTGGAATTTTATATTAAAGATGAGCAAATGAACAAACAGTATACTGAATATTAAATTTGTAGCAGCAGGGCAAAGTAATTCATAAAAAATATATCATTGTTTTTTCTTTTAAAACTAAATAAATAAACTGAAAGAGTTTTCTTAAGGAAGAGTATTATTCACTTGAAGTAGTCAGTAGCAGGATTCTGTATTAATTCTTAATAACTTAAATACACATTAAGACTTTTTTTAATCACGTATTTATTATTATTCTAATCTCTTAGACAATTTAAATTACTATCATATTAATCTGATAATTCATTAATTTAATGGAAATTTCGTTTTCATTTAAACCAAAACTTAGCCAAGTCAATTTTCGAACTGTAATTGCACTTTCATTTTTTCACCTTTGAATTTGGCATCCTTTTGTCTATGCTGCCTTGGGCCGATCCTAGTATTAAGTCCACCACTGGAAGCATTATTATAAACTCAGAGAGAGAGAGAGAGAGAGAGAGAGTTTAATGTTATTGCTAGAAATTATTCCTTTGGAACTAAGAATGTTATTTGAAATTATTGTCAGAAAAAAGGGCCTTTTGTTTTTATGTATACGATATCAAGTGTTGAAGAAAAATCTTGCACCAAAAAAACACAAAAATCCTACTTGAGAATATGAAGTTCATTATTTATTTTTAATTGCTTTACTATAAAATACAATAATTTTTCAGAATTAAAACAACTCCTTGCAACCGCAAAAAAGTGTTGCATCAACTCCTTAAAACCACAAGGCTATGAAGAAACTTGTATTACAAAACATATAAAATATGTAAACTATATAAAATATCCCAGCAAAAAAGACACAAAAAATATTCATGAAAATGAAGAGTTTACGATCTGGAAGTAGTGAAAATTGCGATCCAATCTAATGATTTTTACATAGGGTTGTCACTGCAAGCAGTTCTCTTTTTCGATGTCTGGTCACTGAATTGGAAGCGATATTAAGAAAAATTCCCTTTTTTGTGTTATATGATAATATTTTCATCTAGGAAAAATGATAAATAGTAACCTATTTCAACAATTCATTTCTATTTTTACGAAACTAAGCCCGAAACAGTGTTTTCATGTACATTTAAGCAAATAACTTTTAAATTTTAGACTAAAATTAGTTCATAAATTTCTTTAAAAAATATTTTTTTTTAATTCTGGTGAGTATTTTCTAACACTATGGAGGAGTTACAAGGTTTTGTATGGCTGAAATAATCTTCTACATGGTTTTTGCTCACTTTCGGCAAATTAAAAATATCGATTTTTTGGAAGCAATGAAAATGTAGTTCCACTGGAATGACTTCCATTTTTTTTTACTGGGATGTTTATATATGTTGAATTACATTTACAATTATTACAAACTTTTTATTATCTTAGCATATCCCATATATTTATAAGTTATTATATTCTCATAATCTAACATATCTATTTTTAAGCTATTAATTATTACTTGTTTTAGTTTAACAATAGAATTTTTTTACAATTTATTAAAAAAAAAGCTTTTTAATATAAAATAATAGATTTTTTATTTAAAATCTAAAATTTTTTATTAATAATCAAACAAAAATTTTATTTTACTAGTTCGTCATTTACAACTTTTTTCTTTTAAGTGAGACATTTGTAGATTTTTAATTGAACTTTAGTGATTTTTCTTTTATAAGATGTAATGATAAAATCGTCAAGGTTAAATCCTCAAACTGAAAAACACTTGTTTAAATCAGTTTGTTATTGAAAAGGGCGATTAAGGCGTAGATTTACTTTTGCTGAAATGTTTTTTTTTAATTGTATAAGTAATGGTTTAAATAATTTAGACCTAAAAATAACCACATTTGAGGGTGGCGTTTGCTGAAGTAGTTAGCACGTTGACTACAAAATCGAAGATTCTGGGTTCAATCCCTATATCCGACAGTCATTAAATAACAACACCACGCATTTTTCTGATGTGCATTAGTGTCCTTTTGTATCTGTTGTTGTATGAAAGTTGAAGTGATGAAGGCATAGTCACTGAACTTTACCGACTTCGGCAGATACAAATCCTAATGTAACATCAGAGCACCCTCCTTCGTTGGTATTGTGTAGCAGAATCATCGGCAAAGTAAAATAACAAATAAAAATTGCTATTAAACACAGCTTCAAAAATTTAATGCGCGTCATTGAAACCAGAGGAGCTGCAACTCTGCATTATAACGTGGAAAACGTTCTCTATCTATTCCCTCCTTTTACCACCTGTCTTCTCTATCATTATCTTTTTCCTAAAAGAAGGTACCACCTATAAGTAGTAGTAGGCATTTATTGCCTGAGTGTTACTTCTCTTCTCTTTCTAAAAAAAAGAACACATTAGGCAAAGTTCATACAGCATCGATATTTAATTAAGAATAACTCTTAAATTACTAGAAGAATCCTATTTTTCTAGTACAGTGTTGTAACTAAAGACCTTTTTTTAATTCATCAAATAATAAAAAGAGCATGTATGTATTTAAAAAATTGTATTTCAACTTTAAGTCCTTTTTTCTTCTTAGACTCGTAGAAACAAATTTGGTGAGGACAGGAATATCAGGTTAAACATCAATCTTAAATAAGATCGGTTTTAGTGATCATGAATTCGTAACACCAGGGTTTACGGACTATAAGGTCGCTGAAATCTATTTTAGTAGAACACCCTTAATGGTAATTCCTGATTGGGACTATTGGTTAAAATTCAATAGGATGTATGAGGGTAGTGAAGTCCTTACAGACGCATCAAAAATAGCGCTGGAGTCTATATCTGGGAAACGAACATTCGTACATTCAGACTGTCAAATGAATGTAGTGTTTTCCAGGCTGAGATCTTGGTGGTCCTCAGGGCCACGGGGCTAATAGCCAGGAATGTAGCTGAAGGTGAGAAGGTAACCTTCTATATCGACAGCCAGGCAGCGCTAAAACCTTTGAAGGGACACAATGTCAAATCGAAACTTGTTAGTGACTGTAGGAAAGCCCTCAACTTGCTTATGGATAAGTATAGTGTCAGACTATGTTGGGTTCCTGGACATAGAAGTGTTGAAGGAAATGAAATTGCCAATGAGTTGGCAAGAATAAGGTCGGCGTTAGATGACGGAATGTTGGACAGATCGGTTAAATTACCGATAAGTCATTACTATAAAGAACTCAGTAATTGGGTAGAAATCAGGGCGAAGTAGGGAGGATTGTAGAGTCTCGAGGGGTTTTTGGCCAAAACTAGACTCAGGAATATCTAAACTACTAGTGGACATGAATGGGAAGGCGATGTGA
The DNA here is from genome assembly GCA_905220375.1 of Tachina fera. Taxonomy (NCBI): domain Eukaryota; kingdom Metazoa; phylum Arthropoda; class Insecta; order Diptera; family Tachinidae; genus Tachina; species Tachina fera. The sequence goes on along the minus strand of LR999965.1, from coordinate 44,619,365 downwards.
ATCATGATAGGCATGATAGTTGACAGGTCACTGCTCGGTCAGAGCAAGAACCAGCATTTGGGAGACTGGCACTCCAGATTTTTGTAGGATGTGTGGTGATGGAGAGGAATCAGAAACCATTGAACATATTATCTGTCATTGACCAAAGCTGCAACATCACAGACTTAAATGACTGAGAAGACGTTTTCATGAAAGCACTACTGAGAGGACATCAGGGGCTTTATCATGGAAATTCGGTGGCTTAGGGATGGATAATAGGGTCACTTCTGGCTGCAAATGGGAGTGTAAATATTACTTTTTAAGCAACAGAAGGGAATCACAATGGACCCAATTGGGTCTCCGAGTTGAAGTGCGGCAAAGTACCACCCTTCCTAACCTTATCTAACATAACCCCTTTTAAAAAAAAAATAATAACAAATTTATTGATATTTCGATATTTCACTGAAATTTTTTTTCCTCAAGAAGGTACACAACCTTGCAGCAAAATTATCAATTATCAAAATTATCAATTATCAATTATTATAAATTTTTTAAAAAAGGACCTAAAACTAAATCAAATATACATATATATGTATATTAAATTAAAGATCGGTTATTATTACAATAATATAAAATTTAGTCTATAATTCTTAAAAAAAAATTCTGGAGTTCTCAAGATATTTTTAAAAACAAAATAAATATTCGTGAAAAAAATATCAAAAAATTTAATTTTGTTTTTTATTTCAGTTGTGTTACAGAAAAAAAATTATTGTTAAATTTTTTGTCAATCCAGTGCTTGCTTAGAAAAAATTATATTTTTTATTAATATTTAAATTAAATCTTATTTTATTTTAGTTTAATTTACTGCTTTATCAAAAAAAACAGACTTTAACTGAGAATACCACGAGATGGTTAATAATTATTACATATGAATTGTATATAAATAATATAAGTTTTATTTTACCGTGTGAACAGCCTAGAAGTTTTTGAAGTATGCAGCATTTGTCTTTTTCAATTTCAATTTACAATTAAAATCCTCATAATATTTTAATTGCTTTTGATATTTTACGTATGCGAAAAAATATAATTTACTTAATTAATTTTTTTTTTATATATTTTCATGTCAAAATTAAAATGAAAAAAAATTAAATATTAAAAAAACAGAACTTTATGGCATTCTCCAGCTTCTCAACAAGCAAAACTTTAAAGACCAAAAATGGATGGCAAAATTACTCTGTGGTTTCTGCAGATTGTCTTGCGTAAGTGCAAATGCAAAACATCGTAGCTTTTCTTAAGGCTCGTTAATGTCATGTGAAAAGTTATGTACGGATTATTATATTTTGTTTACACCTGAGAACCAATTATTTTCAAAAGCTATTGACCGAGCTTCAAACGGATAGTTTCAGAATAAAATCACCCTTGATCTGTTTTTTCATGAATTTTAAATAAACATAATTAGATGAAAAAAAAAACAAAACTCTTTTTTTTTATTTATTTTTTGTTCATTTTTTGATTTGATTTGATTTGTATTATTTTTTATTTCTCTGGAGACAACACTGCTGAAATATTGCTTTGAATCTTCTTTAAATTCGTTTTCAGTTACATGAATATATACATATGTGTGTATATTTTTATATATCTTTTGACCCCACAATTTCCACTGCCTTTTATTAGACATAAAAAAAAAGAAAACCAATACTATTAGAACTCAAAAGGGGATCAAAAAGACTTTCTTTAAGACTTTATACAGTTGGAAGGAGAAAATACAAACAGGATTTCCAAAGTGTTTAAGTTCCGCACCAAGATTACTTTGCCCATAAACTATTTACTACTATTGCCCCAAAAGACCACAAATCGAATACATGCTTATCCTGCTCAAACAGTGTTTGTTTGCCATCACTGAAATGAAAATATTATTGTTCAAGCTGAAAGAATAAAAATAAATCTTTAGGCCAACAAAGCAAACAAAACTTATAACAAACATTTTTATTCATCATAAACTCACACACAATATTCGAAAATAAACTGGGGCTTCGCCCTTTTGGAAATGAATGCACAAAAAATTGAACTCTTAACAAACCATTTTTTTTTAGGAGTAGCTATGTGTTATATGTGTTTATGCTGTCTAGACATTCAAAAAGCAAAAAAAAAAGATTATGGCAAAAAAAAAATAGAAATAATAAAAATCAATGACAAAAATTTATGTATTTCTTTTACAATTCATTTAAAACAAATGAGCAAAGTAAGACTCAATAAAAATATTTTATCGTTTATTTAAAGGCATAAAAAATAGTATTTTTTCCACTAGAATAAAATCTTCAACATAAATCTATTTAGAAGCTTTAATTTTAAAATAAATTACAACCAAATATAGGGTGAAAAAATTTTAGTTATCCAAACAAAACAAGGACATAATTTATTTCAAAAAAAGTTAAATAAAATAGAAATGATTTATGTATCATATTTTATTATAAAGATGCTACTCTTAACATCGCTCTTAAGGATTTTTTCCCTTTTTCTGTGCCAAAACTAAAAAATTTAATAATAAGAATTTTCAATTATTTCTGCTCTAATATATGGGTATTTCCCCCAAATCCCCCTCCCACACGAAGAGACTACAAATTTTTTAACATGCTTTGTTGTACCATATTTTCATTTAGAAAAAAGTCAAACATAGCTTATAAAAAAATTTACATTTATACATTACCAGGGAAAACACAAATATGCAATTGCATGTTTTTTCTTGTCTGATATATCAATCCGGGATTAAGATATTTATCCATTTCAGAACTTTTAATGAATTCTGGCATCGATTTGTTAGTGCATATTTTTGCATATTTTATCCTTTAAAGCATGTTTAAATGCATATTTCAGTCTAACGTGCATATATTGAGCATTTTTCGAATTTTCAGAGCATATTTGGCATTTTTAGGGCATATTTTGGTACTTTTTAAAAAAAATTTATTTTAATATTTAAAAAAATTTTTTTTGGTAAAATTTTATACTTTTTTCTGTCAAAATTTTATTTTGTAGTGAAAGAAACAGTAGTATGGGGAAGCAATATTTTGCTATCGTTATGAAGTAAGATATTTAAAAAAGAGCATTGTGCATGTTCTGGCTTCCGAATCGATTTCACACGTTTTCTTGTGAGTTCTGATGTTAAATCACATGCTAAACGTGTTTAAGTTGAAATTTAGAATGTACTAATTATTAGTATGTATTTTGACAACCAAATTTAGAACAAAAATAATAAATTATTTTTTTAATTTTTACTCACTTGTAAGCAGTCTTGTGCAAGAAAAACGAAATTGCTAAATTTTAATGCTGGAACAAATACTATTGATTTGCATATTCCAAATTTCAACTTAAACATGTGTAACATGTGTTTTAACATCCTCACTGGACGCTAATTTCAATAAAAACTTGGTTTGGTAATTGCGACGCACGCTGTTCCGATTACATCAGTTGAGGTTGAAAAAGAAAATTTTCAATGTATAAAAGTTTATTTAGATGTGACCGGCTGCGATTTTTATTTAAAAAGCTAAGTGAAGAGTTTTTGTTTATTGCAATAATAATTATAAAAAACCTTTTCTTATTCTTTAAAATAACGTTCATGATAGCTTTTGAAGTAAAGTTAAATTTTCGCTCTTAGTTAATTTTTTTATTGTTTCCTTTTTCTGTTTATTTTATTTTTGTCTTTTTTTTGTAAATTTTGTTGAATTGCTGAATTAAAACTCGTTTTTCATTTCCAATTAATCCAATTTATGTTATTTTTAAGAGCATATTTTTTGAGTTTTTATTGCATATTTCGGAGTTTTTAGTGCATATTGAATGAGCATAAAACACTTTTTTTGGAGCATATTTCTGGTTTCCCTGTATATTACACATTTCAAAATATTGAGATGCAAAATTGTAGCAGCGCAAATTTTTTCATTTGATAAACGTTCTTAACGAAAGACATTATCCCATTAATTTGACTCTCTAAAATTTTTGTAAGGGTACAAAAAGTGAAAAAAAAATAACAAAAAAGAAACTATGCCATTGCAAGTAGCTGTACATTTATGCATTACGATGTCACGTGCGACATTGAAGTAAGCATTTATCATCAATGTTTTGAAATTAAATGCAGAAGCCTTATCAGTACAAATAGAGATATTTGATACAAATACCTACGATACGTAAGGCGGACTATCTAACAAAGTAGACAATTATAACAGAAAATTTGTTAAAGCAGTAACTTTTGCATATGAGTATTACTTTTGTGAAGGACTTTAGTAAGGCAAAAATTTATGGCTTTTGGGAAGCTAATTGTATTACTTCTAGCTGGCTCATCCTAAACAGAAAAAATGCTTTATTGAGGCGCAACCGCAAGTGATTCTGTTGCACTATTTTCCTTACAAAAACGCTTCTGGGACACAGTAAGTTTTGCTGTGTATTTTCATTTAAATTTTATTTATTTTTAAATATATTACTATTTTACTTTTTTACTTGACAGTGGTCGGGCCTAATAATTATGTTTTAGATTTAAGATTTGAATAATTATTGTTAGTTCATATTTGAAGATACAATAAATAAATACATGTATTAAAAAAGAAAACTATTTTCATATTAAATATATTATAATTATTTTCTAAAGAGAGGAAATTATCATGATGCCAAAAATGTCACGGGCGACGTGTCACAAGCGATGTGTTACGTAAGACTGTGATTAAAATTAAATTTCAAATATATAAAAATAATTTTTGTGTAAAATTAAAATCATTCTAAGTTACTTTCATCAAAATATTCTCTTCCGATTTTGCTGAAATTAGCGTTTTAAACTCGGACCAAAAACATTTTTTTTGCAATTATCTTGAAAACAAAAACTTTTTAAACATCGAAATTAGTCCAATTCCAGGTATAATTTTGAGCTATAAGTTGCACTTATACCCAATATATAAATCCATTTTCTTTTATTTACTTCATTTAAATGTATACAAAATCGAAAGTTAGCAAATTTTTTATGTAGCATGGAACTGTGTTAACCTTAAGGTAAACCAATAGAATTTTTTTTGTTTAGACTTTAAAAAAAATTAAGGCAGATAATAGCTATAATGAGAATGATTTATTTTTCGAATTTGAAATATTTCCTTTGCAAGTATTATAAGCATATTGAAAAAACCTATTTTTCTAGGTCACAAAATAATATATTCCCTGTACAAGGGAGATATAGGATTTTTTTTAATCCTGTTTAACAGAATGATTTTTAATCAGCCGTTTCCTTCTATGCAATTACAATACAGTCGGCTAACTGAGCCTTAACCATTTTTATTACTTTTCACATAACAATATCGATCATCTGTTTGCTACTGTTACAGTTACATTGGATTACAGTTAGCTAACTGAGCATTATTTGTGTTAACTTCTACTGCGACTCTTGAATTTTCAGAAACAGAAGTATAAGCGGAAGCAAAAGAGAATATACAAACTTAGTGACATATCCAGCTTGTGATGAAAAAAAACGTGTAAGAGAAAAAAGCAGAGGTGTTAGTGAAAATGACTAACATTGGTTATCCAGGGTTAAAGAGCATGAAAGTCAAATAATTATTTAATTTAATTATAATTTAATTATAAATATTTAAATATAATTAACTATCTATAGTACTTGCATCTTTTAAAGTCCACGAACTCCTCCGATTGCAAACGAGCCAGAGCCAGATGTTTCTGCATGCCATGACTTAAAAATCTCGTTGACTAATATTATCTCTGGATTGTACTCGTATGCTAAGGCTTAAATTTTTGTTTATTCCTTTGTTTTGTGATTAAAAGCAGTATTTAATTTTGTTAAAAGCTTTTCCTACCAACAACTAAAGAAAAACTTAAATGCACACAAAACATTATTTCGCATTGTGTTTATTTAAATAAATTGTTCATTGTGAACTTTTACAATGGGCTCAGTTGAGTAAAAGAAAATAATAATAAAAAGTACTTTTGCTGTAGCCAAATCAATGAAAAACTGTTTTATGTGTAATGGCAGGCATTGTTCTGTGTTTAAATTGTATGTATAATCAGTTTAAAAAGCTATAAAATAAAATCGATGCTAAACGATTTCAATTAATTTAATAAACAAAAATATATATAAATAAAAAGTATCAATAAGTGATGTAATTTTTTTAAAACAAAAAGTATTAAAATTACTGATAGAAAATCAATAAATGAGGATCTTATAAAGCTTCAATGCAAAATTTGTTGAAGGATGGTCATTGTTTGAACATTAGGAAGCAAATTTATTTATTAAGCTATCAATTTTTTTATAAAAAAAATATTAAAGTTTTAACATTTGTTGTTTATCTAATGGTAAACTGCGTCATTATTATGAAATAAATCTCAATGAAATTGTAAAAAACAAATATGTAAGTCCCAGGACGTCTCTCCGTTTTCACTAGATTTTTGGTAATCTAGTTCAATTAAAAAATAAATTCAGTGAAGTGCGACTTTGACCCACGCACGAAGGGTTCCGTACGGGCACGAGATATGTAATTCAATACGAACAATATAAACTATAGTTTTGGCATTTTTTTCGTTTTTGGGTTTTTTCGGTTTTAAGCGTTTTTTTTTAGTTTGGGGGTTTTTTGAATTTATTGGCGCTTTCTGACTTTTGGCACTTTTTTCACGTTTTGGCAATTTTTTTTTTGGTTTTTGAAGTTTTTTTAATTTTGGCAATTTTTATTATTTTGGCGTTTTTTTTTATTTTGGCGATTTTTTTTGGCGATTTTTTTTTAATTTTGGCGTTTTTTTCATATAGGTGATTTTTTTTTGGTTTTGGCGATTTTTTTAGTTTTGGAACTTTTTTTCGTTTTGAGGATTTTTTCGGTTTTTGGCGTTTATTTTAAATTTTGGCGATTTTTTTCGTTTTGGCAATTTTTTTAAATTTGGCGATTTTTTTAATTTTGGCGATATTTTTCATTTTGGCGATTTTTTTTCACATAAACAATTATTTTGGTTTTGGCACATTTTTCGCGTTTTGGCAATTTTTTTTCGGTTTTTGGCGATTTTTTTCATATTGGCGACTTTTTTCATTTAAACGATTTTTTCGAATTTGGCGATTTATTTTAGTGCTAGATTTTTTTTTTAATTTTGTCGATTTTTTTCGATTTGGCGATTTTTTTTAAACTTTTTGGTTTTAGCGATTTTTTTCGGCTTGGCGATTTTATAATTTTCGGATTTTTTAGTTTTACCGTTTTTAAAAATTTCAAGAGTTTACCTCTTACGGTCTCCAAGATGTAGCAAGTTGTCAAAATTGCATTAACTGATGGACCACCCTTTAATTTAAATTTTTTAATATTTTAATGTTTATTGCAAGGTTGGCAAACGGTATCGTAAAAATACCGATACCGATTCAAATACCGCTAGAATTAGATACCGGTATCGATACCGATACCGAAACACATTTCGGTTAGAAAATACCGGTATCAGGAATACCGTTTAGGACTATACCGGTATGTACCGGTATACCGATTCCCACCAAAAATAGAATTTCAAAAATATATTTCAATTAACTTTCTTGTATAAACAAGTTTTTTTCGCCTTTACACATTCTTATGCAGTACTGTTTTTTTTAATCAACCGGAAAGTGCAATCATATCATAATCATCACCAGTGCGAAATACTAACGAATTTCATGAGCTGCTTAATGCCTTTAGGAACGAAAAACGTATCTCTAGACATATTAATGTTCTAAATTGGTCAAAAGAGCAAAGCTCTTACAAAGACAGTTATTTTAAATAATAACTTTTTAAATAAATAACTTATTTATATGAAATCGCGAAAGTTAGTATATTGGTTGTTCCAGATACACAAGGTAATGCGGAGATTTAAAGTTTTGAAGAGTGCTTTACATAATATGCACATTAAAGATTTTTTCTTTAATTGATATACTACATATGTGCGCTGACTAAAATATGAGGTTTGCTGCCATAAATGCGGTCTTAATTTTTTAGCTCGATCCGACGCTGCCTTCTGGTGGGGTCTAAAGTACCCGATACACAGTGGGGATTTTTTTAAATTTTAAATAATTCTGCAGTTCTTAAACTAGCTATCCGATTTTTTATGAAATTTTATACAGCATTTAAGGAGGTGTCACACAGCTCAACTCTGGAATTTAGGCTATATATCCTTAAAAGGGCGGAGTCGCAAAGCACCAAAATGGGTAAACTTTTAGTTAAAGAAAAATTAAAATCGATCATGTTTTTGATCAGATAAAAAGGATTTTTGATGTGGATTTTTTATATCCAAAAGCTAAAAAAAGTGTGCAACATTTATGGGTTTTCGCTTACAGTTTAGGAAATATTCGAGAAAATATGTAAAAAAATTTACATTTTTAGCAACCTTTGTCCACGGTTCTGCTAATGGAAAAGGCAAACGTTGTTAGATTTCGAAAATGAAACTTATTATGAATAAGGGATATAATTTTTAACATTAAACATAACATTTGCCAATAAATATTTTCGGCTGAAAAGTCTTTCTTAGGTAGAAAGTAATAACAAATAGAATTTGCTTTTGAGTTCCAGGCAATTCCGAAAAAAATTACAAAAAATTTGAATTGAAATATTGAAATATTCGTTTCCTCTGAATTTGGTGACTACGAATATATCTAAAAACGGACGAATATTCAAGAATTCGAATTTTAAATTTTTACTAAGTGCATATAATTCTACATGTACTTCGTGTGTAATATAAATAATACATACACTGTATGTATTTATTTTTATTATTTTGTTTAATTAACGAAAATGTATATATGCAAAGTTTCAACTGCAGTTTTCCTATTTTACTTTTTTAATAAATTATTTTTTAATTAAAATATAAAAACGTATATAGAAACATATAAGTTGAAATACTTTTTATGTTAATGTAAACATACTCCCTTTTCGAAGTAATTTAACAAAAAAAAGAAGATTTTTTGCTATGTCCACTGTCTGAATTAACAAATTTAGCAGTTATATCGGTATACCGGTATTATAAACTCGGTAACGGTATGTACCGGTAATACCGATACCGAAATAAAAAAAATACCGATACCCTTACCGATACCGAAATTTAAAAAATAGTTGTACCGGTATGAATACCGATACCGTTATTTGTTTCGGTTTCCAACCTTGGTTTATTGTTGTAGTCTATATAAAAATACACTAATTTTACAAATTTCAAGTATCAATATACATATGTACATACAATTGTATGTATATTACATGGGATTTTAAAATTTTTCATCGCTCGTTTTGGAACACCCTGTAATTTCTAATTCTGATGTATTTGTTGTTGTAGTGGCCAAGGTTCTACATACTCAGTCCAAATTTCCGTAGCTCTTACGGTTCCTGAGAAAATACCGTGTGACAGACAGACGGACAGACGGACAGCGTAGCGAAAACAATAGGGTTCCTTTTTTCACCTTTGGTGTACGGAACCTTAAAAACGATATACCTAAAAAGGTGTGTGAGTTATCTATGTATATCGCAGTTATTTGGTTGTAGTTTAGGAAAAGTTTGAGTCAATAGTTAATAGCAGATTGTCTAGAAATTATATGACACCCTTACGATTACAAATTTATATAATAAATAACATATTTCTGTATTAGGTATTGTGGCAAACAAGAATTTGGTCAAAATTTATATCTCACTACTTTTAATGGCCGAAATTTTGGACAGGAACTTGGCCTTATTTCACATTTATGTTTTTGTGAGGATATATATTACAGAAATTATTTGTATAGATTGCAGAATATACGGAAGACATCATGCATACTTGATTTATGCAATAAATTATTATAATAAGCCGAAATTTAACGAAATTTAAAATAAAAATTTAGTTACTTTACGCTCTTTAATTTTTTAAATGCACTCACGTTTCCAGACAATTGTTTTCTTTGCTTTTTAATGCCCATGTGAGATGATATATAAAACAAATCATTTCATTAGCATTTCTTTGCAACATCCATACAGCATAGTAATTATGGAAAATTAGTTTAATTTACAATAATGGTCCCTGATGGTTATGTTGTTTTAATTTTGTGTTCTTAATAGTTTATGTTCATTAAGAACATTAATATTATAACGTTTCACATATGGTTGTGAATCATACAGATACGTACATACGTATTTATATCTTTGAAGAAGAAAAAACCCTGCAGTTTATTAAACCATCATAAGAAAGTACACCTGCCATATCCTGGTGTGAACAGTGTCATACACATAAATAGCATGATCACAAGTGCAGTCCCAATTTGAACAAGACTGCAAATTTTTTTGGTTTTCATCTTTAAAGTCCAAACAAACAAAAAATAAATTTTAAGCTTAAGTTTCTTATCAATTGCCGCCCTTGTTGAATTCCAGTAAAAAATAAGAGCTTCCAATGAAGATAATAATAAGATGCTGAACTAGTGGTCCGGAAATAGCGCTTGCATCACCTTTAACCACTTTAACATCAAGTTGTCATGGCAAGAAGTACTCTTTTTGATGCATATTCAGTGAATCTGATACCTTGTATAATTATTTTTTTATTTTGCTTATTTCTGGTATTAATATTGAATGTTCGACTTGAGTATATTCTGAGACCTATAGTACAATTTTATGAAAAATATTTTTGAAGAATACATCAACTTTTTTTGCTTGGTTTCTAAGACATTTCAAAAAAGACTCATTTACAAAGTTAAAGGCTTAATGTATACCAACAAAATGTTTCTTTTAATGTCCTTAATAAATATTGTAAATACTCTATACAGCAAAAACCTACGTACGAATTATTTTCTAAATTTTTTACTAACAAATATGCAACTTTAAATAAGCCGTAAAATGAGTTTCAGATTTAAAATTTTAAAACATCGATACACGTACATTGTTTTTTGTCTGCTCTGCAAGAATCATTTGGTAGAACATTTTTATTTTAAAAAGAATTTCATTTTATTGTGCATCATATACTTTCTACAAAAAATTCAAGTACGCCAACACAAAATTTCATGATTTTTTAAAGAAATTTCATTAAAAATATTCATTTCTAGCTCTACGGGGTCACTTACCTACAACTCTTTCCTATCTGCACATTCGCTTGTTCGCAGTTTATAATAAAATAACAACAAATGTATACTCATACATATGAGCGGATACATGTATGAAATAATGTGAATGCACAGTCTTTGTATTCAGAAATAATTGAAATTGTATTTTACACCATATTGGCCATTATTATGGTTTCTTTCTTTTGTTACTTTTGCTATATTTTTTTTGTCATATTCTTTTACGAATCTTTTAAATGTGTTGTTAAAAATTACATTCATACCTACATAAGCTACTATGGTAAAATTAAAAAAAAAATATTATAAAAATTAAAGCCAATAAAATAAATAACTACTCACTTGAAAAATACAAATAAAAAAAAAATTATTTAGACAAAAAAATGAAAATTAATACAAGTAATTATAGCGAACAGGACTAATAAGTAATTATGCCATATAAGACGCTATTCGGAAATGGTTCTGTGCTCTGCATCATACGCAAACCATCGTAGGCTTGTTTAGTAAAAGCCATGTTTATATTTTATATTTAGGCATTTAAATTTCCATTTAAGGCAAAGTGATGCATTACCGAATGGGCCCTGACATTCGGTAATTCTCGTGTGAACAAATTATTTTGTGAATAAAACGAATAAATATTCAGTCTTATAACGATTCTCGTATTTGAGCTTTAAACTTCTCGTTTTTACACTATCGTACTACCTTTCTCGAGACTCATACAAATACATCGCTGGTAACAAGTCTTTTAATTTCAATTTAATTTCAATTCAATTTCAATTCAATTCAATTCAATTCTCTTTTTTAAAAAAATGAAAAAATAGTCGTTCATTTTGTTTCATTCGACAAAAAAGAAAACAGAATTTACAAATTATTAAAGGATCAAGAAAGTAGGGATATTGTTAATATTTATATAAACTGCTTTTATGTAATGAAAATAATCTTAGATTGCAAATAACCGCATGGAAGCAGTTTAAAAGAATGCTTAAAAAACCCAAAGTGGATACAAAGACAGAATGGGTAGAAATACTTTAAAGCGCCATCTTACATATGGGGACTGAATGGATGACTATAAATGTAATTGAAAAAACTTCTTCATAACAAAACTGAATGGCGCACAACGGGAGGAGGTTCAAACAACCCATGTACATTTGTATGTATCTACTAGACGCCGATAAATAAATACTCATCTTCATTATCAGAGGATAAAAATAAGGCACAACTTAACATTTTAATTTTTTATCACTAAAAAAAATTTAACTTTTTAATTTTTATTAGCACCAATTTATTTTTATTGTTATTATTTTTGACATTTCACAATATTTAACTATTTTTAACATTTTGCGCAACTCTCTTCTTTTTATTCTGCTACAAATTGAAAATTGAAAACTTTACGTAGTACCACAAAAATCAAAAGAAATTCTAGAACCATTACGACAATAGTCGGAGAACATTTTCGAGAACCGTAGTAAGGCTGATTGATTACGAGTAAATACTGATTACATAACACTGTTTTCTTTTTCTGATGCTAGTTGCAATTATTACAAATATTAATCTGTTTTTTTTTTTGTTTAATAAAAAATTTCATGTACACATTAATTTTATGTAAAGTGTGTAGCAATATGACTTTAGACTAACTAGTATTAATAAATTAATAAGAGTTGAGACAAACCAAACTATGTTTACAATTCCAATAAAAAAAAACTAATTATTACCTTGACTGCACCCGGTCAAACAAATTTTTGTGTGGCAACACTTGTTATTTACACTTATTTTTTTTCACATACTCTTATAGCTACAATTTGAAACTGAAAAAATATCAGCCAATGTAGTAATGGTAAAATAAGTAGAAAAAAGTTGATTATTGAGTTCTTGTTTCAACATTGTTATTTGTTGAGCTTCTCATTTGTTTAAATGAAAGCTTAAAATATAATAACTCTAGTTGTTCTAAGAAACTTTTTTTTTTAATTTGATGCGATCGTTTTTAGGTTTAAGAAATTTATTTATTTGGAGCTTTTTTCTTGTTTTCGCGATTTTTTTAAGTTTTTTGGTGTTTTTTTATTCTGGTGATTTTTTTTTTCATTTTGACGATTTTTTTCAATATTTTTAATTTGGTATTTCTTACGTTTTGTCAATTTTTTTAATTTGGTGCTTTTTTAGTTTTGGTGCTTTTTTCTCGTTTTAGTGATATTTTACGGTTTTTGACGCTTTTTTTTTGCTTTGTCGATTTTTTTAATTTTAATTTTTATAAATTTTAGTGCTAATTGTTGTAGTCTGTATAAATACAATAATTTTACAAATTCCAAGTGTCTATATACATACATATGTACATACAATTGTATATATGTATATTATATGGGATTTTAATATTTTTCGATGCTCGTTTTTGAACACCCTTTAATTTTTAACTTTCATATTCTTGTTGTTGTAGCGACCAAAGTTCTTCACACTATTTTCAAATTTCAGATCCGTAGCTCTAACGTTCCTGAGAAAATAGCCTTTTTCCTAAAACATAAAATAGGTTTAATTATAAGAAAAAATATTAAAGTTTTCTAACCCTGGAAACGTCTTTTTAATAGTTTTATTTATTTTTTTTTTAACTTTTTTTTTAATCGGAAAATTTCTGATACAGCAGTCCAAGAATGAAGTCTCTAGCTGCTCTGGGAGCTTTGGAAAACCGAAGACTCACGTACAGACAGACGAACAGACGGACATCGCTTGTTCGCCTTGCCTTTGCATAACGATCCAGAATATATATACTTTATGTGTCGCTTATTAATATTGTAGAAAGTACACACGGAATGACAAACCCTTATATACCCTTTTACCATTTTTTGGTAAAGGGTGTAAAAAGAGCACAACAGCACGTTGTACCTTTCGACAAGCAAGATAAGCACCAACACACTTAAATAACAAATTCTGTCAGCCGAACTCTGATAAATTTAAATTTTTACAAAACTGTTTTCAATATTTACAAAATTATTTGTAGGACTGCATTCACATAAAATATTTACTGATTCAATGAATTTGGTTACTAAAAATGAAATGTTCTTCCTTGTGTAGAATTGATTAAATCATACATATGTACATCAGCACAAAATTTTTAGTACAAAATACAAACATCCATATTTCATTCGTCTGCGAGATTTTAAAGGAAATCAGTTTTCTTTCATATTTGAAATTTTTGGTTTTTAAAACGTTGCTGAAATCCAGGAACAAATAAAAGTTGCAATAAGATCAGACCAAATTTCATCTTAATTTTATTATTACCAAGTTGCTGTTAGCTTTTAAATAATTTGGAATGTTTTCTTGAAAATTTGATACAAAAATTGATTGACTAAAATTGTATTTGCATACTTTTGTTTGAGGCCTTTAAGTTTACTTAATTTGTACATGTGATTCTCAATAAATTATTAAGAGTCTTAGTACGGGGTGTTTTTTTTATCAGCATTAGAACTATAAATACCGATAACTATGGCTTGGCAACTGAGAGTGTCAAACTATGTTTTAATTTTTGAAAATTTATTTAGAAAACGAATAACTCTGTTCACGAAGTGCATACAGCACTTTGTCCATAATCAGCTTAACTAGTGAGCAAGTAATTAGTGCATTGGAAAGAAATCTAATGGTTGTTTTCTAATAATTTTTTTTGTTAAGCTTTATACTTTAAAAAGAAGAGGATTAATCAATATGTAGTAAAACAAAGTATTTTCATTGTGAAAACTATTTGAAGTATAACAAAGAATATAATGATAGCCATAAACAAAATTATAGGGATGGTCACAGATAGAAAGGTTCCAACTCGTATTTTCACGAAATTGAGCATTTTCCGTTCTTCCAATACATTTCACGCAAATACACCTTGTCACAAAAATTTATTTCAATACTGCAAAAATAACGCTTTTACAAGCAGTTGTCCTGCTAATTAGTACGTTTTTACCTTCTCCTGTAAAGTTACAGTTAACTGAAAGCAGCACATTATTTTAAATTAACTGAACATTTATTTAAATTTTCCTCATATTCCCTTTTTTATTCATGTTAAAATATTTCCTTAACACCATTCACAAATATTTTATTTCATCCTTAATTTCTTCCGAAGGAGACCTTTTGCTTTTTCACGTACAATAATACTATAGATGTTTTTTGTTTCTGTTTAATAATAATTTCATATCATGTTTTTACCTCTTTGCCATTTTTGGCCTGCAATATTCTTTGGATATTTGAGTAAAAGTGTTACATTAATTTGTTTTTCGCCTGTATTTCTGATGTGGTATTATGCCAGCATTTTGCTGGAAATATGCCATTTGCATCGTATTTCAACAATAATAATATCGTATTTCTTTATATTTGGCGCATAAAAGTTGAAACTGAAATGTAAATACTTTTTTTTTTTGGCTTTTGCAAACGGCCAATGCTCTTTATATCAGTTTTAATGCAGGGTGTCTCAAAATAAAGTTTTTATTTTTTTTCCAGCTGTGGGGATAATACTCTAGTCGTAAAATGGCATTAAAAATTAATAACATGATTCTAAATGCAATACGAAGCAATTTTATTAGCATTTGGTTACTAATTCCATCAATACCCGGTGCTTTCTTCGGGTTGAGTTCAGCAATTAGATTTTGTACATCACACATTTTAAATTTTATGGGTCGAGGGGCTAGAGCAACTACAATCGGCAAATCAGCAACACCAGTACATGTATTTGGTGTAAATACGGATTTTAAATGCTCAGCAAATATTTTACATACATTTTCCGTATCGCTTCTTGCCTAACCTCCGGTAGATGTGCGCAGAGGTGGCTTAAACTCAACGGGTGTTTTAAGCTTTCTAGCAGCGCGCCACAAGGAGTAGTTAGATGTTGGTATAACATCAAGACCTTCCAAATAATTTTTAAGAGATGCAGTTTTTTCATATGCAAGCAACTCTTGGAGTCGTTTAGTGCATTCTTTACTTCTGAGTTTATGTTGGTGTGATCTGTACTGTTGCCATTCCCTTCTAGCTCTTCTTTTTTCACACGGGAGATGTTTAATATCCCTGGAATAAATTTTATTAAACCCAGACTGCCACTGTTCAGCTGCCTGTTTAATATTTTCGTTAAGATCGGCAATGTTAATTTCAATATCATCATGAGTTCTTACCGTAATATTGTCCGTGCAATGACTACTAAGATATTTTTTGAATCCCAGCTAATTAACACGATTGCTAATCTTCATATATGGATGAGGTAAGTCACTTCTTAGTGGGTTACAGATTGTAACGATAGTGTGGAGTGATCGGAGGAGAGATCTAGAGAAGCTTCAACATTAATTTAATCCCTAGAAATATTTTTCATGACGCCAAAATCAATAACATAAATCTCTTATTTACATAATAAAAAAAATTATTTATACTTTTGATTTTGCGGTGGTTTGAGTTAAATAAATATAAATACAACACAATTAACATCTATTTTTTTATCATACTTTTACTTCCTTAATCTATAACGGCCTGTTTCACTATAACGAAAGAAAACTTTCGACTTGCAATTTATATTGAAAACAAGAACAAATTTTTATATTTTATTATTGTTTTGAATATAAATTTTCAGTCGAAAGTTTTCATTATTGATGTGTGAACATCTATACGCTAAGGGGTAAAAATCTTTTTCACAACACAATGACACATTTTGAGTAAGATGAGATGCACATCGCGTTATGAAATCGGTAAGAGCTTTGCATGAATGTATTAGCGTAATCATACTTGCTTGTGAAGTGTAATAGTGTTGCCAGTGGGATAATTTTGTTAAAAAGTTGAAATATATAAAATATATACATATATATATATAAAATATATATATATATATATATAAACTTTTAAATAAAAGAGCGTTATAAATGTCAAATATTTGTTTAAAAAATATATAGCAGTCTTTATAAAGAATTTATAATATTATATTATAACATATCTTCATAACGTACTGTTGCATTACACTACATTACCATGTCTTGCCAATTATTATGGGTGGAGATTTTAATAAAAATTTTGCAAACCCACATTCGCAAGCTTTTTCGAAATTTTTATTTGACTTTTTAATCTTGCATATGAGCAATTCTCCACAAACCCCAAAACTAATAATTCTACTACTATAGATGCAGTTTTCCATAGATTTTTAAATACAGTAAAGTGAAACATTTATATATCTTATTTTAGTTACCATATGTCAATATTAACTATTTTTACTTAAGGCATTTACCATAGATGGGCACTTGACAGTTCTACTAAAATTTCAGTAAAAATAATTTTTTAATCAGCATATTTTTACTGATTACAAAAAAAATTTCTGCATCTATTTTATGATGAGGTGAATTGAATTTTTAGTACTCAGTAAAGCTCGTATTCATAATGAAATTCTACCAAGTGGCTAAATTTTTTTTCATACAAAAATTTAAAAACTTGAAAAATTTGCCACTTGCTACAATTCTATTATGAATACGGCCCTACGAGTTTACTGGTAATGTAAATAAAATTTCATTATCAGTAAAAATTTACAGAATTTTTTCAGTAATCAGTAAATTTACTTTTTACTGCAATTTTCAATGCAGTAGATATATGCTGCAGTGTGCCCATTTACTAATCAAATAAGTTATGTATTTAAAATATTGAAAGTTTTGATACTTTTAATTTATTAATTAAAAAAATATACTAAAAGCATAATTACTTTAAACTTAAACATTTTTTTTTTCATTACTAGATGCTTACACATCTCCCCTGTGATTGGACTCACATTGCTTTTTTTATTGTGAAACAAGCCATAAGTATCCCTACTAAAAAATTATTTCTCCTATAAAATGTATTTGTTTATAATCTAGAAGAGCTAACAATACATTAGCTTAATACATTTTGGGTTAAACAGTTGTCAGATAAACGAGAGGGAGAAAAATGTGTGATAAATCTAAGAATAATTAAATATAATTACGACACTTTTTGCAACAGCTTGAATATTTTGTGCTTTCTTATAAATAATATTTTATTTGCTTTGTATTGTACTTTTCTTTTCAAGATATTAAATGTTTTCACCTACTTTTTGACCCAGGACAATAGTTAGTTGTTGGTTAAACACAAAAACGTTTCAATGTACCCACAAAAGAACAATTATTCATACACAAGTGCCAACCTAAAGTACACATGCATACAGGTAACATACATATGTATGTACAACATTAATATTATTTTTTTTATTTTTATGTTTCTTTTCTTTCAAACATAAACTATCTTAATGACCAGACATTAGTTAAGCTGTTGTGATTTTAGGAGCCAGGAAAATCATTTTTTTTTGAACACCACATACATACTTGTTGCTTATGAACGTTCTTTAATAACACTACGTGACAGTTTTTTGACCAAATGTATCCGACACCCAATCGTATTGTAAAATTGTTCTTTGAATCCGAATATGAAGTCAAAATTGTCGAAAGTATAACAGTTTTTAGGATATAGCCAAATTACCGTTATTTTTTTTTAAAGATGATGTGGATCGGTTTATACAATTTTTTTCGTTAAAAGGTAGTAAAATTACTAAAATAAACATACACCGCATACCAAGATTAGTCAAGAAATGATGGAGATCTAGTGGACGAATTTTCAAACTTCATTAAAAATTCGATGACTTTTTGCAATTTTGGTATTATTGTTTAAAAAAAACCAAATAACGATAATTTTGCAATATCTCGAAATCTGTTTCACTTTTAACAATTTTGACTTCAAAATCGGATTTGCTGAAAAATTCTCAAATTCATTTGGTCACGACTTTGTTGAAATTTTGTTACGTAGTGTAACCGAGTTCAAAACAATACTATATTTTGAATTATATATAGCGTATTTTAATAAGTCGGTGATTTTCTGAATCTTATCTCTCTTAACTTAAAAGGCAACACTGCACTGTGGGACAGATTGAAGGTCTCAGTGGAAAAAAATGGAAGTCATTCTAGCGGAAGTACATTTTCATTGCTTCCAAAAAATCGATATTTTTAATTTGCCGAGAGTGAGCAAAAAATCATGTAGAAGGTTATTTTAGTCACACAAAACCTTGTAACTCCTCCATAGTGTTAGAAAATACTCACCAGAATTAAAAAAAATTAATGTTTTTCAAAAAGAAATTTATGAACTATTTTTAGTCTAAAATTTAAAAGTTATTTGCTTAAATTTACATGAAAACACTGTTTCGGGCTTAAATTCGTATAAAAAGAAACGAATTGTTAAAAAGGCAACTATTTACCATTTTTCCTAGATGAAAATATTATCATAGAACACAAAAAAGGGAATTTTTCTTAATATCGCTTCCAATTCAGTGACCAGGCATCAAAAAAGAGAACTTCTTGCAATGACAACCCTCTGTAAAAATCATTATATCGGATCGAAATTTGCACTACTTCCGCATCGTAAACTCTACATTTTCATGACTCTTGGAGTCTCTTTTTTTTACTGGGGTTTTTTGGAAATAAAATAGTCCATTTCTAAACAGATAACTTTTTTTATCAGTCGTCATTTGTTTGCTTCTCAGGAGGTATTCATATACTAGGTAACGCTATTTTCGTAATTTTTATAAATACCCCCCTACCCCCTCCAACACAACACAATAGCAACGCTTATTTTCAAAATTTGTCAGTATACATTTTCTAATCCGTAAAAAATCTTTAAATCCTCCCCGCCCTATGGAGAGTTAAGTAATATATAAACAACCCCTCTTCAGATATAAATAATTTTTTTTACATAATACGGAGTGACTGATAAATTTTGCTACATTAAGAAACTGGAATAATTTTTTTTTAATGCATGGAGTTATTTCAATATTTTTTTCATTTTAAAGCCCATTGAATTGCACTAAAAGTAATTGAATTACTTTTAAAGACAATTGAATTTAAATGCTTGCCCTGCTCGTTGATGCAGGTGGGGCATCACAGCAATACGTTGTTTATCACCGCCCGCAAAGTTGATGTTGGAATTGCTCAGTTGAACAATGTTATTGAAACCACACAGAGTTGAAAGGAATTCTCTTTCGGCGTAGTTCCGGCTAAAAAAATTATTTTAGCATGCTCAAGCAACGGTCTCCATCAACCCGTAATGCTGTGTCTGTTTTGTTCAAAATAGTATAGAGACTATATATAGTCTATACTATAGATCAACAATACAGCTTGAAGCAACTGCACACAACACTAAGACGCGAATTGGATTGAATTTCCTATCATGCAGGTGTAACCACTCCATATGCCACAATTTTTTTTTTGGTTTACATTAACGTTCAGATCGAAAAGACAATTGAACTTTCTCTTGGTAACGTCTTTCATCAGCCAACCTGTAGTTCTGGATAAGTTGTACACTTATATCTTTTAGTTAGTGAGTTATAGACGTATGAATATATAGATTTTTAAAATTTTCAGGATTTTCCAATATCAACCGATTTTTTTCAAATAAATCACTAATTTTTGATACACAAAAAAAATATACAAGAATTATGTTAATCAAAATTATGTTGTTGAAAAAATATTTTAATATGCATTTTAAAATATTATTTAATACTTTGCATTACAAACGCTGTTATTCTAAACATACACAGAAAAAAGTGATTTTAATATTTAAATACAAAAATCATTGATTCAATAAAAAATCTTTGAATTTTCTGCATTATTGCATTATTGAAAAATAAAATTGTATGCAAATTTATTGAAAATAAAGTTAATAAGAAATTTAATTAATCAAAGAAAAAGAGTCGAACCAACAATTTCTTGACAAATAGACTAACGTACTTACAACTCAGCTAAAGACTTACACCCTTATGCAAAAAAATATTTTACTACGGCTTTAAAGTTCATATTAGTTGCCAAGCACTTTAAGGCTAACATTGCTTTGTTAAGAAATTGTATGCAAAAAAACACAACTTTAATTATTTTGTTATTTAATAATAAATACTGGTAACACCACCGTGTTCAACAACCACTTCACAGCTTATGATGTACAAAATTTAATAAAATTTCATTCGGGTATTCAAATATTTTTTTATTTTATTAAATAAATTTTTGTTTTCTTTAAATAATATGAGCTTCTGACAAGTATACGTAAAAAATAGGAGGAAGAAAGAAGTATTATCACAATTTCTTTTATTCGAATGAAATGAGTATTTGAATACCCAGCTTTTTTCGATTTGTTTTGATTGTATGTACATCACTAAAACATTTTGGTGCAATTGTATTTATATTAATATTTTTTTATGGATTTTACGATGTATTTTGAATCAGTTGGATAATTTGATGAGGTTTTCCATTACATGACAGAAATAATAAATTATAATAAAATCATAATAAAATAATAAAATAAATAATGATAATAATAATAAAGCTAACACTTCTAGCTTCATTTTCAGATGTAACATGAATCACTATGTGTTATATTAACAAAATACACAATTTGAAAATATCAACTTAAAGTAGTCGTAACAAACGTGGGGAAATTTGATAAAATGATTTTTTTAGAATACAACTTTACTTAACATTGCTTTGCAAAGCTTTGCTAAGTTTTTTTTTGCATAAGACCCCAAATCGTTAGTCGCAGTTTACGCACTTCAATTTTGGTTCATCAACTTGTTATTCAGCTAATAAAAAAACCGAGATATTTGTATTTCCTTTTCCTTTCTTTCTTTCTTACAGCTGATTTACGAGTTGATCAACAAAAGTTGAAGTGTGTGAACCGGGACTTATTGGATACGCAAATGATGAATACACGCAAAACATGATTTCTTATGTTTACTCTAAATGTGCGCATTGCGTTGATATAATTTAAAAATAACTTTGTTGAATAAAAAAAAACAAGCCACGACGCTTTTCGGCTTCTTTTTGGAATTCACACGTATACAATAAAGTTGAGTTGAGTCAATCAATAAGCAAGATAGACACCAACACAAACAAATTAAATTAAATGATATTTTAAATTGCGCAGTATTGATAAATACAATATTTAAGTTGACGTCAAATTTTATTGAAATTACAAATTTTATTCAATAACATGGTTTTGTTGAAATTAATTCTTATCTATTTTTTTCTGTGTAGTTATTTTAAATAAGATAAAATTTGTTTAAAATATTTATTTGTTATTGGTTAAGTATGTTTAGCTCAATTTCATTGCAGCAACAACAAACACCATTTTTAAATTTGTGTTAAAATAAAAATACTATATGAAAATTATATTTCTTACACTGAAAGAATTTTCGGCAGAAATTCAATGAATTTCGACATTAATCTAATGAAAAATTCATTAAAATTCAACCAAAGTCACGCTTCGTTGGATTAATGAAACCAATTTCGTTAAAATTATTTTATTGAAAGCTTCATCATATTTATTAAAACAGTGCAATTAATGCAGTGCTATAACATAATCGAAACCATGAAATAATTTCATGAAAAGAAATAAATAACTTAAATATAAAGGGGTTTCTTAATAATTAGAAAATATTGTTCTCATTAATCCAAAGAAATATTCTAACGAAACCAGAATATCAAGGAAGCATTTCCAATGAAATTGTTTCACAATATTCATGAAATTTTCATTGGATTTGTGAAATTACCATTAGATTTGTGAAAAACTTTTTATGAAATTGTTGTATTGGATTTATGAAGCAAAATTCTTTCGGTGTATGGTCATTATTACAACTTTAAGTTAGTTAAAAGTAGGATTTTATCAGACGTATAAAAAGTTTTATATCAGTACAATTTTATCTAAAGTGAGCGCTAAATTAAAGGCAAATGTATCCTTCTAGGTATGTTAAATTAAATTTAAAATAATGAAGAGTGTTTTATACGTCCGAAAAATCCTACTTTTAACTAACTTTAAGTTGTAATAATGGCTGTTAATAAGAGACGTTATGGTTGATTGGAGAAAATATTTAAGAACATATTAAAATATTATTTGTATTAACAATGCAAATAAGGACTCCAGTGTATAATCAGTTCAAGTAAAGAATACGAAAAATATTTGTAGAAGTTTTTATATTCATTTTAACTTCATTACACTTTTGTTAACATTACTTTAACTAACTTATTGAGTTACTAGAGTAATTGTTTAAGTTGTTAGACTAATTAGCTTTGATAAAATAACTTTAACAAAAAATAATATTCACGAATCAATACACACGACGCAAAATTTCATATTGTATAGAAAGTTTAATAAGATAATACCCGGCTAATGCGCGAAAATAAACTTTTATTTTGGCCATTATATGGCAATTTCATAAAACTTAACAAAGTATATTGATATGATGGTGATTATTTAGGCAGAACTTATCAAAGATTATTAGGCGAAATGCATAAAATTTTATATCAGTCGTATATGTACACACGTGTCTGTGTTTTGTTCTCATTAATGGTGTTTGTGAGGCTTAAAGAAATCGTGCCTATCTTTAGTGGGATAACTTTCCTTAATATCTGTAATTACAGTAATTATTATTTACCTGTTACCAATATTTATCTACAAGAAGACTATATAGTTCACAACGCAGGTGTTCCAAACATATCGCTCATTTACTTCAATAGTGGCTTACTAACAATGTAAATTGTTAAAATAAAATTAATTGTTTGCCTGAAAAATTCATGAAACATGCTTTATAATTCTCTTTGTCATTTCATATTCGGCATAGAACTTTCTTTTATATTCTAGTAACCATAAAAACTAAATTTTATCTATGCTTTACGCTATTATAGGGAATTGATTTCTTTTACAAATTTTGCCCAGATAATTGCTAATAATAAAAGTAGTACAATGCATGGTTTTTGTCCCTTATTTTGCTACTTTATTAAATTCCATTGAATTAGTTAACAACTAAATTGATTTACTTAATGCATGCTGGTGTGTGTATGTACTATTTGTAGTTGTAAGTATTTGTGGTTAACCATTATTTTGATTTTCCCATTGATTTATAGTGGCATAGATGTGGCAAAAATTGCAAATGTAGTGTAACAAGCCACAAACTTACTGGATTTGTGGTTATGCCTTTAAATGCCAAAGATCTCAATAGCGATGAAGTAGAATTATTAAAGGAATTGGTTTGAAATTAAACATCAATATTTAATGAATTTACTTGGTAAAGTTAACATAGTAACTTTGTATTCATTGAAAAAACAAACTTAAAAGAAAAGGAAAGGAAAGTTGTAGCTTACTAAGTCCTCGTCCAGATTTGCAATTTTTGTTGCTGCAATTTCTTAAATTTCTGCTTTGAAATTGCCACAGTGTCCATTATTATGAATTTCTAATTTCCAATTATGCTTTAAAAAATGTATATTACACCACAAATTTCCCTGAAAAATAAACAGTTCTATTTATTTTTTGCTATATTTTTTTATTTTTCACACAACTCAATAAATAAAATAAATAAAAAATGTCAAGTACAACTAAAAACTTGATACGAACAAGTAAGAATTTCTAATCGAAAGAGTATTGCCGAGCACATGAAACTGTGTATTCCTCCCCATTCTTCTCACCTCTCTCACCAACAAACTCAAGAATTGCTGCAACAAAAATTGCAAGTCTGGACAGGGACTAATCATCAAACGTATTTTATACACATACCTACATTTAAATCTTTAAACTTTACTATGCAGAATTTTTGAACCACAAGACTGTATAATGGCAACATAAAATATGAAAATTTGTTCTTGTTTTCAATATAAATTGTAAGTCGAAGGTGGGATATAGGCCATAACTCTTTTTGAATATTAAAATAACTAAATAAAACTAATTATTGTCTTATTAACTTTTTCTTGGTCCACTTAATATATTTGAAAAAAATTTTAAATATCTAGGTTGGCATAAAGAGTCAGAAAAATATAAACGGATTATTCCAGGGCTGGAAGGTCTATTTTTTTATATAAAAATAACTAAGTCAAATTAATTTTTTATTTTTGTTGCTTGCAAATTATAAGAACTTTATGCCTTAGAAAGAAATAGTTTGGAATAAGAAATTAGAAAAATAAAAATCATTGCTCCAGACTTGGAAAACTTAAAATTTTTCAAAAATATAAAACTAATAATATAAAACTTGTTATTCTTTCTTTTTTCTATATTTTGGAAAAAAATAAGTATTGAAAACTAGAAAAACTAAAACTATCGTTCCAGGGTTGGAAATTGAAAAAAAATATTTGGTAAAATAAACCAAAAATTATATTTTTTCAGTTAAAGATATTTCATATTTTAGAAAGATCATTACTAAAGATTTTTTTATATATGTTAAATTTGTGTATGGATATCTCACTTAAGTATAAACGAAAGTCTGTGCTATGTTGCTTATTACTCTCTCAGCTCGATTATGTTTCAAATCGATGGTCTTTCGTTTACAGCTTTTAACGAGTTGTTATTAATTTTTAATAAATTGAAATTATAATAAAATTTATCGCAAAAGAACAGTCACAACTATAAAATAAATTTAAGGAAATGTTCCATTTCATTTCCCTGAAATCGTTTCTTTCTGCTGAACAAATTTAAAAAGATTCTTTAGGAATATGAATGGAATGCGATGTTTCAATTGAGATAATAAACAGTTTTGCAACATCAAAGATTATTAAATACGGGGAAATATAAAACATGCTAGTTTACTTGGTATGGAGGCACAATACTTAGACTGTGTTAGGATTATTAAATACTAGCAAGGATTATGAACATCTCGAGAGCGAGTAAACAAGCCCCATTTTTTTGTATTGAATGTAACTTATTTCTTAAATACATAGTGTGGAATAAAATATGCAATTAATGCTAATAACGAAAATAAAATATTTGAATCAAATTTTTAGTCGAAGAATATCGACAGGTCACTTACTAAAAATTTAACAATAACAAAAAATTTATAAATTATTTTACAAAACAAATATGTTTGCATGTACTTATATATGTATGTATCTGTATACTATATATAAGTGTCCTGCACAGGACCATTTATAAGACCTTTCAGGACATGAGAGATTTTTCAAATGCTTTACTACAGCGAAATACTCTTAAACAAACGCTAAACAACACTGTTGGCAAGACAAACGGCTGAAACAAATGTCTTGAAATGTCTTATAAATGGTCTTGTGGAGGACTTTACTACATATGTATACATATGAACTTCGGTACACTGAAAGAATTTTGCTTCATAAATTCAATGAAATAATTTCATTAGATTTTTTTTCACAAATCTAATGAAAATTTCACGAATATTGTGAAAGAGTTTCATTGGAATTGCTTCGTTGGTATTCTGGTTTCGTAACAATATTTCATTGGATTTATGACAACAACATTTTCTGACATAAACATATATAGATAAGTACATACGTTCAAGCAATTAAGTTAAAGATTAAATTTCTTAAAACTAAAAAAAAAAAAATAATAATATATACAACAATTTAGAATCTCGTTCTAGCCATGAAATGTATTCCGTGCCCCAATGAAAATTTCATTGTAGTCATGAAGGACTGATAAATTAAACTGAAATCAACAGTTGTCAACCAAACGCTTGCATCAAAAGTTGTTCTGTATGATTGTTCTTGTACTCTTTGTATGCTTATTTACACATACAGTTTCAATTAAGCTATTTCCTTCATATAATAAAGTTATTTCACTGTTTTTGTGAAGTTATTTCATTGTTTTAATGAAGTTATTTCGTTATTTTAATGAAAGTATTTCGTTGGAAATAATCTCGTTTTTTTTAATGAAACTATTTCGTTGTTTTAATGAAATTATTTCATTGTTTTAATGATATTATTTCGTTGTTTCGATAAAGTTCTTTAATTGCATTAATAATAATAGTTTTCATTGAATAATTTTAACGAAACTGGTTTCATTAATCTTAATTAAATAATTTCATTTATTTTATTATTTTACTTCGCCGATGAAAAGTTTTGTTTTATATTTTATTGAGATCTTAATGAAATAATTTTTGTTTTTGATTTTTGATTTATTGAAATTGCATATGAATATACTGCAAGACTTAAATCGTTAGTATGTGACATCGGGAAAAAATAAATATATACAAATTTAATATTCTCCCAGTGATGCTCCTGAAAATTCTGTATTCTAATTTTTTATTTTTATGATTACTTTTTTCGTATATTGCAAGCAGACTTTTCTTGTATTCTTTCAATTACATTGTAGATTGATTTGTAGTTTCCACAATGCAAGCAAGCGACTTGTCTAGAAAATTTAGGAATAGGAAAATAGGAATCAATCCAAAATTTAATATGTAGTTTCTACAAGTGAGGCAGATGACTCGTCTAGAAAATTTGTATGAAAATCACTCAAAAATATGAGTGCTTTTCATATAAATTTTTTACTCAAGTCGTCCGTCTAGGTTGTAGAAACAGGGGGTAAGTGCTTTTCATATATTTTTTCTTGACAAGTCGCTTGCTTGTATTGTGGAAACTACACCTAAACCTTTGTTTAAAAAAAATTTTATATATGAAAATTTTCGTATTTAAGTTTTCACTACAAATACCAAAGTAACTTTAATGCACAAAAAGTTGTCATAGGGAAAAAAGGAAACAAAGACCAACAAAAAGAAATTACAAGTATCTAATGAACATCAAGCAGACAAGACAATAGCACTCTCCTATTCATTATTATAGATTCTGCTTGCTGTGATTGTTTTCATGTTCCCCTTGATTTTATTTTTTCCTTGCAAAAACTAAATGCTTGTTTCACGATTTTATTTTTAGTATTTTTTACATTTCATTGCTGTTTGCTGCTACAGCTTTTTCACTGTATACTTAAAAAAAAACAATATATGAAAATAATATAATAAACGACAACAACTTTTAGAGTTTGTCGCTGACAAACGGATATATTTATGTTTACTTCCCTTATTTGTGTGCTTTTATTATTGCACTTGTCATTGTTATCCTTTTGTATTTATGTATTTTTATTTAAAATTCTATTTTAAACAAAAGCACACGTATGATTCGCTGCTAAGGTTTAAAAGGCCTTTACTCTTCAGGAAACCACAATAATATTTGTACTGTTTTGGTGTTGAATATTTTATGAAATACTTTTCAGGCAGTAGAAATTTCAATAAAAATAATAGTCCAAGGTTATTTTGCAGAAATTTTATTTTTGTAGTTGTATTTTGATATTAGGTTTATATTTGCTTATTTTCTACCAAAACAAGTTATATTTACAGTGAATGTTTTTATGTTTATCCTAAACACCTACGGCCCTGTGTATAAGCAAATATTGGCATAAAGTTAGCATAAGTGAAGAAATTGAATTCGTTTTTAACGAGTTCCTCCATACAATTTGACATTAAAAACGGTAGCACTACGTAATTTTAACCCACCTCTTAGTCCTATCGTGATTTTTAATGCGAAGTTTCATCGCAAAACTCCTTAAGATCATGTTCAATTTTGCCACTTCTGCTACCTTCATTCCAATTTTTGTTTATACATAGGGCCGCTAAAAATTATATTACATGCCAGATTGAAATGAAATGTGTGTCTTCTTTGTGCAAGTGATCGAAAACAAAAAACAGTTAATTGTATGTTAATAGTTCTATCTTAGTTTTAGCTTTTGAACTCAAACGTAAAATAGCTTTAAGCTTAATTAACTATTTTTCTAATGAGAGAACAATTATTGCCATTATATGTATCTTATACTTAAAATTATAGAGGTTTTGCACGAGTAAAAAGGCCTTTCACTAGGCCCTTTTAAAATCCCTTTTTACATAGTTAAACTTTTTTTGCCATTTAATTTATTGTTGATGCACCATATATCATTGTGTGAATGTTAACGTATTTGTTGATGAATAAATTTTTCTATAAATATTCTTTTTATTTTGTCTTTGTACAAGTATTTGAAAGCATTCTCGCAAAAGGTGCAGAGAAGGGAAGAAAATGTGTGAATGAATGTTTAAAACTACAATTATGTCGCATCACAATTCAGAGGAAAATACTTGATGGTGGGTAGAATCAATTTCTAAAAGTTAGACGTATATAAAAGAAATTAAAAACACAGTATTCTGGACGGACACTAAATATGTAATGATATACGAACTTTAGCTTATATAATCCAATATCTTAGCTGATGTAGACATTTATTAAAAAAAAATTTTTTGTCGTTTTTTTTGTTTAAGCGTTTTTTATTTCCGATTCTTTTAGATTTTTGGTAGTTTTTTCAGTTTAAACGATTTTTTTAGATTTGGCGATTTTTTTAGATTTGGCGATTTTTTTAGATTTGGCAATTTTTTTTGGTTTTTAATGATTGTTTCCGTTAATTTTTAGTTTTTGGTGTTTTATTTTTTGGTTTTGGTGTTGGCCCTTTTTTTCGCTTTAACAATTTTTTTTGGAGTTTGGCAATTTTTTTTTAGTTTTTGTTTTTTTTTTTATTTGAGCGTTACATTTAATTTTTGGTAATATATTTAATTTAAGCGCTTTCTTGACTCTTGCCATTTTTTGTTTCCGTATTTTGTTATTATTGTGATCTCAAGTTTTATTTTTTTTGCAGTTTTTTATTAGTTTTTCTGCTTTTTTAAGACTTTTGGCGATTTTTTTTTTGTTTAAGCGATTTTCCTTTTTTACGGCGTTGTTTTGCATTTTGTCGTTTTATTTTTTGGTTTTTAGCTATTTTTTCGGTTGTGTTTTCGGCTATTTTCTATTTAATTTTTGTTTTTTTGCGCTTTTTTTGGTTTGGTGATATTTGAACGTAATATTTTAGATTTTGTGATATTTTTCATTCAGGCGCGTTTTTGAGGCCTGCCATTTTTAATTTTTTTAATTTTGAGAAATTTTTTTTTTTTGGAAAAAACAGAAAATTAATAGTGATACTTATAAATGTGTTTACCAAAGGTAAATCAATTGTATACACAACAATCGTTTCTCATATTCCGTTCATTGTACATTTAAGTTAAATAGCTGATATTAATAAGAATCTCTACCCAAGTAGATAGACTAGGGTGCTGATGAAGTGCGTGGCTGCACAGAAAAGTATCGGTATTTCCCCCAGCTTAAAGTCTAAGTTTAATTTTTCTTCTCTTCTTTAGAAACTCACATTAATTAATAAAAATATTTCATTCAATAAGAATGGAAATTACTGAACTTGAGCCTAACTATGAATTATTTCTGATTTTTTTTAATTTTGTGATTTTTTAGTTTTAGCGTTTTTGAAATTTTATATTTACATTAGCATTGTTGTTCATTTTGCCGATTTTTGCGCCTTTTTTGAATTTCTTTTTTAAGTTTCACCTTTTTTATTCAATTTCTTGACTTTTTTAGTCTTAGCGTTCTTGAAAATTTATATATGAATATTAGCGGTTTTTTTCATTTCCCGATTTTCTTTTGATTTTTAGCGATTTTTTCAGTAAAAGCGATTTTTTTTGTTTCGGGATTTTTTCGTTCTGTCGTTTTTTTTTTTTGGTTTTTTATTTTTTTGTTGTTTTTTATTTTTTGGCAATATTTTCTTTAGTTTTGGCGATTTTTTTGTTTTGCCGACTTTTTTTCGTTTTGGCAACTTTTTTTTTTGCTTCTTACGATTTTTAGTTTTTTTTGACGACCTTCTTACTTTTCTTTGCATTTGGGGACTTATTTTATCGCTTTTGATATTTTTCATTCAAGCGGTTTTTTTTAATTTCGGCAATTTTTCGATAGAATGCCTTTTAAATTGTTTTTTTAGTTTTAGCCATTTTTTATTTTAGCGCTTTTTCTCGTTTGGACAATTTTTTCGATTTTTGACATTTTGGTTTTTTGTCGACATTTTACTTTTGGTGTTTTTTTGCATTTCAGCGATTTATTTTACGAGTATTTTTGGTGATATTTATCATTTAAGTGCTTTTTTATTTTGGCGATTTTTCGTTTTGGATTTTTTTAATTTTGGTTTATTTTAGGTTTTGTTTAGTCAAGAGCTTACCGTGTACTGTTTCCAAGATACGAGATATAGCAAAGTGTCAAGATAGTCAAAATAACATAAACTGATAGTATCCCTTTAATTTTAATTTTTTAACTTCAGTGTTAATTTCTGTAGTCTGCATAAAAATGCATTGACTTTCTTTATAGTACATTAGGATTTAAGCATGTTCCGTTGCTCGTCTTAGATCAACTTTTAATTTTAAATTGTGATATATTTATTGTTTCAGCAGCCAAAGCTTTAAAGGTCAGTAGCTGTAGCAGTTCTCGAGAAAACAGCTTTTGGTAGACAGACGGGCGGACGGACAGACGGAAACAATAGGGTTCTTGTCACCTTTGGTGTACGGATCCCTAAAAAGCAACTGCGCCTGATTAATGGATGTAATATGTATGTCTCGTTATGTTGAAAGTCTTAGTAAGCCAATCGTTATAGTTTTCCTATTAATTTTTAGTGAATTGGTACGTTAGGCGAGTGCAACTAACAATGATACAAGTCTATATGAAATTTTAGGAAATATTTGTAGAATTTAACCAAAGCTTTTTCCATACCTTAATATGAAATGAAATTCAAATTTAGAAAAAAAAATTCACGAATAGACGGGATAACATACTGAATTAAATATAAATGGAAGGATATACAATAGTCTTTACGTTTCCAGCAGGATAATTTGTGAAAAAGCAACAGTAACCGTGTTCTGTAACTAGACAAGAATTGTAGCAATTACAAATAAAATTTTATTTACCACGAAATTACTTTTTCTACGAACTTCTTTGTGCATAGAACTTTGTTTCAGTCGTTTTTCTATTAACTAAAGCTATTAGTTTTTCATGCATTGCTTTGTCTCTCTTTGGTATGTTTTGTCTGTTTATTTTCTTTTAGTTAACATATTTAGTAGAGCGTAAAAATATTGAAAATTATCTTTCTTTTGTTTGCTTAGAAAGCAACTGAAAAACAATGCACATTGTCATAAAGTTGTGCAAAAACAATATATGATTTTTAAATTTTCTCATGAATTGCAATTTCAAGTGTAATCTTAAAGAAATAATACAGCAAAAATTATTCAAAGAAGGCAGTAAATATTAAAATTTCTATTAAAATTTAAGTCAGTTAAGTATAAAAGATGTTTCTAAAATAGTTGTTCATAAAATAATTAATTACTTCGCATCTGCTTAAAGAATATTTTTACCACAAAGCTTTGTGCTATAGTTAAGATAAAATCGTCTACTGCCAACAAAAAAAAACAACTCTTGATGACTCGACTTTATTAGCCTTAAATAAACAAATTTTGTGAGTTTTTCACTATAGTCTCCCTCTCTCCATCTGGA